>CM038360.1:19343289-19943289 GCA_021464625.1 Proterorhinus semilunaris
GGGTTTGAGTCTATTTTTTCTTGCAAACAAGATATGATCAATTATAGGCTTTTCATTAGCAAACTGTCATGGAAAAACATTAAACAAAATTAACTGGACTTTTCTACACTAAATATTCCCTTTCACTTTTGCGTGATGAATTGTGTCCGCCCCTTTTCTCCTCCTCCGCCTCAGATTTAATCTTCCGCCACTTTACTCCAATGTCCTTCGGCGGAAACCGAAAGGGCACACCCAGTCCAAGGAGACGGCACCTCAGCCAACAAAAGAACAATAGGCAGGTAATTAGCATTGATCAGCCATGAATAGGACAGATAATGGACAGTGATCATCTATGAATAGGACAGGACTGACCGATACTGAGGTGAGCAGATTGTTAGAGACGCTCTACTTCAAAGGTGTTTACCCACAGGTGAGAGTAGCTGTGTTTAGAGAGGAGGAGCCGGGCCAACCCTAACCCCTCCCCGTTGGTCTATAGCTGCGGCCTGAGTGGAACTTTTGTCGCTGACGAAGCATTTTGGATGAGAGGCGAAACGTTCGAAAACTTCAACTACTGAGTACAGAAGATGAATCAAGTACCTTCATTGAAGATTCTCACACAGTTGACCACTTGTACAAAGAAAGACTGAATGCAAAATATGTTTTATTAACAAACTTAGTTAAATTGGGGATAAAGATTCATATGAAATGAAAACTAATGCCATTGTTTAGTTATCTCGCTATCTTCCCTCCCCTAAGTGAATCCATTTCCTCATCAATGTTTGATATCATGCTCCTTATACAAAATTGACATAACACGTTTGTGTAATCATTTTTTGTTGGTACATTTTCCAACGAACTAGAGGTCATGTTGGAATTAACCTTGGTAATTGAAAATGTTATGTTAACTTTTAACACATAGACCTAACCCTGTTAATTAAATGTAAAACAATTTTACTGTTTTGCAAAATCCACGTACCGGCTACAAAATGAGCTGCACAAATTCGGATGTTATCCAGATTTTTCCCATCCAAATTCTGAATGAGGCCTGCACTCCATAATCGTCTCCTTGAGTTAGATAATTGTTCGGTCTGCTCTCCGTTATTTTGCACAACTCTGGGTAAACGGAAAATACTGCAAAGTAGTGTCTCTGTCTGACAGCCGAGAACGCAACAATAATTAACAATAATTTTGATGTTTCAAATTTCGCGGTTAGCTACTGTTGTGGGTGAGCACATGGGTGAGTATCGCCGTCATGTCCGACTTGGAAAAAGTGACGCCACGGGAAAACACACTATAGTTTTCATGTGACAACAAGCCTGGATGTCAACAAAACAGAGGGCAATATGTGTCACTGAAAAGTAGCCTATATATTCCTCTCCACTACGACCATGGCATGTGATGATGACGCACGAAAAGTGTCATGTGATTGAAACCAGGTTAAATAAATGATGCCGTGTGAGTGTCCTGGTCCACAAAGGGTATATGCTGCACTTTACTTCCACCCAGTACATAATATGCTCATATGTTTGTAGTTTAATTATCTATATGCATACAGGGTAACATGGAATAACAAAGCATATGACAGCACTGTTGCATACACCGCTCCCAGTGGTCTGAACGCTTATCTTCGTATTTGCTTTTATCCGGCATGTGGAACCAAACCATGTGTCCCGCCGCCTTCTCCCACATTCAGTTCTGCCTATTTGTTGCTGCATGCTGTTTTAGGCTCATCCTGTTTTTTTCCCTCCACGCTTCAACACGTGGTCCCCCCGCTGCCGTATGCTCCTCGGCTAATCTCCGAGGAAACTACCCCATGCCGTCCACGCGTCTCCGAGCGTGACTCCCTAATTGCGTCGTGGGAGTGCTGTGGTTAGCCGATGGGGGGAGTTGTTCTGCTGCGTAAGCTTGTTTTCTGCCTCCCCCCGTCCAGCTGTCTCCACTGGCTGGGCACATCTAAAGGCAAAAGATTGGGGCCACGAGGCAGTGTGCGGTCGTCCGATGCCTCTGATTTCCCTGCAGATGTTCCACAGCACAGTCATAGCCCGGAAAATAAATGGCCTTTGCTTTTACTCTTTGCCACTTTCAGGAGCACGGGATTGGAAAAATTCAATGCAAAAATGAAAAGTTGGGAATCCAGGTAGACGGGTTGTATTTCGTTGTTGATATATTGGATGAATCATAGAATTCAACTGAGGAAAAACAGGCCTGATCAAAATGTGTTGGCTTAGGACCACTATTTAAACCAGAATAATATATTACACTATGAGCAAGATCACTGGATGGGGAGTGAAACCCTGGCATTTTTCTATATGTATAAGTCCAATTATTATGTTATAATGTTTAAGAGATTGAATATTGTTTTCAATGGCAGCCTGGTATTTGAAGAAATTGACAACCAAAATTAATTTTACATGTTGGAATACTCTGCATTCTCTCACACTAACACTTCTTGTGTTCTCTTTTTTGACCATGTTACAATGTTGTCATCTCATAAAAAAGATTTCTGGAGTTCTGTTCGAGCAATCTTTGAATTTTCTCCGATGACCTGCCCTATGTAATCGGGAGGCGATTTTATTTTATTTTATTTTGAACAATAGCTTTACCCTCTAGAGTAACGACATGCAAAACATCAGCCAAACATCTGCTTAGGCAAAATGCAACCGCCCACAAACATGGCGTCAGTATGTCACATTTGTCTATTGTGTAATTGTCTGTGTTTTTGGTTTCACTTAGATTTGACTTATTATTTATTTGTATACAATTTCAGAATCAGAATCAGAATCAGAATTCGTTTATTTGCCAAGGTTTGTGAACAAGGTTTACAAACTAGGAATTTTACTTGGTGCAAACGTGCGACATAGAACATATAACACAGAATTAAGATAAAGAATAAGCTAAGAACGTTAAACTATAAGGCTATAAGGGCATGCATAAAATAAAAAAATATTAAATAAATAAGATAAAATAAAGTGACATATGGTAAGACAACAACAATTTGACAATGAACAACAGCGGCCTTTACATAGGGGCTGGTGCAGCCTTTACATTTCTTCATAAGCTATGGTTATCCGTCTTGTTTTCCGCACCACTTTAACTGCTGCTTTCTGTATGCTCTCTATATCCATGCTGTTAGGAGTGTGCTCTGGGACATGGGCCCATTGCACAAACAGGTGGTGGACTAAGCAAATGCCATCATCTGTGAATCTGGCCTTCTTCACATTCTGTGTTTAAAGTGCCTCCATCTGCCGTCTCTCTATGTGACTCAGAGGGACAGTCCAGGCACTTCTTTACCTCTGGTGATGAGGGCCACTTGCAGACATGGTTGACTGTGGGCATTACGTCAACAAAAGCTGCTCCTCAATGAAAGAGAAAGAATACATAATATGCTTTTTTCTGGCTTTTCAAATACTGAAACACTTTTTTGAGCAATCGAACAGCGTCTGATAGGTATAGTGTAGAGAACATGTAAACCGCACCATACCTTATTACTGGTATTTTTTTGATGGGTAAACAACATTATACTGTATATAACACGATTGAAAGTGGATTTTGCCCAACATGTCTCCTCGAATGATAATACGCCGTCATCCACACATTCTAACGCCTCACATCTGCAGCTGACAAACTGTTGTTTTCTGCACCTCTGTAATCACGGAGGGTGATTTACTCAAGCTGACAACGGACTGGTTATTAGGATATTAGGATAGCGTTATATAACATGCTAATTAAGAGTATAGAAGATTTTTTTTCTAAACCATAGTCACATTCAACTATCGAAGCAGAGCCGCAATGTGATTGATTAATATCTTATGTAGTCCAACACAAACATATTGACACAAAGCTTAAAGATTATTCCTCAACTGGTATGCACATAATAATTACAATTGAATTAGTCATACAATTCTATTAATCATTGAATTGAGGCTATAAGTGAGGGATTTTCAGGAACTGCACAGCAGTAAGCCTTTATTCTATTATTCTTAACAAACCGTTCAGCATCAGACTGGCAAGACGTCTGAATGTAATTACTGCCATGTCCAATTTACTTTCAGCCATATGTCTTTAAATAAAACCGCAATTCCCAATATGAGACTTCATTTTCAGGCTTTGCCTTATTGCATTTGGCGAGGAACACAGCAGGCATGCAGGTTTGTTTTTGTGCCTTCACAGAGCAACATATAGCTTGGTAAACAGCCAGACCGCACTGCTATGATTCTTAGTGCCTCACAGGTGCCATGTTCTTATTATCTCAGCCATAACAGCTGGGGAAGTCTACAAAACAGTCCATCATCAGGATCACACCGGAGAAGATGGTGATGGAGTGCTCTATAATGTGCATATGTACCTCTAAAGAAGTGTAGATGTTATTTAACATATAGATCTTGCTGATTTTAAACTAATATAATATTGCTCTGTCCCCTCCTGGATACGCCACCTTAACGTGGTGGAGGAGTTTGACCGCCTGCATGATCCTAAGAGCTCTGTTGTCGGGGGCTTCGTGCCCCTGGTAGGGTCTCCCATGGCAAAAAGTTCCTAGGTGACGGGTCAGACAAAGAGCGGTTCAGAAGACCCTTATGAGAGACCAACAAGCCCCGGTTAGAACCATGAGGCCGTCCTTCTGTGGACCCACCACCTGCAGGAGGAGCCATAGGGGCTGGTGCAATGTGATTTGGGCAGCTCCAACAGCTGCCACCACGACCCGGAACCGGACAAGTGGAAGAAAATGGATGGATGGATGGATAATATTGCTCTGTCGTTGAAGATGTAAAACTAGCCCTATTTTCTTTCATGAAGAGCAGACAAAGCACGTGCATTGTCAGCTTCAAGATGATGTATTGCAACATACATGCAGCCTATTTTCAGCAAATCAAAATTCACCACAGTTCTTTTTGTTCTCCAGGTGTGACCAGCTGTCCCATTTTTGCTTCTCTCTTTGAGATTGTTTACTTAGTTTGGATGGGAGATCAAGGCAAGGCAAGTTTATTTGTAGAGCACAATTGCTACACAAGGCAATTCAAAGTGCTTCACAGTTGCATACAATTATACAATCAATCTATAAAACATCAACATAAAGTTAATTAAATACAGTAAAAGCAAGAGCGCAGATAAAATACCTTCAGTTGTCATATGCACAAAATAACTTTTTTCAGCTTGGATTTGAACATTGTCAGGCCTGTCTCACATCCTGAAGCTGCATGAAACTTAAACGCAGCCTCACCGTGTTCCGTTTTACAGCTGCATAGGACTGTAAAACTAGTCTTTTTCTTAAGATTGGCTGGACCGTCTTTCATTTGTTACTTTACCCTTTTATCTTTTTGAGCATGAGTGAAAAGGGTTCTTGTTTTACTTACTGCTAAATAACAACTAAAGTAGTTCCAAACGAAACAACTAACATCGAGAACTGAAAAAGAACCTCTCCGAAACTAAATAAAATGTGTTAAACCCTTACATTTTGTTCTGTGCCATTCATGAATATGTTTTGATTCTTTGGGTCATAACAAGTGCACAATAGGATACAAATCTGACCAAACCAAACTTAGCTGGAGACCTGTAGGTGCTGCATTGTGGGTGCCTGTTCTCCTGAAAGGTTTCCCACAGGCAGTGGTTGAAGAATCCAAGTGTCAAATATTTCCCACCAAGACAACGTAGTACCTGAACCTAACCTAAACCATTCAATACACATGGCATTAGACAGACTATTGGAAAATCTAAGTACTGAAAGTCAAATACTGTATGTCCTGAGAGGCCACCTGCATGTATGACGCTCATCCATAATTATGTATGATAGTATTCAGACCTACTGTCGATAGGCACTGGATCCCATTATATAATTGATTGGATGTGTGACTACTGTTACCCCTGTGACTTCAAGCATTGATTAGATAATGTTCACATAGCTTCCATCAATAGCAACTACATATGCTCTGAATTCCATGATGATCTGCACTGTCTTTCCTCATGTCTATGGAGAAGTGGCTTAGTCTATGATTTGCCAAATGGGATTACCAAAAATTATTAAAACACAGTTAAAAAGGTTTGTGGAGAGAGCAAATGTTTATATAATAAAAATACAGTTGTGTGAGTAAATGTGAGCCAGGGGTGACTATCTGGGGTCCGTCTTTCATTGCCCAGACAGGTAGCGATCTTCTGCTAGCTTCTATGTCCCACGAGGTTAGTGAGATGGCAGCCTACCGTTATCCTTGTAGCGAACGGGCTGGGCTCTATTACTAACAAGTAATAAGCGGTAAAAACACAGTCCTGGAGCTTCGCGCTGAAGCTACACATCGTCCTACAACACTTAATTATTCTGACACAAAAACAGTGGTTTATCCTCGCACAAAACCACGGCACAACTTGCTCAAAAGTTACGACAAAACAAGCGACGTTCCTGTTTCTGTCGTTCTCTCACCTTGTTCCATGAGAACCTATGTTACGTTCACAGACTATTTCTAAATGGGAAAGTACACTTTTCACTTGTACATTATAATAAATGAAATGCTGTTATGTAACAACATATCTTTAACAATGAAAATACGTTTTTTACCACTTTAATCAATCAATCAATGGTTTTGTATAGCCCAATATCACAACAGGAGTTGCCTCATAGGGCTGCACCGAACATTAAGGCAATAAAACAGCAGTAAATAAGACAATGTTAAAGTTCAGAAGGAGAGATCCACTCCCATGGACGGACAGGCTATAGAGACCCAGGGCCGATGGAGTCCCTTCAGCAGACGGGCCAAGATCGCAGACCGTCCAGTCCTTGTGGTCAATCCAGTAGGCAGGGTTCCTCCATTCAGCCGGGTTCCTCCGTTCAATCTAGACAGGCACTCCCGAGGGGGAGTGGGACAGGAGACACCGTGTGAACAGTAATGAACTACAGATAAAATAAATATTGCATCATAAGACAAAGTTTGCAGTAAGAAGAAGAAGAGGATAGCGCTCAGTGTAAACAACTTCCCACAGCAGTGTTTCTCCTGAGGCAGCTTTACTTCAGGGTGTGGGTTAGAGCTTTACCTAACTGACCTGATCATAAGCTAATTTGAAGAGGTACGTTTTGAGCCTAGTCTTAAAGATAGGGACTGTGTCTGCTTTTTTAACGTGAGCTGAGAGTTTATTCCATAAAACCAGAGCTTGGTAGCTAAAGGGTGTGCCTCCTACAGTGATTTAGGAGACCCGAGGTTGGCTGATATGGAACAATAAGGTCTTGGAGATAGAGCGGAGCCATACCCTTTATGGCTTTAAAAGTGAGGAGCAGGATTTTACATTTGATTCTAAACTTTAAAAGAATACAATAAATAAATAATAGATGACAAAAAATAATAAATTTATTTTTTGTTTGTTTTTTGTTTGATTTAAAAAATTGGCTCTTCATGGCTTTTAACTTAAAAGCCATGAACTTGGCTTTTAAGTTAAGTTATTTATGCATATTTTATCCGGGTTACATGAAACAGTAAGAGACAGAGTTTTTATTTTTTTATTTCCCTGAGTTCCTGCTGTTCCATCTGCCTGCTTCATTTTCAACTTCCATTTGGTGCCGTGCCTCGCCCCGGCAGACTGTGTGGAGTGTGTGCTGAATGCAGATCCAGTTTGGGGAAGCAGCGTGTTGTCCTATCAGTCGGCATGGCCTTGTCACACTGTGGTTTGGTGGATTGGCTCCGACACGTCCTCTGGCCGGGCCCATCAATTATACATGGAAGCAGGTGCCGCTGAGAGGGGCCTCCAAAATGCAACAAAGAGAGCTATGGACCTATGGGGAGGTCAGGTTAGGGCAACAGATCATCGGGGCCAAATCTCTTTACTGATACAGGCCATTTGTCAAGATATCTGTCCACACGAGGCACCTATCCGCTCCTAACGGCATTGTGAACACTTTTGTGAACAAACTGGGACAGGTAGTACAGACAAAAAAGTAGAGAGTAGATAGATATTTGTTAAAACTAGTTCACTTACAGGATCAACACAATTACTTCATTATGGGAACCTGAACCTGAACCTGAACTAACCAGAACCTGAACCAGAACCTGAACTAATTGCGCTGTTTGTCTCGGAAAACCCGGCGCGCCTGCCACTCAGGAGGTTGTTTTTCTCCATCGGCGCGACACAACTTCTCACCGGGTAATTTCTGCTCACTGTGCGGCTGTCTTGCCTATACCTTTCGACCCGTCTGAGAAGCAGAATGAAAAGCTGGGATGATGTATGCCGGGACGCCTGGCAATCGTCAAAGCATCAATCAACGGTTTTAACGCCGCGTGTTCTATTCATAGAGAGTCATTAATCACAGGGGAGGGCGTCTGACTGCCGATTCTAAAGCGCCGCGGGCAACAATAGAGCTGGGAAACTTTCCCTGAGTGTGGAGCGGTTACCCCAAACAATATTACCAATCGTATCTGTCTTCCTAACCATACGTATTTGAAAAAAACAAAACAAAAAACACGTGTAATGAGACTTGATCATGGAGGTGCTAACATTTTAGATTTTGTGGGAAGTAGTCTCACAATCTGTTGATTATTGCGGTGTAGGGAATAGGATTGGTTAGTTTTTTCTGTTGATTGACGACCACAATCCCGCGCGACACTGGGCTGACAGAGTGTTTGTGAAATCCATGGAGTCCTGCGGCCAATGAATGGACTTTGAGGAATAATACTTGTATGTAAACATGACAGTAAATGGGAGTGAACCACCAAGTTTGCACCTAAGCCACAGTTGACTGTAATGGTACACTGAGCACATCCGTTGCCTTCACAAAATATTCATAATGGACAATTTGTGGCATGAAAACTGCGCTACAACTTGATGGAGGGTTCGCGAAGGAGCCCGTTTTATGGCTTTCTCTCAGTTATATTTGTTTTAGGATACTTTCTAAACGTGTTCTTTGTACATTTTGAACTAAATCTCAAAATACGGCACTGAGCTAGAATTTGTTCTACACGAGTAACATTTGCCTAAAATAAAGATTAAACCAGTGCAGTTTGGAAATACACTAATTTGACATCCTCTGTGATACCATAGAACACCTGCTGCCTCTTTGAATCGAGTATATTGTGCATCGATAGATGAGAGTAAAATGCATTTTGTGCCAGTTTGTTGACTCTTTGCATAAAATCAACGTTTGTCTCTGTCTCTCTCGCTTAATGATAAGGCCAGGCCTGTGTATGCTGCAGCTGTGCATGTTTTTCTGGCTGACGGATTATTGATCAGTCTCTCGTTACATTATAACAGCATCGCTCATAGTGTGGCTCGCACCATTAGACAGACAGGGAATAGTCCTTATGTGAATTCTCCCTCATCCCGGAACCTGTGGGGCTTTAATGTGTGCCCAGAAGGATTTCATGGAATCAACATCTTCTTTTTGCATTTTTTCCCGCATTACTTCATGTCAACAACAAAGAGCAAGGCCAAAATGCAAAAGACAATGTTTAAAGCTCAAAATTGTCATTTTTGCATGATGACAAAACGTTACCTTAGGTCTAGCCAATATTAAGTTTGTGCAATTCGGCATTTCACTAACCCAATTGGGACCATTTGCTATGTGGATTCTGGGTCATAACTTCAAGACGGCAGTTATCCAAAGTAAAGATAAAAGCATTTCTTCAATGTAGAAATTTGATTGACAGGTGCATTGATGTGGGTTTATTTATGAATGTCTAGGAAATTCTTTAGATGTGAAAATTGCTGTCATACCTTCCTCCCGAATAAAACTAAAATAGAATTAATTCTGTTTTTTTAAGTTATACTAGTACAAAGAAAACGACCCTTCCTGTGTGAACTTTAAAACGTATCACGTGTCCCTGCAATGACTCTGTTTTGCACCTTTTAAATAACTTTCATAGTTATTCAGTGCTAATGAAGGAATAGTTTAACTGCTTGTGAGGGGTAATGGAGATAAGGAGCAGCATGCGAAGCAGCAGTAAACAGCCTAAAGTGTGTGCAAATCTTTGTGGCGCTGAGGGGAACGGAGGCGCTTCATGAAGCAAAGCTGAGAGTTGACAGGTGAGGCAGGCAGCTTGTAACCCGAGAGCAAGACAGGAGCACAGTACGTCTTCATCCACTGGAAATAGGAAGGAAGGATGTTTCTACAAGACCACATTGCACTAAACTCAATATATAACATTATTTACCTTGTACTTAAGACACAAGGTGCAATTCTGTAGATTCATAGTCTCTTAGCAAATTGTAGATATTGCCTAGAAACTATTTTACATGGTAGTGGTCAGTTTGGGGTTTGTCCACTCAAGACTCAAACGGATTCCAACTGGGGGTGCTACAGCTTCCCCCTAATTCAAAGACAGCAAATGTATGAACAATGATCAGTTCAGCTAACTTTTAATGTCAGTGACCAGATGTGAAGCACAAACCTTTACTTATTCCCAAACCCTTGTTGCAATAAACCAGCGGTGGTCAACGGGTGTGTCGGGATCAAAAACGGGTCACGGAACTATTTTCCGTGGGTCAATACAATACTCACTGTCAGGAAACATTTCTCTTAATAATTACCAACAAAAAAAAGGAACAAAAATGGGTTTGAATACATACTTGTTTGGGTCATGGCTTGCCATCCAATAGTGATGGTGGGTCCCAAAGCCGTACAAGTTGAGAACCACTGCAATAAACAGTTATTATTTAATAATTTCTCACTGATAGAAAGCATTTCCAAATGGAAAGGAAGGGGACCGTTGAGCTACACATACACATAATTATACCAAAAGCACTGTTTTTCTCATCAAGCATATTTATTGACTGAATTGGCCTTTGAGATAAAAAGGTGTTTGATTGAAACTATTATTAAATCACAATTGTAGATAATATTGTGCATATACCATAATCGTTTCCCTGTCCCCAGCATCATGGAATTATACATCATCAGTGGGTTCTCACATTCAGTTTTGAAAATACAGCTGATTACGCCACCAAGATATGTAATCATCATAACCATTACAATTACATTACTGGCCATTATAAAAATCTGTATCATTTCTAGTGTATGAAGCTATGAATACCAAGCCTTTTTTATTCCTTTAGGGTGTCTGCAGTGAAAGAATGGTACTTACAGAGCACATTTCCATGAACTGGGAGAAGACCGCAATCTCCTGAGTAAATCCATATATTAGATCCATAATTAGACATTATCCTAGTGCTATCAGCAGCTTCTCCAGAGCTCCCCATTATGTGAATAATCAGTGCGTTGCCGTTGTGCTAACCTCAGCAAGTCTGCACGAGTATGATGGTAAGACTATAACTAATTACTTATCAAGTAAGCCAAATTAGTGTGTAGAAAACTTGCCACCCGCGGAAAAACAAGTGGATTTCATAGTACTGCCTTCACTGGGACTAAGAAACAAGTACAAAAGAGGTCGGTAGACTGAATTACTGCAATGCTTTAAACCAGAAACAAATACAAAATAGCCAGTACAAATCTAGTGGAGTTAGAATTAATTGGTTTTGTTTTTTGTTGTTTTTTTTAATCCAGTGCCTGGCTCATTTTTGTATAGGTATCCTAAGAAGCCACAATTATCTGAGAAGTATTTACTGGAAGGCACATGTAATAGGTGGAAAAGGAGCACCAGGAGGAAACACAAACATGGAAAGAACAGGACAGACAGAAAGGCTCCACTTGGCTGCAAGTATACAAACATGCAGAAAAAAACCTCGCCCCGGCCCAGGACTCAACCACAAGCATAATCCATTGCTGCGAGAAAGCCCTACCTTGAAACAAGTTAAATTGTCTAGAACAAATATGTTTAAAAATCTCAACTAAAACTCAGTGAATCTCCGTGAGTTGGAGTTCAGGTTTTCACACACGTTTCACAGGGCTTTGCATTTAATGAGCACACATTGGAAAACACCATTCTATAGTCTGTCAAAAGCAGATCATTATCACAGGAAATGAGGATGTGTGGGAGGACAGCGGCGTCACTTGTCAAAACGAAATTTCAGATGCAACACCAAACCAGAGCTCTGCTATTCTCACAATTTATATAACGATGTGCAGTTAAACACCTTCTATAATATTCTATCCAAGCTTTAACTTATTTGTTATAGACCTGATTGTTCCTGGAGGTATTTTTTATCCACTGCATTTGAACCAAAACTTGAGAAAGAGATCTTGATTAGGACAACCTCGCTGGAGATTATAGTGTACTGTGCATGTTTTGAGTTGATGGGGGAAAACAGGAAAATACCTACAACTTGTGAAAAAGCCCGATATATATGAACTAAAACTATGCACATTTTGAGGAGACCTGCTTATTTATTTTTATATAACAAAACAATGGATAAAAGTCTAGTTTTGCCTGTGACCACGCTGCCCAATACATCCAGCAGACTGTGAGCTGGATGTTAATTGTTGTGGGCACAGTGGAGTGGACTGTGCTGCGCTCAGAGCCTGATCTCAGTAAACTCAAGTGGCTGTGGTGGATCTGTAAGCCTGTAAGCGCCTCAAATGCAACTTGAGCTGCTTCCTGTTTGCTCACAGAACACCTCCCTCACCCTCTCTCTCCCATAACCTTCTCACGTCGACTTTCATTCCTACTTCAAATTTCATTATTTTCATATCTTCCTTTCTAAATCATATGCCAACACTTTACTATTTTCCAGTGAGGTATAGGTACATAGTTTCTGCATATTTTACCCTTATAAATCACAAAAAACCCTCCAATAAAAATGTATTTACGTGTGCTTTTCTTACCTTACGATCTCTGGCAGTGCTAATCCCTACATCGCAAAGCATCGACTAGCAACAACTTTCACTGAGGCTTCACCAGTTAGTAGCCCACTCTGGGACTAGTATATGCAGTTCACTGACAGTTCACCGCAGAGGCTTATTTTGTACTTCTTTTATTACATTAATTTTGTCTTGTTTACAAATCGGTCTTAAAGGATCTGTATCATGCTATTTTAGCCATTCCAAGGTAAAGTATAGGCATTTATATGATATATTGTACCTCTACCACTACGGAGCACTATTTTTTGTGATAAATATAACTATTTTCTGGAGGTATTTTTCCAACCCGGAAGACAAAACGCTTGTATTCAGTTAACTCCGCCCCCTCTCTCCGCTCATACAACTTTAGCAGTAGTAGAAATATATATATATATCACAGCAAAAGGGAAGTTACTTCATGATGCAGTTATAAGGAGTTAACATGTGCAACACAGCTTCATAAATGGCTAACACACACGCTAACGCGCATTTTGATTTACTCACCGCTCTGGTCCATTATGGGACTCGCGTTCGTTATAAAAGTTAATCCACTTTGATTCTGGCCAAGGTTCACCAAACATTTGTTCAAAACGTTTGTTTTTGTTTTACATAGTGTCTTTCTAAAAAAACTTTTTGCATGGATTTGGGGACCAATCCCAGAATGAGGAGGGACACACTATGACACACCAAGCTTGTAGTTTGTTTCCGGATAAAAACATTTTTTTTTATTTTTAGATCCAACATGACTGCAGCAGACTGTCATCTTTCGTTTAAGCTTCAGACTGTGTTCTAAATAGTTTAGCTTGACATTTTACAGCGGGTACGTCATACGTCATCGGATACGACGATACGATTCGCTATGGCTACACGTGCAGACACATATGATACATATTCGTAACACCCAATAAACGGCAGATTTAATATATTTTGTGATATTTAGTCTGGCGATAGCCAGACTAAATATCAACCCTGGACTGAGTAACACTGGACTGAGGACTTAATGAAATCAATTCAAAAGATTTTATTGTCAATTCATAAGAATTGAAATATACGTTCTTCTCAAGTTCCTGGTTAGGGGGGTAGAAGCACAGGGAGGGCAGGGAAGGGACATGGAGGGAGTTCCAGATTTCGCAGTGATGCACCTGGTCAGGATGCTCTCTATAGTCCCTCTGTAGAAGTTGCACATAACGGAGGCTGGGACTCTAGCTCTTCTTAACTTGCGGAGAAAGTAGAGACGCTGATTACTTTTCTTGACCAGATAGTGTGCATGGTCCAGGAAAGGTTCTCTGTGATGTGCACACCCAGGAACTTAGTGCTGGTCACCCTCTCCACTGCAGCACCATTGATTGTCAGAGGAGCATGCTGGACACGCGCTTTCCAAAAGTCCACACTTTTGCCTTCTCCACATTTAGAGCCATTTTGCTCTGTGTGCACCACATGGTCAGGTTTGAGTCGTACTTTGGAGTGCAGTCATGGGTCAGCAGAGTGAACAGGAGGGCACGCAGCCTTGGGAAGCCCCTGTGTTCAGTGTGATGGTCCTGGAGGACTTGCCGCCGACATATGGAGTAGTTTGTGCTGTGGGATTATAGTGTTGAATGCTGAGCTAAAGTCTAAAAAACGCATTGTAACGTAGGAGTCCTTTGGTGAGTGAGGGCTGTTTAAAGTGCAGTGGAGATGGCCTCTACACTTGAGCGAAATCAGAAAGAATATAATATAGTGATCAAGCTGTGTTATTATCTAATAACTGCACAATAACTCCTCTTTAAATGTACACTTGAGCAAACTAATCACACAACATGTAACTATACACATCACTGCTGTTTTTGTAACTAAGATGTGCTCATCGTGTCCTCCCAGTTCCAGATTCACGTTCTTGGAGCCCCCTTCTCCATCCATCGTGTCTGGTTTTCCGCGGGATTAGGATGCGGCCCCTTTTTATCCGCTCGTCCTCATCAGTCTCCATCAGAGCTGACTGCTGTCACTTCGGTCCTGCCCGTCCATGGATCTCGCTCTCATTTGTGCTCGCTCTTTTTTGTCCCACCACGGCGCGCTGGCTCAATCTGTCTCTGGCACAAACAGACTAGACTAGCACCGCCATCAGCACCGCGGCAGGGGCAGTCTGCGGTGGAATGCCAGGGAGATTAGAAAATACACTGTTGTGATGTGTTGTACATGGGGGGCGGTGAGATGGGGCGCCCCATGGCTTAATTTCATTTGCACGGAAGAGAAGCAAATCAAAAGTGGCTCCATAATGTTAACGATGTTAAGGTTTTGTAGTAAATCATATTACATTACAGTGTTGTTCATGAAGTTGTATTATTGTGTCATTGTATGGAGTAATGGGAATAATACAGCTTACCCCAGTTGCACTACGACTATAGATAGATCCTGAATTTTGCTACTCTTTGATCCTTTTCCAATAATAGTTTTAGAACTTTAAATATTATATAACAGAAATCGGGAGACTAAAGGCCCTCTGAGGCCCTACTTTTGCACCAGCAATTAGAATAACTTTCTAGGACATACAAATGGTGCCGGGGCAAGGTTAATTTATTCAGTAACACTTTTCATGCTATTTAAGTAAAAGTGTCTGCTGCGTGTAAAAGAAAAAATAAAGGAGTCCCTGAGTTAGCCATTACTACCCTTGACTTGTAACATTCCGCTTTTATTGCCTCAGTTGGAGACATAAAAGAGACCGACAAAATACAGTATGAAAATCCATTTCTAAGAACTGGCTCCACTGACTCAATTTGGCGGAAATCCCGTAGTGTCAACGACAATAAAGCCACATTTTTGTATGCCTGAACTTTTAGTGAATATTATGTAATTATGATAAGAACAATGTTCTCCAGTAGAATGTGAGAGTGGTGTTGAAACATTAGGACTGAGTATAGTACAGAGACCCTGAAACTTGTGCCAGGACATCGCTCCATTGACACAAACAAATGAGTTTGGAGTTACATGGTGCATGGGGAGAAAGGTCCAGGCCATCCTTAGTAACTCCAGGCACCCTCTGCATGGGACTCTGTCTGCTCAGAGGAGCAATAGATTGGACCGTTTCCTCTCCGTATACAGCAGGACTGAGCGCTTCCGGAGATCCTTCATCCCTGCTGCAATTCAATTTATAACGGTCATCGCTGATGTAAATGTGTGGGGGTTTTAACTTTTTATTATATTTATATGTATTGTCTTTTTTATCCGCTGTTTTTGCTACTAAGGACGACTGAATTTCCCCTCGCTGGGATGAATAAAGTATCTATCTATCTATCTATCTATCTATCTACATCTGTTAGCTTCAATTACTTTGTGTATGAATTGTGTGTTCTAAATAAATTGTTAGAAATCTATTTTGAATGTGCTACAGTTACAATCCAAAACAGCTTGATAGTGTTTTCTATTTCAGAGCGATGGCCACATTTTAAAGCATGTGCTCCTAGAGAAGCATTCTCCAAAAATCCAAGATAGCGACTGCCAACATGCCAAAATATTGCCTCAGCGGAACAGCTCGTCCAGCAGACAGAAGCCCCATCCAATGGATACGTCAACTTCTCTGCTCAGTCTCAGGAGAAAAAAAAATCGGAAGTGGCTTAGACAGCAAAAAGACTGGGTGTATGTCCACATGCAACTTTCATGGCACAACAAAATCTAGTTCACACGTGCACTGCACCAGTCGCAGCAGCCCTCAGGAAGTTGACAGCTTGTCTCCTAGCAACGATGGCTCTAGGCCTGCCCGCCAGAGAGTGCAGAGGAAACAACCACTTCTTGGAAACCGCTTGGAGAAAAATGGGCTGGAAAATGTATTAAGGTTGCTCCATGAATCCTTTTACAAATAGGAGGCTTTATTCTTTACAGTTACAATAGTGGAAAAAAATGATCTGAGAAATATAAACATCTCTTTCTTTGCCTTTACAAAACGCATTGGCGGTCCAGATGACTTAATAAAGGACTTTTACATTCTCGTACATGGAAGTGCCTCGGATGCTATTCTTTGACTGCGTTAACATAATTCCACAGCAAGTCACTTTTCTGTTTTTTATTATTGCTTTGACTCCATCCTTGAAGAGCACCTGTCGACAACACTCTCACACCTATCTATCATCTCTTTGTTTGTATTCTCTTTACAAAAATCCACCAATTGTGAATGAAAACAAAACTTGCTTGAGAAATGCAACAAAATGAGTAGGCCTACAGTACATTGGATTTTTATGGCTTTTGATTTTAACACCAAAGTTGTTGAGACGGTGTAAAGGTTTCATTTGCAAAAACAATTATCTTCTTTCTATATTCTTGTTACTGTCCAGGTGATGACAATAACAGTTGAGTGAGTAACGTCATGCTGTTATTGCAGCAAAAATAAATCTGGCAATTAAAACGCTTACACAAAGAGATTGGCTCTTCTGTATTTTTGCAAATGAACTCTTCACTCTCTATATAAGACAGCATCAAAAGTTGCCTATGAGGAAGTATGTGGGGAAGTTAGTGTGCAAAATAAATATAAAAAATAATCAAGTTGAGGAAGACATTACCCTTGGAGACTAAATGAGAGATGAAAGGCAGCTTATATAGGAACAGGAGGACAGCGCGGAGCACATAGCAAGGAATCTTCACACAGCTGTGCCTGTGTTGCTGCTGCTGCTACCGTTGAGGGCCCTGCGCAGCATAAATCATGAATCATTTACAGTCTCTTTCCCTCAGGAGCCTGTGTTTAAATATTAATGTTCTCCATTCAGATCACAGACACCCTGACCCGCATAGCTGGGTCTACTCCCCAAGGACGCAGCGGCGAATGCATGCAACCCTCCCACTCCCCGCTCACACAAATACAAAGTGCTTCCATGGATCACAAACAGAAAAGCAAAGAGGGAGAGGCGCTAAAAAGGCCCTGCCATACATCACAGGGTCCCAGAGGTCTGCGGGTTCATATGCAGGGATTATGCACAAGTTTGTTCTGGCATCCAAATCACTGCCTGTTACGCCCACGTACACACGATGGACAAGATTCACTGTGCGGTTCGTGCATATTTTACTTTTGAAAATTATGCTGAAATCAATACTTCTACTAACATAAGCAACTTTCAAAAGTATGTATTTTCTTGCATTTGATAAAAAAGAAGAGTGTTTCATAAGTAAAAATAACATATTCAAATTACTTTATAATCAAATGTCCCCCCCATAAAGTATGTATACCGTAATTTTCGGTTTGGTGTTCATTTATTGCGTGAACGTATTGTAGCAGAGTGGGGGTGATGCGAAATAGTTGGCGTAAAATAAATAAGGTTGCCACAACGCCACCCAGTATAACTGGGAAAACTTCTTAAGGTTCTAACTTAAGGCACACAGGTTCGTTAAAAAGGACCGGGCAGAGGCAAATGATTTACAAAATATGTCTTGATTTTATTATATAAAAGTTAGATTCCCCATTGGGTAAAATCATGTTTCACTTCTTTCGTTAAAAATAAAGTCCAGCACACATGTACAGGAGGAGAAGCGCATTTAGCGCAACAAGACAGACATCTTAACAGACAGTGGACGCACAGGTGACAACAGGGGAGGCATGATGGTGCTGCCAGGACCCTGCGAATACAGGGTAAACACGAGTAAACTTAAAATACATGTAACCAGGCACAAAGAAAACAAAGATCCTACCAGTTGACGAAAGACAGCGCGACACCCTACGAGCCCGCAGACCCCGGACCGCATCCAGCTATACGGCACCACTCGGACCGGCATCGGCGCTGTCTGAACAGTAGGAACTTATAAACGCACACGCATTGATCGTACAAACTACGAGGGACGCGCTTACCAACGAGGCATGGAAGTAGTTCAAAAGTTGTTGGCCTTAAGCCTACGTTGCCGGCTTGACGCTCCCGACTCAACGAACAACCAGACTAGCCGCCAGCCCCGCTGTGTCCCGCAGCAGGTGTGACGTCAGAGAGGTGAGAGGGCAGGTGAGACTGAAAAGGCCCTTTTTATAGCGCGCCCCCTACATTTAATTGTCCAAATGCAGGGACACCTACCCCACCTCACTACATTCTTCCCTCCCATTTGAATCGTCGTCCCGACGATTAACACACGAACGACATACAGACACGTTACACAGGCGGAAGGGCGTCTTTAAACTCTCCACTCCCTAGGGATTTTACGAAGCTCGACACCACTGACTCAATGGCCGCTGCAGCACCCCGACCTGGACCACAGATTAAAAAAAACTGGCAACAATGACCGGCACTACCGACCAAAGTGTCCAGTCAAAGTGCATTGGTGCTGTCTCCTCTCGAACGCCACATCACGCCCCACCATACCTCCCCTTTAAAAAGATGACCGATCGCAGCTACACTCCACTTCGGCCTACTTGATTAGACCCAGCTACCAACAGGTGTGCCGACGTTCCCACTTAGCGCGATTCCCTTGTAGTACAGTAAAACAGTTCATGAAGCAAAACATACATTCCGCGATGATCCTTGATCACGCTTGCGTAGAACTTCACATTGACATAATATTGCAAAAAGCAAACCTTTCACTACAGTATCCTTTTTCTTTAAGCTTTACGTTACAGATCAATTTACAGACATCCCTTTCCCTTGGTCTGATAAATGAAAACAAAAGTGTGCAAACACAAATAAAAACACAGCAAATAAATGCACACCAATTATACACCACACACACGACCAGGCTACGCATGTCAGTCTTTTCTCTAGTAACGTTAGCAGAATGAGTACAGTAGGTAAGCAGGCTGCCACATTTTTATATAGACACAATACCTCACGTTATTAAAATAATCAATATGCCAATGCCCATAGTCATCTTTTCCTGCCGACAACGCCAAATGTAGCAGAGTGGGGGTGATGCGAAATAGTTGGCGTAAAATAAATAAGGTTGCCACAACGCCACCCAGTATAACTGGGAAAACTTCTTAAGGTTCTAACTTAAGGCACACAGGTTCGTTAAAAAGGACCGGGCAGAGGCAAATGATTTACAAAATATGTCTTGATTTTATTATATAAAAGTTAGATTCCCCATTGGGTAAAATCATGTTTCACTTCTTTCGTTAAAAATAAAGTCCAGCACACATGTACAGGAGGAGAAGCGCATTTAGCGCAACAAGACAGACATCTTAACAGACAGTGGACGCACAGGTGACAACAGGGGAGGCATGATGGTGCTGCCAGGACCCTGCGAATACAGGGTAAACACGAGTAAACTTAAAATACATGTAACCAGGCACAAAGAAAACAAAGATCCTACCAGTTGACGAAAGACAGCGCGACACCCTACGAGCCCGCAGACCCCGGACCGCATCCAGCTATACGGCACCACTCGGACCGGCATCGGCGCTGTCTGAACAGTAGGAACTTATAAACGCACACGCATTGATCGTACAAACTACGAGGGACGCGCTTACCAACGAGGCATGGAAGTAGTTCAAAAGTTGTTGGCCTTAAGCCTACGTTGCCGGCTTGACGCTCCCGACACAACGAACAACCAGACTAGCCGCCAGCCCCGCTGTGTCCCGCAGCAGGTGTGACGTCAGAGAGGTGAGAGGGCAGGTGAGACTGAAAAGGCCCTTTTTATAGCGCGCCCCCTACATTTAATTGTCCAAATGCAGGGACACCTACCCCACCTCACTACAGTATGGAAAATGAAGTGGCAAAGGAGTGACCAATGGCCGCTGGTTGCACTGCTTTATGTCCGCCAATGCTGCAGTACCCCCATTTGTGGGTGGCAAAACAAGCTAGTTTTTCATTAGATAGCATTGCACTTTTCACATGTTTTAAGCAGCTGTAAAGCCTGGTTTCAAATTTTTTTTGTTTACTTTCTACAGCTAGATATTGCCCCGGCGATAACGCTGGGTTAGATGCAATGAAAGAAACCTGGCTGGTTTATGTAAGAAACATTCTTGAAATCTCGTATACTAATGAGTGCCGGACTTTGATTGGAAGGCCGTTAGCATTTGAGCTAATGGTGTGGGCGTAGCTACGACCGAACTACGCACACCGCGAGAGCCGAGTCTACCGTGAAGATCCCGCCCTTATGCCCTTTTTAGGAACATGCCCCGTCACAGCAGGGTAGGAGGAGTCTGTAAATCCACCATGATTTCCCTCTCGAACGTATTATGGCAAACAGGGAGGAGCCATCCGTAAACTCCGGTAAATTATAATTTCCTTACATGTATGTCTGGGTCTGATCTCAGTGGCCGCGTTACATCGGTTAAATTTCATCCTACCATTCAGCCAGCAGGGGAGGCGGGTGTTGTAGGTGACGTCAAGCATTTGCGCCGCATTTGCCGGTTGTAGTTCGGCAATGGCGGCAGATACGAAAGTAACGGAAGATCTTCAACGTGTTCTAGCTCGGCTCCCAAATATCCAGAAATTAAAATTGAAGCCTTGGAATGCGCAAGGAATGCTCCCAAGAGTTATGATAGCTTGCTTCACTCACTCGGGCGCATTACTTACGTCACGACCAAACGCTAGCGAAAAACCTCCCACCTGATAACGGAGCTCAATTGTGAAGATCCAGGTATGGTAAAACCAGGCTAGAAGGGAGGAGACGGAGTCTATTATGTCTATGGGAGTGACTCGCCGTGCGCGTAACCTGTCCCATACCGCGCTCACCTCTCGGCCCATACTACAACATGGACAGACACCTTATTTACAAGTGCGGCCTATACACATACTTTTTCTTTTTTCTTTCTGAATTTTGTTGGTGCGGCTTATATTCAGGTGCACTCAATAGTCCGAAATCCATATCCAGTATTACTTCAAAGCACTTGGCCAGGTCCTGGTACTATACCCTTGCATCACATAACCCACTTGTAAATTGTCACTCGACTATGTGCTCTTATTATCCTATAGTTGCACTGTGAAGCCTTTACTGTGAGTGTGATTGGGATTTGACACGGGTCAAATTACTAATTGTTGAGATTTGTAATGCATATTGGCTGCATAGTCTGTTTAGTGGTGTAGTCTTTTTACTGTTCTGCGTCAAAACAGTGCGTTTTACACAAACACAGGGGATTACCACTTGATATTGTCAAAGTTATTTATTTTGCTAAATATGTTGCACCTCTACAAGTCACAGATTAGGTTATTCAAAATGCTTTATACTGAATCGCTTGAAGTCCTGCGATTACAAATGTACACGTTACCACAATCTTTATCCGAATGCAATGGTAGTTGTGTATGGAGAACAATGCTTGGATTTGACTTCATGACGAATTAAACTCCTGCGAAATCTAGTGCACTGCCTGTCCTGTTTCTATCATCCGAGCGTTGCTCTCGTTAACATGGGAGGTGTCTTTCCCCTACGCTGGAATAGTAAAGATTTGACAGTAAAACAAACATCCCTGACATGTGTCACAACCTTTTGAACAATTCCTCAATCCGGCTCGACAAAAAGATGAAAATTCTTTTACAGGCATTCGCCGCCGACGTCCCAATTAGTGTCACCTCCACCAGTCTGGAGCATTCCTCTACACGCTTCTCGATCGCTTTCAATTTCCCCGCTTTGTTCTCCGCCTTTAATTCCCACACTCAGCCGAAGGCACGCACACACCGCTACCTGCTACTTTTCACCTTTTCTTCCTTATATCTCTGACAATGTTTTTTATGCTAGCTACGTGATGGCGGCTTCTCTCTCCGAGCACATTAAATCCCCTTGTTTAGATCAATCTTTCCAAATCAATAGTTAATATCAGAAAGAAGGACTGGCCTTTTGCCGCATTTACTCTGGTGTATTGTGGAGATGTGCCGACCACCATCTCCGCTCAACCTATTCACACCAAAAGTAATGAGATATTGAATTGGATTCACAAAAGTGGAGGTAATTCTGTACTGTCCACAATTTCTCCTTAAATTGTGTCCTGGCAATAATGCTCATGATGAAAATCCACATTAGAACGGCAATGTACTTTCCCTTTCTTTTATATAGGAAAACTTATTGGACACTTGGACAGGTAGTTTTATTACCTCACCTTTAGCTGATTCTTAGAAATTATTTTGAAATTGTTAAGACATTCCTAAGGAAAAATACTTCACTGGCTATTATAGTGTGACAAAGGGGCTAATGTAACCATCATTTTTGGCTGCACAATTTAGGGAAAAACAGACTGGCATTCTTATTACCCCAGACAATACAGTGATTAGACCTGGCATTTATGTTTTAAACTTCAGATTAAAAATAAGCTTCCTCGAGAAAATACATTTTCTCCCTTCAAGTTTCTTTATGGTACCACCCAATCAGCCATCCAGTTAGAAATAAATAAAACCTATGGGTGATGAAGAAAACTGAATGAACTGTTAGCAACATGATACTGACAGAACCCATTTCAAGCTACATGGACTTAAAAATTAGACAGGAGTCGTCCTATGAGTGTTCTTTTGGGATATGTCCTTTGACACCACCAAATAAGATACATTTCATATCTTCGATTTGGGAGCAGAACCATACCTATAGTGGGGCAAACAAGTATTTGGCTGAAATCCAATAGGAAGTCAATGTGGAACTGACCAAATACTTTTTTTGCCCTACTGTATCTACTGTATCTCTGAGCTATCAGCGCCCCCAAAAAACTAACACCAGCTACATCGTCCACACCCTTTCTGCAACACAAATACAATTATTTTGCTTTCCATGTTCTGTATTTGCGGTCCTTATAGTGAAGATATTGATTGAATTAAACAAAACTGAACTGTTTTGTTGTTGTTGGTTCTTTTTTTATGAAAAGTCAATTTTAGCGCAATGTGCAGCAGGTAAATTAGACCAAAAAGTACAAGATGTTTTAAAGAACATTCAATCTCATCACGGTCTGTGGAACATAGCGTGTACTGTTTAAAAAAAAACAAAAAAAACTAGATTTTATAGTCGTCTTTTTACATCCTCTAACTGCTTTTGTTCACACATTCAAATGGATTTAAGGTATCCACAGCTCGAGTGAGTCGCTCGGTCCAAATGAGCTAACTGACGCACAGCCATCATTTATACACGATGGACCAGCCTCTGCTGACCCCTCAGCGCTAAAAGCCTGTTTCCAACCACACGTGCTTTGAAGTGCCTACTTTCAAATAACTTCTTGTCTCTTGAGTTATTCCCACTCTCCCCATTAAGCATGCATTACAGGCCTAAGTGTATGGGTCGGGATTGCACATGGAGCAGGCAGAATTTAAGTACGTCTTGGTTGGCTGTATAATTTATCATGTTAGGAGCCACAAGCTTTTTAATGGTCTCGGCTCTCATTATCCAGTCTGTGTTTTCTAGCTGCGTCTTTGGAGACTTCCCCCTAATGGAGGGACAAATAGATTCGTACCAGATTGTAATTACTGCATTTTTTAAGCAATGAGTGTAGCCGACAGACAACAGCGGAAAACTCAATGTGGCATCAGGATGTTGGAGAGACAAAGGCGGTGTGAATGTGTTGGAGAGGGCGGCTCAGTGCTTCTCAATCTGAGAGGCTTCCAGCAGGGCCGGCCTTAGCCAGTTTGGCACCCTAGGCAAGGTTGAACTTTTTCGCCCTCCAAAAAATAGGGACAAAAATCAATAATATTAATTTATTAATATTCCATTAATTCCATTTATATTTCTGTGTGTTCCTCTAGCACAGAGCACAAAGCTTTTATCAGAATTGTTTTGAACCAAATAGCATTCTATTGTTTGTGTGTTTGTTTTTTGCTGTGTTTTTCTGTCCTAATCATTTTAGACACACTTTGGATATGGAAAAGGCTAGTTTTATTTTATTTTATTGTATTATGATTATCTATCCATTAATAATACATGCAAAATCTCAACATGTGCAATCATGAAACGTTCGCACAACAGTTATAGTGCCTTGCGAAAGTACAAATACACCTTGAACTTTTGTACATTTTGTCATGTTTACAACCCTAAATGTAAAGATTTTTTTTTTTTTTTTGAATTGAAAGTTTACACACAAGTAATAGACAACTGTGAAGTGAAAGCAAAATGATACATGATTCTGTTATTTGTCAAAAAAATAGAAAAGTGAAAAGTGGGGTGTGCATAAGTATTCATACAGCATTTTCTGAGTGCATTAAATTGCCTTTATAACATTCCTAATGACTGCAGAAAGTTCACACCTTGCCCTAACCATTAAATAGAGGCCACCTGTGTGTAATCTACTCTCAGTATAATTACAGCTGTTCTGTGAGGGCCTCAGAGCTATGGTCAGAGTGTATTGGTCACTAAACAACATCATGAAGGCCAAGGAGCTCACCAGAGAGGTCAGGGATAAAGCTGTGGAGACGTTTAAAGCAGCGTTAAGTTATACAAAGATTTCCCAAGATTTGAACATCTCACAGAGCACTGTTCAATCCATCATTCGGAAATGGAAAGAGTAGCACCACTGCGAACTTACCAAGACACGGCCGTCCACCTAAACTAACAGACCGAACAAGGAGAGCACTGGTCAGAAATGCAGCCAAGTGCCCCAAGATAACTCTGGAGGAGCTGCGACGTACTGCCGCTGAGCTGGGGGAATCTGTACATGGCACAACTATAAGTCGTACTCTACACAAATCTGGCCTTCATGGACGAGTGGCAAGAAGAAAACCATTATTGAAAGGAGGCCATAAGAAATCCCGTTTGAAGTTTGCCAGAAGTCATATGGAGGACACAGCTACCATGTGGAAGAAGGTGCTTTGGTCAGATGAGGCAAAAACTTTACTTTTTGCCCCAAAATGCAAAACATTATGTATGGCACAAACCTAACACTGCTCATCGTGCTGAGTGCACCATCCCCAGTGTCAAATATGGTGGGGGGAGCATCATGCTATGGGGCTGCTTTTCCTCAGCGGGGACTGGGAAGATTGTAAGAATAGTTGGGAAGATGGATGGAGCCAAATACAGGGACATTTTGGAGGAAAACCTGCTGGAGTCAGCAAGAGAATTGAGACTGGGGCGGAGATTCACCTTCCAGCAGGACAATGACCCTAAACACAAGGCTAAATCTACAATGGAATGGTTTAAAAACAAACATATTAATGTGTTAGAACGGCCCAGTCAAAGTCCTGACCTAAATCCTATTGAAAATCTGTGGAAAGACCTGAAAACTGCTGTTCACAAACGCTCTCCTTCTAATTTGACAGAGCTTGAGTTGTTTTGTAAAGACGAATGGGCTAAAATGTCAGTCTCTAGATGTGCAAATCTTGTAGAGTCAAACCCCAGAAGACTTGCTGCTGTTATTGCAGCAAAAGGGGGTTCCACAAAGTATTAATTCATGCTGTATGAATACTTGTGCACACCCCACTTTTCGGTTTTCTATTTTTTGAAAAAATAACAGAATCATGTATCATTTTGCTTTTACTACACAGTTGTCTGTTACTTGTGTGGGAACTTTCAGTAAAAAATTAAAAATAAAATCTTTACATTTTGTCTTTACATGACAAAATGTGCAAAAGTTCAAGGTGTATTAATACTTTCGCAAGGCACTGTATATTGGATGAGGAACCTACTTCTGAATTAAATTAACACATTTTCACAGCGATGTTACACGGCTCCCCGGAGGCTTAGAAGGACCAGCTTTCAAAGCTTGAACTGTCTACTCTCCAACACAAAAGACCGCAAGAGAGAGAGTACTGCTTTTAAATCAACATTGTATATCAACATTGTTATAATGGATGTTTGCTATTATGTGCAAAACTAATACATCTAAATCTAACATCCGGAAAGGCTAAAAACAGGTGACTTAAAAGTTCTTATCTGACAGCATTTACAACATCATTTGCAGTCTTTACCTCAGAGTTGTCGACTGCGGAAGTAACAGGAAGACAATCAGCTAATTGACAGGTTTGCTGAAATGTGTCTGGCCGGGCTCCCTGTGCTTTAGTCTCCTCCTCTGCCAAGAAGAGCTCATGCATAAACAGCACTGTCATATAGGCATCCCCGCGGAGTTCTTCCACCATTGTACTGTCGGACTAAGTACCTCCACCGTGGGGACCGTGACAGTATCGCGACAGTACATGTTTTTTAACGATCGGAGAGCACCGTCCCCTCTGAGCCATTCTTATCCTCTGTGTACTTTGTTGTTTCACATCTCTGCCAGGTCACAAGGGCAAACTGGGGGGAGAAGATAAAAACGTTGCATTTGTATCAACTTTACAAGATGCTAGATTCAGTAAACGTTTTTTTTTTTTTTTTTAGTTTGTCATCCACAGATTGCGAATATTATTATGTTTTCTAAGAGCATAAGATACGTTTTGGAAGTTATAATAAAATAAAATGTCTTGCTTGCAACAGTTCCGTTTACAGTGGTTTGTCAGATCGATTGATTTGTCAGACTGTATTTCCTCACTCTGTGGATACAGAATATCATTGTAATGAAAGAGAGTGACTGAGTACAGAGCATTCGTCCACAGATTCAAAGATCAGCGGTTTTGAATCGTTGTGTCATTAGACAAGACACTAATCGTCCTGATTCCACACTCAGGCTTCACCTCAACTCCAAATGATAACGGACATTTGTTGGGTGAAAACATATAGTTTATTTCAGAGCAGCACTGCCCTGTAATTGAATAGATCGCAGAGGGAATTATATTTCCGCCGTGTTTGCCCGCCGTGCCTCGTCGCAACCAGTTAAAGTCACCATTTCGAGAGGGAGGGAAATATTAACTTTATACCACCTCTGAGGCAAAGAGCAGCATGTTTGATGACTCCGCGTAGGATTATTTCTAAAGACAGACAAGAAACCCATGTGGGTTTTGAGTTCAGCTTCTTTTTTTATTTATTTTTTTATAAATGTTTGAGTTTGGCTCCCCAGATAGAAATATAGGTCATATATTGGTTTCTTGACTGTGTACTTTCTCCCTTCAAAACTCCTCCAAACCTATGAAAGTTGACCTTGCAAACTTTCCCATCTCGCAGCCAAGAAAAGTTTCACTTTGTCAAGCACCGCAATCTAATGAGGACGTGTCAAGCTATATGCCTTGTTGTGAAATTAAAGGTCACTCTCGCCGGATGAGCAGCCCCCGATACGTGCTATATCTTCACTGGTTGGCCAACGGGGAAATCAAGCACTATTAGAAGCAATGGAAGCATCTTTTATCACTGCAGTCATTATGTTCCCAATCATCGGCCAGGCCACGGCACGTCGTTTAGCCTCCCCATTTAACTTTATACCAACGGAGTGTCAAACGTATCCACTGGTGACAATGTGTCCTGCAATATCCGCTAAGCAGCCGGGGATCGTACAGGAAAGGAAGTAATTAGCAAAGCCGGAGAGGAGGGCGATTTGCAAGACAGAGCCGTGTGTAGTCACAAGTGCAGACCGTGAAGTTGGAGAGCTCAATTACTTATTTATGTTCCCAATGAGGACAACATGTGGAGTCGGGAGATGAAGAGGGGTAATGTACCTGCATCTGGATAATGGAAGGGATATTTAGAAACACAAAGTGTACCCATGAAGTAAAGATGCACTCAAAAGAGTCAAGTTTTTCACCAAACCAATTTTTAACAGTGTTTTAACCAGAGGTGGTCAGCAAAGAAGTACTTAAGTAGAGTTTTTGAGGATTTGTACTTTACTTGATGAGTGTTTCTGTTGAGAACTTATTACTTTTACTTCACTACATTTGACAGATAAATATAATGATTTCTACTTCTCGCTGTGTGGCTACGTGCACGCGAGCATCACGTGACTTCCGAGTGGATCCTATGTTGGTGTTTGCATATCCTGTCTCCGTTTCCCTATGAGGTCTTGTCTAAAAAAATAAATAGCTCAAGGATTCCATGGCAAACAGTGAGTTACTGGTGGACAGTCACTAGCATTATGTTAAAAAACATAGCGTCAAGAGCAAAGAATTCACCGGAGGAAACTTCCGTGCTCTTCACGGTGAGTGTTTTTGTCTTGAAGCTAACGGCTAACACTAAAAAGACACAGTGACAGACTGCATTAGAAAGTTTTATTGAACGTGAATCATGATTGGGGCTCAGAGCCCAGTGGAAGATTGCAGTAACAATATGGAATACATGCGTTGATAGATGATGGCCAGAATCTTCCCCCGGAGCCTGGACACTGGTGGTTGTGGGACGAGGCCCGGCGCGGCCGGTCGATGCGACGAGCAGAGCCTGAGGAGAGGCCAGGTCTAAGAGGGTCGCAGCACGGCTGGGAAACGGCCGAGTGATTGACCAGGGAGCTAAAGAAGGGGATCCTGGATGATGAATGGCTGAAGCCGAATAGGCAGCTGCAATGATTGGCTGACGTGAAGGTGCGGCTTGCGCTGGGGCCGTGATTGGGTGATTAGTGAAAGCTGCTGTTGATGAGGCGATAAATGAAGGCTGCAGGTACGTCTTTCAGGTTGAATTTACGCTGAAGCTTAATTTTAAAATGAAAATAGCTACAAGAATTGCTAGTCCTGACAAGAACCTGGAAATACGACCATATTAGTCCAGTGCTCTGGTCCCTGCACTGGCTTCCTGTCACTCAGAGAATAGAATTTAAAACAGCTCTGCTTGTGTACAAGTCTTTTCATGGTTTAGCACCAAAGTACATCTCTGACATGTTAGAGCCGTATGAACCATCTCGGGCCCTGAGAACTTCAGGGAGGGGTCTCCTGGTGGTTCCCAGAGTCAATAATAAACACGGTGAAGCTGCGTTTCAGTTTCATGCAGCAAAATATGGAACAGTCTTCATGAGGATGTGAGACAGGCCTCAACTCTGACAATGTTCAAATCCAGGCTGAAAACAGCTGTTTTTACCCGAGCATATAAAAACTGAAAGTATTCTATCTGCACTCTTGCCTTTTACAGAAGAGAAAGAAAGTTCACATTTGCTACAGATGAATGACTTGGAAACTCATAATGAAGATGGAGCTGATCCCTGTTTCATTAAAAGTGCCTTAGCATGGCAGACGGAACGTAATATGACATTATCCCGGCCAAGCATGAACATCGAGATCCTGCTGCTCTGAATGCAAGTGATCACAGGGTAATAACATTCGAAAGTCATTCACAGAACATAATCACAAGGAGAAAGTCAGAAAAAAAGCGCTTCCCGGTAGGTATGACAGTCATTAAAAAGTTTGCTGCCTTCGTTTGCGACGTGCTCCCGAAATTTCACCAGGATGACACAGAATATGTCAGCCTTTTTTTTTTTTTTACCTTTTTTTTTTTCATGAAGTAGTAGAAGAGGCCTAGAAGTTTTTAGAGAGCTTTCGGCAGTTCAAGCGCTGCTCAGATCAGGGTTTTTTTTTAAAGAGGAGCCCACTACGTCTCGGCTCACTCGTGCTTAAGGAGAGCAGTGTTTTGGGGGACGTGTTTTTTCCCTTTCATCAGGCCGTTGAAAAGCCCCCGTGTTTCCCCCCGCAGCTTGACTGGCACTAATTAGTACAGCGCGCGCACATTACCCGCGAGGCCAGTGAACCCCAGCTCCTCCGACCGCTCAAAGTGACCGTGACCGCAGAGGAAACGGGAAGACAACAAAGACAGGGACACCCAGGTGGATCGTACGCCAACAATATTCATACAAACGCCGGTCGCGGAATATTTTTTGGGGAATTCAAGTGACTTTGCATTTGTGTTTGCAGACTTTATTGGTTATTGCTTATAACAATGATCCCTGGAAAAAGTAGATCCCTCTGATACGGTTTGAACGTTACTGGGTACAGTGTCTTTATGAAACCTGGAGGCATACGACTCTCGACTCTCACTGTGCGATTGCATTTCATGTGGCTCCTCCTTAAAAGCCCAGAAAACTCATTTAAATTGAGAATGGAGCTTGACTCGTGTCATCTGCGACCGCGCTCTTCAACGTTTTCAACCAATTCTCATTGAAACTTCAGTCATTCTCGCGTTGCTCTTTCGCCTAACCTTGCTTTTCTGTAGTATTCAGATTTAGGATTCCCATAGGACGACTGCCATCCTTGAATCTAAGTGATCTCTGTCAAATCTGCCGGCCCCTACCTCTGGCTGTCCATTCCAATTGCTCAAGTTGGTACCCTGCGAGTCTTCTCTTCCACAAATTAAACATCAAGGCCGTTCCCCTCGCTGCTCAAGTCCATCGGGAAGGGAGGTCCAGGGGTGTTTTTGAAGGGCGGAACATGGACACAAATACAAAATAATTCCCTTTGAAACGCCAGAATTAATCACCGTCGCCTGGGTTGCGAGTTAACAAGCTATCAAGCGTCCCGCAACCCTAGCCGCACCACACTTCCAATTCCAAAAAAAGGGAACAAGCGAGGTATGAGGCGTTTTGAGGTCAAAAGAGTGGAGGGACAGTCCTGTAAGGATCTGTGCGTGTGAGGGCCATACTCGTAATTGGAATGGAGAAGTAGTTAACGTTGACGGCCGTCTGGGCTCAGGAGTGGATGGAGTCGTGAAATGAAGGTCACACTGTAAGGAGACAAAAAAGTAGGTGAGAAGAAAGCTGCGTGAGCGGGTTTAAGAGTAACCTGATTTTCTATACAAGACTTTTACTGGAAGAGGAGCCAGAATTGACCAAGGGATAGAAAACGTTGTGACTAAAATATACAGTTTTGAATCAATAATTAGGTGCATTTATTCGTCACTGGATAGTTTTGAAAATTGACTTTCATTTCTGTTGATTTATTCCAGGGGCAGCAATAATAAATTTGTCGCAATTACAAGATGGATACTTAGACAAGTGGTTGCTGAAGCATACATAAATTATAGTTTATTTATTTATTTGATTGGGACAGTGCATGTTAATGAACAAACATGCAATACATGCATGTAAACACGTCGAATTGTAGCCAAAGGCTAATTTCCATCCGTAGTCCCAAGGGCTAGGGTCACACAGGGGTCTCAAGACATTGCAGAATAAAATTTACATCAAGGCACATAATTATCAATAAATTATCAAAAGCCCTATATACAAATTCATTCATCTTCACAAACGCTCATCCATGTTCACTTATCTTACATAACATTACAGCATTAAGAAATGTCTTAGAATGTCTTAGAAATGCTCCTGTACAGGAGTTATTCTTTGCAATGAAGGTTCTTGCGTCATCTTCTGTACTCTTCTTCTGTTCTCATCCAAAAAGCTTCGTCAGCACACTAAAGTTTCAGCTCAGAAATCAATCAATCAATTAATGGTTTTGTATAGCCCAATATCACAACAGGAGTTGCCTCATAGGGCTGCAACAAACATTAAGGCTCAAAAATAGACCAGAAATAGAGGAGTTCAGCTTGACTAAGGCCTTGTATTAAGTAAGTAAGTAAGTGCTTTATTTGCCATTGTATAATCATACAACACAATTGTGTCCAGCATGTCTTTGGTGGTCGGGGAAACAGGAGCATCCGGAGGAAACCTGGCTGGCTGCCTTCAGTGCTCCTCTGATCCTCTGAAACGGTGCAGCACCTCCTGGGTTTGTCTCTGTTTCAGAGCGTGGTGTCCTGCACTGGTCAGCCTCCATCTCCTCCTTCCTCTTCCTCCTGCACAGCTCCCTCCGCTCCACAGCAGTCTTTCACCATCTTCTGGGAAGAGTATAGCAGTTAATCTGTTTTATTTGTCCATTAGCCAGAACACTAGAAGGCATGTGTGGCTTAGCTGTGAGTCTTGCCCGGACACCTCCTTGTTTGTCCCTTCCTTGTTTCCTGTAGCGCCTCTTGTGACGCCTCCACTGCTCTGCAGGTGTGTAGGGCTCTTGGTGCCTCTTCAGTGTTTCAGAAGAAGAAATGTGTAGGCCTCAAATGTCTTTAGTTCATAGGCTTGCTGTTTACTTTTAAAAAGCTATAAAAAGCTTCTTTCTTCAGGACCATTGTGGACTTTTGCAGTAAAAAAAAAAAATCCACCGGATCCCACCAAAACATGGCAAAGACGTACAAAAGCATCCAGTTAAAGAATGTGTAACACAGAAACCACACATGCAGGTAAACATCTATGAGTCTTTGTAGTTCTAAGTCCTAACGACCAAACTCACCCCTGAGTTTCAGTCTGAACGGCCCTACTCTCAGCGGATCACTGCTAATAACCTGCCTATTGATCTGTCCTGCGCTGAGTTTCAGCCTTATAAGCATGACAGAGCTCTCCAGGTCTGGAGCAAAGGAGATTGTTGTACAGTGAAATGTACAATTAAGAAATGTACAATAAGATACGACATACTCACTAATGTGTGCAACTTTGGTTTGCCCATAGGAATTTTTTCAACTGGGCTTTAAAAATATATATATGTAGGGCATTCTCTCAGTGTTAGAGGAGGACTATTCCACGGGTTCCCACGTCGGACAGACTGTGTCTGACCGAAAGTGGCGCGCCTGTCGGGTATTATCAAGTCCCATCTGATGGTGGCTCGCATGTTTTTTGTAAAACATGACACTAGTGTTGGGATAGCGTTTATTTTTTTTTTATTAAGTGTTTTTAATGTTGCAGATGACCATTTGTACCACCTGCAGAAGTATGTGGACAGCAGTTTGAGAACCACTGGCTCACTATACTGCTACTCCAAATGGTTACTTAAAATGTGTATTATAATTATGTCCAATGACAGAGGTGGTTTGCATTATACATAAGGATGAAAATAATGATTTACTGATGTGAAATGTCAAAGAAAAACAAAAGGATGCAATACCAGAACATTACTAGGAGGTCACACTGACGACTGCTTCTGTCGGTGCATTTCCAGACTCTGCTAAATTAGTCGCATTAGCGAATAACTAGATGTGTAATGGGAAGGAGAGATCAGGGAGAGAAGTTGCTCCTTGGAGTGGAACGACATTGCCGGAGGAATTTCATTTCACTGCACCAGAATGGGAGTGAAGATATTTATTTAATTATTTTTTTGGTCAACAAAACTCATGGGAGTGCTTTGGCGATGACAGAAGGAAGATTGGATCTGTTGAGGTACTGTATGTCTAAAAATCTTGCCCAAAAAGATGGTATTAAAGTAAAGAAATCGCTGGCCTCTGTTGCTTTGTAATTATGGGCTTGTCTTGGATATAGTAGATATTCTGACGGGCAGTTTTTCAGCCAGGGGCAACGGAAAGCAGTAGATGGGAATGTAAGTAGTAACAGCTGGGGTGGAGCCACAGAGGGAAGGCGCAATTACAAAAGGAGAAGGATATTCTGGTGATGAGAAAAGTGACTCTGGAGCGAGGGATTTGCGAGCAGGCGTGAGGTTGCAAATGTGCTCAAAATTCCATTCTTAAGTCACCGCCATGCTGAATTGAAATGCTCTTCGATACACGGGAGCCAGCTTACCCTTGATCAAGGCTAAACTAGATAAATACAGGCATGCTAATTACTAAAAGATTATGCAAAATGAAAGTGTCTTTTTTGGAAAACAGCCATTTCCACCCCCCCAAATAGGCCCAGACAGCCATTTGTTGTGCTTAAAAGCCTATTACAAGTCTTCGCCGTGGCATATCCCTCATCCGGGAGAATATTTTGGCCAAGCGTTTGTGAATATCTGTTTTGCTTCGGAAAGTGGAATATGGTAAATCCGTAAGCCCGTAGCCCATTTTACTTTCGATGCCCGACATGGTGCCACCACGGAGGAGATGACTCGGAGAGCGTTTAAAAGGCCCCTGTATCCTCTCATGCATCCGCTAACAGCCTTCAGAGAACATTTGTTTGACATTACGGCAGGCATAGATGTGATAGACGATGTCTGGTTGCAGCGAATTTTATCAGGGATTATTATAGTTTTATTACTGCCTAGAAAAAAAGGATGCTTTTGTGATTTTTATCTGCATATGAAAGAGGAAGCGGAGGGCCTGGATTTGCTCCAAACCGGCTGCCTAATCACATTCAGAGGCTAACGGCTTGACTATTGCTCCACTATATTTTTGATGTCTATCTGACAGAGTTCCAACGCTGAGGGTACTGATGGATCCGCTGTAATAATGAGGTATAGATGAAGAAATCTGATAAATGTTCCTCATTACCGTGACTTTTGGTATCTTTGAACACAAGTTTGACGTACAATATAATAATGCATGGAGTGCTAGGTTTAACTTTAAAGAGACATTTTAATCATCATCTAACTTAATTAAGTTTCTGTACAAATCCTGAAGGCATGCGGGATGTTGCATATAAAATGAAAGACGTGAATAACCATTATTATAGTATTATCTGTATGCAGTGGAGGCAGCATCTTGACAGGAGCTGGTAAAAATGCATCACATAATAGCAAAGGTATTCTTTTTTTATGTCAGCTGACCTAGACTGGTCTTTCTGACACATGAAATTTACAGCAGCAATTATTTATGCACATACTTGAGCTGGAATATGAGAGTAGTTAATGGACTTTCAGCTACTGCCCAGATAAGTTCTACTTGGCTACTCCTATGAGTAAATTCATAATTTTTTAAAAGGGTAACCCAACCTTTAAACCTCTCTCTGGCTGAGAACGTCTACAAATAAGTTTGGGATTGCTCTGTTTATCTTTGACATTTTAGAGAAATCCATATACAGTATTATATAATATGGAAAATATTGCTCAGTCTGAAGCTGTGGCATTTAAACTTCTGTAGCGTTCCATTCCACTGATCTGCACTCAGGGTAAGGCAATGATTGATCATTAATGGTATTCCCAAACTCCAGCCCCACAGACACTGAGAAGGTGTTAATGAGATACGCTCCTACTCAAAGGGCCTTAAGCGTTTGCATGTATGCGAAATGGATAGTGCGTGCTAAGGTAGTGTAAAAAGCAGGTGCAGGTGAGACTTTTGTCTCTCGTAAACGGTAAAAGGCTACAGCAAAACTTGTTTGCAGATTTGTGTCACTAATTTTTACTATTACACCCACTATTATTATTGTTTTCTAATTATTTATTAGGTGCAACACACTATAGATGAGCATGTGCTAAAGTAATAGGCCTACCTGCAATGCAACTTGGGTCTCTGTCTAAATAGTAAATAGTAACATTATTTTTTCTTCACAATGTATTTCATCAAATGATTCTATAAACATACAAACTGCCCTTTCACAATTATAATAATAATATTGTTCAGAGACCACAAAACCAGTTAACAAAGAAAATACACACAATTTGTATTAATTTTCTTTGTTGAGAATAACAAAAGAGTTATCTCTACTTTTTGAATATTATATTACAACAAGATCATGGCCTCCTTGATGCATCTGCCTGCTGTATCTTACATGTCAAATTTAGCACAGCACACCCTTTTTGAATAATGCCTTTGAATCCACTCTGTGATAATGAATAATACACAGAAGTGGATACAAAATAAATTGCGAGTGCTCAGCCTAGCCTCAATCTGTCTCCACACGGCAGCGGTAAGTGGCACAGCGCACGCTGGTGAAGGTATCGAACATGAAAGGTAAACAAAAGATTCATTTGTGGGGTTATACTTCAATGTCATTCTCCATGACATCCCAACACGAACATCCCTCGGAAAAGTATTGTTGAAAGAGGTTGGAGTGTCATTGAAAAGTAATAAGGCTTTATTTAAAATATACATGCAATCTCTCATACACAATGATCCTCTGAGGAAATATCTCCCACCCGAGACAAGAGCGAAGCAAATGAATGAATTTGTTGCCTGGATTGGAAGTCACCTTGAGCTGGAGAATGTGTCAACGCTTTAGAGAAGTTGGGGCCCAGAATAGAGCCCTGTTGAACACCACTTTGAGATTTAGAAGTAACAAATATTTCAATACATCCCTGCAAGTGTAAGTATCTTCAATAAAATATGTAATGTGTCTTCACTTTCAGGATGCCGTAAAAGTGTCTTTTCAGTACTGCTTTACAGTGTGAACAATGTGGGTCACGTGTATTTTTTTTTATTGACAAAATGTACCAAATGTATTCGATAATCCTTGCTGTGTGCAGATTGAATAAAGCGGTACATTCTGTACCATATATCACAAGAGCAATTAAAGTAATCTCCTTTAAAAACAGGGGTTACCTCAAGGACATTCCACATTGCTGCCCCTTCTGTCCAAAGGTAAAATCTGCAGTCAAAATCACTTGCTTCAGAAAAACCTAGAAGACCTGAACCCGTCTCACCCATGTGGCCACTAAACTGAAATTTCCTGCACTTTTCCACCTCTGGCCCCATGCTACAGGAAAAATAAAAATGTTTTGTGCCGCGAAACCGCGCTCCTCTCAGCGTTTCGACAGAGATCGAAAGTAGAAATGTAGGAATGTTACAATTAGTGCGTGCCGTGTTGAGCGTTCGTGCTGACCCTGCGCCCGCCGCCTGCAGCGCTATCATTAAGTCTTGCTAGTGCCGGAGCCTCAGAGTGTTGTTCTCCATGTTGTTTTCTTCACCCTCCGCCTCTCATCTGTTCTCGCACTCTCCCAGCTACAGTACGTCGCTATGGTTGTGTTTTCATTCTTCACCGGCTAATGATCGGTGTCCCGGGGATGCGCAATGTGTCCTTCTCAGATCTGTGTCTGCTCTGACCCTTTACTAAAAAAAAAAAAAAAAAAAATTAAAATAAAATAAAATACAACAAGTTTTAGAGTTTCATTTACACCCAAGACTGCACATCATTTTAGTGGTATGTTTAGTGACTGTCAATACCTTTGCCTGTCGATATCACCAAAATCCCTAAACATTTGTATATTTCAATCACATGGACCACAACCTCAAATTATACGTAAAATAACTCGAACAAGCAAGAAGATGAACGCTAATAATGTTATGTTACCGTTTTGGGGCTTCGTAGGAGACACGAAATAAAATGTATTTATTTATTTATTTATTAATACTTAGCTTCCGGGGTCTGATGGGATCGGGCAGAGCAAAGGCGGTATGACCACAATTTATTAAAATAAATGTCCATTTCCAGGGTCATAAAATGCCTCAAAGTATTTTTTGAAATGTCTATCATTAAAATCCAATTTATAGGTTTGTATCTTGTAGACAATGTATCTATCTTCATTTCTACAACTAAGTGATGTGCCATAAACAGAAATGCAAGCCTTAATCAACAGCATATTTAACTTGAATGAAATAAAGAATATTTTACCATATTCAAATCATCAAATATTAATAACACTGAATTGATTTTCTACACAGTAAAGTTAATCTGAGCCGAAGTGATTAGAAATAAAGTATCCCTGGGAGCGAACAAATTGACAGGTGAATTGTGAGTGTTAAAATAAGGTTTGAAGTGAGGAGCCTTTGAGATCCCCGCCTCGTCCAATATAAAAGAAGCAAAAGCCCATAGAGTAAATCAGCATTCGGAGCATACTCTTAATAATTGATGTTTGTCTTGGAAAAATATTGCTTTATCTCCCACAGTCTCCAAGTCAAGCACCGTGCCAAGCCCCAAATGAGCCCAAGCTCTCAATTTCAGACCCTCAACAAACACAGGCACGGAGTCATTTAGCTAGGGCACACACTAGACATCTGGTGCTCCATATACAGCATACTGCAGGCCAAGGCAAAACAAATATATGCACTCAGACATACGAGACGGAAGGCTCACGAGGGATGACCACAAGCCATCTTTGAATATAAATCGAGGGTGAGAAAATGTATTTAAGCTGGATGTGGGTCATTGTATGCGCGTCAAAGATTCCTCAAGTTCCTTTGAATATTTCAATAAAGTTGGGATCCATTATTTTCATGAGTGCCAAAGCTGGCAGACAAAGAAATAGTTGAACAAAGCCATACTTTTCATATTTGCTGAACTCCATGTTACCTTCAACCTTCTTGGCCATGTTCGTAACTGTGCTCAGACAGACACACACGGACTAACTCCTTACATTCACCGCACAGCTCATATGTAAAATATTAACAATGACTGTAATTTTACATCTGCAAGGCTGATGTGTGAGTCATGTGGAAAGGTCAGATATACACACAACCAAAGAGAGTGCATTATGCGGCAGACCATTATGGGAGGCCATTTTGAGTTACAATAAGAAGAATGTTCATGAAATTGCAACATAGTCTGCTTAAAGGTTAAAATTATCCAGTTCTTTTCCAGCACCAGCTATGCAGACTCCACACTGATGGACAGTTGGCGGAAAAACGATACTGATGTGACATTCCTGACCGAGCGGCTCTTTACGGTGAACGGTTCGAACCCAATCTCAGTCGTGAAAAGAGTTGGATCTTACGCAGAACTCTCCCGAACGGACACAAGAATCAGCCCAACAACACAAGTGAAAGCTTTTTGCACTAAAGTCAAAGCTAAATGCACTAAAAAGGATCGATCAGACAGTTGCAGCCTCCTTTTATGAGTTGTGGCTTATGTATTTCAAGGTGTAAATATCAGTCCTATTGTAAATGTAGATTACTGAAATAAAAAAAGTGTGCCTTTTATCAATTACAGATATTGTGAGCTATATGACTGAGGTTATTAAAAATGTATATTAAAAGGAGCCAGTCTTGTGAACCGTAAGAGCCATAAATCCCATCACCAGAAAATTTACCACAATCAATACCAACACATCTGTTGTTACTGCTAGGACAATACACTGCATGCTATTGTTAATATGTGTCATTTATGTGAAATTTCTTAGAATTTTTTGTACATTAAACTTTCAGAGACAAACTATACCGTCACTCACAAGTAAAACTTTTCTTAAACTTAAATTACGCTTAGTTATTAAAATGGACAGCTTATCACAAATAACTCCAGAATGCCTCATTTAAAAGCATGTCTAATGGCTGCAGTGTGACTGCTGTTTACCAATGATGGAAGGCCCTGCTTAATAAACTGCTTTCTCCCATCTCTGGTGGCTGCTTTGTGTTATCTGCTTTTGTCTGGAGCCGAGCCAAGTCCATTACTCGTACACGACTGTAACTCGCAGCAGCCTCATTGACAGGGGTGTGACAACAAGCCTTCAGACCGAGAGGAAATCATTCATCATTAGCCGCGCCGCCACGACGGAGACAAACTCATCCATGGCTGAGATAAGGCCCGCTCTAAACCCTGGGCACCTTGGCTTTTTGGCTTCCTCACCTCTCGATTGCTATTGTGTTGGTCGATGCTAATTAGCTAGCGACGCCCTTCACAAATCCTTGTTCAGATCGACAGGAGGGAGAGCGCTGTTGGGAGGTGAGCCGCTAAGTGCTACAAAGCTGAGGGCACGGCTAAGACTTTTACAAAGAGCACTCGGATATGGTGGGATGTTTTGGATAATACCGTCTTTGAAGACTTTTCTCCAGAGATAGTAGTGGAAGTTTGAGGTAATCCTCCCCTCCTCGCCGGTGTCGGTGTGAATCAGGCAGTCCGATGGTGGGGAGATGAGATAATCTGCCCACGATCACTACATTTGGGCCCATTGAAAACAGAGACACACTTTTTGGATGTGTGCTTTTCAGTAAGGACGGCCTAAGAAAAATGTCTGTGCACTAGGTTATGTTTGACAGAGACTCTCTGCCTTGATCCACAGACTTCTAGTTGTATAACATATTCATTTAAAAGGACAGCACAGGGTGAAAGGTAAAGGGGATGAAGATAGGCAGGGATAGGCATTTTCAAAGCCAGGACTCAACACACGGCGCTGAGGTTGTTCCGCCAAATGTAACCACTAAACTACTAGACTATCGGCTGCTAAATTGTATGGCACTTTATTTGGTAGCAGGGAAGTTTAGGGTGCATGCTTTTCCTTATAAAATGATTTAGCTATAAATGCCAGAAATATACTTGAATTCAAATGTACTCAATGTATAAGGCCCTATAGATCCAGAGGAGGTATTGTTCTATACACAATGAAATGTGCAGCCTGATATTTGATCCCATATATTCTGGTGCAGATTAGGTCGGTGTTAGCAGGATTACTTCAGTAATTCATGTAATGCAGCTCTGCCACACTTAATTTCCCTGAGGATAAACCCAGAGAGTTGAGATACTCCGGTGTGCTGTTCCAAAAACTACACAGTAACATGCGCTATCTGTAGGTATATGAGTGAGACTTCTTTACATATGTTTTACTACCCCTGTAAGGATTTAGTATGGAGATTGTCTGTATTAGTCGGCACAGATTTGGCCTTTAAATTCAATATGAAGGATAACATAGAAAACCATGGTCTATATATAAACTTCACAAGCGTAATGAATTTCTTAACAGCCAAAGCTCACACTGGTTACAGTGTTGAGTTGCACTCCGACTTACTGTTGTGAAGGCGGAAAGGCCCAGAAACTCAAACCAAGGCCTAATAACAAGTGCGTAATGTCTCACTCACACATTCACCGGGTGCACCGTCAGTGATATCACAGCTGAATAAAACAAAACATAAGGCTGTTAAGGGTTTCTACATTTTACAAGGTGCAAATAAAAGGTCAGGTCGGTGGGGAGTCCTTGCCCCAAGTGGAGGAGTTCAAGTATCTCGGGGTCGTGTTCACGAGTGAGGGACGGATGGAGTGTGAGATCGATAGACGGATCGGTGCGGCGTCAGCAGTGATGCGGTCACTGTATCGGACTGTTGTGGTGAAGAGGGAGCTGAGTCAGGGGGCAAAGCTCTCGATTTACCGATCGATCTACGTTCCCACCCTCACCTATGGTCATGAGATTTGGGTAATGACCGAAAGGACAAGATCGCGAAAACAAGCAGCCGAAATGAGTCTCCTTCGCAGGGTGGCTGGGCGCACCCTCCGAGATCGGATGAGGAGCTCAGTTACCCGGGAGGAGCTCGGACTCGAGTCGCTGCTCCTCCACGTCGAAAGGAGCCAGCTGAGGTGGCTAGGGCATCTGTTCCGGATGCCTCCTGGTCGCCTCCCTCGGGAGGTGCTCCAGGCATGTCCCACTGGGAGGAGGCCTTGTGGAAGGCCCAGGACACGCTGGTGGGACTATGTCTCCGAGCTGGCCTGGTGTCGTCTTGGGGTCCCCCCAGAACAGCTGGAGGAGGTGTGCGTGGATCGGGAAGTCTGGGCATCTCTGCTGAGACTGCTGCCCCCGTGACCCGGCCCCGGATAAAGCGGAAGAAAATGGATGGATGGATGGAAATAAAAGGTATGATGGACATGTTTGCCCAAGTAACCTTGCCAAATAACAGGCACACTTGGTTGAAACAGGCCAAATTGACAGATCCAATTTCATTTGCTGAGTTCATTTGTCTCTGGTTAGGTTCTAGATGCCATCTGCACACTTGCCCAAACTTCTTACGGCCATCATTTTACACACAACATGCACCCATTAGCCTTAAACATGTTTTAATTGGTTGGAAAGTGGCCCTCTGTTCATATCTTTGGCTGGAATTCTCAAATTAGAATAATATATATATATATATATATATATATATATTCCACTTTAATTCTCAGCCACCCACTATCCATAAATCTCCCAACACGCGCACGGTAACTTCCCCACATTGGTAGTAAACACACACATACACCATTGCATTAATAAACTTACACAGACCTAGAAACGGCTTACCACGGAGTTGCGCCTCAGGCTTCCATAATTCTCCACTGATTACAGAGAGAAAGCTCTAATGGAAGCCCCAATAACCCAGGCGGGGAAACAGTGCTATTGCCTGCACCGGCTCTGTCAGAGGACGAACAGATTAAATTCTGCCCAGAGTTTTTTGTCTGTGAGATTGGTTCTTTAACGTCACAGGCTCCTTTCACACTCCTATTAGCACAGTGAGAGAGCGCAGCGCCCAGGGAGGCATGCAACTCCGAAAACCGACAACTACTCCGAGGTTACTTAACAATGTTATTAATCCATTAATCCTTATCTGACATTTGCCGATGCATCACCGCTGATTGCTTCTTTTCTATGAGAGCTCCAGGCTACTGTATGTGGGGGATGGGGTGGAGGGGTGTATGTGAAAGACAATTCGGACTGAGTTCAGGTGAGAATGGAAACATTAAGAAAGGTTAGAGAGAACAGTAACTCAACACAGAGAGGTTTGCAATGATAGTAACCCCATGAGCAATGGTGCTTTAATCTGGTGTCGCTTTTTAATCTCTACAATACTGTATCTGATCTGCATCAAAGGTTGAAGGTCCTGCCCAAGTTCAATGGAGAATATTATTTCATTAAAAAAAAGCAATTGAGCATTTATTATTTTTATTTATTTATTTTTGAACAGGGACAGTGTACAATATACATTAGCCCCAGAAAGGAGAGATGCATTGTACCAGGTTATAGCACTTGTGCTAATTTCCACCTGCAGTCCCTGGGCCTATTGTACATGTTTTTAGTGGTAGGGGAAACCGGAGTACCCGGAGGAAACCTACGCAGACACGGGGAGAACATGCAAACTCCACACAGAAAGGCCCCGTCCAGGTGGGAATCGAACCCGGGACCTTCTAGCTGTGAAGCACGAGCGCTAACCACTGTGCTACCGTGCCGCCAAATCATCTATAAAATGTTATTATTTGATGGTATAGCAGAGTGGTCTCGCCTCAAAACAAGTGGATCCTAGATGTTACTTCCAGAACTAGAGCCTATACCTTCAAGGCAAGGATCTACAGAGATAGAAAAGGATGTATTTCAACCTAATTTAAAATATTTGCCCCTTCAGTTACATCACTTTGTTCTCGAATAGGATGGGCCTCACAAGTTCTAACACACAAATTTGTTCCAAATGCCTTCTTACGAAGGTTTTTGGCATCCACAAAACAGTCTGGAGGATGAACAAAAACATCTCCCGTTCCGTTCACGATCATGCTGTTGATGGAACCCAACATTCTGAGTCATATATATTTGTGCATATCAAATCGTGTATTGATTAATTCGATACAATTATAATAAATTACAGATTCCTTTATTCAGAAATAAGATGGTAATATTACTTGTACTTTTAGTACCCATGTATTACTGCTAAAACGTTTAAAAGCCGTCGTTCACAAATAACAACAAATGCGCTGCATTAACGTTATTTGATAAAGACGAGTGTCTCGATCTTACAACCTCGTGTTTCCAAAGGCGGGCGCTTTACTCGTTGAATAGAAGGAACATTATTTCTTGATGTACAGGTTACATCTATTTAAACATTTTGTCATTAGATTTGAAATTTGCATGCACAATGTTTAGGTGGGTCGTTGAGCGAGTGGCGCCGATCTTTTGGAGTTTTGGATTTGTGATTTGCTATTCATATCCTCCCCTGGCTGCCTGTTGTGCATGATACTTTTTGTCCTTATACTGTATGGTAAATCATAGGCGTGACAAATGCTAATTAGTCCTCACACGCACACACTTCCAAGTTGAGATTCACCAACTTCAGAACACAGGTGTGACGTTTGTTCCAACTTAAGAACGTGTCATGACTCTGGCGCAGTTTCCTGACACTGCCTTCGTAAGTACGGATTTTAAGAAGTTTCGTACGAAGATGAATAAGGCCCAAAGTCTGCAAAGATTTTTAACATGGCTAATTTCTATGGAAATATATCATGTCGTCCTAAACTCTACGTATTGAAGATATTCCTTCATTCAAGGGTCAATATTTGAGGAAGAGAGTACTCCAGCTGATTCATCTATGGCAGTCTCCACACTCATACCCCAGTCTTCACTATTACCTTGCCCTTATGCCCCACATTCCACCGGGTCCCCTTAAAGCCACTTTCACTATTTACTTTGAACAAACGAGCCTGACCCTTTGCAATAATAAAATATATTGAAGAAAATGCCGTAAACTTGGGGTTGTGCTGTCTGTGATTCGCTGCTTCCTTTCCTTCTGGATTTTTCTAGCACACACACACTCGCACACCCCTCTCCCCATTTGTTAGCATGCCTCACCCTCTAGCTCAGCGTGATTTCCTTGTCACAGTCACACAGCATTTGTCACAGTCTGTTGTAGAATATAATGATGCTTCCCGGGCAAATGTTGAAGGTCTCATCAGGAGCATTGTTTTTTTGTTCATCATTATTCCTTCAAAACAGAAACGTGCGACATTAATCCTTGTTTTTGTGACTTTTAAGACTGTCTGAGGACATCTTGCCGGTGACAGGCTGTGCTGCTACAGTAGGTTGTTTGTGTGACACTTGTTACATAGGAAAATAATCAGAAGTGGGATGGAGGCAGTGCTGCTGGCTGGAAGTTGGAGAATAGAAAAATGAAAGCGCGGTTGTAATCTCAAGACCATTCGGCGCTCAATACTCGGCCCTTGCGTCGGAAAGGCCATGTTGCACACGTACACACGACACATGAGAATACACATGATGTCTGCTCTACAGTGATCCTTAAATCCCCCATCCGACAGGCAACACACAAGCACCTTAGTAATGGTTTTGTGTCACCTCTGTTGTGGAACTGCAGGACAATGGTTTGGAATTTAAAAAGAGGATTCGTCAGAGCAGTTCTTATTCACAGCTCGATAAGCCTTCTTTAGTATTCTGTTGAGGAACCGCATCAAGTTTTTTGGAAGCCTGTAATTTTTGCATGTCAGAAAGTGAGAGTGAAAATGGCCAATGTCAATTTGAATCAGAAAGTCTCATTAGAAATGTATTGTTCTTTCATATTAGACATGTTCGACAAGTCATCTGCCTACGTCATCTGAGGGAATACATTCTGTTTATACCATTGATTAAAATGAATATAATATTACTCTACACTTGTTGATATGACTTGATGTTATTGTTTTCATTTTTGTTCAAACACAACCATAAAACGGCAAACACAAATAATAATAATGTTTGATAGAAACCTTTTCGGGTTTGATGCCCAAATGCAGGTTCAAAAAGGATTGCGCTTCACAAGTCTCCTCACACGCCTCTCGTGAAAAGTGTTACAGTTGTGAGAGTGAACGTGGGAGAGCTTACGGCGAAGTGAGCGAAGAGCGTAATCACCTCTTTGACTGTGTACACACCGCAGTGCAGTCCGGCGAGCTCAATTGCCATACAAGCAATTTGCTTGTTTGATTGACTGACACAAAATGGACGCCGTCTGAGATTGAATTCTGTATTGAGTCCGGATGCAATAAGCATAATAATGCCAACATGATTGATCCATCTAATGATATTCTTTATTACAAATGGCTTTTCATATTTACAAGCCGCGCCGCTCTCCTGTGGGACCAGCAAATCTGATTGGCCGCTTATTATCATTGACTCTTCTCTCTGTTCTTTAGGGACGCACTCCAAGTCTGAGCGTGGTACTTCTTTGTTTATGACTCATGGAATTGCTAAGGGTTCAGCATTAGCAACTGTTGGGGTTTGATTCTCTTTGATTGCCAGCAATAAAAGCAACATTCTGTACACACGTGATAAAAGAGAGAAGACGACTGCTTTCACAACCACATCCTGGGCTTGCATTGCAGTCTACCAAATTACAATTGTCTAGTAGTTCTTAAAGGTATATCACGCAAAAATCAACTTATTTTTTTATACCTTCTTACCAGGTAAAAACATCCACCTAAGCTTGGCTACTACAAAACAAAATGTTGCAGCTCCTTTGATACTGGCACCGATGTACGACAGCTGCTACATCCCCGGAGCTAGAGAAGCAGAAGTGTGGGATGTGTTGGGACAAAGGTCTTAAAGGAACAAGCGCGATTTGGATTTACAGCTCATGTCGACCTGTAAATCAAGCCAAGGGAAACTTTGAATGAACTGTTAGGGAAGCCGCAGGTCAACAAAACATAACATATGGTCAGTATTTGAGGCGATGCCCTTGAAATCCAGTTATTAGAATTGCTTCTGCCTTAGAATTAGCAAAGCAAGGGTTCTTATTTATTCTCTTTAATTCTCTCCAACAAACATCCCCATGAATAATACACACCAATTCATTTAAAACTAAGATATTTGCTTTGTCTATCTAATCTCATCAATGATTCATGCAAGCTATATTTTCTTTTCTCTTTGCGCTGTAAAACAAAGAACATCTAGGTACCTAATTAGGAAAACTTTGCGGAGTTTGTTGAAGTTTTCGACACATCCTCTTCCCATCCTATAAAATGTGTCACCTCGTCATTGAAATCCACTCATTTGCACCTAAATCACATGGCGTGCCAAATCGTTGATGGGCTGAGGTGTGGGAAATAAACAGCCCATTTGAATGTATAATGCCATCTAATTAGTTCCAATGATGGTGTTTCTGTCACAGTCGTCGCAATGCAGGCTTTTGATTTGATAGAGATGGGTGACACGCGCGGTGGTTGTGCTGTCACAGACTTGAGAGGCGAGACAGAAGAGAGGAGCTGGAATCCTTGGGCGGACAGCAGGTCAGCGAGGAGGAAGTTCTGACGGGCAGAGAGCTGTCACAAACCTGGACTGAACCTGTCACAGATAAAGAGGTGCCGGATCCATCTCACAGCGGGAGGAATCTGAAAATACATCGGCAAAGTCTATAATTAAAGACCTGTGATCGTGCATCGCAGAAGTACAACGTCGACGAGAAAAGTCGTGGAAATCTTCCCATTTGCATTGATGTTACGCAAACTCAAAAAGTTTGTTGAGAGTGAGGCTTGGCAAATGTATGCCAGAGAACCCACTGATTTATAGAACAAAATATGCCAAAGGAAACTGTGACAAAACATGTCCCAAGCAATAACCACGTTCATTTCAGACTGTAAAAGAGAAAACAAAGCAATAAATCCATGGCATAAACAAAAGAGGAAAATGTATTTCAAAACCTTGCCAAACCAAAAGAGCACCTTTCTGTTTTGCCACTAAGCGACACCAGGGGCCACGGTTTGTTCATTGTCCTTTCCGTATTTACCATATTTATTCATGCACACTTGCCCTTAATTCAAAGTGAATGGGTAAATCTCAGAGCGGGTGTTAGTTTCCCATGACAGAGCGTGAAATGAAGCAGCTCGCGGCTCATGTTTACCGCGGTCGCAGTCATTTTTTACATTCAAGCCGAGCGTCCACACTTTTGCTGCGGCGGGGGCTTACACGGCGGGCCCCCCGGAACGCACTCCTGATAAATTGAGCCTCGACCTTGTCCTCTGTGTGGACTTCTTGACTGGAATGAGAACTACTTCACTCCACCATGTCAGTAATCGCACAATGCACTTTCAAATTTCCGGCTTTTCAATTATTCAGTCCAATTCCCGAAAAAGCGTCCACTATTTTTACTTCCTCTCTGACAATTCGTCCAAGAAACCCTGACTTTTGAAACTAAATAAAAAACAGTTTGCTTTGTTGTCGGTATTGGTCATCTCTTCTTTCTTCTCTGCATGGATGGGAAATGTGTCGACAGCAATGGGTGACTGCATTGTTCCTTTCTCCAAGGCTTGAGCCAGAGTGGGATCTAGCTCATTAGCCTTTTGAAGATTTTGCCGTTCGTCTTCAGAATTCAGTGAAGAAAGCAGAATACCACACATGCAGTAGACACAATGACAATGACGGCGCAGACAACCCTCATTAGATCACGGAACCAAACCGGTCATAACCTGAAAGTATTTGGCATTAGCAACACTATAAAGAAATTCATATTTTGTGTACTTCACTATCAAATTAGATCAAATCCACTGTCGGGAGTATTTCTGACGGAGCGCTTGTTTCCGTCCCCTGCGCAGAGTGAGTGGGTGCTTGCGTTCGCATGGCAGCCTGTGCGAAACTTGTATGTCTTTGTGTCTGTGACAGTCATGAAGGGGATCAGCGTGTGATCATATTGACAAGCTCGAGGCATCATTAAAACCGGGCTTTGTGAGCGTAAATAAAGACCTGGGAGGAAAGCGGCACACGGCGAGAGGATTCGAGCAGCGGAGACGTGCAGAGGAAGCGAGCCGAGGCGATGGTACGGGCGAAATCTGCGGGGATTTGTACAGATAAAGCAACATAACAACGTTTGTTTTTTTTGCTATTTACAGGGAAACACGTCATTAAAGACGTGGCATATCGCTTATAGGGGCTCTGAAGGCTCAAAACTAAAGTAGACACAGAGAGGTTTGTGTTCCCTTCTTGGTTGTTGCATAAGAGGCTTTCAACAGTTGGGCTGAGCGTCGGTGTGGAAATTGAAAAGTTGGCGGTCTTGGCAATGATCCTATGGAAAAAAATCTTAAATTACTTTTTAATTTTTTTTTATTAGAAAATGTATGTGGATTGATTGGATTTTGACCAGTAGCTTCACACGAGGATTAAAAGTGATTTTCGTTTGCTTTTGGTACACTGCGTAACATTTTGGATTCTACGGTTGCCAATACAAAACATGCTCTAAATGACCAGCTCGACACAGGAAAAGCTATTTTTTGCAGTACACACACAGAATGGATTTGGAGACGTCCCTGCTCCACAGGAGGACAACAAACACCAAATGTTTTTTTTTTTTTTTTCATTTTTATGGTATATTTCAACAATAAGAAACAACAACAAACGTGTACTCCATTCTATTTATTGGGTGAACCGAGCACATTTTCTCCAGTTCGGCTTTATTACCCAAATGTAAACGGTCAGAGACTACAGGCCAGTCTAACGCCTCATACAAAAGTCACGCGTTTGTCATGTTTTTTTTATGTGTTTTTGTTGCTTTTTTGTTGAGTTTTCATCTCGTTTGGAAGCCTTTTTGTCATGTGTTCGTTTCTTTTTTGTTGTCGGTTTTGTCCGTTTTTGCGTCAGTTTTTGTCACTTTTTGTGGCTTTTTCGTAGCTTTTTTTTCATAGCTTTTTTTGTCATGTTTTTGTCACTTTTTTATTGTGTTTTTCATTGCTTTTTGTTGCTATTTTGATGCTTTTTTTTTTTAAAGAAGCTTTTAGATTTAGGTAAAGCCAAGCCGGAGAAAGTGGGCTCAGTTCAGGTGGGGGTTAAGAAGGGGGGTTAAGGGTTTTCTTAACAACACCATGGTCTCGCCGAACCATCAATATCTTTACCAAATCATAATAACGTAGATAAATAACCACATACAGTATCTACTAGTATAAACTTCTATATTATACTAAAGCCATTCACCATTTAAAGGGTGTGAAATGAACATACAATACTAATTTCCACACAGTGAGTTTTGTTGATTAAAAAATTGATCAGGCAATCCAAAACCAAAGATACACACTTCATTGTTTTTGGCAAAGACTCATAATTGGCTAAGACTTATAACCCGCTTTTGCTCCTATACCCAACACTTGAGAACCGTTAACTTTAGACTGTCTAATCAATGGCAAATGTAAAAAGGGGACTATACCCGCAACGGCCAACAATAAAACAGCCCCAAAAACTTGATCTCACCCCTAACTTCCTCTGAGAAATCCTATAAATCACAAGGCCCGATAGAACAAAGATTAATTTATCATATTCTAATTACATAAATGCCCCATATTCTGGTCTGCATACATATTTAAACAGGGGCTATGGATTACCAGGAACACAAATGAGTAGCCGGCCCATGTTGTGAATACAGATAGGCCTCTCGCATTATACGGCGCTGTGGCTCAGCCTAAGCCTGTCTCAGTGATTACATGATTAATCAAGCCAACCAAGAGCCATCCCACTGCCGCCATGTTTCACGCTGATAATGAAGCACTCATTTTGGCTAATTTGCTCGGGGAATGTGCTAATCTTCCCCTTGAGTTGAGATGGAAAATGAGCCACCGTAATCTTCTTACTGAGGAGTTCGTGTGCAGTGGTCAAAGTCAGCAGTCCAAAGAGCAGGTCAGCAAGCATTAACCGATCCGCAAAGGCTCGCACGATGATTTTGTACATAAAAAAATAAAAAAATAGAACTAAATGTCAACTACGGGGTGTAAATGCAACTGTATTACAAACATGAATCGACTGATTAGACCATCATTAAGTCAGATGGTGGAAATGGTTTGTTGTGAGTGCAGTTGTCTGCCATGGGCTCGCATTGAGAGAAAGCGGTCAACAGACTAAATATGTAGGATTATTATTATTATACGAAATGCAACAACACGCCCCTCTATGTGCGACGTTTTAATGAGGTTTTGACGCCTTATAGAGGCTTCAAAGGGATCCTTACAGGGTGAAGCAATTTTTGTGTGATTATGAGCGCGCACACATACGATTAATTCCTGGTCAGTAAACTTAATGAATGTCACAGTAAAAGCCATTCCAAGTATTAGTTCACCAAAATGCAGTATTACCTAATGTCATCTCATTAAAAAGGGCAGCCCGACCAGATTGCAAATATAAGAAGAGAGCTGAAAGTACAGAAAACACTTTAGAAACTCATATCGGTGTCCTACCGGAGCTATCCATTATTACATGTCTTTTTCATGTTTGTTTTTTACCAAATAGTGAGACCTCTTCTAATTCCAATTTTTCTGTGTTTTAACCCCAATTTTTCCCATTTGAAAAAAAAAAGAAAAGTGTAATCAACCTTTCTGTACCTGCTTTCAATACTTTCATTGTTTTGATACCAGCAGTACCTAAACCTTTTTATCAATACCAGACTGGTATCGTTTAACGGTACCCAGCCCAATTCAAAACATTGGAAATATGGAGATTTTTTTTTTTATCAATGTATGTCAGTTCTGTCTGTCTTATAATACACTTACAATACAATATAATGCATTGATTGACCGCTGTGATTTGTGATTGGCAACAGTTTTGTTGAGCTGGGACAGTTAAGAAACGGGTAACGAGTAAAGAATAAGTGATAGAGGGGATGGTGGGCCTGACAGTCAGTGGGCGACAGTGACGAAGATGAGCAGCAAGTGGGTGAAGGTTGATTTAACAACAGTGCCATGAGGCTCAGGTGCACGCTGCTTGGTTATATTTATAAAAGCAGAAATAACCATAACCCACAATTTAAAACGTGTATAGACAAATATGGGGAGAATAGGTTCCAATCAACTTTCATTATTTTTCTCTCTTGAAAATATTGCGTGGCGGTCTCTTACCACTACTTTACTTTTTAGGCATACTCGACGTTCTCAGCTTAAAACTAACACCGGAACTTTAAAGGTAATGTCTGTTTCAAAAAGGCACTACAACTAAAACTGAACTTGGGTGGGTTATGACACAAGCATGAGTTTGTCCAGAGTTCAGTCACTGAGCTTTAAGATGAGAGGCAGCACTAGCCCACATTGGGATGTGTTTCGGGAAATGTACTGGGATTGCGGAAGAGATGGAGTTGCTTTCATTTTAAGCTAATTCCTGCAATAGTTTGTGCCATAAGTGTAGGGTTCATTCTAGTTTCTGATAACCATAAAAAGTGGAGAAAACAATAATTTACCGTGATGTACTTAATGTATGTCTTCCAACGTGCAATAGAGAAACAAACTGTCTTTAACAATGGTTTAACCACCACATACAGTAAGGCCATTTTTACCATGAATTTGACAGGCTTTTTTTTTTTTTTTTTTTACAGCATGGCGCAAAGTTCAGAGTCAGGACCCGTTTTTTTCCCCCTGGGGAGATTGCACTCTCATCTTCCAATCTGCAGACGGGGAGAAGTGTCCCACCACTTGAGTGCTGAGTGCGCAGCCATACTCCAAGCCCCCTCATTTGGACATGTGTCGGGTGGAAAGTTTTCGCTGAGCTTTCCTGAATGAATAAATCGTCCTTTCCCTGATTTTCTTGCATTTCATTTTCCACAAGGGAAAAAGGAGGAGCGCTTTGACTGATGAGAAAGATAAGCGGAGGAGATGCTTGGGATGCGGGAGAGTGTGTGGGGGGGGGGGGGGGGGGGCACAAAAGTGTGTGAAGACAGGGGTGGTATCAGAGGGAGGAGGGAGAGGAGGAAGAGTGAAGGTGACAGATGTCTGTGGGCTCACGGTGAGGAACACGATAAGCAGTCCTCCTGTCATTCAGAGATGCGCACAATGACATCCATCCACACAACACTTCAGTGGCATGCTGCGCTGTGTACAAGCATGACCCAAACAACATACAGACGACCTAAGCTGACTGGCAGGGGTCGAGCGAGAAGGAGTGTCTTTTAGAATGAACAACAGATTCACGTTTGGTGTTTCACTCGTGTATTCCACAGAGTTTTAGTGTGTTTGTCATATGTTCTCGTTCAACCATCGCATCGTCCTTGTGTCAGCCTGCTGTTTGGCTTTTTGGCTTTGCTTCTTTGACTGTCACAATGTCCTGTCACACCCCATGACGAGGAGCATCCAAATGTGTCAGTGCAGTTAGGAGGAAGTTAGGAAAGGAGCTGTGTGGTTTGTATAACACCTCCTATGGGACAGGAACCCTGGGATGTTCCTCATCAGCCCATAAGGAGCTGCGCTGCCACCCGAAGGTTTCCGAACTCAGAAGTTTTTCTGCATTTCATTCAATAAAAATATGAGCTAGGTCCTAAATATATGAAAGTATAAAGAAGGTCATACAGCAGCATCTGAAAGTTTTATTATAGGTAATATATGAACTTATGGCTACATTACGCACTTTTGTTTACGTTTTACAAGATCGAAACTTAGAGACAGTCCTAGCGCCAGGTCAGTACAGAAGGGGGGGGTTCAAGGACCACTGAATTTCCAACACTGTTCGTGGAGTTTCTTCCGAGTTTTGGGTTGTTTTGAACACATCATAGACTGAAAACAATATATAAAGAAACTGAAAACACTACATTTTGACTGAGGGGCTGCTTAGAGAGACTAGATGCAAGTTGGTCATTTGTATACTCACTACTGCCACCACAGGTCTAATGCGTAACAGCAGCTTATATATTAAGCCTGTGCATGATGGCACTTCAGACCCAAATTAACACCTTTTTGAGTGAAAGTGCAGGATTGTGGCAGTTGTGGTGAAAAGGTCTGGGCTCATTCTACACATTAGGACATTACTGGAACATGTAGGGGGAGAAAAATACTCAATTATAAAAAAAAATAACTCCATATAGTCCCTTTAAGCCCACATGGCTAACGATCCACTATGAAAGAACAGGCTTAGCAGCTGTCTGTGGTGGACTAAAGGATAAGATATGGTGAATATCAGTAATAAATGACAAATGTCATGGCGACGCGTAAACAAGCAGCCGCGTTACAGCCACGTTTTTTTGCCTTTTTTGAGAATTGAATTTATGGTTTCTGTGTTCCACACTGTTTTCCTGGATGCTTTTGTACGTCTTTGCCGTGTTTTTGTGATGTTTGGCGGATTTTTATTTTAATGCAGAGAGTCCATAATGGTCCTGAAGAAAGCTGATTTGTATAAGTAAGCAAACAGCTAGCTTATGAGCTAAAGACGTTTGAGACACCCCCCCCCCCCACACCTCTAGCACAGTGCAGCCGTCACAAGAGGCGCTACAGGAAACAATACAGGGGAAAACGAGGAGATGGTGAATAATAATAATAATAATAATAAATTTTATTTATATTGCACTTTACATTTCAAAGAAACCTCAAAGTGCTACAACAGGTGAATAAAATCAGATAAAAACAACAAAAAGAACATTGACACAGTAAAACAAGGCTACGTAGAAACTTTAACAGACTAAAAGGCCTTTTTAAATAAATGTGTTTTCAGGCCTTTTTTAAAGGCCTCAACACTCTGGGGAGCCCTCAGGGACTCTGGCAGGGCGTTCCAGAGTCTAGGGGCAACTGCCTTAAAGGCTCTATCGCCCATTGTGGAAAGTTTGGTCACGGGCTGGTGAAGAGTGTGGGTGGAAGTGGACCGTAAGCGCCTTGTGGTGGTGTATGGGGTAAGTAGCTCAGTGAGGTATGACGGGGCTGTTCCATGGACACACTGATATGTGAGGAGGCAGATTTTATAGTGGATTCTGTAATGGATGGGCAGCCAATGAAGGGACCGGAGGACAGGGGTGATGTGGTCATATTTGCGCCTCCTCGTCAGGATCCTGGCTGCACAGTTCTGGATGTGCTGGAGCTTCAGCAGGCTCTTACCAGGGATCCCGACGAGGAGGGCATTGCAGTAATCCAGCCTGGAGGAGACAAAGGCATGTACCAATTTCTCAGCATCTGTCTGTGAGAGGGAGGGGCGGAGTTTGGCAATGTTTCGTAGGTGATGGAAGGACACTTTGCAGAGGTGGCGGATATGCTTCTCAAATGAAAGATGAGGATCAAATCTGACCCCTAGGTTTGTGACGGAAGAGGAAAGGGGAGTGTTGTGGCCCGAAACACCATATCCATATTGGATATGGTGGATGACTGGATTTGGTGCCGGGTGCCAATCAAGATGGCTTCAGTTTTGCTGCTATTTAACTGGAGGAAGTTGCTAGTCATCCATGCCTTTATCTCCTCCAGGCATGCATGGAGTGTGGCCGGTGGGACTGAGGAGGATGTGGAGTCAATCTTCATGTACAGCTGCGTATCATCAGCGTAACAGTGAAAAGAGACTTGATGGTTTCTGATGACCTGGCCTAGGGGGAGCATGTAGATTGTAAAAAGGACCGGCCCAAGGACCGATCCTTGAGGGACCCCACAGGTAACTGTGTGGGGCAACGATTTAGCCTCCCCCAGGGCGACATACTCCTCTCTTCCTGTGAGGTATGAACGGAACCAATCCAGGCTAGTATCGGTGAAGCCAACAACCGACTGGAGCTGATGGAGTAGGATGCGATGGTCCACGGTATCAAAAGCAGCCGACAGATCCAGGAGGACCAGGAGAGATGGTGAGCCCTGATCTGCAGCCATCAGCAAGTCATTTGTGACTCTCACCAAGGCCGTCTCTGTGCTGTGTGCTGACCGGAAACCTGATTGGAATTTTTCGTACAGATTGTGTGTTTGAAGATGATGATGAAGCTGGGCTGCAACAACCTTCTCAAGGACCTTGGATAAAAACGGTAGGTTGGATATTGGTCGGTAGTTTGCCAGATTTTCTGGGTCTAATGAGGGTTTTTTCAGTTGGGGATGAATGACTGCAGTTTTGAGAGCGGACGGGACTTCACCAGATTGCAATGAATTATTTATTACCGCAGTAATTAATGGACTGATGGCGGGGATATTGGCTTTTATTAGTGGTGTTGGCAGTGGATCCAAAGAGCATGTAGAGGCCCTCATGTTCATCATGATGTCCTCTACCTCTGTCTGTGTAATAGTGTGAAATTGAGAGAATGTGGACAGTGGCTCCAAAGGCATATTTCCTGGATGAAGGGGAGGCAGAGCAGGAAAGGTAGAGCGTATTTTATCAATCTTGTGGGTAAAAGAGTCCATGAACCTATTACACTGATCCTCACTGGTATCACGGTTTGCTTGTGTGTGGGGTTTGAGGAGCGAGCTAACAGTGGAAAATAGTTTTTTTGAATTCCCTGAATTACTGGTGATTTTGTGTGAATAGAATTGAGATCGGGCTGTAGCTAGAGCTTTGGAATATGCTTTTTGATGGTTTCTGTAGGCTTCTTTATGAACTACCAGCCTGCTAGCCAGGTACCGCCGCTCTAGGGCTCGACCAGTCATTTTCATTTGCCTCAGCTCGTCTGTGAACCATGGGGATGATCTGGGAAAAGAAACTGTTCTTGTTTTTAACGGTGCATGGATGTCGAGAATGTTATGAAGGCCTGAGTTGTAATGTTGAACAGATTCACTAACTGATGTAAAGCTAGTGAGGAAGGAGAGTTTTTGAATGTCCTGGTACATGGATGCAGAATCTATCTTTTTCAGGTTTCTAAACTGCATTTGGCGCTTTGGTCTGGAGCATGGGCATCCTAGGGACAGCTCCATTGAAATGGCCTTATGGTCAGACACACCTAAGTCATAGACTTGAAGGTTGGATATAGGGGCAGTGTCGGTTATGACCAGATCGAGGGTATGTCCCTTTGTGTGTGTGGGCCCTTCTACATGCTGCTTGAGATGGAGACAGTCTAATAGTTCGAGAAACTCGCAAGCAGATTGGTTTGTGGGGCAGTCAACATGCAAGTTAAAATCCCCAAGTATGACTGTATTGGAGGATGTTGCACAGAGTGATATTAGCAGGTCCTGTAGTTCAGAGATGAAACCTGAATGCATTTTAGGTGGACGGTAAATAAGGACTATTGTTGTTGTTATTTTTGATATACATTTGAATAAAAGGCATTCAAATGTGGACAACGCAGGCACAGGGAGGGATAGTAGATGGAGGTCTTTGTGGTGTATCACTGCCAAGCCTCCTCCACGCCCAGTGGTCCTAGCCTTCTCCAGGTAAGTGTATCCACGGGGACAGGCCTCATTTAGGGCAAGATATGACTCTGGTTTATGCCACGTTTCAGTGAAAGTGTTGTGGAGCAGAGGGAGCGGCAGGAGGAAGAGGAAGGAGGAGATGGATGAGCTGACCAGTGTGGAAAAACATGGTCTGAAACAGGAGCTCAGGAGCTTTTGCACCGTTTCAGAGAATCAGAGGAGCACTGAAGGCAGCTTGCAAAGGTTTCCTCCAGGTGCTGACCTCCAAAAATATGCTGGTCAGGTTGGCCCACAGTGATGCTGTGGCTCAGTCGCAACGGCTCAGGACTATCACCTGAACACAATTTCGTTAAATAAAGCACTTACTTACTTAACTGAACTGTGCAGTTTATAAGGAGTTGTTTATTTAACACATCATTCTGACATTTGTGCAGTTGCTCAGATCATATTTGTCCGGTTGGTAATTGTTGTTATATTCATATAACAACAATATAACACTGCAGGAGGATATGGAGCGTATATTGTACCATGTAACTTCATAGTTGTTCCCTCCACTGGGTTAGGAAGGTTCAGATTGTCCTGGCGGCAAAAGGAGCAGCTGAAGCTCCTGTTCCTACCAGCAAAAAGGCTCCTCAAGGCCTGAAAGGTTAAGGAGAAGGTGAAAGGAGCTATTTTTGCCACGTTTTAGATGCAGCCAATGCCTCAGACTCTTTGTACAAACTATAGGAAACATGAACAGCCAGCCATGCAGCAAGCACATGCATTGACCTGGACTCATTTTTGGGGCACGTGAGTGATAGCAACCATGCCACCCCTCACGTGCACCAATTACATTGTAAGGCTTTTCTCTGTGCTGCTTTAATACCTCTGAAACAGCCAGGGTAATAAATGAATGCATACCCATGTCCGTGGTGTATTCTTCTCCCAGACTGAAGGATTAGAAGGTCAGGACCTGTTCATCTGAGCCGCTGTGTGTTTTTGCTGAGCCAGGGCTATCAGTATTCTGTGACAAATTAATCATCACCGGCCAAGGAAACACATCACAGGAGGATTTTTATTCCACTATAACAGATTAGAAAGGAATTGGAAGGAACTTGATGGAGTAATCCCTGCAAGATAGTAACACTCGCCCTGAGACAAGTGTGTAGGGAAAAGTAGCAGGGTTTTGTTGGATGCATTCACTACAACTTTTATAATCATATTTTTCTTAGTTAAGGTGTAATTAAATGGATTGATATATTGTGTGTCAATCATTTTCTCACTGTTGTAATATTATTTGATATTATAGATGTACAGTGGAAGAGTTTAGTATTTGTCTTTTTTTTTGGTTTACTGTTTATACTGTTATATGCACCATACAGTCTGTTATGTCATCAATAGTTGTTGACATATAATTGTTGATTCAAGGTGGTTTGGCTGTCAACAAAGATGTCTTGTTAGTTCTCTCTGGATACAGCTGCCTCCTTGCATCAACAGTCTTGTATGGGTAAGCTGAGTAGAAAGAGTTATTAAATTGTCATTAGTTTCTTTGCTTTCTGTACTTTTTTACATTTAATAACTCGTGGTTCCTCAAAGAGCTACAGTCATCAGATTCATGCGCCACATGTGACGATGACAAGCTACTTCTTTGGTTCTTTATTTGGACTTAGATGGTAATGACCACCAGTTTAGGGCCATTACCGCCACCTGGAGAGCGGATCATTGCGATTAGTCAGAGGAAATAGGTACAACACCACTTGTGTATGAATGTGCTAGATAATAATAATAATGTTAATACAACTTTCTATCTTTCAAAAACCATTAACCTTAAGAAAAAAATAAAACACGAAGAGTGCTTAATGTAAGTGCCTTTTTCTGTGTTCTCCTGAGTAACAAAAACATGTTTCACCATTTCAGTCTGATCACGTTACCAACATGCTCCAGTCTAATCCTCCAGAGAGTAATGCAAGCCTGTATGGCCAATCCTGAAATAACGGTTTCTTCTCTGCGACTTCCTTCAGTGTCACTTTTGTAAGCCTCTTTCTTTTGAATGTTATACAGATGTACGTCTGCGTCACTTATATTCCATCTCTCCTGCCAGATATATATAAATAACTTAAGCTTTGCTCAACCCATGAACACACACTCGGTTTTAGACACACACGTGCCAATTACACTGATCCAAACTTAACATGGCTGTTCTCATGGACTGAGAACAGCCAAGAATATCAAGAGTCATGCATGCAGTTTATATAGCCAAAGGTTGGTTTAGTGTTTAGCTGCAGTTTAAACATCTGCACTTTCCACATCACTCAAAACACATCCTCTCGTACGTACAGCTGTTTTTATTTCCTTCATAATCTCATTTTTATGCAGTTCGGTAAAAGCCAAGGACTTATGACAGTTGGGTGTGGCTGTATTGTGATTTGTGCTTACCACAGCCCGGTGCCTCTGTGCAGGCGTGTCAGATCCTCTTCCCACTTTTAATCAATACAGCAGCCCACTGTCTTACATTACCTTATGGAAAATGGCTGCAATCAATATAAAAACAGGGGAAGGCAGTCCAGGGCAAGTCAAGTCTTTAGCAGCCTGTAAACAGAGTAAGAGGACATGTTATACTCCCTTCCATGTACTTCTATTGACTATGTGTTTGTGCATTTATAGAAACATTTATCACTATTAAAGGTACAGTATGTAGTCAATAGTTGCAGTGATGATGCAATGTGATCTTTGATGCATATAGACGCATGTGGTTCTTTGAATGCTGGAAAGCTTTATTTCAGAGGGCCCCAGACGACCCCAGTGATGCAAGTGATAAGGTTATAAGTAAGTTAAAATTAGCAAAGGCCAACTCTGTAGGCCTGGCAAATGTGTGATGAAAGAAGGCGTATGCAGTTTACCGTGAACAACAAAATGTTCCTCTCTGTTCATGTTTTTGTCTGACCTTTAAAAATAATAATCTTTCGTTGACTTTAAATGAAAAAAACGAACCTGTGTGCCTCAGAGGTCCAGAGTCTTCTCTCTGGTGGCGTTGTCAATGTGGTTGGCCACAATCTTATCTGAGAAATCTGCCATACCAATTCAGCGTGTGAGAGTCGCTTCAATAAGCTGGAAAGACATTTAGACTTCACTCAAAATAAATCCTAAACGGTTTGTTGGGAATTGCGCCCACAACCCGTGAGGAATGCTACCTCCCTATTGTACATTTTGGTCAGATATTGTCCCATGAGCCGGACCGTGTTCACACATCAAGAGCATGGCTGATGGAGAGTAGCCTACAGTCCTGCTTCTCACCCATAATGTCCTCCCTCTTGGGCCCACTGGACCACAAAGCTGCATAAGTGCCTCTCTTCACATTCTCGCAGACATGGCTGTATATTTCTATTCCTGCCCCCTCAATCCACTTCTACCCGATCGATTCAAGCGAAAACGCATCCTGGGGGGCATACAATGTGCGTCAAGCCATCTGCACCGGACGAGGAACAACTGTTATCCAGATTTCCTTTTTGCTGGCACAGGCGCATACACTTCCCCCAACATTTGTTTCTCCTTCTCACACAGAAATGTGTTTTAAATCTCATCCCCTGCTCACAATAAATGCATAGATACACCTTGTAATATCTCTTAGGCGGTTATATTCAAGAGCCATAAAACGGGTCGTTTGTCTTCTCGTTCTTAGCCACTGGGCAGAGATTAAAACTTGAACGCGGGTGAAAAAGGAGTGGGGAGGGTGGGCATCCTTGGGGTCTTGTTGAAGTGTCATGGAGGAGCAGCGAAGGTGGAGGTCTGGTGCTGACAAGGCTGTAATAGTGAACCATGATGAGGGCATTCGATACACAGCTACCTTGCATACAAAGTAGAGGGGCACACCCGACACTCCACTTGCATTATTTATGAAATGCAGCCATTGTCTGCTGTTTTACACCCAGCATCAGACAGGTTCTAGGAACATTTGAAGGGTGAGACAAGAGGCTTACTGTGGTTTGTTTGAAGAAAGTAAGTTTGACGCCAATGAAATGCAATCTTTGACTATCAATAACAAATACAGTATGATTTGACAATGTTGCACAAGTCACAAATCTGTGTGAGCTTTGGAAATATTTGGTTCCCTGGCCTTTACCAGAGTGGTGTTGATGTAAATTAAGAATGAGTCATTCTCTATAGATCCAAAGATCCCACTGGGCCTCTGAAGTAACTCAAAAGATATATGTGATATTTTGACTCATAAATTTCACATAAAAGAACATAACTTTTTTTTTTAAGTGATAGTGACTCAAACCTGAATACTGATGCTTTTCAAATGTATTTTACATGAATGATGCATAAACAAACCAGTGGCATAGATCAATTGAATGCGGGCGGGGTTGAATTTGGTTAAATCAAATGATACATCCTTCACAAGCCTCAATATGCCACATTATCTTCCATCACTTAAACGCAGGGGTGGCTGTAGAGTACTCTTGGAATCAAAGGGGACAAATGTCACAATAATATTGCATTAATTGATTCAATCATATTTTCTTTAATTCATTTCTGGTCTACTCAACTCCAAGCCACAAAACTCCACAGAGAGCTTGTGTCATAAACAAAACAATATGAATTGTTATCTGTGCCTTCTTTACATGTCCTCATGTGCAGGGAAAAACAAGCAGCAGAGTTGGAGATAAAGTGTAGGAAGCACTTTGTTAGACTCAACCGTTTTAAATACATGGAATCTGGTGGAGGAGTTTTGTGTGCAGAAGTAATGACTTTTAAAGTTCAGCAAGAAACAAAACATGATCACACTGACACTGCTGCTGCTGGCACTGGAGACAGCTGCTGTGACAGATTACTTTGCTAAGTCTGCATGTCTCTCGCTATGTTCTGCCTCTATACCACATCTGCCATTGACAAGCACTCATAGAGAACTTTTACATTGAAATTGTGAAACTCCGAAAGTTGAAGCTGCTTTTAAAGGGAAGTGGATCCCCATTACGAGTGGAAATATCTGAAATAGTGCAATACTTGCATCCTGGGCACACGCACCACTTCCAAATTGGTTATACAGACAAAGAGTGCAGTTATGAGTCTAATGGCTCCCAATGGGATGGATTCTACAGCACATCTAGCCACAAGCTAATTAGAATACAAGGAAACATAACATGAAAGCAACATTGTAGTTGGCTCGGCAATAAAAGAAAGGGAATTTGTAAGCCTCAAACATGTTTTCAAAGTAAACACATTTATCTGTGGATTATTTGTTAGACTAGCCTTTCTTTTTTGTGTTTTTCAAATGCATATACAGTATAGAAAAGCAATGCAGTAACATGACTCTGGTAAAACCTCTATTCTAAGAAGTATACAGAATAGACCATGCAGTCCAACTAACAATTAAACAAGCAGTGCCCAGTGCACAATCTGCCGCCAGATATTTTGATTCATTGACATAGAAAGCAACAATTTTAGGAGAAAACATCCAGACATCAGGTTTTTCTATCATTTCCAAAACGTGCTTTGTTGCAGAAATTGTTCCCACAGGCTTAGAGCCAGGGCAAAGTAGTGTCAAACAAACTTTGCATGTTGTTTCTGCACCATCCCATACTGTCAGGATGGATCAGGGAGCAGCGAGGAGATGGCTGCAGTTGCTCCCAGTAAAATGGGATTGGGGTGGACGTTACAGGGCAACTCAATGGCAGTGAGGTTAAACATGTAAGAGCTCCCAGTGGCAGCGTCCTACACACATAATTGTCCGCAAGAGACCGGCTTATATATATTGAGTTAATGTTTTAAGTGCAGGATTATTCAACTCTCAGCTCAACTTTATTTGAAAAGATTACCTCATACAACTGAGGAAGTAAATATTAGCAAGAAATGTATAAATGAGTTTGAAGATACTAGTTATTAGCTTTATTGAAAAAAGGTTTTCTTTCGAGTGCCAAAAGGTCTTTCTCCTCCTGGTGTCTCTGGCAAGAAAACCGTGCTTGCAACTTTACCTGCGCCAACCCGTAGGCGCAATACACACTAATGGAATCACGAAGAAGAAGCTAACAGGCTAAGGAGCAAAGTAATAACTGTGGGCTAGCGCAACTTTAGCAGTATTTGCCGCCCAGTTTGACGAAAATTCTCTCCAATGTGTAATTGGGTTGTGGCACAATGTACAGTATCCCTCTCTCCCTTTGTCTTTTCTGGCAGCGTAGTATTTACTCTCACGGACAATTAATGGGTAAAAAAAACAAAACAAAAAAAACGCAACATGCTTTGACACTTGCAGTGGTGCTTATGGCCTCTAGGGGCATGAGTTACTTAGTTCTGCTTTAAACCACTCCATAGTAAAAACAAATGTGTAAATTAACTGCAAAATCACATATTTTGTGTGTGTTAAAAAGATGAGTGTCCAATTGCATAATGAAAAGAAAAGGAAAACATCTTATGACAAATAAAAGTCTGTTGGATGTGTTCAAAAGATCCAATTTGGCCATAAATCACATCACTAAGTCCGAAAAAAACTAAGAAACAGTTCCACAAAGTATTCCAGGATGATGTCCTTAAGAGTTTTTAGTTATAGTAATACAATGAGAGAGTAAAATCCATCTTGTATAATTAAACAGAAAATGATTAAGTGGGGACAAGTCATGTGTATTCCAGCCAGTGGGCTTTGCAGATAAGTGAACAGGGCTTCGGCTATTATTTTTGTTTAGCTTGGCAATAACCATGGCATTAATTAAAAAAATATCCACACTATCTATCCACAACAGCTGATTGACAATAGCCTTCTGGAACTGCAGATTTGCAACGTACTTTATGCTAATATATAAGCTGCAAGTACGCCAGAAATGAGAAGCTTCCTTCTTGTTATTTATTTATTTATTTTAAGAAATGAGTACATTAAAAGCCATGTATTGAGAACTCCACATCTGGGTTGACGCTGAAGTTATGCATAATCTTCTTCGGTTGACTGCCACCACCACGGAGAGGGTAAAAGTCTGTCTAGTCACAGAAGAAAGCTGGCTGCAAAAAGAACATAAAGATAGTGGAAACCAACATACAACTAAGTAACTACATGGACAGAGATGCGCAGGAATAATTGGAAAGCCCGAGCTCGTATTCAAGAGCACAACTGCACATAAACTGACCTCAACTGCCGGGTCGAACCAGTGAAATAGAGCACACGCAATATCAGGGTGCAACGCCTCGGGCCTGGAAATAAGGATCTTCTCTGCCCACGCTGTCAGGACCGCTCAGATGTTGAAGGATTCTTCCAGGAATTTGCCCTGACAACAATCTTCCCTTGAACAAACTCATTATGGTGGTGTGCAATGTGACTGTCACTCCATGATCGACAGAATTGTACACTTGGTCGTCCACGTGCAATGTACACAGCAGTGCGAGGCCGCCATTCCCAACCCCCCCCAATAAACAGGCACAGGACACACACTCCCGAGCCAACAAAGTTTAGTTTTTATTCAACACAGGACTAGTTTCCTTGGTGACTCATATTTACCTCGTTGAATCCAAGTTTGTTTGTTTTTTTTAGGTTGTGTGAGTGCAGTGAAACGCTAACCACGTACGATCAGGAATGTACAGTGCATGTCCGCGCGTCCGCTGGGATAGAATGTCCTCCTTCCTCCTTTATACAGCTGTAATGTGTCACTAAATAATGCAGAACTTGCCACATATAACCCAAAAATGCCTGGAGAGCTGGTTGAGTTTCAGCAGGGAGTGAACTGACAAGTCTGACAAAATATCAATAACACTGTTGGACACTGGACACTCTATTACTGAGCGGGAGACCAAAGAAGATTCAATAGAGACAGCCGGCTTAAAAAGGACATTATTGTACAGTTATAACATTTCATTTGGTCAATATTGAGAGGGCGAGATCAAACAAGAGAGAATTGTCTCGTACTAAATAAAGTATAGCAAAAATCATTATCAATAAATGTCTTGAAAGAATATCGAATGGACATTTTCTTTTTTTCACAAGGCTGGCCCTTTTTCACACAGAAGTTAATATTGAAATCCAAATATGAAACGGTAGCAAAATTTTTCAAGAGGAACTCATCTTAACTGGGCTATTTAGAATCGAGGTTTGCACAGTTGGACTTAGTGACACCTCCCGTTCAGAGAAGTAACATCGGCCATGAGTTCATCATTCATTAGCTGCTTACCTTAAAACCTGGTTCCCATGAGTGAAATGGCTCATTGTTTTGATCTGGGTGAGTATCAGCTTCACCCAGATCAAAAGCTCTTTTTCTTTTTTTACCCCGTTGTGTCCCCTGACCTTTGTCTCTGTTTGGGTTGAAGAAGACTGCTGTAGATTGCAGGCAAATTAAACCTGGAGGGAGAACTGCTTGGTCCACATGAAACTTTCTGGGAATATCGGCTTTTGTTTGTGTAGATGTAAACCCTGGTTTGCACCAATTGTTATCGAACAAATACAGGACTTATACGAGCAATGTGATAAAAATATCACTGTTTGAAAACGGTGGAAAACACATTTAAACATGTTAACAGTGTTTGGATTCCTGAAGGCTTGATCCCTATCTCTTCCTCCTACAGTGATTTTGGAGACTCGAGAAATCACTAGAAGCCCTGAGTTTTGAGAGTGGAGGGCTCTGGTTGGCCGATACCGAACTATAGCGTCTTGGAGATAGATCGGAGCCATACCCTTTATGGCCTTAAATTGAGGAGAAGGATTTTTAATTAGATTCTAGACTCAACAGGAAGCCAGTGGAGAGACTTTAGCACAGGAGTGATGTGTTATCTTAGTCTGCGTTAACCTTTTTAGTTAAACTTTTATCATGTGATAATGTCTTTGTGGGAGAAGGGGGGCTGTATTGATTGAATACAGCTAAGAGTAGAAAAATGCATTCTTATTCAGTACGATTTACGGTTTTAACCCGTCAATCCCACAGGAGCTGCTGTACATCGGTTTACAGCTCTTGTTGCGCATTCAGTTCAGCGACACACACTGGCCTGAGGCACAAGGCTGTGATATGTCCACAATTCTCTTCTCTATGTGTGATTTGTGATTCAGTATCAGACTGTGGCTGTCCCAAGAGGCCCCGCATCGCACAGTGTTTCCCTCCGCTAGTCGTCCCCGAACACAAATAAACACTTGTTAAACACAAATCCCAATTGTCTTGACTGTGTGCACACGCCGAACTAAACAAAGAGGCTAACGGCGGCACTTTATAAAAATCCACTGAACGAGAGTCAAGGGCCAGACTGAGGAGAAGATTAAGCAGACAAAAGTGGAAACGGGGGAAGGGCCATAAGGTCAGTTATTACAGCTGTAAATCTGTGAACCTTCCGCAGATAGGCTCAGAGCGCTCTAGTTTGAAGATCAAGGACTTTGAAGGCCAATTTGGATTTATAATCAAGTTTTTTTTATTGCATCTGCCAATTTTGGGGGTACACTTGAGTGGATGCATTGGTAATGTCTCCATATGAGTAGTTCCCAAAAGGGGATCTGGTGAGCCTCCAACCACATCATTCGCATGCAAATAAGAAGTTCATTGCTTGATTATTTCAGTGTCAAAAGGTTTTTCACTTTCTTCACTCACTCTAGGCTGGGGAAAGAAAGTACTCAATGATATAGAACTGGTACAGACAGGCGGAAAGTGTTTTGGTTTCTGTCAGTGGTGTGATTCAGGCCTAGACTTGAGGACTAAACGAGACATAGACATGGGAAGCCGAACAAGGTCAACAAAGCTATTTAGGGATGTTACGCCTCTGAGCTACCATCACACAGGCTCTTACACAATTCAGTAGTCAAACAGGCAGTGGTTCAAGATTGTGAGATTATTGTACTTAGTTTATTACCACAAAGGTTTGAGCTATCTGCAAACTAGCATGACGATTTTCATATCACAAACAACACACTTTGCCTGCAATTTTTGAGAGAGAGATTTAAGTTGGGCTAATTATACTACTGCAACACACCAAAAACTGCCATATTATGTTGACTAAAACAATTCATTCGCTTTCAACTATCTAAAAGTACAGTTTAGAGGTCACTATGTCTCTCCGCTTTTGGACGTGCGTGCAGAAAGCGTCCGCTGTCTCATCAGTAAGAGAGAGAGAGAGAGAAAATAAACTCTATACAGAAGTGGAGAATTGATAAGCACGGCTTTTTTCCTGCTACACAAACCAAAATATACCTGGATCATTTATTGATGACTATTTCTAAAATGTGCCCTTCAGGTCTCAGAGGGATATATCCTAACAGACATAAACCATCACATCTTCTCTAAACCTATGGAAGTGTGCTTGCTTTGTCCAAGATGCAAGATGGGCCTCGATTCATTCCCGGTTGAGAAACACCGTCCCACTTCTGCTCAATGTAAAAGGTGTATGCCGTTTTATGGATCAATTGTATAGGCAAGGCGAGGCATGTTTATTTATACCGCGCATTTCGTACACAAGGCTACTCAGCGCTCCTATACTGACCACACTCCTGTTCTTTTCATTCTTCTGCATTACCTTATCAAAACTATGAACCCAAGCAGACCGTGAGGTGAGCAGTGCAGCGTTGTGTATGCAGATGAGGAGGCTAAAGGAGCGCCAGTGCATCGCCCGCCCCAGGGACCCATGCTTATCTGCACTCTTAACACAAACATGATGGGATCGGCTTAGCCACAGATCGCCCACAGACACGGAATACCAATGGACTAACTCAGGCTTTTGCATAGATTCATGCACTCTGGCTCTTGAACGTGTCTATATCTACACTTGAACGATACGCAAAAGGGCAGGACTGAGGAGACGTTTATTTTTATTTTTTTACATTTTGGCCAAAGAGCATGTTTGCTAATGCACACACATACACAGTGTTGACTGATAGCTTGCGAAGGCTCTCTGCTCCACACTTTGCATTCGAGCTCAGAGGGTCAGTGCAGCGCCTCGAGAATGTTCTTCTAGAATCTGTTAACTCTTATTGACAAGTTACGCTACAGAGTCCTGGAGGGGGCCAATAAACACAGACACAGATCACTCGCTTTACTCCAGGTTGTCTGCAACCGTTGGCTTGTCAATTGAGATGTGGGTACCCATGCATACCTGAACTATTTGATAGTGATCTTATTTACTCGAACTTTCAAAATCACTTCTGCGCTTTAAGTGATGGGAGAGTGATGATGCTGCGTCTCCCTGCGGCCTTCTAAAGTGGTGTAGAAGAGAACGAGATGGAGGGGCTGAGGTAGCTGATTGTTCTGCTGTTTCGAGGTGAACATAATGACCAAGGGCAGTTGCCTTGAATCCGAGAAACAAGAGAATGATAGAGAGAGATGCATTCAGAAAGTGTTGGGCCTGGGAATTGGTTTCACAACTCTGAGGCCAGCACAGGGGGCTGCCGCCAAACCGCTTATTCAAAATGCAGCACAGAAAGAGTTACTGATGTGTAACTGAAATATATAACTGAAATGCAAAGAGCCTCCTTCTCCTCTAACCAGGCAGCAGTGCGAAAAATGACACAATTACACTCATCACATCGACTTTGTATCACACACCACTACTACCTGTCAGGGGGATGCCCATCACAACACTTGGCCAAATGAGCTTCAGTGGAGGAGATAGGGAGAAGACAGAATCATCCTTTTGTGCAGCTATTATTCCTGAGAGGTTTGGAGAATAAGTGGAACGAATATACACGTACGCACACTTTTCCTAATGAGTGGCTGCTTCTGTACCTCAGCATAACCTCACCGTATGAGACAAGTGATAAAATGCTGATGCAATGAGCAGGTACTGGACAGAAATAATTTTCCCTCATTGTAGCACAATATATTTATTATTTTATTTGGTCAGGACAGTGCATGTTAATGAACATACATGGGTCTCATGCATGTAAACAAGCCAAACCAGATTGTAGCCTTGGGCTAATTTGCATTAATTGTGTGTCTGCATGCACTGGTGTATGCATGAGATCAGTGTGAGTGCGGATCAGACCCCGGGTCTCACGTATGTGTTAATGCAGTGACCTCGCCTAAAAAAAAAACATGTAATATGTGTGGTCATATATATATAGGTAACTTGGTATTGTAGATTTGAAGACAATGGGTTCAGTATAAAACTTGCACAGCCCGCCAGCAGTGATTTACAGAATAATCTGGTCCACAGGAACAGTGTGTGTCAGGTACACTCTTGTCTTTTTTATTCAGATTTATAACTTTTACATTTCACTTAAATCTTTTGTTTTGATAACAGTGAAGAGCAAATGATCCAAATAAAACGGATCATTGTTAAGCCTTGTTCGGTCATGTTTGCGTACCTGACACATCCAACCATTCGGACTGATGGGTGTGGAGATGCTTGTCATAGAACTTTACACTTGGATTTGTGCATCCATACGGTAGTAAATATTTTAGCTCACTCAAATGGGTTTTCCTTGTATTGTACGGCTTCCTACGCTCTGGCTCTGCGCGAATGCCTTTTGTTACAGTCACTTCAAACCACAGACCTGGTACAATAGAAAACAGAAGGGCAGCTGATGCAAAGTCATGGGCCAGTCTTGAAATCTAGCTCTATCCCACCACCTGCGGGCGTTGTAATGTTTTTAGTATTCATTCACATTACATCAACAATATGCAGTTATGACACAACATTGAACATCGTGAAGGGGCAGGATAATTGGCTGCTCTCAGAACTCCCCTCTGGCTCCTCATTAGCGGCGGTGGACGATGTGTGCACTGTGCATTCCTCCCTGGACTAATCAAAATGCATGTCACGTCATATATATGTGGTTTGATGTGCTCCTATGAAACAATGTTGCATTGTTGTCAAAATATGTGCTATATTCTATCAATTAGCATGTCCCGTTGTCATCAGGGGTTGGCATAGGTCGTTAGCGCATGTGGTTTGGCAGGTTACATTAACTCAAATTAAATCCGGTTAAGGTCCGGTACGGCGTCCGCAAACGTAGAAAGTAATTAAAACCAATGTTGCACACTCACACTGCTCTGCAAGGTCCGGCTACCGAGGCCTTCCGGCGGCAACGGAAAGAATCTGCAAGAAGTCTATTTTTGCCGGAGACCGGAGCCCCAACGGATCAAGCTGACAGAAAAACATGAGTCAAACAGGAAGTCGGGTCTCGTGAGAGAGGAAGATCCGGTGTATTTCAAAATAAAATCTGTCCACTTACTACTTATTTAGTCTTGTTTACCACCTGTACACGCGTGTAACGTCGTAAATGTAAACATTTCTCCATTACCAGTGACACAGGGGCACTAGTGTGTTGCAAAGCATCCACTTCACTGGGGAGAGTCGTTGTACTGGCAAATACGGCTTTTAAAAACTTCCTATATATGGGGCTACTTATGACGTGACCTCGCACCAAGAGGGAAACTCACGTGCACTTCTGTTCTCGTGAGGGCCGTTTCTGTGCCTGGCGCAGCATCTGGCACCGGACCAGGTGGAGCTGGCCACAGTGTCAGCCGGACTCCTTGTGAGTGGTAGTTTGAGGCTAACCCGGACCGGATCAGGACCGAACCCGGACCGAATCCGGACCGTAGTTAATGTGAGCCGGGGGTAAGTCAACCATGTAGAAGCACCTTCCACTGGCAAACAATGTCACAAGTTGGTAACGTGGGCGAAGTGTCATGCCTTGCTATTGAAGCAACTTCAAACATTTGTATTGTTATTGTGAAAAAGTTAAATAGATGTATATTCATAGATTATTTCATAGAAATACAAGTATTGTCAATGCCTAGTCTCTGCATTTGTCACATGTTTGGATTGTTTACGACTAAATAAACCTGCATAAGCAGAAGTGCCCATCTTTTGGGCCGATTGTTAGTGGCCATTGGGCTTAAACTCACTGCTTGTAGCCCAATGGCCAATGGCTACAATTAAAAACCTGATACAGGGGAGTGTCGGAAAAACCCGTAAAACATAAAAATACACAATAAGACACAGTACGAGGTTGAAGGGATGAATATAAAAGTCTTCAGGAAGTTTTACGTGTCTTTTCTGTGTGGGTGTGAGGGAAGAATCTGCTTGAATAAATTGTTTATGAAGTAGAGACAGAATACTTAAGTTTCACTGTGGGCTCCATTCCAACCATCGACTTCTTAATGCTGTGAAATTGCACCACATTATCCACTTTCAGAACACAGGCAGAAGGATAGGCACTGGCTGCTCACAAAAACACACACTTTTCACCTGCATCCTGAGGCTCACAAGCTTAGTGCTAGAGTTAGAGGCTGCTGTATGTGGACCTGGTTTATAATAGCAAATAGAAATAGAAAATAGCTCTCCTGTAATGTGTTACATGTATGTCGGACACTGATCTGATAGCAGCGTCCTGGGTTCCAGTCCCGGCTCTTGCATCTTACTAAATGTCTCTTCACACCTTTTGAACTATTCTCAAAGAAAAACTGCATTGGTACTGAAAAGAACAACCAAACTTCAACAGAATGCGTTGTTGCTCTCCGGTTTGAATTAAAGCTTTTGAGTCATGCTTTGCTTGCACGCTACAGAACATGAAGACCATATCAGTGAGAGATTAGCTGATAGACAATTGTCATCAACATAGTCATTATGCACATAATGTGAAGTACAGATAAGGTACAAACACAGCCACGAACAACTGACTCACTGATAGGCAGTCACCCTTTCTGCGCGGAGGTGTGCAAAACAAGGATAAAAAGGAACTGTCAACAATTCGGGACTTCACTTCTTCTCTTTCTCTGAATTCACGAGCTGGTTATACTTCTTTGTAACTAGGAACAACGGCAATAAACACCTTTTCTTTGAGACAACTTCTATCTCCAGTGTATGCTTTGGCTATTTCCAAATAACTGTTCTCGCGTGATACAAAAGAGCCGGATCCCAACACTGCTAACATCACATTCCCAATCTCTATTCGGAGTCTGACAAAGTCATGGACCCTTGGTTGAAGTATTTCTATAATAAAGTGTTCTGTTGCAGGTGAAGCTGGGAAAGGAGCTTCAGTGCCAGAATGAATGAATAGGGCCAAGGTTTGTGCATTGATTCCGGGGTTTTCTCCGTGAAGGGCGGCTCTGCAGTTGTTTGTTATGTGTCAGACTGAATGTTAGACGCACTTCATAGTGAAGGGCCACCATTTCAAACCTGACCTTTCCCAGCAAACTTTCATTGCAGTAAGCGAGGCTTGTATGCTGACTTAGGGAGCGGAATGAGAATTAAGACACTGTACTGACTCAAGGACAAACAGCTTATGTGAATGTCCAGCTGAGGGTGTCCGGGAAATGTTGTGTTTAAAGTGAATCTGCGGGTATAGAAAAACAGAGCAAGTTCAGTTAGAAGTCATAGATGGCAGTGAAACTTCCTAATTCTAAATAAAAGAAAAAATCACATTCAGCTTTAGAACAGGCCTTAAAGTCTCAGCACTGAACTCGTCATTACACCCTTGTACCAAATCTGTTTTGTAGCGTCTCAGGCTTGGAGAACCTGAATATATGAAAAAGGCCTAAAATATGACAATATTTAAATTCAGACTGAAAACTATTCTATTTTACCTGTGCCTGTGACAAATAAGATTGTAAGATTTCCAGTCTTTGTGCTTCATACCTACTCTTTGCGACTCTTTTCAACCTTATTAATTTCTACAATGAGGGACTATTGCAATGAAATATATAGCTAATGACTTTGAGCATGCGATACTCATATAGTTCATTGAATATACGTCTTAAAGGGTTTAACTATATATATGTTATAGAGGCACTTCACTAAACAGATACCAGCGTCTGACCTGAGTTATTTACTTGAGCGTGGGCTTGTGTGCAGAGAGCAGCAGACAGTTTGTTCAGACACATTGTTCTGAGTCTCTTTAGACTCCCACAGCAGAGCCAGAGAGGAGCGGGACACGTCAAAGCCGGCACTGACCCTGTGGCTTCAGCCTTTGTAATATTTTCTGAGAAACACTAATATCAAGCAGGGAATAGAAACTGCCTCTCTTCTTGCACTTCTATTCTATCCTGCCGATTCACTAGTCTAAAGAGCTTGGGTTATCAAAGCAGTCCCGACACCTTAGACGAGTTACTCATGTCTGTAACAACACCTCAATCCATCCATCCATTTTCTTCCACTTTATCCGGGGCCCGGTCGTGGAGACAGAAGAGTCTGAAGAGGTGCCCAGACTTCCGTATCCACGCACACCTCCTCCGCTTTTCCAGGGGAATCACAAGGCATTTCAAGGTCAGCCAAGAGACGTAGTCTCTGCATGGTGTCCTAGGTCTTCACAAGCGTCTTCCCTGTGGCAAGCACCCGGAACATCTCCCCAGGAACGTGGCCGGGAGACATCCGGAACAGATCCCCAAACCACCTCAGCTGGTTCCTCTCGAAGTGAAAGAGAGCTTTTATCCACAATTTTGTCCTTTTGGTCATGATCCAAATCTCAGGACCCCTTCTTCTCTACAACAGACCAATACAGTGACCGCATCACGGCAGATGCTGCACCGATTTCACACACCATCGCTCACTCACACTTGAAGCATGGACTTGCTTTAGTTGCTGATGTAGGAATACTAAATATTAGGCCTAATTCAATTGTTAATTTTTAACATTTTAACAAAGTCTAAATTTTAAAGAAAGTTCAGGGTATATACTGTAGTATTGGTATAGGCAGGCTATATGAAAGTCTATGATAGTTAATAGAAAACATTATGATTTTCCCCCTGTTTGAAAGACTGCCACTGTTCTCAAGGTTGGTTCTGGTTTGTGCCGGACGGGAGACTGTGTGGTAAAAGCTTGGTGTTTTGAAGCCAGCTCCGACTGGTACAAAATGCTGATGCTGTTGAGTCCTTGGGCAAGAAGACACCTCATCCACCATACTTTATATGAATATTGTGTTAGTGAGCGGTTGTTCCAGCGCTTGATTGGAAGTCACACTTGATCTCTTACACTTGATCATAAACGGTCTATGTAAACACTTGTGTATAATAAGTCGATGTTTAAAAACACAAACATTGACACTAATAAAACTGAACCTTTTTGCTGTTGATTTTTTTATATTTTGTAAAATCACATAATTCATCGTTCAATAAAATACTACTGGCACCAAAGTGAAACAAAAGCTTTCTGGTATTTTCTGAGCAGTATGCTAAAGATTGTTTGCAGTTGTCGGGAGGTGCTGATCCTCAAATAGCAGATCTTGCCACACCTGAATGGCAAGGGGTGTTAAAACACACACAGTGAATCCCAAATGTCACGTACAAGATATCACAGCCCCATCTGCATCCTCTCAGGCATTAAGAGAGGTGCGAGGTGAGAAGGGGAGGGGGGACACCTCTAATGATAGGGCTATGGATGGGAATTCTGGGTATTACTTGAGTGTGCACACAATGGTTCAGAGAAATGAGTCAGAAGCACGTAAGAGGCAACCTTCCACTCTCGTTCTGAGGCACTTTGAATACAGAATAAGGGAAAAAATGATTTGTTGCTTTTTCCGGTTCCCGCAGTATCTTCAGCAGTTTTGAGCACCTCTCAGGTTTTGACAGAAGTGACAGCAACCCTTAAACGAATGACTACTTTTAGCTTGAAACTGTTTATTTGCTCCAAGAACTATTTGCTTCAAATTTACACTGAATAAATTGTGCATCCAAGAATGTCCAAAAGCTTATACACCAAAAGTCAGAGGTGGGAGTGGGATGTTTGCGTGTTGTTAAAAATAACACCTTTCTTCGGGACTATTTACATTTTGACTTTCTAACATTTCCCAGGCAAATCTAAAGAGAGCAGCATGAAGAGTTTTCACACTTTTAGCATTTGATTAAGTTGCCATTTTAAGAGGTTTATCCACTGAAAGCTGTTGTTGATGGATGCGCTGATTTATCTGTTTTATGATATTTGAACACATCCATGATGGGAGCACTCACTGTCAGCAAATCCCAAACTCTCTCCACTCACCGTCTGTCCCTACAACCAAACGGTGATCAAACCTTTTTTGTTGTGGCCCCCAAGCTCAGGAAAGACCTGCCACATCAGGTAAGAACTTGCTACTTCTTAACCCAGTTTAAAGCACTTTTAAGATCACATGTATTAAAACTTGCTTTTGACTCCCCCTGAACTTATTATCACGAGTACCTAATATGTTTGTTCTTATCCATTTGTCTTGGATTTTTAACATTGTTGTTATTTGTTATCATATTGTTTGACTTTTCAATGTTACAAAGCACTTTGGTGCAACTTTTATGGTTCATTTAAATGTGCTGTATTTAAGTAAAAATACAGCACAGATAAAAGTAGAAAGCAGTTTAGAGTAGAACTACTCATAAATTTAGATATCCTGAAATGCCTGATGCTAATTGTAATATTTAAGACTATTCCCAAATGTTAAAGGTCCTTTACCATGCTTTATTCAGGCTTTTACAAGTGCATGCCATACACCTCAGCCTTGATATTTTTGTAGTGTAAATTAAACAATCTGACGTCTAAATAGTTAGCTTTTTTAATGGTATGATAAAGAGCTGTCATACTTTAGGCCAGCAGGAGGCGCATTTTCTTGTTTAGCCAAGGTATGTTGGCCTGTTTCTGTGTGTCTATGGCACTGTATGTACTCTTTGCCAACCAAAATCACCTTTTTGGGACAGATAAAGTTACCTTGACTTCTTGGGATAAAATCCTGTGTCGGGTACATCGTTCTTCATTGTGTGCAAGGCATGGGTTAATTTAATGTAAAGTTTTGCATATACTTATTGGACTAAATTCAGACTTTCTAGATCCTATCTATCCTAATGGGAGTCCTGATTGTGACAGTTGTCATCAGATTCCTGCCAATTCAAGAAATCTGTTTTGATCATGGTCATCCCTTCAACACTATTGGACTCATATGTTCACCACCCGATCAAATGTCCTTCAGTCGACCCTGCATCCAGACCAATTACTTGCATTATTTGGAATTAATCCCCAGCACTGACATTGTCCACATTTGATGGAGATGTTGTAGCTTTTCTCACACTGTTTGCAAGATGTAGATTATTGTGTTGGAAATCCCCTGCTACTCCGGCACACATTTTGTATGTTTTTTTATTTGTTTCTATATTACTCAAGTTCAATAAAAAGACAAAAAAAATTAACTCTTATTTAAAACAAAACAAAAAATCACTTGTTTCAGCTCATCCACAACCAAGAATAATACCTCCTTGTGTGTTTTATTTTTGTTTGATTTGTAAAGTCTTTGAGTTCTTTTGGAATACTTAAAAAAAATAAAATAAAGATTATTAGTATTATAAAGTAGATCAAACCTAGCATAAGCCTCACGGGTCATTGTTTGGTCCGGAGAGGGCAGTAGGCTGTCGTTAAGTCACCCAGGTTCCTCCACTGTGAGACTTGAGTTTACTTTTGTGGCGTGAACAAGATAAAAACAGCCACAGAAGTTTTAGTTGTTTGTCAGTGAGCCTCGGGAGGGGTTGAAAGGTTGTTAAGGCAGGCCATCGAGCTGATGTTTTCCCTCCCGCCTTTCTCCTATCCCTCCAGCGCAGCGGCTAATGTGTCGCCTCGGAATAGACGCACAAACATGTCGTCTCGCATCTGACGGAGGAAGCGCTTTCTGACTCTATCTATAGCACGGGAGTCCATAAACAAACCGTGTCATCCCATTCCAACAGTTTGAGCTCTGCAGGAACAGAACTAGTTTGGTGAAAGAGTCTAGACAATACATCATGGAAATCTTCAAGTGACGTGTGTCGGAGGGTGGGTTTTAGGGAGCCAGACAAAAATCTAATTCAAATCGCGGTAGTCTAAATGTCAGACGATCCACAATACAATATTTTTCACAACTTGTAGAACCTTCTTGTTATAATTAAGCAACATCAACCTCCTCAACGGGTTAATGCTCTGATCTGGAGATGGTTCCCCAGGCGTTGGGTCAAATCAAGATGACACATTTCCCAAATGAAGAATGCAAAACCCGTGACTTTGTATTTTACTTACGCATTTTGAATTGAATGATAAACATAAAGCGAGATGAACATGCCAAGAAGCTTCATGGCACGTCAACAGTTTTGCTCTTCACTTTTTTAAATGCCGTCACTGGACCCCACACATCCACACTAGAAGTCTCACTCGAGACTGCAATGTGAAACTGTTTCAGTATTGTGTTCACCTCTTCACATCCATTAGAGCCGGGTGGTCACCGAGGGCATGCTGGGAAATCACTCCCACACCATGATCTTATCACCTCCCTGCTGGCTTCAGCATACTCAAGACGGAGCAGGCCCACTCTCTGCTGGAGGTTACGATTCAATACACGATTTGACATCCAGGGCATAACATAACAGTAACTTAAAAAGTTCAGAATTAGTTTACAGTAGTTTGTGGCAAATAATAACTAGATACATGAAGTTATTAGAATTGTAATCTGTATGGCCCCATGTTGTTTATCTCAATGTGCATTTTCAAATTTGGCAAATAGTTAACACAAACCTACGGAATGTGTACGAATGATGTCCCTTTTGTACATCGCCAAGGATACCTTTCCAATGTCTTTGAAGTCTTCCAAGAGTTAGAAATGTTAGCCTTGGCTCTTTTGGAAGTCAGTCATGGCAGAGCACGATAAAGGCGCGTTCCATAGTTTTCTAAGTTTTTTAAAAAGTTGTCTTCTGGACTGGGTTGCTACAATGTAGGGACGTCATGCACACTTGTGAGAGCTTTAAAGAAGAACTAAGTAAGTTTATTCGTAGTTCCTCTGGGGGTAATACAAGCGTTAATGGGATGATTGGGGGGTCTTTCATCTCCCCCTGCACCCTTGCAACTCCCCTGCCTCCGGGTCGGCGGCGCAATACACACTAACAGAATCATAAAGAAGAAGCTAACAGGCTAACAGGCAACGCTAACTGCGGGCTAGCGCCACTTAAACACTATTTACAGCGAAGTTTGAGTGAAAAAAAAATATCTCTATTGTGTCATTGAGTTGTGACACAATGTACAATATCCCTCTCTCCTTTTATCTTTTCTGACAAATTAATGAGTAAAAAAAATACACAACATGCTACGACACCTGCAGTGGCGCATATGGCCTCTAGGGGCATGAGCTACTTAGTTCTGCTTTAACTTTCCAAAAGCTTTAGATATTATTGTGATCAAACTCATTGTTCTCCATTACGTTTTGGTTATAGAGGCTGAGGGATAATGAAGTATTGAAATACATTTGACTCAAATGCAAAGTTTTTCTTTTCTTCGGCAAACACCAGACTTTCCAACAATCAAAAGTCTACGTCATAATGGCACTTTTCTATTTAAATATGTGCTTCTAATATGAGCCCAGGAGGGTATGAACAGGTTATTAAGATATGAGCCATTAGCCCGTAATGTGCTGGGAAATGGCTTGTGACCTCCACCTTAGCATTTAACATTTAAATGTACTGTGAGACTCATGACAGCCATTTAGTGGAGTGTGGGAGAGAGAAAGAGAGAAAGGCAAGGGCTGTGAGAAGAAATAAGTGAAATGACTGGTTAAGTACAGGGTCAGACATAGGTGAAGGAGGAGATACGCAGGTGAGATGAGGTTAATGTTGTCTGGGCTTGATGCAGTAGAATCAATACTTCAAGACACTGCTGTTGGGGAACTGAAAGCAGATCGGAAGTTTATCCGCTTATTTATTTCAATGTAAATTTGGTTTAAGTTTTTTCTTTTTCAGGCAGTTAAAATAAACAAAGGTGTTTCTTTAATCTTTTCTTATTTCTATTGTGTTTTTGTTTTTGTTTTGTTTTAACATTTTGTTTTGTTTTAACATTTTAACATAATTCAAAACCTGAACACATTTATCGTCTGCATGCAGTTCCCAAAAAATTTTGACTACATTAAAATCGCACATAACCCATTAAATCCAGCATGTGATCCTAGAGAACAGTGCCGTATGACCTGTCCCATTTTTATAAAAAGGGAAATGTTTAGACAAAATGTATCTCATGTGTCAGGAACGGAGTCCACTGTGGTTCACCAAAAAGAAAATGAATCATTTCCTCCTTCAACTACATGTTAGTTATTCACATTTAGTTATTGACATAACTAAGGAGACAGGTGAATAAGTCACCTGTCTCCCCACTGACACCTACAGTCTTCTCTTCTGTGTGTGCGGAGTGCAAGCCTTTGAGTCCAAAAAACAGAGGACTGCAGTCGTCATGGAACATTGCACCCGTTTACAGTGCACTGACATCAGTGAGGAGCTGACAGGAGCTGCTGACTCAGATAAAAGACAAGTTCAATCTCTTTACACCTGTTCTTTTTATCCCCTTGTGTCCATACCCATTGTTTATCTGGCTGAGTGTAACAGACAATGATCCCAGGTTGGTATTGTTGCTTGTACCCACCAAGACATATCACGTGCATTAAAGGTAATACAAACAGGTTAGGTTCTCAGATCATATAGAAAAAGGTCTAGCAAGGCAGTGTAAACGGGAAACATGCACTTGCGATTACCATTATACAAAACCTCATTGTCCAACTAAACAAGTTTTAACAGCGGAAGTGCTCTACTTAGACGCCAGAAGAGGCAAACATTTGCTCCATAAAACCTGACACACTCGCTGGGCTGCAATATTCTGGGAGGCGAGCCAAAGTTGAAATAGATGAAGTGCTTCCTCCCGACCTCTGTTACCTTGAAAACACATCTATTGCGCCCCACTTTTCGCAGACCAAACAATTCATATCCCGCTCTCCAAATGAACAAGGTGTTCGACCAAGGCCTGGCATCGTATGTCATTAACATTACATCATCTTTTAAATCTTTAGGCTTCTATGTTTATTTTCCGCTTGTTTGATTGCCCATCATTTAGTTAGTTGTCAGGTGGCTCATAATTAAACATGAACTGGAGATCGAGGCTCACAAGGAGATTAGGTAAATGGGAGAATGTCTTTCAATATGCTTTATTTTACATTATTAGCTTATGGTAATGGTAATGGTAATGGTCTCAACTTATATAGCTTATATAGCTTTTCCACCTACATTAGGCACTCAAAGTGCTTTACAGCAAGGAACCTCTCACCCATTCATACACCAATGTACGCAGACACTGGAGGCAAGGTGGGTGAAGTGTCTTGCCCAAGGACACAACGACAGCGTACACCTTCAGGAGGCGGGATTCGAACCCCCGACCTTCCGATCATGAGACGACCCGCTCTACCATCTGCGCCACCGTCGCAGCTTATCCTGGTATGATTCTACAAGAGGCACACAGTCATTAGGCCATGATCGATGTTTTTTGATACTTCACGGTAATTGCATTGCAGTTCCATAATAACTTAGATGAACTGGAGGTCAAGGCACGCAAGGAGATCAGGTCACACTGTGCATTAACCTTAACGTTATTGCTATCTCAATCTTCTAATCTTATGGTGTTAGAGAGTAACTAGTCCCTAACAAATGCTACTCATTTCATTGTGCTATTATTGATTTTGTGTAATACTCTTTAGAAAATAGAGGATCATGTATCAAGGAGAGGAAAGGACATAAAGCAAGACCAAAAAAGCTATCTATTTAATGCCATTGTTAGGCAGATAAAATTAGCACACTTTTAGCGATTGTAACAGAAGAGTGTTTTTTTTTTTCCACCCATGGAATTAAAAAGGTCAAATAAAGCTGAGAAACATTAGCAGCAGCCGTATCATCTTGCAACATGTTAGAAAGCAATGAGGCTATTTTTCCTGAAACAAGAACTGTAATCAAATGGCAAATGAGATGAGAGCTAATCTAAAATGTACACTTTATCTCGGTTATTCCTCAATCTTTGTAAGGCCCCACCAAAACTATTTTGACCTTTTGTATGGGCAGATTGAGCTAGAATCAGAATCAGAATCAGAATAGGTTTTATTGCTGTTTGAGAACAGGTTCACAAACTAGGAATTTTTCTTGATGCGGACGTTCAACATAAAACATAAAGCACAGAATTTGGATAAAATAAGCTGTAAAACTTTAAACTATAAGGCATTAGGGGGCATGCATAAGGAATATTAATAAATAAGATACAAAATAAAAAGTAAAAAGTAAACTATAGTAAGACGACAACAATTGATTCTTATTATTTTAGAAACTTTGGGTCTGTGGTGGGGTAAAATTGCAAAAAAAATGTATTCACAGAACTATTACATAAATATAAAATATGGTTGTAATGTCAAGTGTAAAGTTGGAAGTACAGTATACTGGACTGCGCCATACTGTGAAAGGAGTCTGGAGAAATATTGAAAAATATATATTTTATTGCGTCAATCTCTTTGATATATGTAAAGCCAAATGATGATTGTAAAAGACAGATCTATTTGCCTCCACACCATGCGTTCCTTATATAACTGCATGACATTGGAGGATAGAACCGGTTTTCCAATAACAGAAACGCCTAATCCCCCATTCATACTGTCATGCTGTCAGAGTGTCCTTGGACCAGGCAGCAAAGCCTGCTTTCAAGTGTCAGTGTTTCAGGTGATGGACTGAGAGGGTCTTTGTATGGCTGAAAGGGAGAATGGATGGATGATGTCAATCTCTTTGAGCCATGTAGAACATTGCTATTTAGTTAACCATGCATTGTTTTTTCCATGTTTTTTGGAACCGCCACCATAACGTGGTGGAGAGGTTTGAGCGCCCGAATGATCCTGGGGGCTCTGTTGTCGGGGGCTTCGTGCCCCTCGTAGGGTCTCCCATGGCAAAAAGGTCCTAGGTGACGGGTCAGACAAAGAGCGGTTCAGAAGCTCCTTATGAGAGACCAACAAGCCCGGTTAGAACCATGAGGCCGTCCTTCTGTGGACCAGAGGGGCTGGTGCAATTTGACCGGCAACGGAAAAGTGGAAGAAAATGGATGAATGGATGTAAAAAGAAAACAAACATACTTTGATGAGAAGCAGTGCTAATCAGCATAATGTGTATTTGTAAAGTTAGAGGTTTCAACGTTTACAACTGGACTGGGGTGTTTGAGCAAAGAATTTTTCACCAAATTTTGGTAGCAATTTGGTTTTAAACTGTCTTGTGAAAGAGTTTACTGCACACCTCCAGCTTCACCCATGAACTGTTCTGATCACTGAAACAAGTGATCCAGCAACACCATGGTCCCTAGTTACTGTGCTATTTCACAAAATATTTGCTATTTTTAATATATATATATTTTATCATCAAGAGACAGGCTTAATTGAATCAATATCTTACATTTCCGTAAGCTTACAATATATCTATTATAATATAACATAAGAAATATTTCTATTAAAAACATAGCATTGCAGTATGCTGACAAGTGCCTTTCCTTCTGGATTAAAACAGAGAGACATTATTTGCATTCCCTGTTGTCGAAGAGTTTGTATTTCATTTCTTCTCTTCTCAGGAAGCCAAATAAATTGGCAATTGTCAAAAGGGTTTACAGAAAAAAAAAAAGTTGATGATTTGATATCTGCCGCTTTGCAATGCCCTTGGGAAGTTTGTACTGTTTGTTTTTTAATCTGGCAAGACTCAAATCAGCTACTTTCTGCTGACTGACACCTTGTTCGGCACGCTGTTCTGTCTTCTATTCTTGGCGGAGAAAAAAACAAACAAATGGTGTTCTTGTAGCGGGAGCATTTTGAGTGATCAGAGAGAGAATAGGTGCCGACACAGTGACGGAGCAGTGCCGTGTCCTGGGCTAGAGTAAAAGCCGTCCTGCAAGCCTTTTAGAAGTGCTGAATCGGCATGTACCGCGAACATCAATAAAATCCGCCTTCCGCACAACACAGACAAGGGCATCAAAAATCCGCACCTGAGCACGCACACAACAGATGATGGCAACTGCACATATATTACCAGATACACGATTAAGGCTATAGGAAACTCATCTCCGCAGGCTATGTTCTCCTGAAAGCCATGAGATGTGTTGCAGCTGTCTGTGAAGGTGTGTATCAAGTACTCTATATGAATGAATAGTAACTCCAGGGACACATCACTCCAGGGCACATGGGGGCACATGCTATTTCCATCCTATTATCATGCTATTAAAGCTGTAAAGGAAAGCGCTGCCATATCCTCTTCAGAGGACCTTTGTGGCTCTGAGCTAGTATTTCACCCTGCGGTTAATTTCACTGTCTTTCTATGTTGCAATTTTCAGATGTATCGTATTCCAACCAACACCGTAGAGATCTCTAAGTCTCTGCTTCACTTGGAAATTCCTGAATGACAAACACGTTATCAGTATATTTCTGACGGCAGAGACCAACTTATTGCAGCTGACAAAATTTCACTAACAACGCAAATTCAAATTTGCTTTGAATTAGCTACTGTGTAACCATCCTATCAACATACCTGTTAACAACAGCGGGCGGCACGGTAGCGCAGCGGTTAGTGCTCTCGCTTCACAGCTAGAAGGTCCCAGGTTCGATTCCCACCTGGACGGGGCCTTTCTGTGTGGAGTTTGCATGTTCTCCCCGTGTCTGCGTAGGTTTCCTCCGGGTACTCCGGTTTCCCCTACCACCAAAAACATGTACAATAGGCCAGGATGAATGAGAGTGTGAATGTGGTGTTGGTCAGAGGGACCGTTGGCGCAGACGTGTGTAGTCGCGACGCGCTTCTGTCAGTCTCCCCCAGGGGAAACTGAAGCTACTAACGTGGCTTACCATCACCGAGTGTTGAGTGAATGTAAAATGCTCTCATGTAAAGCGCTTTGTGACCATGTCTGTGAAAGGCGCTATATAAATAAAGATCTTCTTCTTCTTCAACAGGAGGAAGACCAGATTGCTTACTCTTATTTTTTTCATGAAGGGCTGTAATGAGGCTAGAGAGAATTTCTGACAATGGCCTAATAAGGTATAAAAGTACTGTCAATATTCAAAGTTTCACCATTTAATTAGCTGGGAAACAAGTATATATATATTTTTTTTAAATGACTGTTTTGCCAAAGTTGTTGGTCAGGTTGTATAAAAGAACAGGAAAGGTCAGTAATGATAGAGCGTTGGAAATGTGTTTCTTCAGGCATGACTGCGAGTAATGGGCCCCTTAGCCACCACTGTTTATCTTCCTGGACAGTGATGGCTCTCCAATGTGTCATTACACTAACTAGCCACAGTCTGGCACAGGAGGCACTGTACATGTGTGCAGTCTTTACATTATGACTCACATTGTCATAAATGAAGGAGAAACAAAAACTGATGAAATGGGGGGGGTGTCTCCAAATGAGAGACGTGATGAGTCAAGCAGGGCCTGGGCATAGTCGAACCAGGTAGCTACCTAGGGTACCGTATATTCGAGCGGAGCAGCACTTCTTATTTGTTATCTATTTGAGGGTTTGGTTCGCTTGCCTTCTGCAACACTAGACTTTCAAACGAACCCTCCCTGGTCCTACACCTTCAGAAATTATTGGTTTTAATGCTTAATATTTTTTAACAAATAAGTAATTGATTCTACCTGTGATCTATACACAAAATAGCTGAGGATTAATACAATTTCAACCGTGTGTGACCATGCTGAAAATAGGCTCTTTTTTTTCCCCAGGCGCTGAGCAAATGTACTCTAAAATGGTAGATGCTGTTGCTCTGTAATGGACAGTGTGGACTGATGTCTGTGCCATGCTGTTTTACATTCTGCTAGTTTGAGCGTGCTGGGGTGTATCCACCTGTTACTGATCGGTGTCTCCTGTGCACTGAACCTATTGACAGACTGTTGATAAACAAGCACACACAGCAGGACTGGCATGAGGTGGGCTAAATTCAGCACGGCTAAATGAGCTTAAAACATGCCAGTCCACCATGCAGATAAATGTAGACATGCAGAACTTATGAAAGAAGTTAATGTCCAACTTGACCGGAGCAGACAATGCTGATAGTTCAACACATTCTAAGTATAATCTATGTAACAATGTATCAACGGTCATAGGACCAGGGCAGTATGAAGGTGTTACTGTTTAGTGCTTTCCAACCTGTTACAAAGGCGCAAGATACGATCTGATATATAAGATCAAAACCAAGCATGAGAAGACAAAATCAACTAAAAGTTTCACCTTTTTTTAATCATTAGAAAAAAATGATGAAAAAAGTTATGATTAAAACGTTATATGCCAACCCCACTGCGGTTGTGATAACGGGTAATACCTGCTCTCCCAGGTTTAAAGTATCTCGCTCTTCTAGACAGGGCTGTCCGTTGTCACTTTTCCTATTCTGCCTGTCGCTGGAGCCCATTGCTCAATTAATTAGGCAATCAGAAAATCTGGCACCAATAATGGTCCACAATACCCCCCATTACATCTCCCTCTATGCTGACGACATTTTAATATATATATAAGTAATCCACACGTATCAATACCATTCCTTCTTCAAAAGTTCGAACAAATTTGGGAAAATATCAGGCTATAAGGTGAATTGGACCAAATCAGCAGTCATGCCACTGAATGGAACCTCAACCAACTTGGAATCCTTTAATATTCCCGTGGTTGAAAGTTTCAAGTATCTGGGCATCTCTATATACCCGACAGTGAGTATTTTAACCAACAATAACTATAATAAAACTTTCCATTCAATTACAAATGATCTAAATAGATGGAGCTCACTCCCAATATCCTTTCAATCTCACCTTTCTATCATAAAGATGAATGTACCTCGCATTAACTTCCTCAACTCTATGCTTCCTTTGGCACCTCCAAAAGGATAGTGGAAGACATTACAAGCCATCATAGGAACCTATTTATGGAATTGGATAAAACAAAGTGTAAAAACCTCAACATTATACCGGCTTAAACCATCGGGTGGCATTGACCTCCCAAATTTCGAATGGTATTCATGGTGTTTTGCCCTACGTTTGTTTTCCCTTTGGATGAAACCAGATATACTCACATCATGAAAACCCGTCGAAGAACAATTACTTCAGCCTCATGACATGTCATTTTTTATACTCTAACATATACCGCTAAAGACAGTAAAAAACAAATGTGGTCCAATTATATCTCACCTCATCTCTATTTGGTATAAAGTCAATCAATTCATGAAAATAACTAACAAATATTTCCTACAATCTCCAAGTTTCCATAATTATTTATTGCTCATAGGTTAAAAAAAACAAACAAGGGGTCCACACGCTAGACAAAATAATAGACCAAAATGGACTAAGAGAATTTAAAGACTTACAGGAAAGTCACAAATGACCCGTAACGTCGCTTTATTTTTATTTGCAAATACGAGCAGCTATGGGTGCCCATGGCGTCCCATGGGGATGCATCTTAGAAAACCACCCCCCTCACGCTGCTTTGTGTGAGGAAAAAAACAATGGCCTTGTTTCAGATCTCTATATACTTGTCACTAAAGCTCTCATAAACAATTGCCTATTGAACATCTCTGGAAGATAGAGCTAAAAGATCACTCAGAGTGGAACTGGTCAAGTATTTGGTCCAATGTGTCTCTCTCTTCAAGAAACCCAAACCACCAAATGATCCACTATAAGTTTGTTCACAGGGCTTGGCTCTCGACCCTAGGAGATAGCGCCTGATGAAACTTAAAGACAATCCTTATTGCGACTTCTGTCCAGACAAGGTCATTGGAACTTTTCTTGACATGGTATGGCAATGCCCCCAGGTTTATTGTTTTTGGAAAAAAATGTTGCTGGTGCTCTATCAAACCTAATGGAAAGAGAATTGCCCCACACACAGAGGTTACTTTTACTGAATGACACTTCCAGTTTGAAATTAAATATTATTGAATGCTAGCCAATTTCTAACAGCCGCCAAAAAGATGATAGCATGTCGATGGAAACTTAGAAAAACTCTGAGTGTGGAGCAATGGCTCTTGTCATTTAAAGACATTGTCCAGTTGGAGCTCTCAGCAGCTCGGATCCATGGTGCCAAAAGTGCAAATATCTCATGTTGGTCAAACCTGTCAAACAAAATACAGCTGCTGTATGAAACTTGACTGCAAATGTCTGATTGCATGTAATAACTGTGAATGTACAGTACATAATTATGTGTATTCCAAACACAGTATATTTACTGTCTAAACTTTACATAACTATACTATATGTATCAAAGCTATTTCTGTGGATGTCATTGACGGAGGAAATCAGCAGATATTGTCTTTTGTTTACTAGTGTTGTTGGATTATTAATTTTAATCAGGCCTGGACAGCAGGAGTTGGACGGGGTTGGGGTGCGTGTGTGTGTGTTGTCTCATTGTATTTATTTTTTCCACTTTAAACTGTACATGCAAACGTACTGGGCATAACTGACCCATTATCACAAAGGGTGAGGGAAATAAACACAAAGAAAAAAAAGAAAAAAGAAATGATGAAGTTGTGAGCAGCTGCTGTCTTTCTGCCAGTCAGGAGGGAGGGACAGAGGCTTAGCTCCTGGCACAGACGTGCCTAATTTATTTTATGGTAACATTATTTATCATAACTGTAAATTACCTGAAAACATGTTCAGCATTTTCTTGGTAAAATTATGTTAATGCTCAGTCATCCAAGTGGTTATTCCAACTGGACTTGCATTTAAAAGAAATGCCATAGTTTCACTCCCATTCAGGGAACTTCCTCATGGCTGGTGCCAGGATCCTTCCTCCATTTGGATCCTGCCGAGTGTCCTCTCACCGCCACATTTGAGTTCAATTGGAACAGCCTTCAGAGCGAGCAGCTGCTCATGGCACGTCAAATCACATAATAAAATGTCAATCTATACTTACAAAAACTGTGTTATGAATAAAACTGATTTTGGTTGGATGTCTTACTGTTTGAATATTTTGGCCTGAATAAAATAATTACATTTCTGCAAGGATTTGTAAGAAATTCAATTCAAATATTAAATATATTTAGCAGGTCCAGTTTATCGCTCATAGCTACAATTGCAGACTAATAACAACTATAGGCTTAATTTCTCAATAAATAGGCCTATTTATTAGGCCTTTCATTAACTTTATATAAACCTCTTGTTTACATCTTAACTTGCTTACAACACTTCTACCAATGATTTTATTATTACAATTATGTTTTACACAAATGTGGAACAAAAGTTAAACTAATACAGTTTTGCGAGAAAAGGGAAGAAAAAAAAAAACAATGTTGCAGTGCATCATCTGTAATTTCAGCTCTCCGAGGCAGCGGAGGATCCACAGGTGCATCCTTCGTAAATGAGCCAAACGGACGAGCCGAGCTGCGAGGGGGCGAGGGTTCCAAGTGAAATGGAACACCACTTGGCGGCGCTTTGATGACGTGAATTACGTCCGAAGTGGTCGAGACGCCGAGGATCCTGACAATTTGGAAACAGCCGTTGGCACGGGTGTTGAAATTCCTGCGAGGTCCTGTGACATCAGTGGAGGGTGGCCCGAACATGGCCTGATGCCAAATCATGTTGTACGTCTGAATATCCGTATGGCTCTATCCCGGGTGTAACGCAGGAAACACAGTGCTCCAAGCCTTTTGAGGGACTTTAGCTAGAAGATTGGTAGATTTAAATCGCTGACAAATGTTCAACAAGTTATCAACAAAAACTCAATGCATTTTCCTTGTCTCAACTTCACTCCATTGACTTGAAGTTCTTACGCTGGGCGGTTGTTATCCGGCTGTTGCCGCCTGAGCACTTTCTAAACTGGGCTTGTCATTCAGAGTCTTCCTGTTGTCGAACTTTGCTGCACTTTCTGTAGGCGCCTCTCGTCTTATCTGTCAGAGGTTGTCACGGCTTATGTTAACTACCTTGCTCTTTCTCTGCGAGCGCCGAGAACCAATTTAAAAGTGTATTTCCTTGTACAGGTGAGCGGCAGAACTTTTATCGAGTCGGAGCACTTCTGATCAATAGCAATGCGGCAGAATCTCCACTTTCCTTGATGTAAGTCTGAGATATGATTCATACTGAATACAGTACATCTCTGACATGTTACAGCCACATGAACCACCTCGGGCCCTGAGATCCTCAGGGAAGGGTTTCCTGGTGGTTCCTACATCATAAGTGAAGCATAAACACAGGGTAATTTCAGTCTATAAGCACAGTTAAAGTATGGAGTTACTAATTCCCACTCAGTAATGTTAAGATTTATTCCTAACATTACTGAGCAGTAAAAGTCCTGTCTAAGACTATAACACTGTGAGCAAGACACTTGTTTGATACCCTCTGATGCTACGCCTACATATCAAATAGTGATCATTTATTTTCTACTGCTCTCTCCGGAAGTGTGTGGGTCTTTAAAATCCGGCTGAGGGAACATTAAGTCATACAAACACCTTGAGTGTCAGCCTTGGCGCTGGGCGAGGGGGGAAGATGGATGATCTTTAGCCCGGGCTGCTCAGGCACTGATGAATGAGCACATTGTTTTGAAGCTACACACCTGTAAGAGCACATAGCTATTTGTGAACAATTTGAAGACATATTTAGCAGGGTTATGGGTTCAAGTGGAAGTACTGCAGAAATATTGAGAAGTTGTTTTCATATAACATCTTGAAAATATAAACATATAGACACTACACTGAGGTTAAATATATCATTTCTCAATGGGATTTGGAATTCAGAAAGTTTGTCTGAATGTTTCTGTTTATGACACATTGTAACACCCCTAAACCTAAAGTGTGGTTCAGCTAGCCTTTCTATGAGCATTATTGCAAGATAATGACAAAACCAAGGGCAACCTCTGGGCATGCTCTGAGTACAGAGGTTGCAGTATTGTGATGATTTTATACCGCACAAATTCATCCCACTTACAGTTACTCCTATTGTGTGGCTATTCATATTGAATAGCCGTGGACTGTGTCGACCTCCGGTGCCCCCTCCTCCTGTGTTTGAGTGGGTGCTTACAGTTCTAGGCCGCCCTCATTTTATCAGAAAGGTCAGCCGTCAGACAGTATTGAGCAGCGCTAAAGGTGAACCTAACATGAAATATGTTAAATGAAAAACTATGTAGCAGCAGCAGCTCCCTGCACGATTTTGAATAGTATTCTGGGAGCGTAATGGAGACTTATGAGCTTTGGGCTATGAACGGGTATTTTAACCAACAATCAATGACTTCCAAGGACAATAATGGAGGCATGCACAGTTGCCAGATAGATAGATTTAAATATGGAGAGCTACTTCTATTTTGACAAAGTTATTTTACAAAATGCAGTCTTATTGGTTTTGGTTTCAGTGTAAAAGTTCTAGTGCAACATACCATTACTTTAAAGGCACTATATATATATATATATATATATATATATATATATATATATATATATATATATATATATATATATATTCTAAAGTGAGAGCACAGTTTACCAAAGAGCCTTCCCAGCAGAAGGAGTCTGTGTGACACATCACTGAATGTAGCCTATGCGCATTTCCATAACATATCTCCCTATGTGAATACATAGCAAGTCAAATCCAAAACAAATGACTGACCAAACTTTCCTAATGAATCGTGGTGCTGCTGACAATACTAATTTCCATGCCATTCCTGAGACTGCTTATTTTTCTCCGCTAATGGAACCGCCCCAGCCTTTCTCCCCCTCCCCGACAGCGCTGCCATGCCCCAGTGAGTACGTAAATGAAATATGCCACCACGCCAAGCCACAGTGCCGCACGACCTTTCCCAAATACTCCCCGGCTCGGATTGCTCCTCCCCGCGCTCGTCTACCCGCGGGCATGCGCTGCACAATAAGCCCCGAAATGTCTCAAAGCGCACGCCAATCCATTCACACGCAGCTGAACAGTGGGGCTTCCACGTGAGCGGGCAAGAAGGCACGGAGCCAGAGAAAGTCTCGGCAAGCCCAGCACGCGCTCTCGCAATTACTGCTCCACTCGACTGTTTCCAGGTACAAATGGGGTAAATATGAGTTGTTAGGTTGCTGCGCTCGACCTTTGAAAGCTTTGAAAGGTTTGAAAGGTTTGGCTGGCGTACATGATGTTTGGAGGTCGTTAGTAAGATGTATGACGCTGAACATGAGATGGTACGTGTCATGACATACCCAATGCAGTAAAGAATATGCTTTGAAATGTGTGGCTGTGTGTGTGTGTGTATAGCCACTGACATCTCTGGATTATGTTTTGTCAGCAACGTTAGCCTCTGCCCAAATATATTCAAAGTGGATGTCCAGAAAGTTCCATTCGTGATAGAGATTTGAATATCGTTGACTGAAGAAAGGAGCGAAACGTCCATCCATCCATCCAACCTCAGCGTTAGCAACCTTGACACTATTAACATATTTATTTGTTCATCTATTGCTATGATCTTTTATTTGAACAACAGCACATAGAGTGGACAGTGAATGGTAAGAAATATCCTCAAGTAGAACTTTTGTCTCTACTATTGCTGCTCTTGCAAGATTTACAAAGCACAGTCTAAAGCCTGGTTCACACGGCAAGATAAATAGGCAGATTTTAGCCCTGATTCTCCCTTTCCGACAATCTTAAGGACGCTCCGATAATCGCAATGCTCTAAAGATAATTATTGTAATGCTCTAAAGATAATCTTATCCGATATTCCAGCCGTGTGGTGTGTTAAGACTGCTCTCGTCTGCTCATCGTGTGTGGTGTGCCCCGAGGACAAACGAGCACGCCGCCTCTTTACTGTGACGTGTAGCCAATCGGAAAGCGAAGGGACGAGGCGGCGAGGAAGCACTAGGAGCCACAGAGGGGAATCCAAAATCAAAACAGCTGTCATGGCGCACCAGAAAGTGGACGTCGGAGACTATCGTCACTGTCCCTACTTTGTCCGCCGGGTTTGTTTACTCTGAAGTCACGTTTGATCTCGAGAGGCTTTGCGAGATCTTCCGTTTGACCTGAGAATGTCCGTGAATGAAATTGGTGTGATGTGTTGATTTTACCGTGTGGCTGCTCAAACACTGTATGACCAAAACTGTCATACCTGTGATTTTTTTTTATCGGCATGTGTTGGGTCTCTCAGGTTTGGAAACTCTGCAGACAATTTTTAAATCTTCCCGTGTGAACCAGGCTTGACCATTTTAAAAGCTTGCGAGTGTGTGAAATGTTTTTTTCTTCTAGCGACAGCTCATTCACTGCCTGTGATCTTCTATGTATGCTCTCCATATTTGGTCTAGTTTCAAATAGGTTAACCCTTGTCTACTCCTCTGCTCTTTCAAAGCTCTTGAGGTATTATTGGCTTCCATCTATCACTACACACTGTTCATTCTGAACATTCCCTCAGCACTCACTTCTTCTGCTCACTAGAGCTTGGCTAAAGTCTCTGGATTGTGCAGTGCAGCCCGGAGGCTAATCTTCTGCCAGCGCTGACACTCGGGGGTCAGAGGTTGCGGTGGCAGTGGGCCCGTGGAGCCTCATGGGTAGTGACCTGCCAACATGCACACTGCCGGGTGTCAGGCTCTCCTCCCAGTGCTCATAGAAGAGATAAAACACTGAGAGTCCGCTGGATCACACCTTCCATTGAGTCTGTGCTATCTCTTCACCAGTCAGATGAAGCTAGCTTTTTCATGGAACGACTGCAATTCCGGCTTTATTGTTAGAAAAATACAATAATAGCATGACCTGCTGGAGATATGCATTTGTCTCCAGCAGGTTAGAACACTGTAATGGCCTGCTCACTGACCTTTCCAAACGAGCTGTTAGACAGCTGCAGTTCGGGCTGGGTGATATGGCCAAAAAATAAAATCTCGATTTTTTTTTACTCAGTTTGGACGATTACGATTGATTTTATTGGAAATAAATGTAGAAAAAAAGTAAAAAATAATACTTCCAAAAATAATACACTGCCAACCTGGCAAAAATTGTTTACTAGGATTAGGTCAATGTTTCAGTCCTGAGACCTTCATCAGGAAAATTGGAAATAAACTTAAAAAGATCTCCTGATTTTTCATATGAAAAAAAAAAACTGCCCAGAGTCCTCCACATTTAGATTTAAAATATAGCCCACATTTTTAATTGCCTTGTGTATGAATTGTGCTCTACAAATAAACTTGCCTTGCCTTGCCTTGCCTATGACAGAAGGGGACAATACTCTCTAAGTACACACAGTGTGTATCTCTGCATGTCACCAAACATGATTTGCTGAGTTCCATTTGGCTGGAGCAGTGGATGTGGTGGGAGACAAGGGGACAAGGGATGCTTCTGGTCGAACCTGGCACCGTGGCATGATTCATCTTTTAGAAGTGTGCATGTTGTTCCGTCTGTGTGTCTGTAGCTCTGTGTGAATATATTTAATGATTGAAATTGGATCAAAAGAGCCTATTTATACCTCGCCTATCTTTAATTATAAAAGTAAATCAGCCCGGTTTGAAAACTGTTCAACTGTTGTTCTGAATGACAGCTCATTCGGCAGTAGGTCTTTGAGACTTGTTTTTTGAAATGATGCTTTTAAGTCTGTTGAAAGTTGAGTAGCAGACACTCTATTAATACATCATCGGCAACAGCAAAAATGAGATCAGAAAATATTTCAAGGCTAAAAATAACTGTGATAACTCTGAATTGGCACTGACTGTCAGTTCCAGTGAAATAATTTTCTCACTATACAATACAAAGTCACCTAATCCACGATTTCCCCTTTAACTTATTTTAACAAAACAAGGTCAAAATATCTGTTGACTTCTTATACGATAGTATTCACTGTGTAAGCATGCACAACTGATAAGGACAAAGGCCATGGCTCATTCTACCTAAACATTACTCAAGGACTCTGTGTCTTGTTCTGATCTAAATACAGCTGTAGAATCATTGTCTCCTTTTGAAGTCTTAGACAGGTTCATAACTGTAGATGAGGCTGAGGTATTATCAATCATTATGTCTTCTAAACCGTCAACTTGTCTTCTAGAACCAATTCCAATTAAACTCCTCAAAGAAATGACTCCTGAAATCTCAGATACCATATTGAAAATAATTAACTCGTCTTTAGAAAATGGGTATGTGCCAAAGTCCTTTAAATATGCTGTTATCAAACCACTTTTGAAAAATCCCAGTCTCTATCCTGATATTTTAGCCAACTATAGGCCCATATCTAATCTGCCTTTCATTTCAAAAGTCCTTGAAAAAGTAGTGGCTAAGCAGCTTTGCCGCCACCTACAGGACAATAGTTTATTTGAAAAATTTCAGTCAGGGTACAGAACTTATCATAGCACAGAGACCGCCTTAGTCAAAGTTACCAACGACCTGTTATTAGCAGCTGACGCCGGACTAGCTTCAGTCCTGGTTCTGTTAGACCTCAGTGCAGCCTTTGACACAATTGACCACAATATTCTCTTGCAGAGGTTAGAAACTGACCTAGGCATCAAGGGAACAGCCCTCTCTTTAAAATCTTACTTACAGTATCTGATAGGCACCTATTTGTTAATGTAAACCAACAGTCTTCACCGTGTTCCAAAGTGTGCCATGGGGTGCCACAGGGTTCAGTGCTTGGGCCAATTTTATTTATATTGTACATGCTTCCATTACTTGTACATATTAATGAAACCAGGTCAGTCAGATAAATTAGATACGCTTAGTTCCTGCGTAAAAGCCATTAAGACCTGGATGACTGTAAATTACCTCCTCCTTAACCCTGATAAAACCGGGGTCAGCAGATCATCTCCCTGTATAATGTTATCGTATCAACAAGCTCTACAGTAAAAAAACCTTGGAGTTCTGTTTGACCAAGACCTCTTTTTTAAAACACATATAAATCAGGCTTGTAAAACTGCATTCTTTCACCTGCGCAACATTGCTAAAATACGAAACATCCTACCTAAGAGTGATGCAGAAAAACGTATTCATGCATTTGTTTCATCAAGGCTGGGACTACTGTAACTGCCTGCTAGCAACATGTCCTAAAAGTTCCCTAAAAAGTGTTCAATTAGTTCAAAATGCAGCTGCAAGATTGTTAACGCGTACAAAGAGAACACATTACACCTGTGCTAAAGTCTCTCCATTGGCTTCCTGTTGAGTTTAGAATCAATTTTAAAATCCTGCTCCTCACATTTAAAGCCATAAAGGGTATGGCTCTGCTATCGTTCCATATCGGCCGCCCAGAGCACTCTGCTCTCAAAACTCAGGGCTACTAGTGATTCCTCGGGTCTCCAAAATCACTGTAAGAGGAAGAGCCTTTAGCTGCAAGCTCCGGTTTTATGGAATAAACTCCCGGCTCACGTTAAAGAAGCAGACACAGTCCCTACATTTAAGACTAGGCTCAAAGCGTACCTCTTCGAATTAGCTTATGGGTCAGTTAGGTAAAGCTCTAACCCACAGCCTGAAGTAAAGCTCTAACCCACAGCCTGAAGTAAAGCTGCCTTATAAGAAACACTGTTGTGGGAAGTACGGTGCACTGAGCACTATCCTCTTCTTCTTACTGCAAACTTTGTCTTATTATGATACAATATTTATTTTATCTGTAGTCTGTTCATTACTATTCACATGGTGTCTCCTGGGGGTGTGCCTGTCTAGATCGAACAGAGGAACCCGGCTGAACGGAGGAACCCTGCCTACTGGGTTGACAACAAGGACTGGACGGTCTGTGATCTTGGCCCGTCTACTGAAGGGACTCCTTCGGCCCTGGGTCTCTAGAGCCTGTCCGTCCATGGGAGTGGATCTCTCCTTCTGTGGTTCTCCCCAAGGTTTCTCGTTTTTCCCACTTGATTTTTTCCTTGCCGTGCTGGAGAGTCTAAGGACCCCACTGCTGACGCTTATTTGGACATTATGTATGCCTGGATACTTGATTCGCCTGAACTTTACATTGTCTTATTTACTGCTCTGTTTTATTGCCTTAATGTTCGGTGCAGCCCTATGAGGCAACTCCTGTTGTGATATTGGGCTATACAAAACCATTGATTGATTGATTGATTGTGAAGAGCCTCATACTGCAAAAACATGACCCCCCTCCAACCGCCCCAGACCCCGCCCTCTGCGTCTGCCTCATGTGTGGATCTCTTTTTTTTTCTAACCTCCCTTGCTCTTGTACCATAGAAAAATCCCAACCTGTGACCTTGTGTGATGTGTACATCCCGTATTGCGTGTGTATTGTGTATATGCTTTGCTTTAGCTTCATTGTAATTCCGAAGAAAAGAGTGATGCGCACTAAGTTTGCAGGGCCTGATGCTCTCTCATTGAATGTAATTTCGTAATACAAATAAAGCCTATCTATCTACCTACAGTATCTACCGCTCACTGCCACCAGGTGACGGAGTTGAAAACTTATTTGTATTACTGGTCAACTTGGTTTCCAAAAAAAGTTCTATCTCGTGTTTATTTACTGTTTGAACGAAGCTCACAATGTCTCCTGCAAACGCTAAAATGTGCAAACTTCCCCCACACGGTTTATCTTGACGAATTCTTTCCTAAACTAACATCCTCCAGCTCTGTGTCAGCCTCCTGTAGCTCAGACAATCTGCTGCTTGATTAAACTATGATTTCAGAAACCACTTGCGGGAATTGTGTTTTTCAACTCACTGTGAAATGTCTCTATTGTTTGGGTAAATAGCTGTGTTTTTTGGAACTCTTTGATTCAATTTTCTTTATTAAATTATTGACAGTAAGAAACCAACGAGTGCCAACATCCACGCTCTGGAGCCGCCTCAAGCAAACGCTCATCTCTTCACACAGAATTGTTTTCACACAATTACTCAATAGCCCTTCCAGAACACTTAATAAGTTACGCTAAGTAATTAGAGCTTCTGTTTTTATTTAAGGGCATTATGTTGTCATCCCTTTGTAATACATTCATGTCGATGATTGGCTGACTTGGACAATGCTCTGACAATTTTCTGAATGTCTCTCTCTCCACCCCTTTCAGCCTGTGCTTTCCAATTGAGTAATATTTCAAAAGTGATCTTAATTTAAAACTTTACTTGTTTTAGGTTGCATATTTTACAGCACAGTGACATGGTAGACCAGCATTTTTATTCATTATAACCTTACGGAGTCATATTAGCATGAAATATAGTAGAAGTCAGGTGTGTCTTGTCATCATTATTATGTCACCTTTTGGGACCTCGTTCTTTCTATCCCATCAATGCCTTTACTGCGCTGTTAACTTCCTTCAAAATGGGATAATGTTTGTTAATTTAGTGGCAAATGTTACACCAAAAACCCAATGCTTACTGATACATTCATGTAATTGATAAATCTGCATTGTCACCAAGCCCAACCAAAGTGTCATGTTCGGCTGTTAAAACAATGTTTGGAAAACCGCAACAAAGCAGAGAGACCCCACAGAATGGCTTCTTGCATTGTTTGTGGCTATTTATAAGGGAGTGCATGATGAATGGCTGGGCCTGGCCTGTCATGTGAAAGTGATCACCACGTAGCCACCGCCGGGCGGTGCTTTCAAGGGCAAAGCGAGCGTGAACAGAGCGTTTCCACCTCGCTCTGCTTCTGTCACGGCGTGACACAGCGTGATGAATTCAATGGCTGCGTTTGACACAAAAGAAATGACCTGACAGCGCACAGGTTAATGTGTTTACATGCTCCTCTGATAACCTGTGATGGAGCAGTCCTCTGACAACGGGCCAGTTAGCACAATGAGAAAAACATGACATCGTCACATGACTGTTTCTTTAGGCATAAACATTTTGAATAGCTGTGCAAAAAATGGACATATTCTGTTGATATTGTAGGAGGCTCCTTGGAAGAGGGAGGGGTCATGATCTGTATTTAGACAACATGTTTTAAATGTCTGTAATACACGAAAGAATGTGCATCAATCATCAATCAAGACATTGTGGGACATAAATGAATAGGCACTAAATTCAAATTCATGATTCAAGATTTTTTATTTGTCAAACCATGTGAATGATTTGAAATTAGATTTCTCTCATCCTTGATTGTGGAGCGGGGGTGGAAGGGAGGGCAGGGAGTTCAGCTTCCCGATTGCCTTGTGTATGGAATTGTTTTAAGTCGACTGGACCTGGCCTGAGAACTTTCAGTTTACTCCAAAGATGACAGCCAATAAAAAAAAAACTGATACAATGTGACAGACAGGATGCTGAGACAGCCAAATGTGATACAGTTCAACTCTTCTTCCAGGGAACATGATACAGTAAGCAATGGTTTTGCGAATCTCAAAACACACTTCTTTTATGTTATATATTAATGTTCCCCAAAAGGAAGGATGAAGATGGCCAGACATTGTTTGGATCCAGGCCATGCTGGAGCCCCCCTCCAGAGACATCAAGTTAACCAACTACGCCCACCATGGCTATAAAAAAAACTTCCATTGGGATGCTAGAGTACTAGAGTACTTTCACAGGTATGTGTTCTCTTATTCGCATAATAGTTAATATTTCTCAAAATCCTCTTTGGGGCCAGAGGTTCTGTACTGGAGGGCCGGATTCGTTGATGTTGCCTCCCTCTGCTGTATGGTTTGTACGTAAGTAAGAGAATTATACAATTTCATAATATACTGTACATGAGCAATTCTTAAACTTATTCTGAAAGTTTGAGAATATTCAAACCACTCAAAATATACAAATCAAACTAAATCGATCAAGCACTTTGCTAAGACGCCCTCTGTACTCTCAGCAGTTTAGCGAAAGAAAAATGTTGCTATGGAAACTGAAGCTTGAGATGGAAAGAAGAACAGATGCTGTTAAAACATATAAATGCCGTGAGACTACGTGGCAAACTGGACCGACCTAGGTAAAGGTATGGTCCATGGTCTTCAGCGTTTTGCCTGGAGAGCATGGACCTTTACCTGCTCTTTTGCTATTTATTACTTATTGTAATCCGAACTTTGCGTGTCTGATCCAAGTGGTGGTACGGCAGCCACTGCAGCACATGCGCTCCTGACAGCCCAATTCTCCACGGCCTTAGCGGGATCCTTGTGATTCTCTAATGAACCATCTGTCTCATCAGCTCAACACCACAAGTTATTTGTTGGGCTTTTTTTTTTTCTTTACAAGAGGCTTGACGTTGAGAAAACTCAGTCTCTGTATGTCAACATGAGCTATTTCTATGCGCCATGTGTCAGAGGTGGGAGCAGAAATTGAAAAAAAAAACAAGATTGCGCTTTTGGTACAGGCCTGATAGGAGACAATAAGAGAGTGCATACAGTTGAAAAAATAACACCTTTTATCACACCGGTTTAACGCAAGAAGTCACAAGCTATGTATTCTGGTTGAAAAAGTGTTTCTTCAAAAGTTTGAGAGATGTAAAGTTTGAATGCAGTACACTCCCACACACTGCTCTAATGTTTTTTGGTTTAAGATTTTGCAAAGAAATTTGCTAAACATCTGGTTTGAAAGTCAATGCAGGTCAGACTCCTCTCTGAGAGCAGCACAGATAATACTCCATTTGAGAAAGTGTATTAAAACGGTTTGTTTGTGAAAGCTCTCTGTGTTTCAGGAATTTTATATTGGAGTACAGACCATGTTCATGAGAATGTGCACTTCCCCTCCCCGCCTATAAAAGGCCACTACCTTTCTCCGTTCCTTCCCTGACCTGACCTCCGACCCACCCCGTGATGTCACACGCTGGCACAGCTGTCATGGCGGCGAAACTGGAGCTCCAAGCTGCTGTTGGGCACGAAAAGGCGCACTGGAGCTGTAGGTGTCAAGCGCAGAGATGGGACATTGTGGGTAAGAGTTGGAGCGGTCTTGTGGTTTCAAGTAAATTGTCTGGCGTGTGGCTAATGGGCCCTATTCTTTCTAGTCCTCGGTGGCTCGGTGATGGACCTGTTGTGGTATGGCCAAAGGGTAGCACGGCATCGCTTTACATATCAATATGTCCCTAATGTAGCCTATGTTCTGTATGTAAATTGAATGCAAACTGAATGTACCAATGTTGCCCAGGCTTCTGCTGGCGGGAGTCGCCCCCTTCTTCTGCGCGCTGTGCAGCCTTTGGATCCGGGCGCAGAGCTGTAACCAATGGTGACTCTTAAAACACTGTCTTATTTTAAATGCTACTTTTGGTATAGCCAAAAATAAATAAACATGAAATCGACTTCTGTCCTGTAATCATGTCACTTCAGTCAATGAACCTGCCTCGCCTTTTGGTGCATATGATAAAAATCGTATTAGAAATAAGAACCATCGCCCTCACTTGGTCACACAAAGAACTTTAACACAATTACACTTAATAAATAGGTCTATATTATTTGACAAAGCCACTTGAATTTTGCGCTCTATGCAGCGTGTCTGAAGAGTGTCTCTGTGTTCGGAGCCGTTGAGTCACGATGGGTTTCTTTGTGTTTAGAGCCATGGGCCGATGTGATTCGCTTTCGGCTGATTTCACATTAACTCTCAGGTTGTTGAGCGCGGAAGGCCACTCTAATGCCCAGCTGGCTGGCACATGGAGCCAGAGAACATATAAAGCTTGGCACATGTCTGCGTTATTGTGCAGATGCATGGGGCACGGGAGCATCGCGTGACACCTGGACATTGTCACCACGTGCACAACTTTGAGTCTGAATTTGGAGTTGTTATCGCTTCTTTCCGATGTCTGAGTCCATTATTTAAGCTACAAATTTAGTGGAAACACCATTGTGTTATATGCAATTAAACACTGTTTAAAGCACTTGCAGCCTGACGCTTCAGTTTAGAGCCAAAATCATTGTTCAACCTCAAATCTGAACAGAACAACTTTTTGTAAGCGCTCTGAGCTGAGCATATACGGTTTCCAAATGCTGTTTGCCCCCTTATTCTGACAGGAGCAGAGGAATTACAAATAAAGGTGGCAAACTCTGAATGCGTAATTGCACACAGGGACGCACTTCTTTTTCTTGGTGACAGTAATGTCTTTGGATGTGTAATTGGAGCTTGTGTAGGGCATTGTCACTGATAGTATGACATAACATTTAATACATAATGATCGGTAATGGATGGAATGATATGGGATAATTAAATACACTTCAGCTCACCTTGACCTTCCTCTTTAAGCTAACCAGTAACTTTTGAAGTCTTAAATCCAAGGACATGGGGTGTATCCTGAAGCCCAGGATAAGCGCCCCTGTCATCGATGACATTTGAACTCCCCTTAACCTCCTCATCATGGAAACCCCTCGTAGCGGGGTCAGTGTGTCCCACCATCTGACCCTGACGGACAGCCCCTCATATCGTCGCATACAAATGAGGTACCCCCACCCACCCCCGCTGCTGCTGAGGTGGAGCGCTGTGACACCTCCATCTGCTCAGGTGGAAAGGGGACGACGACGACGGGGGAAATCATGACGAGACACCATTGAACATTGCATCTGTTGTAAGGAATGATGCTTGTGCTAAGAGTAAAGGGGTTTGGGGTGGTCAAACATCAGAAGGAATATTTGAATGGGTTTTAGAATGGCCTCCCATGACCTTGTTTTGGGTATGGAAAAGTTCAGTCTTGTAATTAGTTTGCTGGCAAACAATAGAGTGGTAAGTGTCTTTCTTGAGCAACAAAGGCAACAAGAAGGTCGTGTAAACGCGCAGCAACCTCCACCTCACTTGGTACAGCTGATTTTATTTATTTTTTTGCGTTTTTCTGCTGACTGCATTTGTGGTTTCTGTGCTCCACACTATTTTACTGGATACTTTTGTACGTCTAGAAAAGGGAGTCCCCAGAGCAAATCCACTAAGTAGGCGAAGCTTGCTATAACGAAAAGCATTGCATACTACGGGTTAATCCAGTGTTTGAACATGGAACTTCCTTGCTGTTTTTTTGGAATTAGGTTGTATGGTCTAGAGAGCTGACTTTTAAAATGTGCGGCATAATATAGATAATTAACACTCCTACTATTATTCCTAAACACAGAAATCAGCAACTTTGTAAAGGCTAAGTTCACGCTGCTTCTGTGTTTCTTGTGGCTTTTAGACTTCAATACGCGTACAGCTGCACCTTTCGCTTCCCTGTCTTTACCTCAGTGTCTACTCTGCAACATTATCCTGTTTCGAAGACGCGCGGAGCGTCTTGATTTACTAACGCTTTACTATTTTTAGGAGTGTGACGGTAATACTTTCCCCACCTGCCAGCATGCCAGACTGTGAGACCATCACGGAAGTTGTTGTGTAGTTGATAATTTTATTTTCACTTCTTGCCCAGAATAACTGAGTAGATGTGACGGGTGTAAAACCGACGATTTGTTCTGACTGGTGTTCTCCTCTGGCATCGTACGCCACGCACTGAGCGAACGCACCTGGAGCTAGCTAAATGCAGTGTTGAACATGCCTATGGGAGCGTGCTTCCAGAAAAAAGAAAACATTTTGCCGGTCCTTAACCTGCAGTCATAATCTGCTTTGCCACTTCATCTCATGCGGAAACAACCCTGTAGTTGTCCAGAGCTGCCGAGGCCTGGATCGCTGCCAGTAAATTGAATCCGCTGTTTTTGTCCCATTTTTTTTTTCATCTCATTTTATTTATTCTTTTTTCATGGTAAGGCAATATAAAATTAGTACAACAATCCAACAAACACAACAATAATACATTCCATGAAAAGAAGAACAGGAGTAGGATAAGCTCCTACCACATTCTTAAAAAAAAAACTTTACGAATTAGATGGCCTCACCATTATTACATTGTGAAAGATGATAGAGATTCAATTGCACAGACAGCATGTCATTTCACATAACAGTCATGTTTATGTTCCAAGAAGCAGAGTTGTACCGGTTCTGTTTAACCTCTTAACCCTCACCTGAACCGAGCATATTTGCTCCAGTTTGTCATTACCTGAATCTGAAAGCTTCTTGAAAAATGCGCGGCAAAAAAAATACAAAAAAGTGATGGAAAAAAAAAAGAAATAAAAAAATGCAACACGAAAGCCACAAAAGCACAATAAAAAAGCCCAATAAGAGCAACAAAAAAGCTACAAAAAGAAGCAATAAAAAAGTGTCAAAAATTTGACAAAAATGCGACAAAAAAGCCACAAAAGAGCAACAATAAAAGCGATGGAAAAAGTGGCAAAAATGCGATGAAATTAAATGCAAAAAAGTGGCAACAACACTGCCACAACACAAATAAAAGAAATCTGTTTAGATCAGTTTTGTTTGTCTTAGTCTTCAAATGAGACGTTACACTGGCCCATACCTCTCTCTAGTCAAGAAACGTTTAGATTTGGGTAATGCTGAACTGAGGAAAATGTGCTCTGTTAAGGGGTTTGGCATCTTGAACAGGAAAGACCCAAATGATCCCCTAAATTAGCCTCTCCTTATAAATGAAGCATGTGATTCCTCATGAAAAAATATCCTCCCCCGCCCCCCCCTGCTATTCCCACCATGCCCCCCGCTCAGACATCAGTGTATTACCCACACGGGGCCTGGCTGGGACACTCCTGGATGTGGGTCAGTGCTGGCTGTCTGACAACTGATAAAACAATGAGAGCATTAGTGTTGCGTTGGCTGTGTCCGCTCCCCTGCTCAGCTCTACCTGTGCCAGCTCCGGACCAGCGGAGGGCCAGTCGAGGGCTTGTCTCCTGGAGATTAATGACCTGCTGGTCCAAGTGGGCCGCCTCTGCCCGGGTGTGTGATATACTCTTGGTGTGGTTGGACGGAGAGCTGATTTATTCCTGGAATACTCACTGTCTCCAGGGGTCTCATCTTTATTTGGGTCTTGATTTGATCTCTATTTTAAGTGTCATTCTTCATCCCACTAAAGAACAAGCTATATCACATTGTAATGATACCATCTGTGCCCGGGACAGTGCCCAAGTTTATAGAAATGTTCACTGCCTAATTCCTGTACTGTATTAGTATAAGACATTTTGACATTCAGCTACAAAGAACCAGAATAAAAAGGGCCAACTGATATTACTGACCAGTCCATTTATTTATTTAGCTTGACTGAACAGTGTTTTACCTGGGAGCACTTTAGTTTTGCATCAGTCTGGGTCCATGGCAATTTGAATGAACGATTTTTTTACTCAAATGCAGAGTTCATTTTTTTTTGTAAATCGAAGTGGCCAATATATAACATTTTGACCTTTTTTTTTCTCCAGACTTTTCATTCATTTGGCCATCGGCGAAGTGGAGTTTTTCTTTGTGAACAAATATCTGGCTCAGACTTACTGCAGAGAGAAGTACACAGTACTGACCTGGCAACTGTCTACTACGGTGACCAAGAGAATCAGAAGTTGATCTCACTTGCCCAGAACATGAATGAGCGAGTTTGGATTGGCCTCTGTTGCAAGTTGGACAACTGGAGGTGGAGCATGGGAGCGCCAGATGTGATCTGGGCTGATGGTTAACCAGACAATCCTGTCTGGTTTACTTGTCTGCTGTTTTGGGAGGAGTTGCTGATACTGAATGCACTCTGAAATGCTTCTTTGCATGTTTTGATGGCATGATGTTTAAAATTGGTCCTACACATATGCACTCAAAGGACATACAATTGTTTCTGTAACCCCAGGGGTGTTCATAATCCTGGCGCCAGAGAGTGGAATCAGTATTTGGGTACTTCAAGTTTCTGTTAACGTTTTGCAACTCAGGTACTTGTTTTTGCTGTGCCGTACAAATTCATAAGATCCTTGACAAAAACTATCCACAACATTTCCAAATTAACTTTTATCAGACCATATAGTTTCAAATACTCCTGAGCTTAAATTAATTACTGCGAAAAAAGTGAATGATGAATTTGTGTTTTAATATTAGGATTATTTATTTATGACTATTTTATTTTTCTTGATGGTGAGGGCTGATTTGAAGACCACTGTGGAGCTGCTTTTTTTTATTTCGTTGTGTACAATGATCTTCTGATAGCTTTTACAACTGGGAAAATTAACCTTCTTTTTATGACACAAGTGACCACTGTGGATGTGTCTCGATTTCCGCTGGGAAATAGAATGAAAATTACTGTAGTAAGCAATTCAATAATTCAATTTTTTTACAAGGAAAAATATAACACTGATGTTCTAAAGCGCACAATCCTGAAAGTCAAGCTTCAGACTGAGACGGACTCAGCACCAGATTCTAGAGGTTAATCCAGCAAATGTGGTCCACACTAAGTCAATCTCCACCAATTTCATGCACTTCATACTTCTCTTGTGTTTTCTGTTTAGATGAAGAACAGACTGGGATTGGTGGGCGTGGCAAACTTCACGGTGAAGTGGAGAGCTACTAGAAAGATGATAAACCCATGAGACTTTTCACAAACAAAACCAAACAAACATGTAGAAAGCGTGTGGGAAGTTTACATTCAGAGTGCAATGTCCTAAAGGGTGTTTCAAAGCAATGTTGGGTCAAAGGGGTCATATGCATTACCATAGTGTAGTTTCATTGCATTTTAAGGGATTTTTAAGGAAGAGGCATGACATACAGAAAAGGTAGTGTTTTCCAGATGACTTGGGTCGACTCAGTCAGAGCATTTTAATGTTTTATATTGTATACTGTGTAAACATATTTTTAGATTGAATAATGTAAATATGAGGCTCTTTAGATAACCTTTAATAAAGTTATTGAAATTAAGAGTTCATTTGCAAAAACAGATAAGTGCCATTGAAAATACTCAGCCATTACCAGGTCTGTTTCAGCGCCATGGAAATATCAAGTCACAAGTTCAAATATGGAAGTACAACAAACATCCAAAACGATTCTGGAAAACGGAGAAGTCTGCTTTTGCAAATGAACTCTTTAAATGTTTGAGGTTTATGGATGTGTACACTGGCATATACTGAATAAACATGAACGTGAAGAGTTCTGCCTATAGAAGCATTTTATAATCATCCATTGCATTGCAGGAATCATTTTGTAATCAGTGGCTCCCGTTGCTCTTTCAGAAAAGTGTGGTGTATTGGGGAGACCGGCCAGTTACTGGAACACACACACACGCGCAATACACGCCATTAAATCAGGATGTGTTTTATCTTGGTCAGTTCTACTTTATTTTCAGCAGAAAAACACGGATGGCAGTAAATAATGCTGTAACTTATGTTGTAAACGTCGATAATTTACCCCTAGTTTATCCACCACATATAAACATATTATCCATCCATCCATCCATCTTCTTCCACTTTTCTGTTGCCATTGCACCAGCCCCTATGGCTCCTCCTGCAGGTGGTGGGTCCACGGGAGGATGGCCTCACGAGTCTAACCGGGCCTGTTGGTCTCTCATAAGGGGCTTCTGAATCTGAATAAAGATATTATATATTACTTATTTAATTATCAGAACAGGCCCCTTTACACTTGAATTCCACTGTATAATATAATGTACTTCTGTGAAATAACACACGCAAATGGAGAAAATAAAGTTACACAGAACCTGATCAAAGGGACGGCAGTGAGACTATTTGGTACCTTGCTGCTACATATTGTCATCAGTGTCAAAGAGCCTTACTGGGAGGGAAAAGTGCAGAAAATGGCAGCGCTGTAACACTCCGGGCAAATTACACAAGCCCGGAAAATGTATGTGCTGTATGCTGTATGTTTTACGCCATGTATATTATGAACTTTTCAATGACGACATGATTTCATTAGGATTTGAGCAGAAAGAGGAAGCTGATTGGGGGTTTGTAAGATAGCAGAAAGTATAACTGGCTTCTATATAACGTTTGTAGAAGCTATAATAAGCAAAGCAAAAATAATGTTCAGTTCCAAGTGAATTAATAATGGTTTTGTTGTCATTAGTGGTGGCTGATCCTCCCAAACTGGCATACTTCATGCAACATACAACCTCCTTACACCATGTGCACAGATCCAGACTATTCAAAGGAGCCCTGCTGTTTGATACTTGAAGAAAAAACAAAGATGTTGATATTAGATAGGATGTTCTATATTTGCACGCACACTTTGCTTATTTGACGTGGTGATTTTACTGTGGAGATATATTACATAGACAGACAGAGCGTTTTGCCTGGAAGCATTACATGACACTTTACCTGCCGTTTGCATCAGTCTGGGTCTGCACATTGCAATTTGAATGGGCTGTTTTGATAAGCCTTGGGACCAGTAATGAGATAAATAACACAAACATATATCTGTGCTTGTTGGGTTATAATGTGCGAAACTAAGTGGCCAATTTTTAATCTTGCGTACAATATTTCGCTATTGAACCGGGATGTGCGCTCAATAAATAATGATTTGTTTTGTATTTTTACGATGAACCATATTTTTGAGCTTCTGTAAATAACAAACGCAATTCGAAACGGATAAAAGCGAGGTTGATAGGGACATCTCTTTTGCATAGCGGATTAGGTCTCCACAAAAACACGGGCTGGCTCCAAATACTTGCTCACGTCACACATTTGTTTACATTCCGGGACTATATAAATGCTACCGTCGACAAGTGGAAGCATCATTCAGATGACCAACTTCAAGCGGTGCTCAGCTTGTTTTTTGCTGCTTTAAATCTTATTGAAATAAGTGTGTAATACATTTGTTTTTTCTTGTATTCAGCAGCTTTCCTGATTGGATACAATCACTGGAGTATGGAAACAAGAATGTTGATCATCCTTCTGAGCTCAAGTGAGTTATTTGAGAAGCTGTCCCCGTATTCTGAGGGTCTGCCGTACTTTCTGAGATATTTAGGTTTAAAATTTGGCCATTTATATAACAGCAATAACATGTAAAAAGTGTTGTTGCTCATAAAAACCTAAAACAGTGCACTCTACAAAAATATATAGACAGTTTCAACAGAAAAGTTAAATAAACATTGGAATTCTATCTTATATTCTTCAGTGGTACATATGTTTTATATGGACAAATAATTTCCAACCCTTTGACTTCACGTAGCTCTTATTTGATATTGATTTATTGGCTCTGTTCCTTAGGTGTTCTCATGCATTTCGCCTGCGCTGAAAGAGAGTTCTTGTATGTGAACGAGAATCTGAACTGGACTCAGGCTCAGGCTTACTGCAGAGAGAAGTCTGCAGACCTGGTCACCGTCATCGACAGCCATGAGAATGAGAAGTTGACGGCCCTCGCAGAGAAACAGAGCGACTGCTTTTGGATTGGCCTTGGCCGCTACATTGATAGGTGGCAGTGGAGTATGGGAGAGCCTGCTCGTTACATTGAGGAGAATGATCCTCTCTGGGCCGACGGTGAACCCAACAATATAGGTGGAAAACAATACTGCGCAACCCTTGCAACTGGTACACGTGGTTTACATGATAGAACATGCTCAGAGAACCACAATTTCATATGCTTTGATGGTATGAAATGTTTTTCTCATAATCAAAATCTGCTTGTGTGTTATTATGTGGATTGGTTCATCCATCTGCATTTGCAAAGTTCTAGTATTCCATCCATCCATCCATTTTCTTCCGCTTTATCCGGGGCCGGGTCGCGGGGGCAGCAGTCTCGGCAGAGTTCTAGTACTGTTTTCTTCATTTAAGATGGAGAGCAGGGGACTGCAAACTCTTCAGTGGGTTTTGAAGGGGGACAAATACATTTTTTTATCATAGTTCATGATTATCAGAGTCTGATCAACCAAAACAGCAGGATATCTCTTGAATTGTTATTTCATGAGCTGATGATAAGTACAGATGGCAAAGAATGGTAATGTATGAATTAACAGTTTGCTGGGGCTACTATTTTCTCTATTAATGAAACTGGGAGGAAACGTTTCTGGTAATGTTTTGACTGATGGATACATTTCGATTGGTCATATTAATTCATGTGGCACTTTACTAACATTCAACAGTGTATTGTTTCTTTGCCTGATGTTTCTTTTTTTCTAATCCCTTGAACAAGGAAATGCTACAACGGGGAAAATAGTGAAAGAGCCTAAGACGTGGATGAAAGCCCAGGAATATTGCAGGACACATCATGTTGACCTGGCCAGCGTACACACTGACAGGGAAAATCTCTTGAACATGATGGCAAGCCAAAACGTAACCGTTGCTTGGATCGGACTCCGCAGAAATCATTTGACCACCTGGTCAGACAACAGCAGCACAAGCTTTCAAAACTGGGATGAAGACCCAGATATGTATGTCTCAAATAGCCTCTGTGGATGTCTCTTGGGTGACACGGGGAAATGGAAAGCACTTCCCTGCACTGACAGCAAGCGTTTCTTCTGCAATAAAGGTAAGATAATGTTTATGTAACATTTCAATGAAAGTGAAAAGATAAATACGTAATTTTCTCAAGTTCGGCTTTACCCGAATCTAAAAGGCCACATCCTATTGACCAGAGTAACGCCTCATTTGAAAGCTAAGGCCTACTATCATCAAACTGAATTGTCGTCGAGTTGTTGTCATTTTTTTCACATTTTTTTAATTTCATTGCATCTTTGTCACACATTTTTGTCACTTTTCTTTTACTCTTTTGTCAATTCAGGTCGGGGGGTTAAGAGGTTAAAAAGGCTGGGCAAATGCAGTCTTAAAAGTAATTTGTTTTGATTGTAAGGACAATAAAACAAAAGGGACACACATACCAAAGATAACAGCTACAGAAAAAAAAGAGTGAATTCACAGAGGAAAGGTTTGAACATAGAGTAAGTACAAAGTCTACTCTGAATACAGGGATTAAAAACTAGATTGCAGCGTTGGTCTTTACGTCTGCGACCTAATGACAAAGTTACTGATAATAAGAATTTGTTTCTGAAATGACGTTCACAATTTCCCTTAGGTTAAGATAAAGGTTATATTATTATTTTTTATTTTTCATAAAAATTTATCAATTCAGTATATACTGTATATGTTGGTAATAAAACCGTTTGTTTTTCTTAGCAAAAGTGGATGTTCGAAAGCAGATAGTCCTGAAAGTGAAGATGGAGTCGGAGACGGACTTGAACAACAAAGAAATTCAGGATCAAATTTTGGAGCAGGTAAATCCAGCAAATGTGGTCCACAATCAAGGGAATGTCCACGTCATATACTTCTCTTGTGTTTGTGTTCAGATCAAGAGCAGACTGGGATCGGTGGGAATAGCAAACGTCACAGTGAAGTGGAGAGCTACCACAAAGATAAACCCCTGAAACTAGCCCCAAAACAACTTTGGAGCTTTTGAAGTTTTCATTTAGCTCTGTCCCATAATCTGCTGTTTCAAAGCAAAGTTGCACAGAGACTCTGTAGCGACAGTATATCCTCTCGTCCTGTTGAGAACTGTTAACACTAATACTGTTTTTAGCCTATGCAATAGAATATACAAAACAATTATCACTGCTTTAAAAATAATATAATTATAATTATTTTGTATTGCAAGTATGTTGTATTTGAAAAGTATAGCAAGATCATTCTTATGTTTTGTATTACATGTTCATTTGCATCATACATGATTCTCCAGACATCAACAATCTACAATAATATTATTTAGTTGTGATCTGGAACTTTTTGTTTGTGTTCAATAATTTAATGAATGAAAAAATATGGATATTGTACAAAACAGCTGAATAAAGTAGTAAATAAATCCAAGTTAATGCAAGACACTGCAGAGGAATAAATACATGCATTTTGAGATATCAAATTGAAATATTTGCTGTAGATAAAAGATTATAAAAAAACAATGTGTGTGTTGAGAGCTTTCTATCATTGTATATTTTCATATGAAAATAAAGGATTTTATGTGGAAAAATTGCCCGTATTTGTGGTGGGAAAATTTAAAAGAAGGATGGACCCAGAATTGAATTTTGTGTCTGTAGTTGGAGATAATGTTGCTATGAACGTGTATTGAAAATATGGCCTTTGAAGTTACATTTTCCCATATAAATCTACAGTAAAAAAAAAAAAAAAAACATTCAATCAGTTAAACACACCGTATTATCAATCAATCAATCAATCAATCAATCAAGGTTTATTTATATAGCACTTTACAACAACACCAGGAGGACCAAAGTGCTTCACAAAAAGATTTAAACAATATAAAAACACAAAATGATTACAACCTAGACACAATTAAGTGTGCCCTAAGTATTAAAAGCAAATTTGAAAAGATGAGTCTGTAAGATTTAAACAGGGACAGGTCCGTGAGAACACGCAGACTGAGGGGCAGCTGTTCCACAGTTTAGGCGCTGCAACCCTAAAGGCACGATCGCCCCACTGTTTGTAGTGGGACCTGGGCACGTCCAGAACCATTTGCTTGGCAGACCGGAGAGCACTGCTGGGGCGATGTACGGTCAACAACTCAGTTAGATATAACGGAGCGAGACCATGAAGAGCTTTAAAAACAAGCATTAACATTTTAAAATCAATCCGAAAACGGACCGGGAGCCAGTGCAGGGAGGAGAGGACAGGAGTGATGTGGCTGTGTCTGGATGAACCGGTGAGAAGACGGGCTGCTGCATTGTATTATGAAGATTATAACTCAGACTTTATTGATTTCACAATGGTGAAATTCACATGTTATAACAGCTCTAAGGAACACTCAGGGAGGACAAATGGCGAGGAAACGTGCAAACACAGAAGATCAAGGGAAATGTGGGAAAAGTAATGTTAAGTTTATGTTTATAAAGTAAACTGGTCCAAAACCATACAATTAAATAATTCAGTTTTGTGTGTCTCCTCTTAAACATCACAGGTGCTGATGTAAACCAGGTGCTAGACACAATATAGTTTAATAAACCCTACACAATCCAGGCATACAAGAACATACAGAGCTCACAGCAACATCCCATTTCTCTTTTGGCTTTCAGCTCAGAATGATTTTACCCTTACGTGTCCTCTGGAGCTGCTTAGTACCCGTTTACGTCAACTAACGCGGCCAAACGCCGTCAAAGATGGATGGTGCTGCTTATCAGGGCCCTGTTGGCAGTTTGTCTTGGTTAGATAGCTTGCTCTGCTAACGACCTTGTGCTGTGAATGGCGTTTGCCTGCGCTCGGATCGCCGGGTGTCGGGCATGTTGGAGGGCAGGCTTGTGGGTGCATGCCTGTCAGCCACACTTACAGGCACAGCAGCTGGGACTTTGTCACCTAACACATTAAGGAAACGAATAAGCATTTTCACAATAGACCAGGAGTGGCCAACCCGCGGCTCTCGGGCCGCATGCGGCCCTTGGCCAATCAGAGTGCGGCTCTTTGCATGATTAGATATTTTTAACACAATGCGGCTCTTTGCAAAAGAATTGGTACATGTTGCCCATAAACTGTAACAGTCTTTAAGAATCTTGACCAAAAATCCAACCATAGTCCTACAGACCCTGTTTTCCATCTCTACGCATGAACGAGAGTCTGTCTCTCTTCTTTCCGAGGCGGCGTGTAAAAGGTGCTCGTGCAGCAGCCTCGCTCAAAGCGGGATGTAAGGGAGGTTAAACAACAGTCAGGCAGATCGTGGCACTGGGATCAGCTTCCGTGCTTTTCAAGTTTCTGATTAGCCTACTCTTTATTTGATGAAAGTTGGCCTCATATTCACAGAAAAAGATCATAATTAGTAAATGGAAAAAAGCGGAGCTCTAATGAAGCATATGATGCGAAGCGCGACATCGTAACTACGCAAAGTAATAAATAAATACGCAAAGTCATTGACTTTTCTGTCACATGTTGTAACTGTAACAAATGCAACATAAAACATAATCTCAGACGTCCTCCAGAGGCTCCTGATTAAAGCTTATGAACTTTGTGCAGCCTAAAGTTCGTTCTCTGCACAGTCCCGTCAGGACCAGGCTGCATGCACTGAGCGCACAGGCCAGGGGCGAACCAGAGGAGGGGGCTCAGTGGGCAGGGCCCCACACACAAATATACACCAGCATTGAAAAAAACAAAACAAGCAACAACAAAAACTATTCGAAATAATAATATTGTTAATAAATAGATCAAATGTTGTCCCAGTCAGAACAGAATAGCAGAAAATGTCAGTTTATTTAATATACATTTATTTCAATCTAGGTGAGGAGTAAAACTACCACAATTATTGAAAAGAAAAGAAAAAGGCCAGACATAAAGTTATTGTTTATTATGATTAAATATAACAGTTTCATTACATTTAATCATATTAAACTACCACACTCGGATTTCGCGAATGGTCGGTGCCTTTGTGGCCCTTCACAGGATCAAGGTTGAACATTTCGGCCCTTGGCCTCTGACCGGTTGGCCACCCCTGCAATAGACTAAATTAACCTAAATGTTCTTGCCAGACTTAGCACTAATGCACAGGTGGGAAGAGTGCATGCATGTGCGACCTTATCGTTGGGGGCTATATCGAGGATAAATCATGAGACCCTGCGGCGGTGATGCATGGAGCCGCCGGTATGACCTTCTGCTCAGGTGCACAGCTGGGCCCTTGCGTCCAGTGCGCACCCCATTCTTTCTGGTGACAACAAACGCCTTCTCCACAGTCTGAATAATGTAAACAACGATCTCAGGCTTGCGTTTTGTGGGAAACATTCATAGCCACACACATTTTACTGTTGATAATGAATAGATTCCTCTTAAAAGTTAAATCTTTCAATCCAGAAAGAGCCTTAACCATATCTACACCTGGCACCTGTTGAATTGTCTTCACTACAAAGTATCTATCTGTTTGTGACATGTTGCTGATTGTTGTGCTACCCTTTTCAAAAAGGCCTACGCCTCACTACATGGAAAAGCATTTACATATTTGTAACTGAATGGAAAGGTGCTAGTAAGCAGACATAACTTCGAATGCATGTAAACATTACTCCACTACTTACTAGCAGTCAACACAGGTTTTTATCGGGCTTAATTGTGGACATGGTATTTAGTTTATGTTACTTAAGGTATTAATACGTATTTCTCTTTTTCGTTTTAATATTTTCATAAAAAATGGACTACGCCTTAAATTCTGCCCAAGACACATACAGTTTGACAGTTTCACTGATCGTAACATGGACAGTATGAACAAAAGTTCCCCAAAATAAAAACACTTCCAAGCCACAAAGCCGTCTCAAAGGGGAGGCTTGACCGAACCAGAAACCTATAAAAAGGTATTGTTAGATTTTCATCGCTAAACCAATTTTAAGGCCAAGTTACTGACATAACAAAAAAAAACACCCAAATCTGGTCAATTTGCGAGATATACATTTTAAACTTAAGTCCCTTGGTCCTTGTCCACCTCTATTACAGATAAATAAAGTGGACAATTGTGTACCACGCCAAAGTATCCTAGTGACTCAAATATCTTTACTGAAATATAAAGTGGTCTCCTCTCCCCATTCTGCTGCTGCATCAACATACCAGTTGGGCCACTTTGATGCAGCAAACCAAATCAGTGCCCTTCATGAGCACCACTGGGCCTTAGATTAAGTGCTTTACATGTCATAGGCCTGTCTTGTAATAAGATAAGTCCAGTTTGAGGAATTTTAACAAAATTGTGATCACTAGTTTTCATGGTGTAAGAAGGATGTGAGAAAAACAATATTAATGTAACTTAAGACTGCAAGTATGAACTGTATGAGCCACAGGTCTTGCGAAGTGCTGTTAGGGTAATAAAAAAGTGCAGAAGAAAAGATTATAGTGCCATCTTAAAGTGGAGTCTCTGAGGATTAGAACAATGCAAAACAATACATTTTTGATGAGGGATTCGTAAGATATTGCATTTAGAAAATTATGGTTATTTTCACCCAAATAATGCGATTTTGAGGTCTTCGTAAAAGTACAATATTGCACATTTTGGAATCAAAGACATGAAAATTATGAATTTAAATGTAAAATGGAATATCCCTATTGGATGTAATGAGGCTGTGATCAACTGTTGCAAAAGTGTTTGGTATGTCCATTAAGAAATCATTATCAACTCTTTCAAAAGCATATTTTTTTTTTGGAGATAAATAGTGACTGAAAAGCTGCCAAATGGTATCTGTACCCGCTGCAGAAACATCCTCTTGGATGTAGACAGGGGAAAGCCTGCTAATCTGGATGATCCAGTTGATTTTTCAACTTTGAACTTTCCAGCCCTGTCAAGAGCATTTGGAGGAGTCACTGAACTTACAGATTTGCAGAGTTGCCCGTGCAATATTTGTATGAATGCTAGGGCCAACCCAGGTCAATTGGCAAAGGGATCCAATATCCACAACCTTGTGGTATTTCTGATAGGAGCATCTGCAAGATGAGATGCTTCAAGATCCAAGAGGTGCAGAAATGGCTGCTTCGGCTCTCATAAGGAAAAAATAGCTCCTAAAGATTCTTTCCTTTCAGGCAAAGGTGGCCTTCCAACAGGAAAAGGCCTTTGCTTGATTTTGCCACCAAATTCATGACCTTCTTGACCTGGGTTGGCCCTAGCATTCATACAAATATTGCATGGGCAACTCTGCAAATCTTTAAGTTCAGTGACTCCTCCAAATGCTCTTGTCAGGGCTGGAAAGTTAAAAGTTGAAAAATCAACTGGATCATCCAGATTAGCAGGCTTTCCCCTTCACCAATGATTGCAGTCACGAATGAGCCTTCACAAAAAAAATAAAAAAATAATTGCTTTTGAAAGAGTTGATAATGATTTCTTAACATACCAAATGCTTTTGGAACAGTTGATCACAGCCTCATTACATCCAATAGGAATGTTCCATTTTAGATTTAAATTAATAGTTTTCAAAATGCCCTTTGATTCCAAAATGTGCAATATTGTACTTTTTCCGAAGACCTCAAAATTGCGTAGTTTTTTTCCCCAAAATGCAATATCTAATGAATCCCTCATCAAAACATTTATTGTTTTACATTTTCCTATTCCTCAGAGACTCTACTTTAAGCTGGCACTAATCTTTTCTTCTGCACTTTTTTATTACCCTAACAGCACTTCGCAAGACCTGTGGAGCTGTTTTTTTCCCCACTTTCAAAGGAACTGCTTTAGATGCTCTGTGAGGAAACAAGGGGCACAAGTGGTTCCCCCCTCACAGAAACCGCCCAATAATCAATGTCTAATTCAAGTACTTGAGCGTAACCGTTCAATAGTGTCCACTTACGAAAGGCTTTTACTGGCCTCACTGTACGGACAGCATATAGTGTAACCTCTTCCACCCACCCATCACCCGCTTCTTGAGTCGGTCCAGCTCCCCGTCATTACTGCTTTCCTTTGTCGCCTTCAATAATGTCAGGAGGCCAAGGAATTCTCATAAAAGCAGCCCTACTAATTGTCAGTCGATTACATTTTTTGTCCTAATGTCTTCAAACTCAATGTTACTAGTTTTACAATTCACTTAGATTGTACCGTAATGGAGACATTTACAAATATTTTAGATGTTTCAATAGTGTAAAAATGAGTCTGTAAAAGTTTGCTGCCTGAAAAAGCATCAGCGGTGGAGTAGCCATTGGGATTGGCCGGTCCTTGCTGCTGCAGAATTGGGCCTAGACCATTGCCAGGCCTCAAGGGCGCACAGAACAGAAAAACACTGTATGGCCTGGCTGGCCACTATGGCCCGCAGGGTCTGCTCCAGCGCTGCACCTTCCATGAGAACAGAGCAGAGAGTGGAGTCAGTCCAGGCTCTGCTTCATTGTCCCACGAGTAAAATGGGCATAAATAGGCACGCTATTTGTCCAAAGATATCTGCTGATTTCTGTTGATGTGTCAGTGGCGGTTTCTGGTATTACCTTTGAATGGGTGAAGGTCCAATGATTCAGCTAAACAATGGTGGGCTGTTGCGGGCCAGTAATGCTACAGCTCTCTCTGTGGATAGTGTTACTTTCTGTCACTTCCTTTATTTGAATTTTTATCGGCCATAAACATAATTTTTCTGTAGTGAATATGTGCTAATCGGGCAACTAACATACCATTGACCGCTTTCTCCACCAATGCCCATGGAGAAAGAAAATGACTTCAGGGCTATTTTAGGCAAAGTCTTGCATTTGCATTCCTCTCCAGTTCAATAGCCCTCGACCTTATCTTCTGGGCAAGCTGAGGAGTTGGAAAAGGAGAATAGAGCCAAATTTGCAGTGACATAATGGTGTGAATCAATATAACTTTTCCTCTCTAAAAGGAAGATAATGGTATCACAATGGAGGCATGGGGAGCTTGTCTGCTCAGCCGCTGCTGATTGATCTGTTACTGCAAGAGTCACTTTGGGGCCCGCACATTGTCTGCATACATTAGCGTCACTGTCTATATGTTCGCACCAGCACAAAGCTCACATGGTGCTGCTAAAGACACTGTTATGATGAGTATATATGTATGGGGAACCTCAAACAATGTTGATATACTTTTGCCACAGGCAGGCAGTTTGTATTACAGCAATTATACGAATTAATTTCATTTTTTTTTAAACTTTATTTATACACTTTTGTTTAACAATACAATATATATATATATATATATATATATATATATATATATATATATATATATATATATATATATATATATATTAAATAAACAACAATAATCACACAATGCCACGAGTTCGATTCACAAAACCAAATCAAGCTTTTCTTCAGCATATTTCAAAAAGGGTTGCCAGATCAAAAGGAGCCAGCTGAGGTGGCTAGGGCATCTGTTCCGGATGCCTCCTGGTCGCCTCCCTCGGGAGGTGCTCCAGGCATGTCCCACTGTGAGGAGGCCTCGTGGAAGGCCCAGGACACGCTCGTGGGACTATGTCTCCGAGCTGGCCTGGTGTCGCCTCGGGGTCCCCCCAGAACAGCTGGAGGAGGTGTGCGTGGATCGGGAAGTCTGGGCATCTCTGCTGAGACTGCTGCCCCCGCGACCCGGCCCCGGATAAAGCGGAAGAAAATGGATGGATGGATGGTTGCCAGATTTCCAAGAAGGATGCATCACTGCCTTTAAGGGTATACCTGATCTTTCATCAGCTTTTATTAACAAGAACTCTATATCTATATTATCTTTACTATTATATATGCGTTGATATAATGAGTGAGGATCAAAAGCAAACTGTAGGTGTAGAATTTATCCTTGTACAATTTACCCTTATACCATTTTATATAAATCCATAGTTACAGAGTAGTACAGCATACGATTATTATTTATAACAAAATAGTATCATGCATGAAAACAAACTACCATTTGCGTTGTATTTTACCATAAACAAGCTTTAACCATTGCATATTTAAGCTCAGAAGCCCCTTATGAGAGACCAACAGGCCCAGTTAATCGTGAGGCCGTCCTTCTGTGGACCCACCACCTGCAGGAGGAGCCATAGGGGCTGGTGCAATGTGATTTGGGCAACTACAACAGCTGCCCCCAAGTGGAAGAAGATGGATGGATGGATATTTAAGCTCTGAAATATTCTATAATCCTACATGTATGTATATATATTTATTCATTTCCATTTCCTCTCATTGGTATTAATAAACTCATTATATCTTGTACAGCACACCTTCTGATACAGAAATCATTCATAACTGCTACTCAAGCCATAAAACCAAAAGGGAGAAGAAGCGTCCTTCGTCCGGACACAAGGCTCACACACTGGGCTGCCCGCAGAATATCCAAACATCTGGTCACCTTTTCAGTTAAGACAATAGAGAAAGATTATTTGCCTGCCCGGCACAGATTTGAATATTTATATTGCAAAAGATCGAATGCCAGATTCCCTTTCTGATTCCTGAATGAGAATGAATTGGGCTGGATTCCTGATCTCTAATTCAGCCCAGTTAATTTATCCAGCCATGGAAACATCTGTCATTAAAAAAGGAGGGGAAACTGTGTAGGAAGATTTTTATTTTTTATTTTTCTTACAGCTGCGGCAATCACATTTTGTTTTCATGTAGTAGACAAAACTTATTTTGACACCATAGATCCACATTGTAAACGCGACATTTGCAACAGAAAACCAGACCATGTGGTGTGTCAAAATATAGCACAGGAAATCAGCTGAGAGATTTAGCTCCGACTTTCATGGTTTGGTAGTACAGCTTTAAGTTTCTTTTTTATTGAAGCACTTTCCATTTGCTTGTTTTCTCCAACTCAAGGTGAAGTTCTGAATGCCACGATCTCTTAATAGGCTCTCCACCTAAAAAAAGTATAACAATTCCAAAACCAACTTAATGCATTTCTAATCACGATAAACCATAAACAAAATGAACAGAGCACGAGTGGAAACAAAAAACAACAACTCACATGTTGCAGAAGAGATTCTTGCGCTACTGGATCGTCTGGATTCAGTGAGTCCGTTTTGATTTCGACTTTGATTTTGACTTTGTACGTCACTGGAACTGTGTCAGACGAAAGTAATAAGATCACATTTGCCACAGTGCGTCCAGACATATTGAAATTCAAGATTTGGCCACAGTTTGTAAAACCGTTACACCGTCTCCTCATAACGCCGCGGCGAACAACGCGTAGATTTAGTGTATTTTCGAAGACGGCTCACGAACGCAGCCACTAACATGGATAGCGCCCCCTAGCTATACCTTGAAAACTGCAGTTTGGATTTTTTTTAATACAACATTGCCAGTATGTTCTAAACACTAACTCGATATTCATTGAATCATTTTGTAATCAAGGCAAATTCGCCCGGGTGCCCAAAGATTTGAGTGGATGCTCCAGCCTGCAGCACCCACGGGTTTGGTGCCTACAAATAGAAGTACGTGGAAAGGACTTCCATGGAATTTGGCACATCTGTCCAGATGCTGTTTTGCCTGGTGGCTTCTCCCGAGTATCGCAGTTCACTGGCCTTAGAAAGTATTTGAACTATAGAACGAGTGAAAAGCACACCTGGGGCAAGATTGAGACCGGGGGTGTGACGAAGCCTCAGGCGAGAGTGGGCCGGAGTTAACTGGCGCAAGAACCCATGCTGGGTGTGAGGCCAAGGCGAGAGCAGGTTTGGGCGAGAGTGAGCAGGGGCGGTTGCAGGGGGGGGACATAACATCGGCCCCTGAGTTGTACTGTCCCTGTCAAATAAATGCATAAGGGTATTGGATAAATATTATAAAATGAACTAAAAACAGAATATTGACATAATTGTTTTTATTTTACCCAAAAACTAAAATTAATTCTCAGGTACAGCTGTGCAATACCTGAAATGTTGCTAAAGATCAATATAATGTGAATACTGGAGCCAGTCCTTTTGTCTAAAATTGGTGCATATATGCTTCTTTATATTTTATGATTATACCTTATATCATTTTGTAACTTTACTTTACAAAATGGGGGAAATCATACTTTTTCATTGAACGAGAAGCTAAATGACATTTCAAATATTGTTCAATACATTCCTCAAAGCTAGCAAACACAGTATAAGGCCTTAAGCTATGACTCTCGTTGCTAATATTCACCAGCTCCATGCAAATTGTGTCATGCCATGAAACCTTTTCAAACTAAATGACTGGAGAATCAAAGCATGACCAGCAGTTGACGCTGTATATGATAAATGATTGATTACGGTCATTATTGCTATGGACCTCTATAAGCTCCCCACGCCTCTGCAAAGTAATTGTGCTCTGGGAGACTGGAAGTTCTTAGTGATCTGACTCAGGTAATTATGCAGCACTTTCATCTTGCTGAAGTCTTACAGCCACGCGTCCAAATGACCCGGCATTACTGCTAATCTGTCCTCCAAAGCCTCAGCACTCTACCCCCTGCCTCCCTAATAACATTCATTTGTTATCCTCCCACGCGCGCTATCAAGTTCTGGGAGATGGTATTAGCCTAAAAAGTGAGGTTTGGTGGACGGAAGTCGTCCTTAGAGCTTAACCATTGGAACTAAGGTAAGAAGCCAAAGAGGAGGGAGTAAAATAAATTGCACATGATATATAATAATGTTCTTCAGGGAAGGGAGTTAGAAAATCTGTTACTGTTTGATTTTGCCCCACAGTCCAAAATGAGGAGGGTTGTGCTTAAAGGTGCATATTTGACTTTAAGTGACCCAGTGGCTGTATGAGTGGTCAGCATGGCGCCTCTACTTTCCATCACAGTGGTCTCTAGGACGCTCCAGGATCAGTTGTTTGGTAGGTTTTCATTGCGGACCACCAGAAAATCTACAAAACAAGTGATCCTGGAGCATTGTAGAGGCCACCGTGATCAAAAGAAATGGCACCACGTTGACCACTCATACAGCCTAAAAGGTGGCTTCTCCTCTTCAGGTCAGTGGGGAGTTCATGCCTCAAGTGGAGGAGTTCAAGTATCTCGGGGTCGTGTTCACAAGTGAGGGACAGAGGGAGTGTGAGATCGATAGACGGATCGGTGCGGCGTCAGCAGTGATGCGGTCGCTGTATCGGACTGTTGTGGTGAAGAGGGAGCTGAGTCAGGCGGCAAAGCTCTCGATTTACCGATCGATCTACGTTCCCATGGTCATGAGATTTGGGTAATGACCGAAAGGACAAGATCGCGGATACAAGCAGTCGAAATGAGTTTCCTTCGCACGGTGGCTGGGCGCACCCTCCGAGATCGAGGAGCTCAGAGTAGAGTCGCTGTTCCTTCACGTCAAAAGGAACCAGCTGAGGTGACTCGGGCATCTGTTTTAGATGCCTCCTGGTCGCCTCCCTCGGGAGGTGTTCCGTGCATGTCTTATTGGGAGGAGGCCTTGTGGAAGGCCCAGGACACGCTGGTGGGACTATGTCTACCTCCAGAACAGCTGGAGGAGGTGTGCGTTGATCGGGAAGCCTGGGCATCTCTGCTGAGACTGCTGCCCCCACGACCCGGCCCCGGATAAAGTGGAAGAAAATGGATGGATGGATGGGTTTTCGATACAGATACTTGAACGATACTTTTTCTTGTACCGATACTGTAATATGTGTCTTCGAGAACCAGAAAACAGAACAATATTGGGCAGAAGATTTGCAAATTCATCTACCCCCTCCTGGAACCGCCACCTTAACATGGTGGAGGGGTTTGAGCGCCCCAATGATCCTGGGAGCCCTTATGAGAGACCAACAGGCCCGGTTAGAACCATGAGGCCGTCCTTCTGTGGACCCACCATCTGCAGGAGGAGCCATAGGGGCTGGTGCAATGTGATTTGGCACGACCCGGCAATGGACAACTTGAAGAAAATGGATGGATGTACTGTATGGGTTCATCTCCAACGTCAAGACATGTGTGAAAAGTGGGGAATAATTGTGGCAAAAATAAGGTAAAATATTGTAAAAAAAAAAAAAATGTATAATAACATTGAAAAATGGGGCAAAACCAAGCATAAGACAAAGGCTAGGCATTGGGCACAAACTTTGAGAGAACGAATGCAAAAATGGAGGGAAAAAGTATATAATTATTTATTTTGTTGAAACAAGCAGGTCACTAATGCTGTCCCAAACAGCATCAAAATCTGGTCCTAAAGATTTAATATATTTTTCGGTTCCTGCTTTTGATACTTTCATTTTCTCGATACCAGTAGTGCCTAAACCTTTTTTTTTTCCAATACCAGATTGGTATTGTTTAACGGTACCCAGCCCTAGTTGTGCTTATAATGAAAATAATATAGGTGCATAATGTCATATGATAACCACTTATGGATAATAATTTGTCTGCTGACAGCTCAGGAAAATATCATTGATCCAGTTACTACTGCCTGCGATAATGAGTGTAATAGGAGCAAGTTAATGTCTTGTCCCAGACGTAACTGTGGTTTCAACAGCTTAATAATTATAACTGTAAAGTACTCAATTCATCTGTTTACTGTGCATAATGTACCGTAACGACATCATAAATATTGATCCTTTCCGTAATGTTGGTGGTATTTTTTCCGGGAATTGATTATGAAGAAGTTTTATATTCTCAATATGCTAGTAATCGTCAAGCAGTCATTTACCAGAAGACCTTGATATAAATGTGCTAAAAAGAATAATGTGAGTTGCCTTGTTTATTGACATTATTTGCATTAATATGACATCATGGCATTCTAAAAAAAATATATGAGATCAAAAACAGGTTATAAAAAACAAGATGCAGATGGTTTGTGCCGGTTTAAGGTTAATTTATCTGTAATTACGGGTGGCACGGTGGCCCAGCGGTTAGCGTTTGTGCTTCACAGCAAGAAGGTATCAGATTAAATCCTCGAGCCAGATGGGACCTTTCTGTGTGGAGTTATCATGTTCTCCTCGTGTCAGTTTCCCTTACCACCAAAAACATGTACAATAGGTGAATGATGTGTGTGTGAGTGAATGATTGGTGGTGGCACGTATGAGTGCAGCCGTGCTTTGGTCAACCTCTTTCCTTCCTTCCTTCTTTCCGGGCCTATCCACTTGGACACAAAACACGGGGCATCCGTTCCAGCTTCAGAAACCATCGAAGAGATGCTCATCATTAATAGTAACATTGTGATCCTAAAACATGTTAAAATGTTGCAATACCCCCTTTTGACCCCAGACCTGTACCTGACTGGGATAAAGTACACTCTCTTCTCTGTTAGCAAATTTAAGTAGAAATACCATATGCAATTTTTAATAGTAAAAAGTTGTGTTATCATTGTTTAATTAACTGAAATAACTGAAATAACTTGTAGACCTGCTGTGAGACAATCCACATCCTTATGGTACGTTCAAATTCATTAGTAAAAGTAGCATAAAATATGGTTGAAACTTAATAAATTGATTTGAAGTGATTTTTTACTGTGGAGAATTGCAGACAATGAAATGCCTTGGCTTGAGTGTCACTCACCCCGCTTAAACTTCTCATTACTGGAACCCACTCCAGTCATTTTTGAGTTGATGAAAACATTAAGTAAATCAACAACAAAGATAAAAGCAACCACATCGGTTGAGTTAAAAGTACATTTGCTTGAGACGCACAGGATGAAGGGATTGGTAATGGGCCAAAAAAGTTCAGTTAAGGCAGCTCTAAATGGCTTGAACATTAAGAGTGGCGCTTGTTGCTTGCATCATATTGTCAAACTCCATATCCTTCAGAGCACACAAGGCAAACAAATTAGACATGCATCTTCTGTAAATAATGGTCTGGAAAGCTCTGTATATTTTCCGAAAGATCAGTGTCTCTCAGATTTACAACAACAAACTCTGTCTTGTCCACACTTTTACTGTTGTTGACTGCCTTATATACTGTGTTAGATGACTCTCCACTAAATCGCTGTTAGTAAATGGATAAAGGCAGATACAGTTTCCACTTGTAAGTCGTTCCTCAGTTAAAACAAAGCTGCTATAGTATTAAAAATGCATTGGATCAGTATTGCCGGGGTTAGTCTTGGGCATAGAAGACCTTGGCGGCCGCCTAGCGCACCATCTGCTGGAGGGTAAAGAGAAAATAAGTCATAATCATGGGGTTAGTTCCTCACCTTTTCTCCAACTGTTCTGAAGCTCCAGCAAAGACTGGACGTTATCTCCACTTGGATACATAATTTTGTTCCTGTTTATGGCCACTACCCATTTTTGCTCCTGCACATTTTTACACATTCTTTATACTTCCTGCTAAACATAGACTGAGCTCCAATGTGTAGGCCCAGGTAGCTTAGTTTTTTCCATCACGTGTATCTTCACATATCTGCTTTGGTCAGGTAATGATAATCCACAAATAGCACATGTCGACAGAATAATAACAGATATCACCATGGCAATGCTATATTTGTAGATACACGGTGTCATTGTATTAGGGCTGAACGATTTTGAGAAATAATCTAATTGCGATTTTTTTTCTTCAATATTGCGATTGCGATTTAATATGCGATTATTGTTGCAAGGTCCTCTTCTCATGTATTTTTCACCTAACACAAGCAATAAATCAGCCTGTTTCATTAACAATATTTGAAGTGAAAATTGCAACAAAATTGTTGCTTGACCTATTCAAAATTTGTGTGGACTGCACTTCTTAAACTGTCTGAACTATAAATAAATGCTAAATTATATAGATATTTAAAACAAATAACTCACTGATCCAGTCAGTAACATCACCCACTAAAGTGCAGGAAAGTAAGAACAAACGTCTGCTTTAACTAGTTGGAAAAGTTTTAGGAAGTCAAACTCCCAATTAATACAAAATAAGCTATTTAATTTATTAAATAGTACTTTATTATTTCGGCCAATCAAATCCCTGTCTGAGCTGCGACTCGTAGTTGCTTCAGATGCGCGTTATTGAAGGACACGGAGAGGCCAGATGGAGCACACGCCAAAACAGTGGAATTATGAGCAGCATTTTGGTTTTGGGATGTAACTTTGGACAATATGAAGAAAGAAAAGAACACTGACACAAGGAGACGGCGACATGAGGTGCCAGACACAGACACGTATCTTTGACTCTCAGCCATTTAGTGACATTTCAGCTTAAACAGCACATTTCCTCAGCAAAATAAGACATGACACGGACTCCTGCCTCGGATCCTAGTTACCAACCTTTTTCATACTGCAGTTTAGTGTTTATATCTTGCGTCTGTACGACCTACGGAGCGGATATGCGGTAGACGCAAAGGTAAATAAAGGCACATCGCCTCCGCGGTGGTCATGAACCGTCATTATGCTTTTGAGATAAGTTCTTTATCCACAACATTCCCAAACATAAGCCCCCTAAACTGAGCCACAAACGACTCTTTACTTTTTACAATCAGCACAGACTCACCTATATATGTCTGTGGAGGCAGAGGCGTAGAATCCGGAGGTGAGGGAGTTTCTGTGATCATCAGAGCGTGTAGTAGCGGCGACGGAATGGCGTGATTAGCACTGCGGCTAACGCAATGCTAACGGAGAAAAGCAATATTCCTTCGCGGTGGCTGCAGGATAAACGCTGATATTTTCACTGTACATCCACAATCTACCGCGCACCTTAACTAGACTGAGACGTAAACAAAAGCACGTGACGGAGCGGACTTTGCTGCCATATCTCGTTGCTCTATTTACTTCCCAAATCGCGTGCCCTGCGATTACGAAATCGCGTTGTGTAATATCGCGATAAAATTGCAAATGCAATTAATCGTTCAGCCCTACATTGTATCAAATAGATTGGTGCGTGGATGCAACACAACTTCCTCCAGTTAAATACAGATAAAACTGAGATCATTGTCTTTGTCCCACAAAAACACAGAGAGGTTGTCATTGTTCATCTTGAGGCTCTTTCTCTAGAACCAAAAACCAAGTTAGAAATCTAGGAGTAATTATGGACTCAGACCTGAATTTTAACAGTCATATTAAGTCAATTACATCAGCGGCCTTTTACCACCTAATAAACCTTGCTAAAAAAAAACATATTGTCTAAAACAGATTTGGAGAGACTAATTAATGTGTTTGTCTCCAGCCAGGTTAGACTATTGTAACGGCCTGCTCACTGGCCTTTCCAAACGAGCTGTTAGACAGCTGCAGTACATCCAGAAGTCCTGACCAGAACTAGGAAATACAACCATATTAGTCCAGTGCTCCGGTCTCTGCACTGGCTTCCTGTCACTCAGAGAATAGAGTTTAATATAGCTCTGCTTGTTTAAAAGTCTGTTCATGGTCGGTCACCAAAGTACATCTCTGACATGTTACAGCCATATGAACCACCTCGGGCCCTGAGATCCTCAGGGAGGGGTCTCCTGGTGGTTCCCAGAGTCACCACCAAACACGGTGAGGCTGCGTTTTTGTTCCACGCAGCAAAAGTCTGGAACAGCTTCAGTGAGGACATGAGACAGGCAGGGTTGAGCCCTGGCTGTGTTTAAGTACACATGGGTTAAAGTTGAAAAAATTCCTGAGCCTGAACTTCTATGAATCATAGAATGATCACTAATAAGCGTTTTTTATAAGCGCCTTTATACGCTCATACATATAATTTATATCTATTTAATGCCAACAACTGATGTTTATTATAAACATCAGTTGTTGGCAATAAATACATCATCTGACTATTGAATTGTTACTTAAATGTAAAGCCTCACCTTGCCAAGACCTTTCTGCAAGTACCCCTAGTTTGGATTTGTGTGATAATGTAAAAAACAAAAAAACATACCACATCACAGTAAGTGAATATACCATTTTCTTTTTTTCATTATTATTGATGTTATTACTAATATTTTATAAATGTGTAAACTGATTAAGCATCCAAACTAGACATCAGACGCGGTCAGTCATTGAAGTAGGGGTCTCACTGGTAGTGTTCGCTCCTAGTGATGGGATTTTCAGCTCTTTTTGGTGAACCGGATCATTTGGACCGGTTCACCAAAAAGAGCTCTTTTGGCTCCCAAATGGCTCTTCTTTGTTTTACATAATACAGCTTAAATGTAGGAGAGGTTTTGATTCATGGCTTGTTAACTGAGCTTTTCGACTACTCCCTGCACAAAACAACTATAATTAAGAAAGAAAGTAAAAAGAACAGAATAATATTTCTTTTCCATTGCTATAATGAAGTGATATTGGCATATAGTGGTGTTTTGTCTTCAGGAATCAAAGTTGACTTTTCCAGGTGGTGGAGGCATTGTTTATTATAGCAACACACACACTTTTAAGGCTGGTACATATATGTACACTTTTTTTTAATTTACAGTCAAAATCCTTAGTGTTTCTCCCATAGCGTCTCCCCAGTCCCTCTGCTGCCTGTGTCAGCCCCTGGTCCTGCTCAGTCTGGAGCTGCTCGAGCCTCGCGCTGAGAGAGGAATACAGACTTCAGACATCACTGAAGTCCAGACTTTAACCTGGACTCCTGTTGTACTTCTGCTTTAGTTGCTTTTGTAACGCGCTCATACACATGTGGAAAATGTCGACATTACGACGTATCGCCCTCCGCGCGTGATCGCACTGTTTATTTTTCACTCCACAAACCCAGCGTAACTTTATCTAACCATAAAACCGAAAATATGAGGCGGATCTTTCTCAAATAAGGAGTGGCTAAAAGCTAGAGATGTACCGACTACATGTATGGATTCGTTTAAGTTTGTAGAGATCTAGATTTTATGTAAACAGCAGGTTTGTTCCTTGTGGACGGGCAGCAGCTGCAGATGTTTTATCTACAGTATCCCTCTGCCTCTCTCCCCGAACACATTTTAGTTCTCTTACTCTCTTTTTCTTTTAGTCTTTGCCCTTCTCTATTCGTCTCTAATTTAGCAGAGAGCAGTGCATGTAGAGCTTGATAAACATGCAATCTTTAAAAATAAAAAATAAATGGCTCACTTGTGGCTCTCATCGTTCACTTAACCGACTCGTTCGCGACCGACCCATCACTAGTGGCTCCTGGTAGCGTAGTTGTGTGAGGTAGAGAACGGACAGCTGCAATGTGACGACTGTCTAGTTCGTGGCGATGAAACACTTTCTTGCCACTTGTAGCATAGATTAGCTTCCTGGAGCGCAGTACGCAGAAGCTAGCACCGGCTTCTCTCAAGTTTCTGCACCAGCTGCCAAAAGGTTTATCATCTCGGCCCTTTTCCTCCATCCACGACCAGCGCCATTCATTTTTAACTCCCTCGTCAACTACGGCGATATTTTCCCCAGTTTTCAAAAAGTTGCGCTCCATTCCGCTGGAAAACGTGTTTCGTGTAGTTTTGGTGCTGTTGCCCTGGCGGACTCAAACACCGCGCGTGCAGCGCACACGAGCGCGCTCACAACACAACCTTGGCCAAAAGTCCCGCGCCAGTCTACTCCTGATTTTCTGTGTTTTGTTGCGCTATACACACGCAATCCTTTCATACAATTGGTAGAACACACTTGAACCTTTTTCAAATGACAGCAATCATAATTTATTTATATATTTAAAAAATAAATAAAGGTGATTTTTTTTTCTTCTTTTTTTTTTTTTACTTACGCCGGATTTCCGGCACGGTGCCGGAAAACTTTAAGCCATGAGTACAGGCTGAAAACACACTTATGTACTGCTGCCTATGGTAATTGACTGCATTTTAACTCATTTTATTATACAATTTAAATATATACATCTTTGTATTTTGTATATATTTTTATGAGTTGTATTGATGGATTTGTTTTATTGTGTTTTTAATTGTGTTTTTGTTGTGTTTATGGTGTTGCTGTGAGGCACATTGAGTTGCCATGTGCATAAAATGTGCTGTATAAATAAATCTGCCTTGCCTTGCCTTTCTGTGATGACACTCTCTCTCTCTGTTCTCGCCTTGAAAAGCCCTCGCGCGCATGTCCGCATCCCTGCCGTGAGCCTCCAAATGTGGGATTTGTATAGTGGCTGCTCCCTTTTCAAATGACATGCAAGCAGCATTTCTATGTACTTAATAAATTGTGTTCAGCCACTGTCTTGGTATGCCCCGGGGGTCAGTGTGTGGAGCAGGAGACCATTAATCATTCTGAGAGCATGTGTGTATAAGCAAATACTACAGAGCACTGGCACAGTGTAGCCTCTGTGTAGAGCTGTGGACAGTCGCTTTAAAAGCTTTTGTTGTTGTTGTATTGTTATTATTTTTTCTGGAATAAACAGGAAAAGCATGTGGTCTGTCTGGCCGGTCGGGCTAAGGCAGTCAGTCTCCACAGCTGAAATGGTTAGATTATATTCAAAAGATGGACCCATAACAGAAATGATTGGAGATACGGTATCTTTGCCAGGGCCATATGAACACGTTAATCGTCTCTCTGCAAGCTCAAAGCTGTGCAGTTGTTCCATTGTGTCAACTAGGCTTCAGTGTGTGCTTTTGACTGGTCCTGGTTTATAGAGCGTTAGAGAGAATCTTGTGTTGATCCTGCGGCTTTGTTTACCTGCAATATCAGATATCAGATATTTGAAGTGACAAATTCTTATACCAGATGTTGTATTCTATTGTATTAAAATAAATTGAAGAATAAGCCACTGAGTTATAATGTTGCGGTCCAAACTCATTGCTAATGTAGTGAGGTAGAGTAAGATGTCCCTGCAATGAATTTAGCCAATGAATTCAGGTGCCATGTTACAAAAAGAGGCATTTCCGCATCACCTATCACATCACACCTGCTCCAGCTAAGTCGCCGACTTGAGGCTTAAGCCCAGTAACTTTGCATGCAACTTCCATGTCACGTTGGTAAGCACGTCCTCTGTGTGTGTGGTGTTAATGTGGGTGCATTTCTACGTTTCTACTGTTCAGACAGCACTGATGCTGGTCCAAGTGGTGCCATGTAGCTGGATGTGGTCGAAGGTTCGGGGTCTGCGGGCTTGTAGGGTGTCATCATTGGCCTTTTGCCCGGTTCTTTTTACCGGTGTGCCTTAGACCTTAAAAGTTATTTTCCCAGTTAAATTACAGGGTGGCTACTAGGGCTGGGACAATCCACTTTTGTCACAATCCGATACATATCACAATACTAAGGGGCCGATCCGATACATATTGCAATACAGTAAGTAATATGTTAACCTTAAAATGTGTAAAAAGTCATGTGTCAGTAGTTTGTAAACCAAATGTCATACTTTATTGAAGTGTTAAGATTGTTAAGTGCATTAACACAGAATGTAACAGTGTAAGTGCTGTGTAACTGTTACTGGAAAAGGGCATGATAAAGAAGGCTTCTAAACACAAGTATTGAAAGTATAGCTTGATTCCGTATCGTTACTTGGTATTGCAGCACAAATTATTGTAATCCGATCCGATATTTTGTCCCAGCCCTTGTGGCTACTACCCCTTTCCTCCACTCTGCTGCACTAACTTTCCTAACATAATATTTGTAGCATCCCAGTTCTTCACAGGGATGGGTTTATACTGTAGGCACATTCAATCCACCTGCACTGCTGCCTGCCAGTTTCACCATGCTGCGTATCAGAGGCACATGTCCATCATTCTGTCTACCAGCCCGCAGGCCTCTCTTTCAATCGCCATGCTTCTTGCATCTGCTCACCTCTGCTTTGTTGCTTTCCCCGCTGCTCCTAGATTCCTCCTCACCACTTTGCATTGTTCACCTCTGGTTTTTATTTATTCAGCTGCTGTGGCTTATGCTCCCCCAGCTTCCACCCCGACATGCATTATCTAGTAGTTGTGGCTTGTCAGGGCTCCAGTCCGCTGTAATGAGAGACAGGCGGGGCACGTTGGGTAGCGTCATGTTAATTTGCCGTGGTTAACTATTGGAACGCTGGAGAAGAAATCAATGAGAAGACCTCACAATTTTTATCTCCCCAATGGGCTGACACTAGAGCACCAGCAGCCCTTAGACAAAAAAGAAGACTGCTTGTTTAGTCTACTCAAGGTGCTCAGGTTGGAGAAGTTATTTCATCTCATCTAGAACACAACATGTATGGTTTTAAGAAGGGAGACAGTCACCAGTTGTATATAATAGCCAATCTACAGTTGACGTCACCAAGCTAGACAAGCACGTGTGCACTGACTTACCTTCAGGCGATATGCCATCATAGACGATTTTGTTGTCACTTAATCCACATGCTAATGCTGTGACAGTATTGTCATTTTAGTATCCATCCATCCATCCATCCATGTTCTTCCACTTGTCTGTTGCCGGATTGTACCAGCCCCCTATGGCTCCTCCTGCAGGTGGTGGGTCCACGGAAAGGTGGCCTCACGATTCTAACCGGGCCTGTTGGTCTCTCAGAAAGGGCTTCTGAACCGCTCAACTTGGACCTGTTTGCCATGGGAGACTCTACCAGGGGCATGAAGCCCCCACCCATAGCTCCCAGAATCATCCATTCAATTCACCACGTTAAGGTGGCAGTTCGAGGAAGGGTCATTGTAGTAAGTTTTCATAATCTTATCATCCTCATCCAAGTTTTGCCTGCAACTGAGTAGCTCAGTGGTCGCTTCCTGCAAAAAAAAAATGCTCCAAAATTCCTGCTTTATCCATGTCCAAGCAGCGCAGTTGTCCAACGTTGTCATCCCTTCACTTGGTAATATCAAAAAGAAACCTAATTATGTTGGAAACGTATCAGCAGACAGATGCAGCTTCCCTCTGACAATGAACAACACATAGAGTATTTCTTAACTCTATACTACCATTGAAACTGAAACTAACTACCAACACCACATTTCCAAAATATCCAAATGACTGGCATCTAACAGTGACAGTCTTGTGCCGGATGCTCATTTCATTATGCACAAATCCTTTCAAGTGAGTAAACTATGTGTGTCTTGTCCTTCGGCGCGCCTCATAAAGAAATGTTTTTGAGGAAGAAAGCTTCAAATACACTGACTCCCCGCATGCCCTGCTTATCAATAAAGGGCTTTTAATCACAGAGAATCACATGAAAGACGGGAAGTATTTCAACTTCTATTGTGCATTTCATCACGGGCCCATCAAGGCTCAAGACGCCACCATCCGAGCTTTGTTTATCTTCCTATGCGATGCGAGCGCATGGCGAGTAAGTAGACCTCTTTTACTCCCTTTATTCCATTTGAAGTCAATTTAAAAAAAAAGAGTCTTTTCATTTTACATAATGGAAAATTAAATTGCACCCGGGCGTTAAAGAGATTAATTGAAATAGTGACTTGCATATCGTTCACTTTATTGTCTATGAACAGCAGCTTGTCCTTTGTTCTTGGAGATGTGGAGAAAATTGGGAGCTAACGAGAAACTTTCACCAAAGCCTGGTTTTAGAACGCCTTACTTATTGATGCGTTTTCTTCACATCAATTATTGACAGGCGCTGACATTTATCATTCAGTGGTTCGGATTTCACAGGGTCTGAGGCCAATTGGTGAGATAATGGCTGGAAATCTTGTCCAAAACAACAATCTGGGCCAAGCGCTTCTCCGATGTCGCTAACTGGGATATGTTGTGCTCGCTCTATGGTTTTCTACTGATTCTCATTACACACTCTCTGCTGGAACTGGAGGCAAACTTTTGTAACAATCAATAATTCAAAGAATGCATGTCCTTTGTCAGGTGTAGGTTGGGAAGACTAAAAAGACTCTGTTATAACACAGGCAGGCACTCGTATTCTTACACTTTTGATAACCCCAAAGTTACCAAAAATCAAAAGTCATTCAAATCTAGGTTGATGGCTCACATTAGCCCCACGCAGTGCTGCTCCGGTTACTCTATTTTTGATGGATGTCGGAGCACTCGTTGATCAAGCCCAGGGAATTACACGAACCCAACAGAAAATCAGATGCCAACCAGGGAAGAAAAAAACGGTTGAATTTCAGAATGAATTAGCTACAACCTCGCAATAACTCGTCTTATGAAAACTATATGGCAAAACATGCAAACAAGACATGGGGGCCACGGAGGAGCTGTCAGGGGATCACGGGGGATCATTCATGCACGCAGACACTGACATTCACTATCAAAGAGGACAACTATGGCCGTATTTGGATCATGTGGATTTTTGAGGCAAGCAGAAGAAAGGAGCAGGCGTGGAGTCGCACTTCTAACAGTCAATAGTAATTGTAATTTGTTCAGACTTTTTTTTTTAGTAAACCCGCCGTTTACTATTAATTTATGTACACAGTTTTGCACTTAAAACAATGTGTCTGGTTTGTCCAGTCCTATTGTTATGTCCACATCGAATAAAGAAAATAAGCTATTGTAAGATTTTTGTACATTGCTTTGAGCATGCTCGGCCGGGTTCAGGATATGAAGAGAATGCAAGCAACAATTTTCTGCAAATGGCATGTCAACAAATCAATGGTGCCAAAATGTATGGAGTTTTAGCACAGAACTAGTCCAGTGGTAGTCAATGAGCACAGGACATCTGGACCCCAAAAAAAAGGGCAGTACAGAAACATTTTCTGTTGTAGATATGTATGTTTTTGACGAGGGGGATGAAGGTCCTCTTTCTGAAAGTAAAACTGGAGTCACATTGATACTGATTCTGATGTCCTCCACAGAACGCTATCTTATCATAGTCAGAAAGCAAAGATAAACCATGCCAAGTCCCACATCCATCATCCCATAAACTCTAAGGCCAAACTTGATATTTCCATCTGTGCTGAGAGGAGAAACTGCTTACAAATGAACTTCTTGAATGAAAGGACTCGCCGACTTCAATGGCGGCCGGCTCCGCTTTTTTTTCCCACACACACTTTAACCACACACCCAGCGTCCCGCTCTCCCCCACATGCATCAGAATGAGAAAGTGCGAGGTGTCCTAATCTCTACACGAGGCAGAGGGGGCATTTGTAATTTCTTATCCGCCGCTAATTACAGGAGTAACAAGACCCAGGAGAAGTGACGGGCTGCTGGTTCAGACGTCTGAGTCGGCTTGACAGCGAGGTTAATTAACAGCCTTCCACCAAGATTAAGACGCCGCGAAAACTAAATAGATCAAGATACACGTGCGCACACACGCCGCCGTTTATGTGGCGCGCACACTCGAGCCAACCTTTCCAATCACAGCGAGGATTACGGATGTCGTGCCATGTATTTCAGCAGGAAATTAGCCAAGGCCTCAATTGGAAAGGCCGGTTAGGAAAACCTGCGGGATTCCGGCACCTGCATTGCCTTATTGATACTGACACATGAACTGGTGAAGGATATAGCTTATCTACTGAATATGGCACATGAGAAAAAGCAGGTAATGGCGCCAGCGGCAGACAGGTACAACCACAAACGTTTTACTGTGTGATCCTTTTTCATTAAGTTGGTCTGAAAGGTTGGGTGATTTGCTGAGGGTAAAGTAAGGTATACTTTTTAAGCCATCTGCAGCAATGTCAGTAATGAATGCACCTCCGTTACTGTTTCTAGTTGTAAGTTCATTCTCTGTGGCCCATTATAACACGGCTCAAAAACGTTGGTGGGCACACTCATGGAACCCCAGCTTGGTCAAAGCTTTTCTAAATTAAAAGACATGTTACATTGACAACTACAATCTTAACGGACTTTGGGGCACGGGGGGTACTTGTTTTGGTGCAAAATCCCTGAGAAGGGTTGACATCATGTGGACAATTTGGAGAGTGCAGCATGACCTCCTCCTTTCACATTTGAAAATCAAATGTGCTGGCTTGAAAAGGGCCAAAGCAACAAAGCAAGCCTGTTGTTAATTTATAGCCACATTTCATCTGGGCCATTTTGATCATCATCGTTAGGAAATTCCCACAGGGCATCCTTTACCTAATCCATTTTGAACCACAAATTAAAGTGTTTGTCAAGCTCCTGATTCTCTTACCTCCTGATCCAACACAGCATATGTCCTTAAGTAACCCTCTCCTGATTCCATTTGGAAGACTATAAATAAAAGAAGGCCCAATGTGCCTCGTGTTCTCTCGTCAGACGCTCACCCTTCTGCACCTCTGCTCCTGACAACCAGCCTGAGGGGGGCAGGTCAGTGCAACCCCAAGACACTCCACTGCCTTGTTCTGCCCCACGGGAACGCAGCAGACAGCTCTGGAATGAAGGAGTGTCGTCGCAAATACAGCCTGTCAGTGCCACAGGCTGCGCGGGTTTTGGACCAAGTGTCAAACATATCAAAATTCAACAACAGAGCTGCCAGCAAACATGACATGGCATCATTCCAGACAAATTGGAAGAAAATATAAAATTTTTTGATAGAATTTAGTTGTGTGTCAGTGGTGGAATTTGTGTAAGTAGCATGTTATTTTGCTTTTAAATAAAGAAAGGTAAGGAAATGTAGTATTAATTATTTTCTGACCAAGATCCTGGCACAGATTTTACCTGCAACTCTATTGAAGAATTGGGCACATGCAGGCAACATGTTTCCAAATAGTTAGTTCCCATGAGGATATTTGTGTGGAGATTTGAGTCTGTGATGAGATTGTGTCAGGTCCTCAGTGCTCCGTCTTAAAGTAGCAAGGTAGTACTTGGTAAAACTAACAATAGTTAGCAAAATACATGGGTTCTTCTGTCAGATCGTAAGCCATCCACAAGAGAGATAGTGGAGATTAAAATGCAGAGCAGAGTAGGAGAGGAGGAGTGAAAGTTTGAGTGTCACTATGGAAGTGTTGGGTATTCTCACTCCATCTGTGAAGAGCCTTCCTCTGGGACCGCTGCTGCAGACTGATGTGACGAGCTGAGTGAGAAGTGTGACTACAAATTCACGGGAAATATATACGGTTTATAACCATGTTATGGTAACAAGGAGGTGGATCTCGATTGGATGTCAATTATGCTGATAAAGTATTATATATTATATAAATTTTGAATATTTAATTTGTTCAATGCTGTGATTGTCCCTTTTTTGCCCTTGTGTTTGCAATTTGTACATTGGGGGAAATACTCCTACTGCGACTCTCCACATCACTGTGACTTGAGTGTCCCATGAGAATGAAGTGTCCTGCATTCTTGGACAGAATTCAAACTAGCTAGCAACCCGTTTCCAAACAAATGCTTTACCCACTACATCCCCTGAAAGTAATATTAAAAGACAATGGAATGGAAGACCTGGCAAGACAACAAAGAAACATAGAAAAAAAGAGATATGGTGCTTCCAGGTGCACTCAACCTCTAATACAGTGCAATTGCTCTTTGGTGATCAATAATCTTTTTGTTTTCTTAATTGGACGATAAATCACAAGGAAGCCGTCATACGTCGCAATTACATTTCTTCGAGTCTTTTTTACTCATAGCTATTTCTTTCTTGATTATTATTTTCTATTACTGTACTCCAGTGCATGGCCTCTTTCACAGCACCATTACCTTGTTCCACTCCCTGTGATTCATGGCCTTTAGCGCTACAATACTTTTCAATTGCACCGTACTAAAACCTTTTTTTCTTCTTCTCCCAATTTCACGCTCTTATTCACTATTCTCCATTGCACTCTCATGTCCGTTTTCACTTACCTGCTGTTGCAAAGGCCTTTCCTCTCCGCCTCGGGACCCTATGTACCGAAACACATTTAGTCTGAACAGAATAAAATGGGCAATATGAGAAGATCCGCGCTCTATTTGTCGTTAATTGGCATGGTGCAACCACAGATTACCGAACATGACAGTGTCTTTTTCTGAAAAATCTATGTGCCGTGACCTCTCCGGCACTATTACAACAAGGTCAGAGAACACAGAGAGAAACTAATCAATAGAATATTGAGTGCAGCGGCCAAGCAAGTCTGCAGCAAAGAGGGGGTAAAAGAAGAAAGGCAACACAAAATGGTTGAAATTGGACTGTGGAAAGTGGTGGAGTAAAAATTGGATGCTATCAACAAAGTGCGGAAGCCAAAGGGTAAGAGGGAGGTGGGATAAGGCTGGATGAGTGATGGGAGAGGTAGAAAAAGAGAATATACAGCAAAGACCCTGAAGCAGGTTGCAATCTCTGATATGTGGCACCAATATCAGTCAACAGCAGGGCCACAGGCGAAAACCAAGGATCAGCCAGTTCAAGAGATGGTCAGTCTGCCGAGAACTTTCGGTAGCCACTGGCATAAACAGAGTTGCCCCCAGAGAGGAGTCCAAGAACAATGTATACTGTTGGTATTACGCTACACTGCAAGGGGGGACCTACTACGACATAGAGGTAGACTTCACGACTCAGTTTCAATACATGATTACAATTCTTTGGGGTTCAAGGTTCCACATCTTCCTTTACTTTGATTTAATTGGTGCAGCGAGCCTCCTCAGGGCAGATTCTGTAATGAAACAAAATGATGTACCAATGTGAATGATGAACCAAATGATGAAATGATGTACCACCAACTGCCAGACTGCTTACTGTTGTGGCGAGTAGATCATACCCCGTCAAGGATGGACTAAACCAACCACACATGGCCCAAGAAAGGTAATTGGAAAATATGAATGGATTAATAACAAAACTTGACCAATAGCTATTTCAACCTGAAAAGGATAGGACCATTTTATTGGACATGAATCATGATTGGGGCTGAATCTCCCGGTGGAAGACTGAATTAACGATATGAAATACATGGGAATGATAAATAATTGACAGTCTTCCCCGGAGTCTGGACACTAGTGGAGGTAGAGGATGAGACCCTGGGCGGCCAGTTGACAATGACAAGCAGAGCTGAGGAGAGCCGAGGTGGAGGAGGGGCAGAGGAGGGTCGCAGCACAGCTGGGAAATGGTCGAGCGATGGATGAGGAAGCTTAAGAAGGGGATCGTGGGCAATGAATGGCAGAAGCAGGAATGAGCAGCTGCGTTGATTGGCTGTTGCAAAGGTGCGGCTGGAGATGGAGCTATGATTGGATGATTGGTTGATGAGTGAATGAATGAGTGCTGCAAGTAGGTCTTCCAGGTTGAATTTGCGCTGAAGGTTCATAAACACTAGATTTGCCAGACCAGAAGCTGTGACGGCACAATTTGACTATACCAAACTCCCTTTATATATCCCCTTAATAAAAGTTATCCCGGTGAATCATAGATGAATGGGCCTTTAGTTAAATCTTGCATCTTGTGTTGTGTTTTATGCCATTCTCCAGACATGAGCTGTTCATAAGATTATGTATTAAACATGGCACTATATAGCCCATTATTTGACTAGGTTGTGTCTTATTAGCAAAACACCAGATGCTTCTTGTTAAACTAGGTCTATAGGGAGCCCCCATCCTGAGCCTCATGAGGGTTTTCAATTGATGAAATTGTCAACATAGAAAATGGGTGATTGTGCACATGCAGACTTTTGTTTTCTCTTTTAATACGTTAAATTCAAGTGATACTCAGCGTTGGTCTTGTGTCATTTCTCTTGGCTGCAGGATGGGGCTTAGGGGAGCAAGATCTCGGGGGGCTTGTAAACTTCACAGATGGAGTGTCACTAGTTTCACAAGAAGTTTCAATGTACTTTTTCTTCATTCATTCATTTGGATTTGTCTGGAGCATGTCTCATCTGCTGAAAAGCTTCCCCTTCAATTTAATATCTAAACCTGGAATCACCATCTGTATGCATATGACACAGCCTGACTGTTAATGGTGAAGAGATAAGTGATCATGTCGGCCTCCTGGATCTTCTTGGATTCATTTCAAAGTAGTTCCTCAAAGTCTTTCAATGTTTCAACAGAAGTATGGTGAGTCAAACTTGATTACTGTCTTGTAAAAAAAATATGTATCAACTACTCTTAGAGGCATGAGTAAATACAGTCAAGTAATAAGAGGACATTATGTTAAAAAAAACATGTTTAAATATCATCCTGGCTTACTCTAAATTCCATTGGTAACTCAACTAATCTCAAAGCATAGCTAAGTACATGAAACATACATAAAAGTAGGTTGCGAAGTATACAATTCCTTGTTAAAGACAGCATTTTAGAATGGCTCAGAAACATGTTGAGTTTTCTCTTAGTAATTCCCACCACTAGATTGCCACTTGAAAAGCCCATAACATATGTTCTGATTCTCCAAATTCCCCATCGGGCCTTTTTTTCTTTAATATGGGTGTGTAGGGTTTATTTTGTTTTGCTGTTGTTTCCATGTTGCTATTTTGTCCCTTTGTTGTTCCACTATGTTTTTGTGAAATTATGATTAAAATTTTTAATTGTATTAATTTTGGGGGTGGGCGCTTATAAGCTCTTGCTTCGGCTCACTCCTTTTGAGCAGTGTTACTGCTCAAATAAACAAAACAAATAAACAAAACAAATAATATGCTTTGTTATGCATATGCATATGCATTGGTATGATTCAAATAAAGGAGACCGGCATCTGCTTTGTAAATGTACAAACTCAATGTGATGAACAATATCATATATGTAGAGAACAGCTGCCACTGAATGAACAACAATGACAATGACATATCTGCATCAGAGCATTTCCTGTTGACTCTGAAGTGAACAACAACAGGCAGTGATGTGAATTATGCAGATTATGTTTTATTTATTATACTATTTTCCAAAATGCTGTCTTCATTTGTTGTTGTAGCAGTGAAACATATGCCATACTTTGCCACCCTTTTCTGACATATATGTAAGGTATAATACTCAATGCACCCTTCAAATAACACATTGCATATGCACATACTGTTGCCGTTTTACATAAATAATGCATTCACAGATACAGAGTATGAATGCCAAACATTTACATAATGGTAGTGTTTTGCAAATACTGCACTGACCAAAGTCAATTTGCTTTTCATTTAGATTGTAAATGTAAGAAAAGCAAACAAATGCAAATACAAATACAAATACAGGATGCCCACAACATGCATTGCCCAAATAAGGTCAAGTGATTCATGAGCCACTATTTTTAGTTACACGTCTGGAGTCTGGTCTCTGCCACCACCTGTTCTCCCATCAACCACAGGTGACCAAAACATAAGGTTAGCAAAAAACAAAAGTTACAGAAAAGAAAAAAATTGACAAAAGTACCATCGAAGTAGATGAGAGGTTTCACATTTCAGGGTGCTGAACGGAGACATAAAGGCACGTATTAGCATATATTTATAGTAGCTTTTCAGTGTGTGTGTGTGTGTGTGTGCGTGCGTGTGTGTGCAGCAGATAACGAGGCACTGTGTGTTTACTCTAATTAACCACATCAATACTGTCAGACGGCTTTTCCTGCTTTCATCAGCCTCCCGAGCCAGCCAGAAAGTTCGAAAAACACACCCGTCAATCACAGCTCAGCGTTCCTTCATGCTAATCGTATTCTCGAAACAAAAGAGGGTCAAAAGAAGCAGCAAAGTGATTCAATTTAGTCCACAGGGAAACTAGCTTTGGTGGACACAGTGAATTGGCACTGGGCAGTGATTCAAGGCTCGCTCAATTTCAGTGCTTATCCGTGACTCTTGTTATTTTTGCATACCTGCCAAGAAGGTTGCAGCTTTCTCGATTGAGTTTGTATGCTGGTGTGTTTGTCTGTTTGCAAGAAATCCAAAAGGTGTGAGGTTTGGATTTAGATTTGAAACAAATGTCTGTGACCAGTCACAGGAACCAAAGACACAAGTCGGTTTTGGGGCATTATGAGATAATAACAGATTGTGAAAGTGTAGTCTCCAAGCTTTCCAATGATGTGTAACACATGGGAATCTGAAAATATATGGAGGTGTAGCTGTGATTTGAAGTTGGCAATTCCCAAAAGACCAAAGGGGATTAAACGGGTCCAAGGACACTCTGACAGTATGACAGTATGAATGGGGGATTAGGCAAATTATGGCAAATAAAATCTATTCTGATTCCGATTCTGATATATGGATGATTTTCATTTTTGATTACCAATTTCACCATGTTAACACAAGAATTGGGCTTGGCAACATTTTTTTTTTCTTTTTTTAAATCAGCGCCCTTGAATTAGTAAAAATAGCTATGTTGCCAACAATCAGAAACAAATTCCCGTAGGTGTCACATTTTTCAATCCCCCCCCCCCCCCCCCCCCCGACTATATTTGGCAAGACAAGATTGCCTAAATCAAAACTATTTTAGGCATGCCATCTGGACAATTAGCAACAAAACATGATTTGCCTTTAACAACATAGTAAGCCGTTCTTGGAAAAAAATAAAATAAAATAAAAGGCTTTGACTTTGAGTTCCCTGTCATAAAAATGTGTCCAAAAGTACAAATTTTTAACACCATGGTCCCCAATTTGATTCAAGTCCTGTTCAATATCTCTCCTCCACCCATCGGTCACTGTATCCATATTTATTCAATTTTTCTGCCCCTTTGACACGGACCCCAACATCCAGTATGCACCGCTGGCTCCTTGGTGCATATGTAAATGGCCATCTGCTCAGCTACCCAGTCTGGAGCTCTAGCCATGCGTCTGATATGCTAATGGGACCAACACACTTCCCCTCTATCTCCTCTCCTTTGCTTTCCTGCTTCCTCCATCCTACGAGCGTGCCAAGGATGAGCAGACGAGGAAAAGGAGGGAAGAAGGGTAGTTGTAGCATCACACAAAGCCCTGGTAATGATGTTTATGGACAGATCGCAGACACACAAAGTGGAGTTTGATACTTAATAACGAATATGGTGATTGTCCATGTGTCAGAGGAAGTATGGCCTTCCTACTTTCACGACCAAACGGTAATGAGCACACCAGACTTCATATGTACAGTGTTCTTTTAATTGTTCATACATACAGACTCCATCAATTAAAACCGAAATTCTTGCCGGCCACCTGAACCTACATAAAACTATTTATCGATTACAGGACAAAAGCTTTTTTTGTGTATTTTTTTAAATGCAAATGAAAATGTAGTGAAAGTCCCTCCTTTGGATATTGGACCACTACAATAAAATGGAGATATGGTCTCGAGCAAGAATAGTTGTTATCAAATGCATATACATATTCTTAGATCAGAATGTCGAGAGTATTGCGTTTGCTCTTTCTTATTTGAACACCGTGATCACATTTGCATGAGGCAGCCAAGTGATGGATGGCGTCCCGAACCTGGGGCATTGTTCCCAGTCCAAGTCCGGAACGAGGCCTTTGATTCATAAAGGATGAAATGGGACCAGACTTGTTCCCAGAGATCCCCAGTTGGCTGTGTGCATAGCTTTTACCACTTTGACAGAGTTCTGAGTGAATTCATAAATGCTAAAGTTGCTAGGAGTAGCTTCAAGCTGTAAAGGGTCCTGTTTGAAAACGATAAGAGCCCGAATAACGCCTTTACCCAAATCTTTGAAGAAGCAAACCGGAGGTGACCCACATAGAGTTATTACGAGGAATACACATAAGAAATCCACTATCTTTGAATCTCTTGGAAGGGTTAGTGATCTCTAATAATTCTCCTAACAGAACAATATAGTTACAATGCTTACAATGTTTTTTTCTTTCTTTCCAAACTCTCACTCCCACAGGAAAATGGAGATTCCTCAAGTTCTTCAATAACACATTCAAGTGGCAAACAATTGCAGTCATAGAAATCTAGTCTACATTGTGTAATCCTGCAATTTGTTTCCTGCACTTGACCCATTCTTCAAGCAGTGATGATGGTGACCTGTTCAGTGGGTCATCTTCCACCCAATTTAAAACACTTTTTGTTAGGGCTTCACTGTTTGAAGACATAAACTCATCTATCCATGATCTTCACTTTATCCGGGGGCGGGTCACTGAGGCAGTAGTCTGAGAAAAGATGCCCAGACTTCTGGGGGGACCCCAAGGCGACACCAGGCCAGCTTAGAATCACAATTGGTTTTATTGCCATGGTTATGAACAGGTTCACAACTAGGATTTTTTTTCGGGTCGATCGTGCAACCAAGGGAGTTCCACACGTAGCTGTAGGCTATATCCCCTTCTCTCGAGACACAAACATTATTTAGCTCACGATGGGGTTAATAAAGTTTTTCATTTGACCTGTGAGAATCTATAGCATAATGCTTAAGGAAGAACACAAGGCAGTGCGATGTTAACGAGGAAACGAATGTGACCTTCTTTTTTAAGCGACGCCCTTTCACAAATGATGAAGGCACAAAGCGCAATAGCTCCGCCACTCGGAAAATCTCTCATAGTCCCTCCAGCATGTCCAGGGTCTTCCCCGAGGCCTGCAACACCTCTGAGGGAGGCAAGTAGGAGGCATCCGAAACAGATGACCGAGCCCCCTCAGCTGGTTCCTCTCAACATGAAGGAGCAGCGGCTCTGCTCCGAGCTCCTACTGGGTGATTAAGCTCCTCACCCTATTTCTATCCCAGCCACATTGGAAAGGAAACTCATTTTGACCGTTTGTATTCACGATCTAGTCCTTTCAGGCATTACCCAACTCTCATGACCATAGGTGAGGGTAGGGAGGTAGATCGTAGCTTCGTTTTCACAACAACAGTTTGATAAAGCGACACATGATACATCTGTTGATGTCTCGCTCCATCCGTCTCTCACTAAGGAACAAGACTCTGAGACACCTCAACTCCTCAACTTGAGGCAAGGACTCTCCACCAACAAACCATTGTTTATCATTGCCAGACCAGCCAGATGACAAACTTGTGGAAATGATTGACAGAGAAACACATGGTCGACTCCAAAACCAACATGAAAGGCTTACACAAATACAGAAAAACAACAAATAAAATCCCAACGAAGACTGAGAAACAGCACCATCTTTTGCCGGAGCACTTAACATTGCTAGGTACAGGTGAGAGAAAGCACATCGTTTGATACGATACGGGATTTGAGAGAGTTAATTTGAGTGACCATTACTTTGCATGTGTGATTGGATAAACACACAATTTGTTGGAGTAAATGATTTGCTGTGAGCCAACGTGCCTCAGATGCTATTTAACATAAAGTTGTGGCGGGTTGACCTGGCTTTAGGTATGGAATTCAGTAAAATCATAGAGATGCAAATAATTTCAATTATTTATTTTTATCAAATTGTGTAACTACTGAGCATCAAGGTTATTCTGCCGCTAAATATATTTTCCTGAAACATATTGATTTGTATTGGTTTGCTGTTTCAGTTCTAGCATTGATTACAATGAGCAATCTGATACAGTTTAGGCGGTTGTATCATAGCCAAAGTGCTGAAAGCAGGTATTAAAGCCAAGTTCCTGGATGTTGTAATGAATACTGTGTGTACAAGGGAAAATAATGATTGCATTTAGTTTGCGTGTCATTGTGTATCATGTGGCCCCTGTAGGTCAGCAGGGTTAATATGATAAGCCAGTGTCATTTGGAGAGAAGAGAATCGGTACAGATTGGATTGGATTTGTGCTGGAGAGTTAGAGATAGCAGTGGATTAGCAAGGCAAAACAAATGACTCTGAAATTAAACAGGTCTGCAATGATCTGCAGTGTTCACGCCATAGAAGCATAATTGCTTGCTCTATCTATCGAAATACTTATTGATCGTTCAGCATAAAATCCAAACCTGACTCAGGTGGATGGAGATAACAGTTTGGATTTTCAGGGGATGGAACGAATCGATATAGAAATTAATGAATTTAAATGTGATGAAAGATACATTTCCTAAATGTAATGGATCAACAAATGGGGCCTAAAGAACTAGTGGGCGTCACATCTGAAGAAATATTGCAGAAAATATATCCATTTGGAAAAGGGTATGACGTAAATGAACAATCAATCAATCAAAGCATGTGTGGGGACGTGTATTTGAAGTACCCTCCGTGAAAGAAAACTAACCATTAATTTCAGTGGTGAAGAGCTGCTGTCAACCATGGGTCAACAACAACTTTACTAAATGTTTAATTTATGATTTTTTTAATAAAAAATAAACATTGAGATATCTAGAGAAACCACGTGGTCCAAAGGCCAAAATTATTAACAGATAAATCATGATATGCTACATTCTTCCACGGCTTGGTCCACTCTTGTTTCTTATGTAACACTGTGTTAACAACAAACCCATTTTTGACTTTTTTTTATTGTGCTTATTATGGTTACATTTTAGAAAATGTCTAATACCTCTAGAAAAAGTGAAACATTTTGATTGAATTCACTGATTGAATTCACTGAAACCATGCCCCTAAGTAGGGAAGGTAGTACATTGATCGAGCAATAACATACATACAGACGAAGCTTTTGCTGCCTCCCTATGTTTAGATGTATTGGGCCGATCTTGTGTCTCAAAATGCAGACTATAGTGTATCATTTTGCGCTATTAGGAGTGCACTTTGCCACTCCAGACTTAGTGCATTCAAATGGAAAGTACGTGGGGTTGGAGACACACTTTTTCCTCCAACCAGATCGACTCCGCGGCTGGGAAGGGGGAGGGAGAGGGGTTGCGGGGAAGTCGGGGGTGAACATGTGCATTTGTTTTGTTTTGCGTTTACAGCCAAGAGCGGGCCGATCCATGCCACAGCGGACGGCTCTAGCTCTTTCTCAATCGAGACACGAACATTGTTTAACTCACAATGGGTTAATAAAGTTTTAGTTTGACCTGTGACAGCCTAAGGCTTAAGGAAGAACACAAGGCAGCGCGATGTAAACGAGGAATTTAATGTCAGCGGTGCTCCCATCAGAGCATTCATCTCCTCTTGCGACGCTCTCTCCCAAGAGGCGAAGGCGCAAAGCACATAGCTCCGCCACTAGGACAAATCAAATCAAATCAAACTTTATTTATAAAGCGCTTTTCATACCGAAAGGTATCACAAGGTGCTTTACAGATAACAAACAGACAAACAGGCGCTTGCGCACGCGCGCACACACACACAAAATATATCATTAGGACTAAATAAATAGATGTCAGTTAAATGCTAAGCTAAAAAGGTGGGTCTTGAGCCTGCTCCTAAAAACATGAACGTTCTCTGCGGTCCTGAGCTGAGGACAATCTACATTCACCCCGTGCGCCAGGCACAAGATCTGGCCCATTGGCTTTGGTCCACTTATGCTATCCTGAGACAAAATATTACTGGCATTATCCATTCTGTTGACTCACATCTGAACTAGATCAATTTCTCCTCAGCCCCATTACTGGCCTTCCCTTAAATTTCATAAATATTCAACCATTATGTCTTCCTCACAGATTCACCATTAAAACAAAATTGATAAAACATAAACTTCAGACATAATAAATAATACAGCTTTTGCGGGAACATAACAGACCAACTTTATTTGCTATAGAAGTGAGTCTGTGTTGCAAGGCTAATCCAACCAGACAAGTACAAACATTCTTTGCCTGGGACAGGAAAATGACCTTTTTCCCCTTGTCAACAACTGTCACAAAAGAAATAGATTTTCTCAAAGATGCCTTTTTCTTCTAGGATTGGACTATTTTGCCGGTAGACGGAGTGTCTAAATGTTGCTTACATTGAGACTGGTGGAATGTTGCTGTGACTTGTTGGTGAACAGTTTGAGTAGATACATAAGGCTTTTAAATAGTGTCTCTCATGCACTCGTTCCCACTTACGTCCTTGTGAATACAGAGGATTCTTGTGAATTCAGTTTTGCCCTCAGTACCTTCTCATATTACTCTTCCTACTCTCCTTCTGTTATTGTCAAAAATCGTATTAAAATGCAATTTGCAGTACTGAAACTGACCTATTGTTTGTGTTTGGTTTTAAACAATAGGTTGTTTGGAAATTAATTTAACAATAAAAATGTTATTGTCAGCAGTTTCATGAAGGGAAAACGGTATTGTAGTTTGGGTAGCCAATGCAGAGTTGAAAGCCAGGCCAGTTTTATAAATACAAACTGTTATGGTCAATGTGCCCTGTGTCAGCGATGGTCCCACTGGAGTGACCCTAAATGGGAGACGCAAAATTCTGTCTTACATGAAAAGTATGCAGTAGCTGCTCTTAGGGTGATAATCCTTGTTCTTAACTCTTTAACAGCGTTGAATCTCATCCAGTTACTTATCTCTGTTTGGCGCTAAACCTCTATTACGCACCTCCAGGCCCTTTGATCCTCTGGTCTGCTCAATAGCCTCGTCCTCAGGCTGGCTCTGTCTCATGGCTTGGGGCTGGTCAAATCAGAGAAAGACGAGCACCTTACCCTGGTCAGCCAATTTGTATAATTGCACAACAATTTCGCTCCACTTAGCTCTAAGCTGCCCGGTCCACACTACAGGCGTCTCGATGCGACTCCACCTGGGTTCCCCCTGGTGTTCAATTGTATTCTCCAGCTCCCCATGTCCTGTGGCCCTGTTGTTCCTCTTCCCCATCCATCTCTCTCTGCCCTTCTGTGCACCCCTTCGGCTTGATTTATTAAAGCGTCAATTTCCGTTGACTACCAATTGTACAAGTTCAATCAGTCCAGTTCTGTCCCACTTCTCCAGTCCTAAATAACTCAAAATATGCACAGCAAAAATCTTAAATCTAATATTAATTATGGGCAGATCAAATTAAAACAGACTGGGATTGGCAGGCTAAACATTTTTGGCATATGCACTTAACGACATGATAATATATTTGCATTTGTTCTAATCAAATAATAGACATCCAAAGGTATTTTTGTTCGGAGCTTGCACCTTGTATAATTATGTAAAGTGTATCCACACTGATTTGTGATTCCCACTGCATTAGCATTTAGATGTAGAATTCCCAATGGATTATTTTTCTATTCAAATATTGGGTTCCCCAGGCTCTGCTGGAGGTTCAGGACACACTCTGCATCACATTTGTTTCTAGGGCAGTGAAGCACATCCAGCATCACATGATGCAAATGTTTGTTATAGTAGCAACACATACAGTACATCTGACCAAATGGACGTGGACTGAGGGAAACCAGCAGGACACAGTGGACCTGCCCACTGAAATATGACTGGAGTTTGATAGAATGTGTTTGTGTCAAAAGATGTTTTGAAATTACAAAATTCTGGCTGCAAGGAAGACAGTGCTTGAACCCGAAGGCCGCTGAAAACAGGAACAAGAGGAGCCCAAACATGTAGATCAATTTGACAGTGAAAAACAATTACAATGACAGCATATGCAGTTTTTTCATAATTGACTGATCCATAAATACTGAATCATATTTTCTTTATTAGGACTAATTTCACAAAGCACTGCACTCTTTTGACAAAAGCGCACTTTGCTATCCTCAGAATCTGCATATACTATACACCTAACTCAGCAGATAAACTAAACACTGTTGAACCAATGCACGAGTGTCAAACTGCAAGAAGAAAAATATGTGCTGTGAATGAGAAACATGTTTAAAAGAGCTACGTGTGCACTGTTCAAACTCTGAATTGTGATCAAGGTTTTCAGGAAAGAAATGTGTTTCAGTGGCTTAGTGCAGTCAATGGTATTTCATATCTTATCAATGTAGAGTCCTGGCTTTAGATACTAACAATATGGAGGACAAAACTACCAAATCCACACATTTCCAGTAACACGTTCCATACATAAAATCACAATAAATCCTATAAACAGCTCAATTTTGTTATTGCTTTCACACCAACACCAAATATTCAGAAAAAAGTTTGTTTGCAAAGTTTTACTATTTTCCCTCAGGATTTCAAAAGATGGCAGGGTGACTTTGCTCGCGTTCTATTTTCCTGGGGAGTATATGGGGTCAGTCTGTGGGGCAGACTTCATCTAGTGCCACAAACATCACCAGCTCTTGATGTTCCTGTGTTCCAACACGATCAGAGCCTCGAACACGTCCACTTGCATCAACATCTCCCCAATCACCCCGTGTCAACACCAACCCTGAGTCAACACCGGCAAAAGTTTGGAGAGATATATTTACAGAACCTTCTGCTCTGCATGCATTTCTGTTGGAAGACGTGTTCCAGGGAGAGAACGCTGAAAGAACAGTTTTTAAGATACAATGCAACATTATTTCAAAAACATGAAATGATTCTGGGTATTCTCACACAGGGTCTGTGAGTAGCAGAGAAGCTATGATAAATGAGGCTGTACTGACTTTAATTGTAGGTCAGCCGCAGCAGAAGCCTGTACTTGTTAAACCCAAGGTGCACTCTGTGTCACATTTAATAGAAGACCTTGTACCCCTCCTGGCCCTGAACCGACAGCTATAGTTACACGGCCGGTGAAATGCATTTACAATTTTACTATCGGTTTGACTCAACTCAACATCAAGTTATATTGCACGTTTAAAAATACGTTTTGACTCCCATTTACTTATACAAGTCAACCCACGTGGACAATTTGTGAGGAGCCTATATTATTCCAGGTTGTGTGACATATTTATGGACCCCTTAATGTTCATATTTTACATTTTATAGCTCAATAATACAAAACTGGAATTAATTTATTTCCTTAACGTGGTGGAGGGGTTTGAGCGCCCGAATGATGCTGGGACCTATGTTGTCGGGAGCTTCGTGCCCCTGGTTGAGTCTCCCAAACAGGTCCTAGGTGACGGGTCAGACAAAGAGCGTTTCAGAAGCCCCTTATGAGAGACCAACAGGCCCGGCTAAGAAACCAGACTAATGGCCCTTTTATACTCATGGCACCGCCTGCTGGCTGGAAGGGACACAGCAGGCGCCTTGCTACATGAACATTATACCAAGTTCAAAAGGTCTGTTAACCTCTTAACCCCCGCCTGAATCGAGCACATTTTCTCCAGCATTACCCAAATCTAAAAGCTTATTGAAATAAAGTGTTGAAAATGAGGATGACAACACGACAAAAATGCTTCAGAAATGTGACAAGACCAAGTTGCAATCATTTTTTTTTTTTTTTTTTTTTAAATGAGGCGTGAAGCTTTCTTTGGGTGGAGTCGAACTGGAGACAACGCGCTCGGTTAAGGCGGGAGGTAACATTTTTGAAGACTGTGTAGTTATTGTTTCATACATAGCCGTATAAAAAGTGCTGCATTCACAACTCTGATGTGAGAAACAAAACCTTTAGCCACGGTAAGTCTTCATTTACTTACGCGTGGTCTTTTCTCTTTTGTTCTCAGCCCAGCCTGTGCTTTGTTAATCAAATGATCCACCGTGTCTCTTACAGCCTCGCCGCACGCGAATTATCACCTCTTCATCATAATAACACCTTTCCAGACGCTGGGCCGCTCCGTAGGTGGACAGCTCGTTGTCAGCTCTCGGGCCTCCGAATATCCCTAACACGCGGATACGCACGTTGGCCTACCCATCATTAGGGAAGCCCAGGCATACGGGGAAAGATAGTTGGACAGAGGAGCAGAGGCATGCGTAGAGTCTGGACGCCGTGGCTCATTATTAGCAGAAGGGAAAGACGGCGAAGGTGAAGCTGAGTGAAATGAAGCGAATAATTAAAAGTCCCGTATCTAACGTTTTCACAGTGTACTCCATAACGTGTGCTGTAAAAATAGCAACTTGTGAAAAAAAAACATTGGGAACAGCTTCTTATTTTAAAATGTTTTCGTCGAATGCTGCTCTGGATGTGATGATGTTTTGTCGTAAGTAGAATGAGTCATAGCCGGATTTATTGAGACAGTAAAATAGTAAAATAGATGACATTTTCCACAGTTTGCATGACGGCCAAGAATGGGGACGTGCGGTGGGAATTGTGTGAGGTAGAAACAAGTTGGGGCCACAGCTAACAGTTTAAATACACACTGGGGAAAAGAAAAAAAGGAAAATTGTGCAGTAGGGGAATAAAAAAAATAAAAAAAATGTATAAGGCTGTGTGCAGTCTGGCATTCCCGCACAAAGACTTTCCTCCGAGCAAAACAAATTATCAGCTGTTTCAAATAGGCACAGAGAGAGAGACAGAGGCACATTCTCGCTAATTAAGAAGTGATTCAATAGTGATTAAGAATACTTGTCACAATATTGGAAATCTGCCAGATGTTAGGTTTGGGTAAAATGTTTGGGTGGGGGGATGATTTCGTTCTGTCCTTCTTTAGTATATTGTAAACTCAAACGTTTGTGTGGAAAACATTGTGCATCAAAGTATAAAACATTTGTATACATTTTATGAACTTTCAGGCTTATTTTTTCCAGCAAAGTGACGCTGCAAGTTGTGAAATGTGCCAATAAACTTGTCCCTGTTAAGGATTTGGATGCTACATATATATTAGGAAAGTTACGAATGAGTGTGGACCACAACTTATACATTTTAATTGAATGCCTTCCTCTTTCATTGTTTGCAATCGAAAAATCAGGTGTAGGGCCTTTAACGTGTACAGCTCATCCATCCATCCATCCATTTTCTTTCACTTTTCCATTGCCGGGTCGTGGGGGCAGCTGTTGGAGCTGCCCAAATCACATTGCACCAGCCCCTTATGGCTTCTCCTGCAGGTGGTGGGTCCACAGAAGGATGACCTCATGGTTCTAACCGGGCCTGTTGGTCTCTCATAAGGGGCTTCTGAACCGCTCTTTGTCTGACACGTCACCTAGGACCTGTTTGCCTTAGGAGACCCTACCAGGGGCTCAAAGCCCCTGACAACAGAGCACCAGGATTATTCGGATTCTCAAACCCCTCCACCACGTTAAGGTGGCATTTCCAGGAGGGGGTGAACAGCTCAGACCAGATCTATTTGTTTTTTTTGGTTTTCTTTCTCTTTCTCCCCTTCCTTTTAAAAACAGATTACCACTAAACGGACACGAGTTTGTCTATGCCCCGAACTGGCACAGCGGATGGGACTCTGAAGAGAAATATAGTCTGGGAGAGTGGTGTGTGAGTTAGTGTTTGATGGTCAGGTATAGAGTAATTAAAAGACAGTCTCTAAAGTTTGGGTGACACGTGCCTTCTATAGGGAAGAGAATATGCAAAAGCCTTCTTTTTTTTAATGCTGAATGTTATGACAATTAATCAGATGAGCTTTCAACTAATCAGTTTCCCCAAACGAATTCCTTTCCCAGGTCTGCACATCTACAGCCGATTCCACTTTGTAAGCAGTTTGCAACGAGCGGTCCGTCGCGCTGACAGATATGCGCCGGTATCCTTCAGCCGGCCTTATCCCGAAGCGCCTGAAATAGCTACAGAGCCTGCGGTTTGATAATCATTAATTCACTTTAATTTCCCCTCCACCGTAACTGAAACATTCATATCCGCACATGAATTATTGGAACTGGAATATGTGAGATTGCATCACTGGGAGAAAGGCGGCGAAATGGGCCTTGAAATTTTAAGCAGGTCAATATTTTAATACCGTCTTCCAGGAAAGCGTGGAGAGGAGCCTGTATTGACTTCCATCACTTGCATCTCACTTTGGCTCTCAGAGAATATTGGGTTTATTGAAACAACATCAACCTGTCTCCGAGGATCAGAAGTGGAAGATAATGTTAGAAAAAGGCTCCAATTATCGGGCAGACTGAGGAGAGCACTTGCGATGGTACAGTCCTATGGGGAATGCTCTTGATGTTACTCAGACAATAATACACAGTTCATACAGTGCATATTTAGTTACTTTTCTGGTAAATCATAGAAAATATGACGCTAGCAGTGACCAGTGTTGTGTATACAGAAGTTATTTTTCCATTCTACTATTAGATTGCGACCGCGGGATAATGAGCATTCCTTGTGTTTCCAAATCTTACTCTACAGCCAAATGTGCACACCGAACACTAAAATTAAAGTCCTTCAGATAGGTCCCTAAATCTCATTATTTCTACATGCGGTACTTCATAATATAATATTTTGCCCTCTAGTAGGCACACATACATCTATTTATAAATGTACATTTCTTTTCAAAGCTGGGCATGCTGTAAGAGGTAAGGATAAAGATAAGTATTTCCCAACTGGATGTGAACCATACATTATAATGAGCCACCAGAGTATGACTCCAGCAATGTTGACCCCCATCTAACACTGGCACAGAATTATTCATATTTTGAGTTAACCTTTGAGCTAACAAAGAAGGACCCTATAGACTCACCAAAAACTTGTAAGAGTAACGAATTTGTGCAATGTTTGGACCACAAGACCTTCTTTTTTAATTCTTCCAAAAACTGACCCTCGCATTTTTGTTTGAGCAAAGAATAAAAAAACAAAATAGAACGGTCAAGGTTTGCCGATTGTAACAGACAAAACTGCATTCGTACTGGAGAATGATCAACCTTCACGCCTAAGACACCCGAAGTTCACTTGCACATCTGCTGCATATGGGCTATGAGCAACCCGTAGAATAGTGACATCAAGGTGACAGTAATTCATACGCTGAGGAGGAGAAGAGGGGAGCTGTGTGGCAGCCTAGGAGACGGGACAACAGGTCCAGAATGGAAATGAGGAGGGGGTAAAAAGGCTGTAGGAAATGTAAAAAAAAAAAAAAAAAAAAGGGTTGGACTTAAGGCGGGAGAGCAGACGTGACGGAGTGAGCGGGGTCGGGTTGGAGGAGGAAAATCTCTGTTAAAAGAACCTCTCTCTATATATACATACATACGGTGTGTGTGTGTGTGTGTGTGTGTGGGGGGGGGGGGGGGGGGGGGGTGAAGAAAGCTGTCAACTACTGCAGGCGAGAGAGTTCCAGTACTGTGTCAAGCTAATGGGCAGAAACTGGGCCATAGTGAATAATTCAACAGCTTTTTAGGCGGAAAAGAGATGCTTCCAATATCTTCCCCCGGGGAGGATGTAAAGGGCCTTATGATACACTCATATAACACAGCCGGAGCAGGGCTGGTGAAGAGGTCTGATGACACAGTGATGTGATGGCGTCACGGGACAAACAGAATAGCAGCAGATGGCGGGAACATCCGGGAGACTGAAGGTTGAATATATAAAGAGAGTGTGTTTTGAACATAACACCTCTGGTTATAGGCTCCAGCGTTAGCATGGGATTTCTAAGCCACAGCCTTGGTTGCTGTTGAAAAGCTCATGTGTTTCCAGTTCCATTGAGCAGCAGCTACAAATCATACAAATACTAGCTCGGTTTGTGGGCATGTTGCACCTAATTTACCATTTGTGTGTTACGGTATTAGGGCCCCAAATCTGATATGTAAATGAGAGAATGCTGCGCCCGTAAAAACTAATGCGTGAACGTCACTTTTGCACGTAAGCAAGCGTTTGGTAAAATGACCCTCAAAGTGGCGCAACGTAGTCCTTCAAAAAATAAAAGCCACAAACCACCCCAAACGTATCGCCCTCATTTATGCAGAGGTGATATTTACTTGTGCGATATAAAAAAATGTCTTTGGTCACACACTCACACACACAATGGAACCAGGCGGTAAAAACGGTTGCGCTCCTGTCTGTCCCTGAACTCCCAGCTGCCACAGAGCTCACCTTATGTAACACATGACATTTACAACTGGGTCTCTTCCCTGTCTACCTGTCCACCACTCTCTCCAAACGGCCCTCTCTTTCTCTCCCTCGCGCTCCCCCTCGTCCGTCCAATCTGACGGGCTGACATTTAATTAGAGCGCGCAGACGACGCTTCAGCACATCGGGCCTGTAGTCACATTGACCTTTCCGAGACGGGTCACTCATTGGCCATTAGAGTAGCGCAGATTTTGCCCGCAAGCGCCACCGGGGCAGCTTCATGCCTGTACGTACTGTATACCCATGGCTAACACTGGAGACCTGAGTGTTAAATGAGACAGCTGCTCTCGATATCGCTCAGAACACAATGTCATTTTAATAGTGCAATGGTGTTTGTTTGTGCTGTGAAGATATTTTATTTTCACATTTCGGAGCGAAAAAACAAATGCAATTAACCTGAACAATAAACGTAACTGTTAATTCTGCACCTGGATCAGGAATTCAAGCAGAACTAAGTAACTCATGCCCCCAGAGGCCACAAGCGCCACTTGGGGTCGGCCCATTAGTCCGACAACCCATTAGTCTGACGTCTCATTATTCCAAAAATGTCCCATTGAGTTGAGGTTGAAAAATAAAATTAGATACAGGCAAGAGTCCACTGGCCTTGAGGTTAGGGCCAGTGGTTGTATATGGCTCTCTAGGTAAATTTTCGGAATAACGAGACGTCCGACTGATGGGTTGTCGGACCAATGGCATGGCACCGACCACTTTAGGTGTTGTAGCCGGTTGTGTTTTTTTTTTTTTTACTCATTAATTGTCCATGAGAGTAAATACTACGCTGACAGAAGAGACAAAGGGAGAGAGGGATATTGTACATTGTGCCACAACCCAATTACACAATGGAGATCATTTTCGTCACTCAAACGTGGCTGTAAATACTGTTTAAGTGGCGCAGTTAGCGTTTCCCGTTAGCCTGTTAGCTTCTTCTTCATGATTCCATTAGTGTGTCTTGCGCCTCCGACCCGGAGCAGGGAAAGTTGCATGCATTGTTTTCTGGCCAGAGACACCAGGGGGAGATGAAAGACCCTCCAATCATCCCATTAACACTTGTATTACCCCCCGTGGGACTACGAAAAGGATTTATTAAGGTAAACAAGTTACTTAGTACTGCTTTAAAGTTGATATGACAGGTTTCAATCTTTGTGTAATTATGACTTAGATGGACAACAACTGTTGTGAGTAATAATTATAATTTCATTTCAGCAAAGCAGATGTATGTTGGGCAGAAAAGTTATTTTTGTTTGATTTGTTTAAGCTAATGACAGAAGTGACATAGATAGAGGTAAAGTTCCATATCAGTTTGACTCACTCATTTCACATTGACATAACACGGTTGGCACGGCAACAGTTTAAAATATGTTGCGTCTATCTATGTCACTTCCTGTCAGTGTCCAATAAGGAAATGAAACTATAAACTTCACAAAGATAGTCAAACTAAAGAAAGCTGGGTATAATATTTAGCACAATCTTAAATATAAATGTGCTAACTATGTTTTAGCAAAAAAATTAATTGTCTAATGTGTCATTGTGCACTTTAAAAGGCTGTGGCACCACCCAGATAAGTTTTGTTGAGCATGTTTCCAGAAAGAAAGCCTATCTAAGAAAATCGTATGATATGCATGTTTGTTTGCATATCTTTTCTTAGAATCTTGAGAATTGCTGTTGATGAGAGAAACAGGTGAACACACAAGTTACCCACTCCGCTATATATATATGGAGAACATTGGAAACACAAGATAGGACGAAATTATCGAAACATTGAGATCTTTCTGTTGTTACCATGCCTACCGACGTCCATACATCCCAAGAACATTGTGCAGGTAATCAACAAGTTTCACTCCACATGGAACGTTTCCTGCAACCCCAGAATCAAAAGACTGGATCTTGCTGTGCAGAAAGAGTGCTAACCATTTTACCATTTGAAGTCTTACCTGAGAAGTGTTTCTGCATTTTGTAAGATAAAGCCCCTTATATTGGAAACATGTGTGCTGCACCACTTGTAAGTCGTGTGCTTGATGATCCGCTGCATGTTGTTTGTGTGTGCAGAGGGCCTCTTTCCCGGCAATTGCATCACTTTAATCAGCTTTCATACCAGAGACTGACAACAGTTAGCCTTTCATCTGTGGTCAGTGGATGTACCGTTTCCTCTGCACGCACACAACCCCGCAGAGTCGAAGGCAATCTGAAGAACTTGGTTGCATCGCCCTCTCGACACCCCCTCTACGCTCCTCCAGCAGCGTGACATATCGGCCGGCTACATCAGCTGCCAGACACCACCTATCACCATCACTTTGGAGGGCCTTTTAATCCGCACTCTAAAAGAAGTCTTCCCTGTCAGTAGGAGCAAACGTGACACCAATATTAAAAACCCAGGAGCGGTGGTGGAGAAGAGGAGAGGAGAGAAAGAGCAGAGACCCCAGGTGAAGGCTCGGCAGGGCGAGCCTCCCAACTGGCCTTTTGCATTTCAACCCGCAGTCCAGCTTCAGAGACTGGAAAACATCCGACTGTTGCAGACTGTAGAGAGAGAGAAAAAAGAACAACAACAAAATCCACTCAATGATTGCATGGAGAGTTAGGATGAAACATTTACAGATTGACATTTACAGATCTTTGTTTTAAGGTGATGGTGGTGATGGTGGCTTTTAACTGTCAAAAGAGCGCTTCACCTCATGTGTCCTCAAAGCCTTTTGCCGGGGCGTGCTGGGACCTCATTTCAGCCAGGAAGTTTTATAATTTAGACAGGCCCACGTGCGCCCAGAGTTTTAGCTGAGCACAGTCTGGAGAGGATTGTCAGGAAAAGGCTGTTCAAAAGTGTGGGGGACCTTCACAAGGAGTGGACTGAGGCTGCATCAAGAGCCACCACACACTGATGGATCCTGGACATGGGCTTCAGATGTCGTATTCCTCTGGTTGAAGCATCCTGGTCTTCCATAACACCTCAGCAGTGCCACAGGCTGAGAACATCCATGCCACGCAACCGCATTAAGGCAGTCATTCAAGTAAAAGGCCCAAACCAAGTATTAAGTACATATGCATGATTATAGTTTTCAGAGGGCTCACATTTCTTTGTTTAAAATCATTTTTCCATTGATTTTATGTAATATTCTAATCTTCTGAAATTTTCATTTTGGGGTTTTTACAAGCAAAATTAAAACAAAGGCTTGACATATGTCACTTTGCATGCCATGAGTCTATATCATATATTAGTTTCACATTTTAAACTGAATTACAGAACATTTTTCACAATGTTTCTAATTTTCTGAGTTCCACCTGTATACCTCCACAGACAGCAGAACAAGTTATAGAAATGAGGATGACTTTTTAGCCCCACTCACGCACAGTATGTCTCTGTCTGCTACATGATTGCGCCAACTTGAACTAACTCGGAGGGGTGTTAAACGGTATCTCTTGTTAAAGAGCATGAATGAGAAGTGCGACGTCAAAGTGTTTTTCAGATTTTCATTCTTCAGTCAGTTTTTGGTACATGACCAAACCGTCTGTGTAACTTTAATCATGTCTCAAACAACAGGCTATGATAGCATAACTGTGAGAGTGCGTCAGTCATTTCATTTTTTTTTTTTTTTAAACTGCCGCAGCCCACTGGGAAACGTCCCCAACATTCCTGATTACCCAGCACGCCATTTCTTTCTGGGCTTTGTGATTATAATTTTTTCGGGGGGAAAGGAGCTCATGCGGTAAAAAAAGACTGGAGACAAATTATGTAGAACACCATTTCATATTCAATCCAACCCTTACTCGTCAACAGTCACATCCATAACATACAACAAGGCCTCCAAACCATGACATATTTACCCATCATGGCGACAGGAGACAACATTGATATTCATTCGACAGCATCATTCAGTGCAATACATCGTTTTGCAATGCAGCTCTTCTAGTCATGATGGCCACACCGTATGACAAACTATTGTAAGTAACTCAATAGTGCAGTTGACATTCACCTGTTCCTCTTGTCACTTCTGGTTGCGGCAAACATTTGGAGAGTCACGGCCCACTGTCTGCGAGTACGCCAGCCCTGAAATGGAAATTGTGCATTGTGAGGGAATCATTATGGATCCTCCATCATCATTGTCACTGAAAAGAGATTTGTCAACGTGGCAGGTCAGTGCTCAATGTCACGCCAAACGCTGCACTGTGAAAAAGCATGAAATAATGACCACCTGCCTGTTATTGGGAATCCGAGCGTGATGTGGCACTGTGCGGCGCTAAAACCCGACATTTATTTCGGCTTGTTTTGCCGTTTCACTGAACCACAATGGCCGTCCGTGGTGCTTGCCGCTTTTATCACATATTGACCACATCGGAACAACAATGCCCCATGAGAGCAGCAGTTTATCCAGTAATCCATTAACGAAGTGGACTCTCCCTTCCGCCATGTGGTTTGTCAATGAGGGGTAACGCACTCGTTAGTAAGTCGGTGTTCCCCGCCGAGATTTTGAATCAAGACGTCGTCTAAGAAAGCAACACGCCATCTGTATCGAGAGTGTAAATGTTTAAAGTGTCTAGAACTTCTTGGGTTCATCAACACTGGCAGCAAAAGTATTTACTTAGGACAAAGTGCAGTCTTTGGAAAAAAAAGAAAATCAAGAACCATTGCATTATGTCTCCAAGTGCAATGGTACAAACAAGCAGTCCTAAAATCTGCTATACCAGTTGGATGCCAGAATTTCTGACACCTCCACCCGACTGCCAGCTAATGTGTGTACACAACAAGAGTAACGTGTCATCACTGTTTTTGACTGCAGCCTGTCTGGGACCCCTGCAGAGTCCAAAACCAGGCCAGGACAGCTCACGGTCTGGAGAAACGTTTCGCCTTAGCATCAGGGCAGACAGAGCAGAATGTGACCGTATCAATATTAGGTTATTATTAGATATCTTCAGGCCAGAAAAATGAGCTCGATCTACAAAGAAGCATAAAATAGAGCAATGGCATGTGGCAATGGAGGTGTTAAAGTAGTTACAGATTGCACACATATACAGCACACACTTCTATGATCCAGTTCTTTCACTTTGCTTTCCACAAAGGAGCATGGCCACAAAAGACTTTCTCAAAGAGCTCTCCGCTGGTCAATGTCACGTCTGTGGCTCTGGAGTGTCCCTCGATCATTCACACATTGACACCAGCTATAGACATTACATTTCTAAAATTTTTAGAAGGTGTAACGGTCTCTTCTCTGAAACTGCGTCCAGCTCGAGGCACACGAAGCATGTCCCTGAGGATTAACCAAGGATTGTGTTTTGTTGTTTTTTTTTTTCTACCATGATGAAAAACTGTTACAGGTTGGATGGGTTAAAGAAAAAATAGTCTAAGCTTTGTCAAATATTGTTGGCTTTGTATTATATGTTTGGCTGTGTATTATACACTTTTGTTCGAATTTAAATGCTGAATGAAGAAGAAACATTGAAACAAATGTCTGGATTACCTTATTTTTTAAGAGTCAACAGCCTTCTTCAATCAATTAGTGCATGCATTTGCAAACACTAACCATTATGGCAAAGCACTGGTGTGAATGGAAGTTATTTCGAGTTCCATGAGTAACTGCTCCTCTTCATATAGTCCCTTGAGATACTTAGCGATGTTCATTATTAAAATCAGCGAACTGTGGATAAACCTTAAATCGAACGGCCCCCGAAGGTAGTTATAACACCATTGATTCTCTATTTGCGGCGCAGAGCTTCTTTGGACAGAATCTTTGGCAGCAATCTTTGCCGCATTAATTTCTGCCTGTTTGCCTCACACCGGTGAACTTTTAGATTTGCATTTGCGGTTTACGTTTAGACCAGCACAACAAAAAGCAAAGGTAATGAATCATCCATTTTACCTGCACTTTTGGAAATAATACCTAAAGTTGCACTGCCTGAGGCTCATTAAATTCCATTTAATGCAATCTATGTAGGTGCCATTTGTTTGCTTTCCTTACTAAGCAAAAATATACGGACACCCACTGAGCCACAGAGTTTGAGAAAAGTGCTGATTAGAAAGTAGGTACAGTATAGTAATGCATATTTATTCTTTGTGGCTCTTCTTGTCCATAGAAGTTCAAAGACTTCTATGGACAATATTACAACAAGGACCGTGACGTCGCCCGGTATGGTGCAGCCGGGGCCCCACCCTGGAGCCAGGCCTGGGGTTGGGGCTCGAATGCGAGCGTCTGGTGGTCGGGCCTCTGCCCACGGGGCTCGGCCGGGCACAGCCCGAACGGACGACGTGGGCCCGCCCTCCTGTGGACTCACCAACCGCAGAGGGATCCGTAGGGGTCGAGTGCTGAGAGGACTGGGTGGCAGTCGAAGGCAGGTGCCTCGACGACCTGGTCCGCGTGCGCAGCTTCTGGCGTTCGGGACATGGAACGTCACCTCGCTGGGGGGGAAGGAGCCTGAGCTCGTGCGGGAGGTAGAGAGATACCGGCTAGATATAGTCGGGCTCACCTCCACGCACAGCCTGGGTTCTGGATCCCAACTCCTGGAGAGGGGCTGGACGCTCCATTTTTCTGGAGTTGCCCGCGGGGAGCGGCGGCGGGCTGGGGTGGGTTTGCTCATAGCACCCCAGCTCAGCCGTCACGTGTTGGAGTTCACCCCGGTGAACGAGAGGGTCGCGTCCCTACGCCTTCGGGTCGGGGACAGGTCTCTCACCGTTGTCTCGGCCTACGGGCCCAACATCGGTGCAGAGTACCCGGCCTTCTTGGAGTCCCTGGGAGGGGTACTAGATGGTGCTCCGGCCGGGGACTCCATTGTTCTACTGGGGGACTTCAACGCCCACGTGGGTAACGACAGTGAGACCTGGGTGGGGGTGATGGGGAAGAACGGTCTCCCCGATCAGAACCCGAGTGGTGTTCTGTTATTGGACTTCTGTGCTAGTTACGGTTTGTCCATAACGAACACCATGTTCGAGCACAAGGATGTCCATAAGTGCACGTGGCACCAGGACACCCTAGGCAGGAGGTCGATGATCGACTTTGTAGTTGTGTCATCTGATCTCCGGCCGCGTGTCTCGGACACTCGGGTGAAGAGAGGGGCTGAACTGTCAACCGATCACCACCTGGTGGTGAGCTGGATCCGCTGGCAGGGGAAGAAGCCGGTCAGACCTGGCAGGCCCAAACGTGTTGTGAGGGTCTGTTGGGAACGTCTGGTGGATCCCTCTGTCAGTAGGGTCTTTAACTCCCACCTCCGGAAGAGCTTCATCCAGATTCCGAGGGAGGTAGGGGACATGGAGTCCGAGTGGACCATGTTCTCCTCCTCCATTGTCGATGCGGCTGCTCGTAGTTGTGGCCGTAAGGTCTCTGGTGCCTGTCGCGGCGGCAACCCCCGAACCCGGTGGTGGCGCCCGGAAGTAAGGGATGCCGTCAAGCTGAAGAAGGAGTCCTATCTGGCCTTGTTGGCTTGTGGGACTCCGGAGGCAGCTGAGAGGTACCGGCAGGCCAAGCGTGCTGCAGCTCGTGTGGTCAAAGAGGCAAAAACTCAGGTCTGGGAGGAGTTCGGAGAAGCCATGGAGGAGGACTATCGGTCGGCCTCGAAGAGATTCTGGCAAACCATCCGGCGCCTCAGGAGGGGGAAGCAGTGCTTCACCAACACTGTTTACAGTGCGGGTGGGGAGCTGCTGACCTCGACTAGGGATGTGGTCGGGCGGTGGAAGGAGTACTTCGAGGATCTCCTCAATCCCACTGTCACGTCTTCCGATGAGGAGGCAGAGGCTGGGGACTCGGCGGGGGGCTCAGCCATCACCCAGGCTGAAGTCACCGAGGTGGTTAGAAAGCTCCTCGGTGGCAAAGCCCCGGGGGTGGATGAGATTCGTCCCGAGTACCTTAAGTCTCTGGATGTTGTAGGGCTGTCTTGGCTGACACGTCTCTGCAACATTGCGTGGCGGTTGGGGACAGTGCCTCTGGATTGGCAGACCGGGGTGGTGGTCCCCCTCTTCAAGAAGGGGGATCGGAGAGTGTGCTCCAATTACAGAGGGATCACACTTCTCAGCCTCCCTGGTAAGGTCTACTCCAGGGTGCTGGAGAGGAGGATCCGGCCAATAGTCGAACCTCGGATCCAGGAGGAACAATGCGGTTTTCGTCCTGGTCGTGGAACACTGGACCAGCTCTATACCCTTCATCGGGTGCTCGGGGGTTTGTGGGAGTTCGCCCAACCAGTCCACATGTGCTTTGTGGACCTGGAGAAAGCGTTTGACCGTGTCCCTCGTGGTGCCCTGTGGGGGGTGCTCCGGGAGTATGGGGTCCGGGGCCCTCTACTAAGGGCTGTCCGTTCCCTGTATGACCGTAGCAGGAGCTTGGTTCGCATTGCCGGCAGTAAGTCAGACCTGTTCCCGGTGCGTGTTGGGCTCCGCCAGGGCTGCCCTTTGTCACCGGTTCTGTTCATTACTTTTATGGACAGAATTTCTAGGCGCAGCCAGGGGCCGGAGGGTGTCCGGTTTGGGAACCTCAGAATCTCATCTCTGCTGTTTGCAGATGATGTTGTTCTGTTGGCTTCATCAAATCAGGACCTTCAGCACGCACTGGGGCGGTTTGCAGCCGAGTGTGAAGCGGCCGGGATGAGGATCAGCACCTCCAAATCTGAGGCCATGGTTCTCGACCGGAAAAAGGTGGCTTCCCCGCTTCAGGTCGGTGGGGTGTCCTTGCCTCAAGTGGAGGAGTTCAAGTATCTCGGGGTCCTGTTCACGAGTGAGGGACGGATGGAGCGTGAGATCGGTAGACGGATCGGTGCGGCGTCAGCAGTGATGCGGTCGCTGTATCGGACTGTTGTGGTGAAGAGGGAGCTGAGCCAAGCGGCAAAGCTCTCGATTTACCGATCGATCTACGTTCCCACCCTCACCTATGGTCATGAGATCTGGGTAATGACCGAAAGGACAAGATCGCGAATACAAGCGGCCGAAATGAGTTTCCTTCGCAGGGTGGCTGGGCGCACCCTCCGAGATCGGGTGAGGAGCTCAGTTACCCGGGAGGAGCTCGGACTCGAGCCGCTACTCCTCCACGTCGAAAGGAGCCAGCTGAGGTGGCTAGGGCATCTGTTCCGGATGCCTCCTGGTCGCCTCCCTCGTGAGGTGTTCCAGGCATGTCCTATTGGGAGGAGGCCTCGTGGAAGGCCCAGGACACGCTGGTGGGACTATGTCTCCGAGCTGGCCTGGTGTCGCCTCGGGGTCCCCCCAGAACAGCTGGAGGAGGTGTGCGTGGATCGGGAAGTCTGGGCATCTCTGCTGAGACTGCTGCCCCCGCGACCCGGCCCCGGATAAAGCGGAAGAAAATGGATGGATGGATGGATGGATGGGCTCTTCTTCCTACTAATATTAGAGACAAACACATTTATTTATTGGTACGAATTTTTGAAAGACAAATCGATCATGTTTTATTTGGTTTATTTATTTATTTTTTGTCTTTGTGTTTACTCCTTACTCTATGACTTCCCATCATTGCATTAGTTTGGTCAGACAAAAAGGAAGTTGATGTCACTGGCGCTGTGGTCAGGTTAATTGTAGGTGTGTGGCAGGGTGTACGCCCTCTCATCCCAGTTCATGGTCCTGGGTATGCATTTCTAGAATTAAATCGAGACACTGCAGATAAAATGAGAAAACACGTAATGCAAGTTTTCCGTCAAGACTGGAAAGTTTGGAGCTGTTTCTTGTCTTCAGTCGCACTGGCTTTCTGGTGTCCCCCAGAAAGGAAATGACACAAGCGTTCCCAAAAGGACAATATTTGCGTGCAGTAATTTCCTGGAAAATTCTGAAACTCTACTTGACAAAACGTCAAAAAATAATGGTTGATTGAACGCTGCGTGAAACTTTCTAAATGGATAAACAACACATTTTTCACATCCTTATTTTCCCCTTATGATATAATACCTTACGGCTCCATACAGGTTTTCTATAGCAACAGCAACAAAAAAAGGGCTCAAACTCTATCTATTCTCTTATTGACACTTGAAACAATAAAAGTGTAAATTTATTCATAAATGTTCCAAAGAATTATGCACCCCGAAATAAGCAGACGAATGAAATCTATAGTCCTGACATCTGCTCTGAGTTGAAGTTGTGAGTTCGGTTGGTCCATAAATAAAGTGTCTAGCGAGCGCTGAGGGCTGTGACAAGCTGCACCGGGGCTGACCTCTGTATCCTCCGCATCTGTGGGACTGAGAGGAGGCCAGCCAACTGCTCTGCTCAATTCACAGTCTGGCCTGCTCAAGCCTGCAGCCGCTTATTCAACTTTTTTTTTGCACCTATGGGGGCAGTTAAAAATATAGACACACAAAGCCTCCTCCAGCACATGCCGAAGATTCTCAGTCGGGTTAAGATCTGGGCGTAACGGTGGCCAATCCGTGTGTGAAAAGGATGCAGGAAGCCAACACTCAGTCTCTTTCAGAATCGGCATGTTCCACCACAATACTTTGGTTTCTTTCTGGATACCCCGAGTGCGTCCAATGTCCATTAACATGCACGTGAAGGATAACAAAATTACCCATGTAAGATTATGTTTGGTTTTTTTGTTCTCTTGCCAAAGGTCGCTATAGCTTTAGGATTGGACTCATTCACACAATTTCAAACTGAAATTAAAGTGAATCTTCTGAATTAAATCTCAGAAGATTAGAATATTACATGAAATCAATAAAAAAAAAATGTAAACAGAGAAACTATACTCATACATGTGTTCTTAGTACTTAGTTTGGACCCTTTTTGCTTTAATTACTGCCTCAATGCGGCGTGGCATGGATGCCATCAGCCTGTGGCACTGTTGAGGTGCATTGGTCGGCCAATCAAGCACAGTATGGCCATTAAGTCTTGCTGGAAAATGAAATCAGCATCTTCATAAAGCTTGTCTGTTGAAGGAAGCATGACGTGCTCAAAAATCTCCTGGTAGACAGTTATGCTGAGTCTGTACTTAATAAAGCTCAGTGGACCAACACCAGCAGAGGACATGGCTCCTCAAATCATCACAGACTGTCGAAACTTCACACTGGACTTCAAGCATCTTGGATTGTGTGCTTCTCCATTCTTCTTGCAGACTCTGGGACCTTGGATTCCAAATGAGACGCAAAATTTGCTCTCATCAGAAAATAGAACGGTGGACCACTGAGCAACAGACCAGGTCTTTCGTTCTTTAGCCCACACAAGACGCTTCTGAAATTGTTTGTAGTTCAGGAGTGGCTTAACAAGAGGAATACGACATCTGAAGCCCATGTCCAGGATCCGTCTGCGTGTGGTGGCTCTTGATGCGCTGACTCCAGCCTCAGTCCACTCCGTGTGAAGGTCCCCCACACTTTTGAATGGCCTTTTCTGACGATCCTCTCCAGACTGAGCTCATCCCTGCGGCTTGTGCACCTTTTTCTTCCACACTTTTTTTATTAATGTGCTTTGATAAAGCACTTTGAGAACATCAAACTTCTTTTGCTATTTCCGTTTGAGCCTTTCCCTCCTTATGGAGGGCGTCAATGATGGTTTTCTGCACAACTGTCAGGTCAGTAGTCTTCCCCATGATGGTGAATTCTACTGAACCCCCGAGAGACGATTTAAAGTCTCAGGGACCCTTTGCAGTTGTTTTGGATGAATTAGCTGACGAAAGGGGGACACTTTAAGCCTATATAGTCTCCTTTCACAATATTCTAATCTTCTAAGATTTTGCATTTATGGTTTTTACAAGCTGTGAGCCAAAATCATCAACATTATAGTAAATAAAGGCTTGACATATGTCACTTTGTATGTCATGAGTCTATATCCGACCTGGGCAAATTACCGGGGCCACATCCGGCCCGTGAGATGACTCAATCCGGCTCACAACTTGTAGGGCTTAAATCAAAATAAAAGGAAAGAATTCCATACGTGTCCAGCAGAGGGCACTGACATGATAAGAGATCAGGATATAAACAACACATTAGCTACAGTCCTGTCAGGCTCATTATTATTCATTTATTGAAAAAAGTTTCCTCAATAGTATTTTCTCAATCAATATATATTTTTATTTTGGAGCTTTTGTTTATGGACCCCGGCAATACACTCCCCTTTTGGCCCCTAAGGAAATTTACTTGGAGACCCTTGCTATCACTTAATTTCCCACAATCTGGTAGAAGTTAACGAGTATAAGAGGTTGAATAGCCTGAATAACACATGTGCGTCCTTTGCTTGATATGGCTAAATATTTACAGAAAATAATAGTCCTGCTAATACCAGTATCAGATATTCAAAATACACAATATTTTTTTGGCTTCACGTGACAATGTAAATATAATAATGTAAATATTGTAAATAATTGCTCAAATCAATCAAATCAATCAATCAGTGTAATGTACAGGATAAAGTTGCAGAATAAGTTCGAGTTATTGTTGGTGCGGCCCCCCGACTCAATTCAGGCTTCTTATGTGGCCCCTTATGAAAATTAATTGCCCACTCCTGGTCTATATCATATATTAGTTTCACATTTTAAGTTGTATTACAAAAAATAAAAGAGCTTTTTCATGATATTCTAATTTTTGGAGTTTCACCTGTATATATTTTATCCATTGTGAATGTGAAGAGGCCACAGAATCTTTCCACTGAAGCAATGTAGCTTGTCTGGCCAATAAAAATGAAAAATATAGCACTCTGAGCTTGATTTTTGGCAAGGTAAGATCCGGGGCTCCACCGAAAATAGCACAGATTGGATCTGGCCTGATTTGGTGATGCAGGACTTTGGAGATTCAATCTGCTTTCTTGAGACTTTTTGAGTAAAGGATGCCAGTTTGGTTGCGTGTTTCCTCGCGAGACAGACTCGGGTTATGCCAGAGTCATCCAGCAATTCAGTTAACTGTGAACAGAGCAGGAGCTTTATGTTCATATACCACTGGATTTTAAGACAGCAAGGTGGAGAAACCTAGCATAGTTATAGCGTAAAGGTTTCAAAATGTGGTCTTTGCTCTAATAGCCTCATCCCCGTGTATGACCTTAACTAAGCTCTCCTTTCTCTCTCATTTCCATCTTTCATCTCCCCAAAGACCGTCTCCTGCGACCCTCCGTTCGGGAAGATGTCTCCAAAATGGCTGCCGAGGGATCGAAGCTATTCCCTATAGCCCTATGTGTATGTGCCCCCTTTTTTTTTTACCTCGCCTCGTCTGATCTGATCTGATGTGAAATCACAAATTGGCCCCTCGCCACTGCCCCGCGTGTACATAACCCAACTCATTAAAGTGTGGAGGGTTATTAAAAAGTGATGGAAGGAGGTACTGCCTTGACAAGAAATAGTGATTCAGTTTAATAAGGGGGAAGAAGTAGTAGTGGAGAAGGTCTACAAAAGGAGGATGTAGGAAAAAAGGGAAACATTGTCGGCAGAATGAGGCGGAACGTTTAGTTTAGTTTATTAGTTTATTTGGGATGTAAACATTCTGCTCAAAAGGAGTGGGCTGAAGCTAGAGCTTATAAGCGTCCACCCCAAAAATCAATACAACATTTACAATATAGCATCTACATAAAGACATTACATGACAGAACTATAATAATAACTTTATCCTACTGCAATTACATTATCAATCATACAATTAGCAGCATCATATTTTGATCTTCATCAATGTCAAAGAAGAACCAGTGACACTGCAAAGCGGCTTTTTTAACACAGACCAAATGACAAAGCATTGTTTGAAATGTTCATATAGATAAAGGAAACGAAGCACGACAACCACGGTCTCACTTCATGTACGATGTTTAGAACAAAGCAAGTAACAAATGGCAACCCTTAATATAATATATTTTAGCATGTAACATTACCGGAAATCACTATTTTTATGTTATAAAGGCACGTTACTATGCAGTACATATTATACTTCGTGATCTTGCTACTTCCCAGTTGTCATAACCATCCTCAATATAATTTTAATTTGTGTTTAATTATTATTATAATTATTATTGAGGACATAGGATTTGTGTCTATCAGTTCACAATTATAGTTCTCAACGTTTGCAATTTTCGCAGCAAAGTTCGGTCCAAAATCTACAAAGAATTTATTAAATGTTTTGACTACTTCATTCATATTATTTATCCTCATCTTTGAAATATTTTGGATCATTAATTGTTCTTGGTTTATTTCTAATTATACTATTTAAGATATTCCATAAACCTTTAATATTATTCTTATTGCTATCTAACAACTATTATAATAATCCTGTTTACATTTTCTAATGTTACCTATCAGTTTATTTTTATATTTCTTATATTTATTCTCTGCTTCTTTTGTTCTATTTGTATCTATTCTTTGTAGAGTGATTTTTTTTTTCTTACAATCATTTAACAATCCCTTAGACATCCATGTTTTTTTTTCTTTTTTGCACTTTCTGTTTTTACTGTATTTTTTCATTGGGCAATTCTTATCATATACTTTTTGAAATATATGTTCAAACTCATCATATGCCTTATTAATGTCATTCTCTCTGCATACTCCAATCTTGCGTTAATAGCTCCTTTGTAAATGCATCAATGGTTTTATTTACCATTCACTTTCACGCATGTCAATCCTTTGGAGATCCGGAGATATTTATTTGTCATCATGAGGCAAACAAATAGGCAAACAGTGCCTTAGCCTTGGCCAAATCCTCTTAAGGTCTCTACTTAAAATGGCACAGACACATTGAGGATAAAAGCATTTCAAGTAACATTAGGCCGGAAAAATAATGATGGTAGAGGAAATGACCCTCCCTTACATCTCGGCGTGTAACATAGACACATGTAGGTTACTAATGGCTCTTGATTTATTATTAATCCACTGTGACTGTGCATATAAGATGAAAGCGATTTTTTTCAACTTCCTTGGCTCAGTGCTGGTTTGGCAATCTAAAGGCTCAGAGGAAGACTGTGCATAAGTGCTCACAATGTTAATGATTATGAATCTTTTGGTTGTATTTGAATCCAGAGCAAAGTCTGCGCTGTTATCAGTTGATTTGACAGTCAGTATGGAACTTTGAGGATCCTGTTTAGAATATTACGCTTTGTATGTGTGTAAATTGGCTTACACACATACACATTACACATACACATTGCTTGTTTTACGCTTGACTTTGAATGAAATCGTCAGTGAAAGTGCGCGATCACATCTCCTCCGCCCAAACCATTTCTGTGTCCCTGCAAATATCCCAAACTTCAAGGCAGACATCATATTCCCATCAGTCTGCTGCATTCCCAACAACATTGACCAAATCCCCTCAAGGTGCTCAAAATAGCCCAACCACTCGCTATGGATAAGAGCATTTAAATATAGCCAATATTGTTATTGTATTGTATTTTGGGCCAGCACTGCGGTGCACAATGTATTCACCGTGACTACACACATAAATATGAGCAAATGGAGAGGGTGGTAAAAAAGCAGGTAACAAAACAAGACTGGACCGAAATGGAGAACCCCTGGGACTGACAGGAGATACAGGGGGAAAGAAGTGAGCAGTGACTGGTGGGGCCACTGTAGATCCAGATGGGCACAGACTGGGGGAGGAATGAGGGGACATCAATATATACAACTAAACAAATCAACTACTAAAGGAAACAGGTCTGGGCTGCTGTTTACATTCAAGCGATACACAAAAGCAAACATTTTCAATCATTCCTACAAAAGGGAAAAAAGCAACCCAGCAATACATATTTTAAGTGTTTATTTTTTTGCTTTCAAACAGTAGACTGTAGAGGGCTGGGCGACCGCAGTGTAGAACCTGGTAACGTATATCCAGGTCTTGAGTGTTAGGGTTCTGTCTGTTTGTGTTTAGTTCTCCCTTGGTTTTGTTTAGTGCTCTTGTTCCTGTGTGTTTTATTTTAACATCTCTGTTCTGTCATTGTGATTTAGCTTTTATTCCTTGTGTTGATTACCTGTCCCGCCCTGATGTGTGTCACCTGTCCCCTGTTCCTCATGTATTTAGAGGCCTGTGTTCCCCGTGTCCTTGTTGGTTCATTGTGTTGTCTCTTTGTTAGTGTTTCGTGTGTGTCTGTGCCTTTCTGGTCTCCGTGCCTTGTAAGTTTCGTTTGTAAGTGTCCACATACATTAAGTGAACAATCTCTGTAGTGTTTGACATTTTAAAATCTCCGTTTGTTAGTGCTGAATGGGCCAGGAATCCCAGAAATCTTAGAGGTTTTGTCAACAAGATTCTAAGCTCTGTGGGCTCTTTAGACTGTTATGATGAGGAGAAGCCATTGTTGCTCAGTCCGGCTTGCCATCAACAGACAGCAGAAAACGATTTTAAAAATACATAACACAGGTTTTGACCGGGAGCTGAACCTACTCGGCCAGAACCACAGAGGTCAATATCACCCCAGGGCAGGCAAGGAAATGCAATTAATGTTTCTTTTGTTGCGCCACTTAGCGACAACATCTTTTTTTCCCCAGCCTGCTCAAAAGCAACAAGGGGAAGCATTGCACTCTCCTGGTTCTGATTGTACCAGTCTGTAGGATTAGCCAAACGTGCATGATTTGGGTTGATGGATAGGCAACCCCAAAGTAGATAAACCTAAACATGTAGTGGAAAATAAACTTGAATCAAGATATTCCTGCTGCGAGATTAGAACCGGTTTTGGCTATTTTTTTGCATGTGGGTCTTTTTCCGCCATACACCACAACATTGAGTATCAAACCTACATGCAGTGAGGCGAGAGTGCTGATCAGCATTGTATCTCCTTGCCACCGTTGATAAAATGCTATGGACCCGATCTTGTGACTCAAAGCGCAGACTATAGCGTAACATTTTGCGCTGAGTAAAAGCGCACTTTGTGATCTTGCCACTCCAGACTTAGTGTATTTAAATGGGAAGTACTGGGGTTGAGACACCTTTTTCCTCCAACCAGATCGACTCCGCGCCGGGAAGGGGGAGAGAGGGTTGTGGGTAAGTGAACATTTGCTTTGTTTCGCGTTTACGCCAAGCGCTGGCCAGTCCGCGCCACAGCGGAGGCTGTAGCTCTTTCTCACTCGAGACATGAACATGGTTTAGCTCAGATGGGGTTAATAAGGTTTTTTTGTTTGACCTGTGAGAGCCTAGGGCTTAAGGAAGAACACAAGGCAGCGCAATGTAAACGAGGAATTGAATGTCAGCGGTGCTCCAACAGAGCGGTCACCTCCTCTTGTGACGCCCTCTCCCAAGTGGCAGAGATGAATAGCGCATATCCACCACCCGGAAGATCTCAGATCGCTAGAAGATTGTGCACCTCGTGCGCCAGGCACAAGATCTGGCCCAATGAGTTTAAAAAAAGTATTCGACCTTTAATTAAAATTTCAAATAGAATACAGAAGGCACCAATTAAAATCAATCGATAAATTAACAATAAAACAGGGCTAAAAAAGAATACATTTTCCGCAAAATACCACTATTAGGGATCGAAATGAGCTTGTTTTCTTGGTAGTGCTTGTGCTCCTATTTTTAGATGTAGATTTGGATGAAACCGCGTCAAAATCTACCTGGACCAGTAAGTGGCACTGTGCATCTGCTCCACTTTTTTAAAGGTGGTTCGAGAAAACCTAGGGCATACGCTTCACTAGTCTCAGCCATGGGATCAATTCTATTTTGTTGGGTTGTACTAGCATTATTTCGGGCGCATATGCGACCAAATTGTTCGCAATTTCACGCCCTAACTGTATTTTTGAAGATACTGCAGGTTTGGATTCGTTTGATTCATTGTCTTTTGAAATTGCTGAAAACTTATGACTTACGTTTTAGTCTAGTGTATTATTTGATATCTGTCTCTTTTCACACTGTCATTGTAAACAGACTTATCAGCCATTTTGGGGGAACCCCTGTGAAGTGATTGCTGTTGGGATCATTCAGGTGCTCAAACCCTTCCACCACGTTAAGGTGGTGGTTCCAGGAGAGGCTGTTGGGATATGCCCTCCATGTAAAGTGAATTGAAATAGGATTTTGGGAAAAATAAAACTGCAAGAAAAAAAAGACCAAGGGATGTTTTCAAGTCTTTTAAGCAACTATCTTACTTTCTTAATTACATGCCATGAACTATAGACATTATCGTTCCATTTGCTGCTAAGAAAACCGTGAATAAATGTTGCTTTTTTTGACTCCATGCCCCTCCGTTACATAAACGCATAAAAGGACCATACTGCACGCCTCTATAGCTGTGTCGGCAAATATCTATGCTGCCTCTGCAGACAAGGGTAAAATAGAGAGAAATGAAATAAGGAGGCGGAGATGAGTCTGCTGGCTTTATGCCGCTCCCCTGAGGATCGCAATAACCTGTATACTCCTGACCTGTGGGGTCAGCTGTTGCACCCACACTAGGGAAGTTGAGCAACTGACTCATACAAACGGAATAATTTATTGCGATTTAAGTTGTTTTCAGTGTTGAAAGCTAAGCAACTTGCATCTCAAGTTTATGTGTGGACCATGTTTCATGCACAAGCTGAGCAATATCAGTCAGTTGATAAAAGATTAAGCTGAACTCATTTACAAATCTAAAAGTTGATCTTAAATTCCTGCCCCAGTGCATGCTGACATTACATTGACGGACTGAGCCTTTCGCTAACATTGCCATTTCCAGACCCATATTGGTTTTGACCATAACGGCTGACTGACTAAGTCCATACTCATTTTTGGAAGGGTATGACAATACCTTGCATGATAACCACTCTGCCACTGTGCAAAAATCCCAGTATAACTGCTTTGCTTCAGGACAGAAAGAGAGGGATTGATTCTTCTTAAGGTGCAAAAACGCCACAGAAATTCTGAAAGCAAGTTTAAATTAAAATAAACAGCAGGTATAATACGATCTTCCATACAAATATACACCGTTTTGTTTTTAGCCACTGTAATAACCGCGGCACGGTAGCGCAGCGGTTAGGGCTCTTGCTTCACAGCTGGAAGGTCCCGGGTTCGATTCCCACCTAGACGGGGCCTTTCTGTGTGGAGTTTGCATGTTCTCCCCGTGTCTGCGTAGGTTTCCTCCGAGTACTCCGGTTTCCCCTACCACCAAAAACATGTACAATAGGCCAGGATGAATGATGTGTGTGTGAATGCATGGTGATGGTCAGAGGGATCGTTGGCGCAGATGTGTCGCGACTCCGTCAGTCTGAAGCTACTAACATAGCTTACCATCACCGAGTATGGAGAGTACAATGCTCTCATGTAAAGCGCTTTGTGACCATGTCTGTGAAAGGTGCTATATAAATAAAGATCTTCTTCTTCTAATATCATGTTGGTATTTTGTACTAATGCTCACTATCCCAGTGGGAGTCTGGAAGCACTGAAGCCCAAATATTGTTCTAATTGTTTTATTCAAAAGGCTAATGCATTCTGCACATCCCCCATGAACAATAAGCTAATTTGTTTATGATTGCGTGCTCTTCCCCTGCCTGGGGTGTTCCATCACGAGTGGGGCTTTGGGAACAGCTCTGCGCGACTGTGTGCTGTTTGACACATTTTTTGTCTCAATTAAGAACACTGCTTTTCAGTTATTTGCGTTATAGGACCAAGTGCATCCCAGTCTGACTGCCATTCATTTTAATTAAAAGACCACTTGTGTCTGTTACTTTATGTTTTGCATCTGAAAGCAATTCCGAAGTTGCAAAAGTGCTTCACAGGCAAGAGGTACATTATTTCAAACTGAACTATTTCCTTCCCCGTCAAGCTTTGCAATAAAGTCCTTCCAACTGACAACCATTGCACCTGTGTCATTGAATAAATAAGCCTCCACTTTCTAAAGTGAATACAAAAACATTCATCAGTAGTTCATTCACACTGACAGACTTTGACATTGACCTTTGTCTCAGTTTTTGTTTTATGTGAATAGGTCCAATAATTACAGAAATAATAATGAGGTCTCTAAAATGAATGGCATATTCTATGAGAGAATTTTAGGCCTGTCTTCCACATCAAAATTAAGCTATGAATGCATTTCAGACACCAATTCCAGGACTTTCCATCATTCAAGATTGTTTAGAATTCTTACAGTTATTATTGTTCGATACGGACAAGACTTGCATTTGTAGCCAAGGTTCATTTATCCGTCCCCATAGGTTATGGCACAGAGTCTGAATGTCATCAATAGAACTTCCTCATAGACATCTGCCATTTCAGGGACAAGAAATTACCCAATAGACCAATTTTAGTGGTCGAACTCACTCCAGTGTCCACATACATTAAGTGAACAATCTCTGTAGTGTTTGACATTTTAAAATCTCCGTTTGTTAGTGCTGAAAGCGCCAGGAATCCCAGAAATCTTAGAGGTTTTGTCAACAAGATTCTAAGCTCTGTGGGCTCTTTAGACTGTTATGATGAGGAGAAGCCATTGTTGCTCAGTCCGGCTTGCCATCAACAGACAGCAGAAAACGATTTTAAAAATACATAACACAGGTTTTGACCGGGAGCTGAACCTACTCGGCCAGAACCACAGAGGTCAATATCACCCCAGGGCAGGCAAGGAAATGCAATTAATGTTTCTTTTGTTGCGCCACTTAGCGACAACATCTTTTTTTCCCCAGCCTGCTCAAAAGCAACAAGGGGAAGCATTGCAATCTCCTGGTTCTGATTGTACCAGTCTGTAGGATTAGCCAACGTTTGGGTTGATGGATGGGCAACCCCAAAGTAGATAAACCTAAACATGTAGTGGAAAATAAACTTGAATCAAGATATTCCTGCTGCGAGATTAGAACGTTAATCACTGTAGTAGTGCATTATCGATGCATTTTCCAGATAATGGATGATTTGAAAGCTTCGGTTGGCATGCACGAGATCTTGGCACAAAATAAGATAAAACAAGTTAATTCCTCACAGAGGAATAGACCGCACGGTCTACGGTAGGAATCGAACCAGAGATTTGAGCTGAAACATACACACTTGATTACTAAATTCATTTCAAATTGAATCATTTCAATTTTATTCACAGCATTTCAAATCTGTTTCATGTCATAGTCTCTGTAGCATGCACAATTAGTTCCACTTCATTTGTTTTGCTTTGGCCTTCCAGCATCTCCATATTATCGATTAACCTTGATTTAGTTTCTGAACCAATTTAGAACATGAGCGTTCGTCTCAGAATGTCTTTCAGTGTGTGCACTGTCTGCATGAAAATAGCCAGATCCCATACATTTATATCCTCATTTGTAAAATTTGACCATTGGACAAAAGATGGCATTTATCACGCGGCTGGTTGGATCAATACCATTCGCGAAAGAAGAGAGGTTATGCAGCAAGGACACAGCATGATAGATTGCAGAAGTATAGAAAAGCAACAGTTATTGGGGAAAAGATATCTATCCACAGTGCTATAGTTTAACTTTCACATAAGGTAAAATACAAGAACCTTTGTTCTTCTTCTTCGAAAAAAGACACACTTTTAATTTATATCCATAAAACAACATAAGAATAACAATGACAGTGAGGGTGGTTTGGATGTAACAATAAGTGACTGTTTACAAAAGCAGTATGAAGTTACACAGTGAAACTTAAGTTATAATGTCACAAGAGCAACTTAACTCAAGCAAAAGATATCAAAATGCATACCATTTTGGAGCAGATTTTAAACTTAATGTTTAACTCCTGTCACAAAAGCAAAGAAGCAACATCTGCAATGATGCACTTTAAAGATGTTCCGCTCCCAGGAGAGTTACAAGCGAGATGGACTGGTTCAAGAGGTGGCAGATTGAGTGCAAGGAGGGCAGTACCATCGGCACTACTCTGCTGGAGTGTAAGTCACACTGACAAGCCTGTTCCTTTTGTTCCAGCGAGACAAATCTTCAAGTCTAGGGTATAGAGTATAAACATAATACTTGGTGGTGGTGTTTTTGTCTCTCTTTACTGTGTAAGAGCGTTGAATGATTTGAAAACCTCCTCATACAATGCTCTTTTTATTTTATTTTTTTAAGTCAGTGGCCCTTCAGGTCACAACCAAGCTGTACATCGTGATTTGCGGCAATGAGGGTATAAAGTGCCGTGCCCAAACAATCACCACGATGACGAGATATGAGCTGCAGAAGCTGTGGTTGATGGGAAACCACTGAAAGTTGCTCAAAAGAGTCTATATTTGCCGGAGGCCACAGAACACTCATGAGATGAGCCAAAATGCCAGCCAGGAAAGAGAATCCGGTGAATTTCCAATGCTAACTTGGCTAATGAAAACACCACGGCAAAACAGAGACATGCGGCTATGGACGAACTGTCTGAAGATGGCATTCAGAGTTAGCTGGCTTTCTGGGAGGGAATGGAGAGTATACGCGTCAAACCCATTGAGTATTCAAGTTTAATCCAGCGTTATGCTCTGTGTATCTTGTGACATTGCCCAAGCAAGAGTCTTCACACCAGGGTAAATTTAGGACGCCATCCCGCCTTGTTTCATTCTCCGTCTGCGTATCTGCTCTCCGCTCCCTCCCTCCTGTCTCCTCCTGAGTTAGTTGCTTCTCTCGCAGGCCCGGGAGTGTACATTGTTGATTGGTGGCGTGCTGGTGAATAGCGGGAGATTGGATGAACCCGCTGATCTGAGCTTGTTCAGCGACTTTTGGCCTGGCGTGGCAGGGACAAAAAGAAGATGGATCTACGGGGCACAGAGAGGACCAAAATAATACGCGACTAAATGTCACCCAGTGAGAGAGCCACTTAGGGTGCTTCTTTATTGAGGCTTCTGCTGCAAATAGATTTTTTCCAGCACTTCGACCGACCACTTTTGTTCAGCTTCACAGCATTAAGATTAGAGGAGGTGGGGAACGCACAAATACACAACCATGAGACCACGGCATGACCTAGAGCGGGAGAAGTGAACATGTACAAAATAAATGCGTTGGCGAGCTAGTGCTTTGGGCTATAACTATTTTTATTTTTTTCAATGTAATTTTGTATTGTCAGTTGGCACACCAATATAGGGGAAGTGTCCTGCCCATCTAAGTGGAAAACTAGATACCTTTTCCCTGCATATATTGGGCAAAAAGAAAAAAACAAGAGAAGTAAAAGAAAACTTGATAAATATTGACAATGCATTTGTACAGTGTTTAATGAGATGAGATGCCTTGGCAGGCTTGCGTCAGTGCAAAGTGAACTGCGAATAGCTCGAAGCCCCTGATGCAACGTTTTAGTGCTTTGGAGGTACGCTTGTCAACATTTCTTAAAGCTCCTTGATATGCCCGTGATATCTCCAAGGCTAGACCTCATGATCCAAACCAGATGGCTTAATTTAAAGTATTATTTTGGTTGGAAATAATAAGGATTACTGTAATGTAGTTGTCTTGTGCCGCTTATGAAATGATCAATTTCATGCAAGATCTGCTTTTCAAAAGTACTTTTACGAAATAATAATAATAATAATAATAATAATAGCCTTAGAAACAGTCATTTAAGTCTACATAATCTACATACCAATGTGGAAATTATCTTTAATTATTATTATTTTTTTCTATGACCTTTGTTTAGTGGCTCACTTTTGCTAATTAGGTGTGAATTAGCAACACTGTCAATATTTTTTTCCTGTGAGTGCAAAAAGGTATATGGAGATGCAACGCAGTGGAAGAACGCAGATTTCACAAAATGATTGATGAAGATGTTTGATTGTGTAAAAGAAGGAAAAAAAAGAGAAATTCTTGTCTCAGTCACTCTAAGTAACTTTTAACATGTTGTGACTTAAAGGTGCATTATGCACCTTTTTATGTGAAAAAAAGAACCTTATATATTGTCCTTATGGGGCTGTATGTGTGGTCAACATGGCACCTACAGCGCTCCAGGATAAATTGTTTTGTAGGCAACCAAAGTACTATAGAGGTGAAGTCAGTGCGATAAGTTAAAAAAAAATAAAAAATAAATAAAAATAAAAAAAGCTTAAATATCTGAGTGGTAGATGAGCCAAGCGTTGGCATAAGAAGCTAATAGCATTGCCATGTCCCTGCTCCCAGAACACAAAGCCAGAGGCAGAAACATGTGGATTTGCTAAATGTCAAGTGACTAAGAGGACTTCAATACTTTTCCTTCACATTTTAGTAAGTGACTAGACCGTATGAGCTGAATGGGCTTTGGGCGCACTCTAAATGTAGAAGTAAAGAGGACTGGCAGAACAGCAGTTATTGGGGGAAAGTAAGCTTGTTGAACTCATTGCCAGTTTTTCTCATCTAAAAAGAAAAAAAAGAAAAAAAAAAGACACACAGATCAGCCGCTGCACCATAAAGGTCACAATAGGCTAGTGCTCTGTGGCGGTGGCAGCCGTGGGATTGGATTGGCCGAGCTTCAAAGCGGAGTGGGGATTAGCATGGCCGCGAGCGAGGGAAAGTAACCCGGCGCTTATGGCCCGCGATTGGAGCCAAATGACAAATTACAGCTGGTCTGGTTAAGGTCTGTGGGCCGGCGAGGGAGCGGCGGAGTGCGGATGAAGGCCCCTGGAAGAAGTGGCCGACTCCATTATACACACGAGTAGCTCCATTCACTCGGGCACGCTCGAGCACGTCAGCCCTGTCCACGCCAGAGGAAGTAGAGCGGAGACAAAAGCGGATACAGAAAAGGGGGGGGGGGGGTAATATTATAGAAGCTTAAAATAACATAAAGTATGTTAGGTCATGTCTGTCCTCTGCGTGTGGCCCGTCCTCCTGTGTCTCTGGGCCGACCTGCAAGAACAGAGGGCGACAGCATTGTATAGCACCTGCGGATCAATCTCCAGATCTTAAGTTCACCTCAGATTTCAAGCTGCGCCAGGAGGAGGCAGTTGAAAATAAATCGTTACTCATTTCTTGGAATCGCCATATCTCCCTCGCGTCCCCGTGTTTTGCGTAAAACCACTCAGTCACCAGCCAGCTCTCATTCAAAAAGTCAGAATTTGAACAAAATATTTTCATTATGAGAGATTATGCAAAAAAAAACTCGTTGCAGTTGACCTCCAGCCGTTACATTGCGTGAAGAGAATATAAATATAATCAGTGATGAAATGTGTGTCTGCTAAAGAGATGATCACAGCCATGCAAGCATAAAAGAGGTTGATAAAGTTTTTTTTTTTTTTTTCGTTAATGGGAATATTCAAGGTAGAAGATAAAACACTGAGCGTTCTTCATAAATGGAGGTCAGACAGCAATTAGCACCCATTAGGATTGAATCGAAAGTGACTTAAGAAAAAAAAAAAAAGCCCCAGAGAAAGAGATATAAAAAAAAAATGAACTAAACATTTCCCCCGATCTGGGAGTGAGGGTTATGATTAGGGTTAGGAACGGGATATGATTGTGTTTCACTCACACAGATCTTAAACGTATTTTTTAGAAACTAGAAGATCTTGGCTTTCAAATCCGGTATCACACTGGTATGTAGGCTGTATAAGCTCTCAGCTCACAGGCTCTGTTTCGCAAACGGTGCCCAGACTTCCAATACGCGCATGATCGTTCTTCCCATGAAACCTCGTCTATGCCGCATTGTCTATGTATGTTATGTCTTTCCGATGTCTGTAAGTGACCACGGCCCTGTGACAAATGTCTCCCTCAGGAGACAAATAAAAGGAACAATAACCTTCCGGCAGTCTGTTTCTCTGACGGTGGCCATGATAGATATTGCCATTCCTTTCAAAATGGCCAGGGGTTAGTCGTTCAAAATTACCTCAATTCATACAGTGTAATGAAGTGTGCTATTGGTCCTCCTCATAAGCTTTCTTAATGTGAGTCACTTACTCAAGCAACACCTCATAAAATATTTCACCTCGGTGCAGCAAGCCTACAGAAGATGCACTAACATTAAAGATGGAACTATCCCATGAGTTCTAATATTAGACTTTTTTACCTAAAAGTACAGACCTAATAAGACGGGTCAACAGTTTGGCAGACTTGTGGGCTATAGGGGCTGAAAAACCAAAGCATTTGGTCATTTCACAGAGCGCAGAGGCCTACCGAAACAATGTTGAGGCAATCAGAGCTAATTGTGCGCTAACGGCTCCCTCTCCACCCGGCTCCTCTAATTGGCTGAAGCACCATCTGTGCGGATAAACACACTGTGCACACTCCAATGCGTCAGATACACACTCATCCCACCGTTATCATTGGCTGTACAGTAGTTACATCCAGATTAATGCACAGGCCTGGAAAATTGGACCAAAAGTAACTGGTAACTTTGTGCAAGTGGGCTGTTCGGATGGACACTTAAGGACCAACTTTATTCATTTCTCCTGGGAGTCCTAAGAAGAAAAAAAAAACATATTCAAATGATTCACTATGTTTTTGATTATGGTAAGATAACCATAACTGTTGCTATGCTGTGATACCCTAAATCGAATCATGATATATGTAAAACTTCTGGACAACTATGGCATAAATACACCTCATATATACTATAGCAGATTGAAATAAACCCTTACTGCAAGAAAATAAGGCTGGAAACATTCCTGTGGGATTGTATGTGAGCTGATCCATAGGACAGTTAACAAAGTTTGCTCAGAAAGCAGCACTTATCCGGATGCTGTGGGATTGGTTCTGTTTCCTGAAAATGCCTTTAATGTTTGCAGTCATTGCTAATATGATCAGTCTAGTAATGCAAAAGTACTGAAACTGGAAAGCTTTTCTGCATAATGTTTGAGTGCGCTTTGCTTTAGAGACAAAAGCCGCTTGTAACTGCATGTGAAGAACAACAGCCACGTTACGTCACGTGTCTGGGGTCTTTGCGCTTCTCAGAGAATATAGTTTCTTTTTTAATCCATTTGCTCTGAGGCAGCCTTCTTCGTCAAAACTTTTCACCAAATGCGTACAAACTTACCGAAAGAGCTTCCATGCTGCCTGATGTATAGAACATTTACACAACAATGGGGTCGTACTTCTTCTGGGTGACATGGTAGTTTGTTTTAAACACACCTTCTGGATAATTTACCCTCCCAACAAACACAAAACAAACAGCAAATCAAACTAGAAACTTGCAATGGCTGAAGCCATTGCGATTGACTGCGGAACAGATCTAATGTGGAATTTAGCTGAAAAATCCTTGAAATACTTGAAAAGGCCTTGAAACTGTTAAAATACTTGATAGATATTTGAAACTCCTGAAGTCCTTGAAACTGTTGAAACATTGAAACTCCTGAAATCCTTTAAACTTTTGAAACCTGGAAACTGTTGAAAGTCTTGAAACTCCTGAAGTCCTTGAAACTGTTGAAACATTGAAACTCCTGAAATCCTTTAAACTTTTAAACCTGGAAACTGTTGAAAGTCTTGAAACTGCCGAAGTCCTTGAAACTGTTGAAACCTTGAAACTGTTGAAGTCCTTGAAACTGTTAAATCCTTGAAACTGTTGAAACCTTGAAACTGTTGAAGTCCTTGAAACTGTTGAAGTCCTTGAAACTGTTGCATTATACTGGTTTACATGTAAACATCCCCATTAAGTTGCATTATACTGGTTTACATGTAAAAACCCCTATTAAGTTGCATTATACTGGTTTACATGTAAAAACCCCTATTAAGTTGCATTATACTGGTTTACATGTAAAAACCCCTATTAAGTTACATTATACTGGTTTACATGTAAAAACCCCTATTAAGTTGCATTATACTGGTTTACATGTAAAAACCCCTATTACGTTACATTATACTGGTTTACATGTAAAAAACCATATTAAGTTACATTATACTGGTTTACATGTAAAAACCCCTATTAAGTTACATTATACTGGTTTACATGTAAAAAAACCCTATTAAGTTGCAGTATACTGGTTTACATGGAAAAACCCCTATTAAGTTGCATTATACTGGTTTACATGGAAAAATCCCTATTAAGTTGCATTATACTGGTTTACATGTAAAAAACCATATTAAGTTGCATTATACTGGTTTACATGTAAAAACCCCTATTAAGTTGCATTATACTGGTTTACATGTAAAAAACCCTATTAAGTTGCATTATACTGGTTTACATGTAAAAAACCCTATTAGGTTCCATTATACTGGTTTACATGTAAAAAACCCTATTAGGTTGCATTATACTGGTTTATACTGGTTTACATGGAAAAAAACCCTATTAGGTTCCATTATACTGGTTTATACTGGTTTACATGGAAAAAACCCAATTAGGTTCCATTATACTGGTTTATACTGGTTTACATGGAAAAAACCCTATTAGGTTCCATTATACTGGTTTATACTGGTTTACATGTAAAAAACCCTATTAGGTTCCATTATACTGGTTTACATGTAAAAAACCCTATTAGGTTGCATTATACTGGTTTATACTGGTTTACATGGAAACACCCCTATTAGGTTCCATTATACTGGTTTATACTGGTTTACATGTAAAAAACCCTATTAGGTTCCATCATACTGGTTTACATGTAAAAAACCCTATTAGGTTGCATTATACTGGTTTATACTGGTTTACATGTAAAAATCCCTATGAAGTTGCATTATACTGGTTTACATGTAAAAATCCCTATTAAGTTGCATTATACTGGTTTATACTGGTTTACATGTAAACATCCCTATTAAGTTGCATTATACTGGTTTATACTGGTTTACATGTAAAAATCCCTATTAAGTTGCATTATACTGGTTTATACTGGTTTACATGTAAACATCCCTATTAAGTTGCATTATACTGGTTTATACTGGTTTACATGTAAAAATCCCTATTAAGTTGCATTATACTGGTTTACATGTAAAAACCCCTATTAGGTTGCATTATACTGGTTTATACTGGTTTACATGTAAAAAACCCTATTAGGTTCCATTATACTGGTTTATACTGGTTTACATGGAAAAAACCCTATTAGGTTCCATTATACTGGTTTATACTGGTTTACATGTAAAAAACCCTATTAGGTTCCATTATACTGGTTTACATGTAAAAAACCCTATTAGGTTCCATTATACTGGTTTATACTGGTTTACATGGAAAAAACCCTATTAGGTTCCATTATACTGGTTTATACTGGTTTACATGGAAAAAACCCTATTAGGTTCCATTATACTGGTTTATACTGGTTTACATGGAAAAAACCCTATTAGGTTCCATTATACTGGTTTATACTGGTTTACATGTAAAAAACCCTATTAGGTTCCATCATACTGGTTTACATGTAAAAAACCCTATTAGGTTGCATTATACTGGTTTACATGTAAAAACCCCTATTAGGTTGTATTATACTGGATTATACTGGTTTACATGGAAAAAACCCTATTAGGTTCCATTATACTGGTTTATACTGGTTTACATGGAAAAAACCCTATTAGGTTGCATTATTGCACTGAAGTCCTTGAAACTCCTGGAAACCTTGAAACTCCTGGAAAACTTGAAACTGTTGAAACCTTGAAACTGTATAAGTCCTTGAAACTGCTGAAGGTCAATCTCCATGGCTCACGCCATGGAGATTGACTGTCCTTAAAACTGCTGAAGTCCATGAAACTCCTGAAAACCTTGAAACTGTTGAATCCTTGAAACTGTTGAATCCTTGAAACTGTTGAAGTCCTTGAAACTGTTGAATCCTTGAAACTGTTGAATCCTTGAAACTGTTGAATCCTTGAAACTGTTGAATCCTTGAAACTGTTGAAACCTTGAAACTGTTGAAGTCCTTGAAACTGTTGAATCCTTGAAACTGTTGAAGTCCTTGAAACTGTTGAAGTCCTTGAAACTCTTGAAGTCCTTGAAACTGTTGAATCCTTGAAACTGTTGAAACCTTGAAACTGTTGAAACCTTGAAACTGTTGAATCCTTGAAACTGTTGAAGTCCTTGAAACTGTTGAAATCCTTGAAACTGTTGAAACCTTGAAACTGTTGAAACCTTGAAACTGTTGAAGTCCTTGAAACTGCTGAAATGTCTGAAAGACCTGAAGTCCTATTAAAATGCATGGAAGAATTCTCAATGCAAATTAATGGCAGAATTCCCAAGCCCGTAGAAAAAAACTGGAAAACCGCAGAACTCAAATTTTTTCTGAAAACTCACAAGTTGTGGAAGCTGAACATGTACAAACTGCAGAAATTGCAGAAAAAGTTGAAAAAATCGCTGAAAACCATGAATTTGCGGAAGCCCCATTATAAGTCAATGGGAAAAATCGGTTGAATATCGGCTGATTGCGGAAAAACCGGAAATCGCTGAATTCCCAAAAGTAATAGCAATAATCTCCCAAACATGCGGAACGTTTTGATGTATAACTTGTGGAAATCGCTGAAACTGTGAAAGCGTTGAAAGCTGTTGAAAATCAGGAAAAAAATACTATAATAATAACTAGAAACTTGCAATGGCTGAAGCCATTGCGATTGACTGCGGAACAGATCTAATGTGGAATTTAGCTGAAAAATCCTTGAAATCCTTGAAAAGGCCTTGAAACTGTTAAAATACTTGATAGATATTTGAAACTCCTGAAGTCCTTGAAACTGTTGAAACATTGAAACTGTTGAAATGCTTGAAACTGTTGAAGTCATTGAAACTGTTAAATCCTTGAAACTGTTGAAGTCCTTGAAACTGTTAAATCCTTGAAACTGTTGAAGTCCTTGAAACTGTTGAAACCTTGAAACTGTTGAAGTCCTTGAAACTGTTGAAATCCTTGAAACTGTTGAAGTCCTTGAAACTGTTAAATCCTTGAAACTGTTGCATTATACTGGTTTAAATGTAAAAATCCCTATTAAGTTGCATTATACTGGTTTACATGTAAAAACCCCTATTAAGTTGCATTATACTGGTTTACATGTAAAAAACCCTATTAAGTTGCATTATACTGGTTTACATATAAAAAACCCTATTAAGTTGCATTATACTGGTTTACATGTAAAAACCCCTATTAAGTTGCATTATACTGGTTTACATGTAAAAAACCCTATTAAGTTGCATTATACTGGTTTACATGTAAAAAACCCTATTAAGTTGCATTATACTGGTTTACATGTAAAAAAAACCTATTAAGTTGCATTATACTGGTTTACATGTAAAAAAACCTATTAAGTTGCATTATACTGGTTTACATGTAAAAAACCCTATTAAGTTGCATTATACTGGTTTACATGTAAAAAACCCTATTAAGTTGCATTATACTGGTTTACATGTAAAAACCCCTATTAAGTTGCATTATACTGGTTTACATGTAAAAACCCCTATTAAGTTCCATTATACTGGTTTACATGTAAAAAACCCTATTAAGTTGCATTATACTGGTTTACATGTAAAAAAACCCTATTAAGTTGCATTATACTGGTTTACATGTAAAAACCCCTATTAAGTTGCATTATACTGGTTTACATGTAAAAAACCCCTATTAAGTTGCATTATACTGGTTTACATGTAAAAAACCCTATTAAGTTGCATTATACTGGTTTACATGTAAAAAACCCTATTAAGTTGCATTATACTGGTTTACATGTAAAAAACCCTATTAAGTTGCATTATACTGGTTTACATGTAAAAAACCCTATTAAGTTGCATTATACTGGTTTACATGTAAAAAACCCTATTAAGTTGCATTATACTGGTTTACATGTAAAAAACCCTATTAAGTTGCATTATACTGGTTTACATGTAAAAAAAAACCTATTAAGTTGCATTATACTGGTTTACATGTAAAAAACCCTATTAAGTTGCATTATACTGGTTTACATGTAAAAAAAAACTATTAGGTTCCATTATACTGGTTTATACTGGTTTACATGTAAAAATCCCTATTAAGTTGCATTATACTGGTTTACATGTAAAAAACCCTATTAGGTTGCATTATACTGGTTTATACTGGTTTACATGGAAAAAACCCTATTAGGTTCCATTATACTGGTTTATACTGGTTTACATGGAAAAAACCCTATTAGGTTCCATTATACTGGTTTATACTGGTTTACATGTAAAAAACCCTATTAGGTTCCATTATACTGGTTTACATGTAAAAAACCCTATTAGGTTGCATTATACTGGTTTATACTGGTTTACATGGAAAAAACCATATTAGGTTCCATTATACTGGTTTATACTGGTTTACATGTAAAAAACCCTATTAGGTTCCATCATACTGGTTTACATGTAAAAACCCCTATTAGGTTGCATTATACTGGTTTATACTGGTTTACATGGAAAAAACCCTATTAGGTTCCATTATACTGGTTTATACTGGTTTACATGGAAAAAACCCTATTAGGTTGCATTATACTGGTTTATACTGGTTTACATGGAAAAAAACCCTATTAGGTTCCATTATACTGGTTTATACTGGTTTACATGGAAAAAACCCTATTAGGTTCCATTATACTGGTTTATACTGGTTTACATGGAAAAAACCCTATTAGGTTCCATTATACTGGTTTATACTGGTTTACATGGAAAAAACCCTATTAGGTTCCATTATACTGGTTTATACTGGTTTACATGTAAAAAACCCTATTAGGTTCCATCATACTGGTTTACATGTAAAAAACCCTATTAGGTTGCATTATACTGGTTTATACTGGTTTACATGGAAAAAACCCTATTAGGTTCCATTATACTGGTTTATACTGGTTTACATGGAAAAACCCCTATTAGGTTGCATTATTGCACTGAAGTCCTTGAAACTCCTGGAAACCTTGAAACTCCTGGAAAACTTGAAACTGTTGAAACCTTGAAACTGTATAAGTCCTTGAAACTGCTGAAGGTCAATCTCCATGGCTCACGCCATGGAGATTGACTGTCCTTAAAACTGCTGAAGTCCATGAAACTCCTGAAAACCTTGAAACTGTTGAATCCTTGAAACTGTTGAAGTCCTTGAAACTGTTGAAGTCCTTGAAACTGTTGAATCCTTGAAACTGTTGAATCCTTGAAACTGTTGAATCCTTGAAACTGTTGAATCTTTGAAACTGTTGAATCCTTGAAACTGTTGAAGTCCTTGAAACTGTTGAATCCTTGAAACTGTTGAAGTCCTTGAAACTGTTGAAGTCCTTGAAACAGTTGAAGTCCTTGAAACTGTTGAATCCTTGAAACTGTTGAATCCTTGAAACTGTTGAAACCTTGAAACTGTTGAAACCTTGAAACTGTTGAATCCTTGAAACTGTTGAATCCTTGAAACTGTTGAAGTCCTTGAAACTGTTGAAATCCTTGAAACTGTTGAAGTCCTTGAAACTGTTGAATCCTTGAAACTGTTGAAGTCCTTGAAACCGCTGAAGTCCTTGAAACTGTTGAAACCTTGAAACTGTTGAATCCTTGAAACTGTTGAAGTCCTTGAAACTGTTGAAACCTTGAAACTGTTGAAGTCCTTGAAACTGTTGAATCCTTGAAACTGTTGAAACCTTGAAACTGTTGAAGTCCTTGAAACTGTTGAAGTCCTTGAAACTGTTGAAGTCCTTGAAACTGTTGAATCCTTGAAACTGTTGAAACCTTGAAACTGTTGAAACCTTGAAACTGTTGAAACCTTGAAACTGTTGAAGTCCTTGAAACTGCTGAAATGTCTGAAAGACCTGAAGTCCTATTAAAATGCATGGAAGAATTCTCAATGCAAATTAATGGCAGAATTCCCAAGCCCGTAGAAAAAAACTGGAAAACCGCAGAACTCAAATTTTTTCTGAAAACTCACAAGTTGTGGAAGCTGAACATGTACAAACTGCAGAAATTGCAGAAAAAGTTGAAAAAATCGCTGAAAACCATGAATTTGCGGAAGCCCCATTATAAGTCAATGGGAAAAATCGGTTGAATATCGGCTGATTGCGGAAAAACCGGAAATCGCTGAATTCCCAAAAGTAATAGCAATAATCTCCCAAACATGTGGAACGTTTTGATGTATAACTTGTGGAAATCGCTGAAACTGTGAAAGCTGTGAAAACTGCAGAAAATCAGGAAAAAAATACTATAATAATAACTAGAAACTTGCAATGGCTGAAGCCATTGCGATTGACTGCGGAACAGATCTAATGTGGAATTTAGCTGAAAAATGCTTGAAATCCTTGAAAAGGCCTTGAAACTGTTAAAATACTTGATAGATATTTGAAACTCCATAAGTCCTTGAAACTGTTGAAACATTGAAACTGTTGAAGTCCTTGAAACTGTTAAATCCTTGAAACTGCTGAAGTCCTTGAAACTGTTGAAACCTTGAAACTGTGTAAGTCCTTGAAACTGTTGAAATCCTTAAAACTGCTGAAGTCCTTGAAACTGTTGAAACCTTGAAACTGTTGAAGTCCTTGAAACTGTTGAATCCTTGAAACTGTTGAAGTCCTTGAAACTGTTGAATCCTTGAAACTGTTGCATTATACTGGTTTACATGTAAAAACCCCTATTAAGTTGCATTATACTGGTTTACATGTACAAACCCCTATTAAGTTGCATTATACTGGTTTACATGTAAAAACCCCTATTAAGTTGCATTATACTGGTTTACATGTAAAAACCCCTATTAAGTTGCATTATACTGGTTTACATGTAAAAAACCCTATTAAGTTGCATTATACTGGTTTACATGTAAAAAACCCTATAAAGTTGCATTATACTGGTTTACATGTAAAAAACCCTATAAAGTTGCATTATACTGGTTTACATGTAAAAACCCCTATTAAGTTGCATTATACTGGTTTACATGTAAAAACCCCTATTAAGTTGCATTATACTGGTTTACATGTAAAAAACCCTATTAAGTTGCATTATACTGGTTTACATGGAAAAATCCCTATTAAGTTGCATTATACTGGTTTACATGTAAAAACCCCTATTAAGTTGCATTATACTGGTTTACATGTAAAAACCCCTATTAAGTTGCATTATACTGGTTTACATGTAAAAAACCCTATTAAGTTGCATTATACTGGTTTACATGTAAAAAACCCTATTAAGTTGCATTATACTGGTTTACATGTAAAAAACCCTATTAAGTTGCATTATACTGGTTTACATGTAAAAACCCCTATTAAGTTGCATTATACTGGTTTACATGTAAAAAACCCTATTAAGTTGCATTATACTGGTTTACATGTAAAAAACCCTATTAAGTTGCATTATACTGGTTTACATGTAAAAAACCCTATTAAGTTGCATTATACTGGTTTACATGGAAAAATCCCTATTAAGTTGCATTATACTGGTTTACATGTAAAAACCCCTATTAGGTTGCATTATACTGGTTTACATGTAAAAACCCCTATTAAGTTGCATGATTACACTGAAATCCTTGAAACTGTTGAAACCTTGAAACTGTTGAAACCTTGAAACTGTTGAAGTCCTTGAAACTGTTGAAGTCCTTGAAACTGTTGAATCCTTGAAACTGTTGAAACCTTGAAACTGTTGAATCCTTGAAACTGTTGAAGTCCTTGAAACTGTTGAATCCTTGAAACTGTTGAAGTCCTTGAAACTGTTGAAGTCCTTGAAACTGTTGAATCCTTGAAACTGTTGAAACCTTGAAACTGTTGAATCCTTGAAACTGTTGAAGTCCTTGAAACTGTTGAATCCTTGAAACTGTTGAAGTCCTTGAAACTGTTGAAGTCCTTGAAACTGTTGAATCCTTGAAACTGTTGAAACCTTGAAACTGTTGAATCCTTGAAACTGTTGAATCCTTGAAACTGTTGAAATGTCTGAAAGACCTGAAGTCCTATTAAAATGCATGGGCCTATTAAAATGCATGGCAGAATTCTCAATGCAAATTAATGGCAGAATTCCCAAGCCCGTAGAAAAAAACTGGAAAACTGCAGAACTGTATTTTTTTCTGAAAACTGACAAGTTGTGGAAGCTGAACATGCACAAACTGCAGAAATTGTTGAAAATGTTGAAAAAAATGCTGAAAACTATGAATTTGTTGAAGCCCCATTATAAGTCAATGGGAAAAATCGACCGATTTTTGTCCGATTGCGGAAAAACCGGAAATCGCTGAAGTCCCAAAAGTAATAGCAATAATCTCTTGAACATGCTGAACATTTTGATGTATAACTTGTTGAAATTGTTGAAACTGTGAAAGCTGTGAAAGTTACCGAAAAACTGGAAAAAAATATAATAATAATAAAGAACATGAAAACCAATTATTGACTGCGGAAAGTTCCGCAGTCAATCAACTAGAAACTTGCAATGGCTGAAGCCATTGCGATTGACTGCGGAACAGATCTAATGTGGAATTTAGCTGAAAAATGCTTGAAATCCTTGAAAAGGCCTTGAAACTGTTAAAATACTTGATAGATATTTGAAACTCCATAAGTCCTTGAAACTGTTGAAACATTGAAACTGTTGAAGTCCTTGAAACTGTTAAATCCTTGAAACTGCTGAAGTCCTTGAAACTGTTGAAACCTTGAAACTGTGTAAGTCCTTGAAACTGTTGAAATCCTTAAAACTGCTGAAGTCCTTGAAACTGTTGAAACCTTGAAACTGTTGAAGTCCTTGAAACTGTTGAATCCTTGAAACTGTTGAAGTCCTTGAAACTGTTGAATCCTTGAAACTGTTGCATTATACTGGTTTACATGTAAAAACCCCTATTAAGTTGCATTATACTGGTTTACATGTACAAACCCCTATTAAGTTGCATTATACTGGTTTACATGTAAAAACCCCTATTAAGTTGCATTATACTGGTTTACATGTAAAAACCCCTATTAAGTTGCATTATACTGGTTTACATGTAAAAAACCCTATTAAGTTGCATTATACTGGTTTACATGTAAAAAACCCTATAAAGTTGCATTATACTGGTTTACATGTAAAAAACCCTATAAAGTTGCATTATACTGGTTTACATGTAAAAACCCCTATTAAGTTGCATTATACTGGTTTACATGTAAAAACCCCTATTAAGTTGCATTATACTGGTTTACATGTAAAAAACCCTATTAAGTTGCATTATACTGGTTTACATGGAAAAATCCCTATTAAGTTGCATTATACTGGTTTACATGTAAAAACCCCTATTAAGTTGCATTATACTGGTTTACATGTAAAAACCCCTATTAAGTTGCATTATACTGGTTTACATGTAAAAAACCCTATTAAGTTGCATTATACTGGTTTACATGTAAAAAACCCTATTAAGTTGCATTATACTGGTTTACATGTAAAAAACCCTATTAAGTTGCATTATACTGGTTTACATGTAAAAACCCCTATTAAGTTGCATTATACTGGTTTACATGTAAAAAACCCTATTAAGTTGCATTATACTGGTTTACATGTAAAAAACCCTATTAAGTTGCATTATACTGGTTTACATGTAAAAAACCCTATTAAGTTGCATTATACTGGTTTACATGGAAAAATCCCTATTAAGTTGCATTATACTGGTTTACATGTAAAAACCCCTATTAGGTTGCATTATACTGGTTTACATGTAAAAACCCCTATTAAGTTGCATGATTACACTGAAATCCTTGAAACTGTTGAAACCTTGAAACTGTTGAAACCTTGAAACTGTTGAAGTCCTTGAAACTGTTGAAGTCCTTGAAACTGTTGAATCCTTGAAACTGTTGAAACCTTGAAACTGTTGAATCCTTGAAACTGTTGAAGTCCTTGAAACTGTTGAATCCTTGAAACTGTTGAAGTCCTTGAAACTGTTGAAGTCCTTGAAACTGTTGAATCCTTGAAACTGTTGAAACCTTGAAACTGTTGAATCCTTGAAACTGTTGAAGTCCTTGAAACTGTTGAATCCTTGAAACTGTTGAAGTCCTTGAAACTGTTGAAGTCCTTGAAACTGTTGAATCCTTGAAACTGTTGAAACCTTGAAACTGTTGAATCCTTGAAACTGTTGAATCCTTGAAACTGTTGAAATGTCTGAAAGACCTGAAGTCCTATTAAAATGCATGGGCCTATTAAAATGCATGGCAGAATTCTCAATGCAAATTAATGGCAGAATTCCCAAGCCCGTAGAAAAAAACTGGAAAACTGCAGAACTGTATTTTTTTCTGAAAACTGACAAGTTGTGGAAGCTGAACATGCACAAACTGCAGAAATTGTTGAAAATGTTGAAAAAAATGCTGAAAACTATGAATTTGTTGAAGCCCCATTATAAGTCAATGGGAAAAATCGACCGATTTTTGTCCGATTGCGGAAAAACCGGAAATCGCTGAAGTCCCAAAAGTAATAGCAATAATCTCTTGAACATGCTGAACATTTTGATGTATAACTTGTTGAAATTGTTGAAACTGTGAAAGCTGTGAAAGTTACCGAAAAACTGGAAAAAAATATAATAATAACTAGAAACTTGCAATGGCTGAAGCCATTGCGATTGACTGCGGAACAGATCTAATGTGGAATTTAGCTGAAAAATCCTTGAAATCCTTGAAAAGGCCTTGAAACTGTTAAAATACTTGACAGATTTTTGAAACTCCTGAAGTCCTTGAAACTGTTGAAACATTGAAACTGTTGAAGTCCTTGAAACTGTTAAATCCTTGAAACTGCTGAAGTCCTTGAAACTGTTGACGTCCTTGAAACTGTTGAAACCTTGAAACTGTTGAAGTCCTTGAAACTGTTGAATCCTTGAAACTGTTGAAGTCCTTGAAACTGTTGAAACCTTGAAACTGTTGAAACCTTGAAACTGTTGAATCCTTGAAACTGTTGCATTATACTGGTTTACATGTAAAAACCCCTATTAAGTTGCATTATACTGGTTTACATGTAAAAACCCCTATTAAGTTGCATTATACTGGTTTACATGTAAAAAACCCTATTAAGTTGCATTATACTGGTTTACATGTAAAAACCCCTATTAAGTTGCATTATACTGGTTTACATGTAAAAAACCCTATTAAGTTGCATTATACTGGTTTACATGTAAAAAACCCCTATTATGTTGCATTATACTGGTTTACATGTAAAAAACCCTATTAAGTTGCATTATACTGGTTTACATGTAAAAACCCCTATTAAGTTGCATTATACTGGTTTACATGTAAAAAACCCTATTATGTTGCATTATACTGGTTTACATGTAAAAAACCCTATTAAGTTGCATTATACTGGTTTACATGTAAAAAAACCCATTAAGTTGCATTATACTGGTTTACATGTAAAAAACCCTATTAAGTTGCATTATACTGGTTTACATGTAAAAAACCCTATTAAGTTGCATTATAGTGGTTTACATGTAAAAAACCATATTAAGTTGCATTATACTGGTTTACATGTAAAAAAACCCATTAAGTTGCATTATACTGGTTTACATGGAAAAACCCTATTAAGTTGCATTATTGCACTGAAGTCCTTGAAACTCCTGGAAACCTTGAAACTGTTGAATCCTTGAAACTGCTGAAATGTCTGAAAGACCTGAAGTCCTATTAAAATGCATGGCAGAATTCTCAATGCAAATTAATGGCAGAATTCCCAAGCCCGTAGAAAAAAAACTGGAAAACTGCAGAACTCGATTTTTTTCTGAAAACTCACAAGTTGTGGAAGCTGAACATGTACAAACTGCAGAAATTTTTGAAAATGTTGAAAAAAATGCTGAAAACGATGAATTTGCGGAAGCCCCATTATAAGTCAATGGGAAAAATCGGTTGAATATCGGCCAATTGCGGCTAAACCGGAAATCGCTGAAGTCCCAAAAGTAATAGCAATATTCTCTTGAACATGATGAACGTTTTGATGTATAACTTGTTGAAATTGCTGAAACTGTGAAAGCTGTGAAAGTTACCGAAAAACTGGAAAAAAATATAATAATAATAAAGAACATGAAAACCAATTATTGACTGCGGAAAGTTCCGCAGTCAATCAACTAGAAACTTGCAATGGCTGAAGCCATTGCGATTGACTGCGGAACAGATCTAATGTGGAATTTAGCAGAAAAATCCTTGAAATCCTTGAAAAGGCCTTGAAACTGTTAAAATACTTGATAGATATTTGAAACTCCTGAAGTCCTTGAAACTGTTGAAGTCCTTGAAACTGTTAAATCCTTGAAACTGTTGAAGTCCTTGAAACTGTTGAAGTCCTTGAAACTGTTGAAACCTTGAAACTGTTGAAGTCCTTGAAACTGTTAAATCCTTCTAACTGCTGAAGTCATTATACTGGTTTACATGTAAAAAAAACCCTATTAAGTTGCATTATACTGGTTTACATGTAAAAAACCCTATTAAGTTGCATTATACTGGTTTACATGGAAAAATCCCTATTAAGTTGCATTATACTGGTTTACATGGAAAAACCCCTATTAAGTTGCATTATACTGGTTTACATGTAAAAAACCCTATTAAGTTGCATTATACTGGTTTACATGTAAAAAAACCTATTAAGTTGCATTATACTGGTTTACATGTAAAAAAACCTATTAAGTTGCATTATACTGGTTTACATGTAAAAAACCCCTATTAAGTTGCATTATACTGGTTTACATGTAAAAACCCTATTAAGTTGCATTATACTGGTTTACATGTAAACAACCCTATTAAGTTGCATTATACTGGTTTACATGTAAAAACCCCTATTAAGTTGCATTATACTGGTTTACATGTAAAAAACCCTATTAAGTTGCATTATACTGGTTTACATGGAAAAATCCCTATTAAGTTGCATTATACTGGTTTACATGTAAAAACCCCTATTAAGTTGCATTATACTGGTTTACATGTAAAAACCCCTATTAAGTTGCATTATACTGGTTTACATGTAAAAAACCCCTATTAAGTTGCATTATACTGGTTTACATGTAAAAACCCCTATTAAGTTGCATTATACTGGTTTACATGTAAAAAACCCTATTAAGTTGCATTATACTGGTTTACATGTAAAAAAAACCCTATTAAGTTGCATTATACTGGTTTACATGTAAAAAACCCTATTAAGTTGCATTATACTGGTTTACATGTAAAAACCCCTATTAAGTTGCATTATACTGGTTTACATGTAAAAAACCCTATTAAGTTGCATTATACTGGTTTACATGGAAAAAACCCTATTAAGTTGCATTATACTGGTTTACATGGAAAAACCCCTATTAAGTTGCATTATACTGGTTTACATGTAAAAAACCCTATTAAGTTGCATTATACTGGTTTACATGGAAAAATCCCTATTAAGTTGCATGATTACACTGAAATCCTTGAAACTGCTGAAGTCCTTGAAACTGTTGAAACCTTGAAACTGCTGAAGTCCTTGAAACTGCTGAAGTCCTTGAAACTGTTGAATCCTTGAAACTGTTGAATCCTTGAAACTGTTGAATCCTTGAAACTGTTGAATCCTTGAAACTGTTGAATCCTTGAAACTGTTGAATCCTTGAAACTGTTGAAATGTATGAAAGACCTGAAGTCCTATTAAAATGCATGGGCCTATTAAAATGCATGGCAGAATTCTCAATGCAAATTAATGGCAGAATTCCCAAGCCCGTAGAAAAAAACTGGAAAACTGCAGAACTGTATTTTTTTCTGAAAACTGACAAGTTGTGGAAGCTGAACATGCACAAACTGCAGAAATTGTTGAAAATGTTGAAAAAAATGCTGAAAACTATGAATTTGTTGAAGCCCCATTATAAGTCAATGGGAAAAATCGACCGATTTTTGTCCGATTGCGGAAAAACCGGAAATCGCTGAAGTCCCAAAAGTAATAGCAATAATCTCTTGAACATGCTGAACATTTTGATGTATAACTTGTTGAAATTGTTGAAACTGTGAAAGCTGTGAAAGTTACCGAAAAACTGGAAAAAAATATAATAATAACTAGAAACTTGCAATGGCTGAAGCCATTGCGATTGACTGCGGAACAGATCTAATGTGGAATTTAGCTGAAAAATGCTTGAAATCCTTGAAAAGGCCTTGAAACTGTTAAAATACTTGATAGATATTTGAAACTCCATAAGTCCTTGAAACTGTTGAAACATTGAAACTGTTGAAGTCCTTGAAACTGTTAAATCCTTGAAACTGCTGAAGTCCTTGAAACTGTTGAAACCTTGAAACTGTGTAAGTCCTTGAAACTGTTGAAATCCTTAAAACTGCTGAAGTCCTTGAAACTGTTGAAACCTTGAAACTGTTGAAGTCCTTGAAACTGTTGAATCCTTGAAACTGTTGAAGTCCTTGAAACTGTTGAATCCTTGAAACTGTTGCATTATACTGGTTTACATGTAAAAACCCCTATTAAGTTGCATTATACTGGTTTACATGTACAAACCCCTATTAAGTTGCATTATACTGGTTTACATGTAAAAACCCCTATTAAGTTGCATTATACTGGTTTACATGTAAAAACCCCTATTAAGTTGCATTATACTGGTTTACATGTAAAAAACCCTATTAAGTTGCATTATACTGGTTTACATGTAAAAAACCCTATAAAGTTGCATTATACTGGTTTACATGTAAAAAACCCTATAAAGTTGCATTATACTGGTTTACATGTAAAAACCCCTATTAAGTTGCATTATACTGGTTTACATGTAAAAACCCCTATTAAGTTGCATTATACTGGTTTACATGTAAAAAACCCTATTAAGTTGCATTATACTGGTTTACATGGAAAAATCCCTATTAAGTTGCATTATACTGGTTTACATGTAAAAACCCCTATTAAGTTGCATTATACTGGTTTACATGTAAAAACCCCTATTAAGTTGCATTATACTGGTTTACATGTAAAAAACCCTATTAAGTTGCATTATACTGGTTTACATGTAAAAAACCCTATTAAGTTGCATTATACTGGTTTACATGTAAAAAACCCTATTAAGTTGCATTATACTGGTTTACATGTAAAAACCCCTATTAAGTTGCATTATACTGGTTTACATGTAAAAAACCCTATTAAGTTGCATTATACTGGTTTACATGTAAAAAACCCTATTAAGTTGCATTATACTGGTTTACATGTAAAAAACCCTATTAAGTTGCATTATACTGGTTTACATGGAAAAATCCCTATTAAGTTGCATTATACTGGTTTACATGTAAAAACCCCTATTAGGTTGCATTATACTGGTTTACATGTAAAAACCCCTATTAAGTTGCATGATTACACTGAAATCCTTGAAACTGTTGAAACCTTGAAACTGTTGAAACCTTGAAACTGTTGAAGTCCTTGAAACTGTTGAAGTCCTTGAAACTGTTGAATCCTTGAAACTGTTGAAACCTTGAAACTGTTGAATCCTTGAAACTGTTGAAGTCCTTGAAACTGTTGAATCCTTGAAACTGTTGAAGTCCTTGAAACTGTTGAAGTCCTTGAAACTGTTGAATCCTTGAAACTGTTGAAACCTTGAAACTGTTGAATCCTTGAAACTGTTGAAGTCCTTGAAACTGTTGAATCCTTGAAACTGTTGAAGTCCTTGAAACTGTTGAAGTCCTTGAAACTGTTGAATCCTTGAAACTGTTGAAACCTTGAAACTGTTGAATCCTTGAAACTGTTGAATCCTTGAAACTGTTGAAATGTCTGAAAGACCTGAAGTCCTATTAAAATGCATGGGCCTATTAAAATGCATGGCAGAATTCTCAATGCAAATTAATGGCAGAATTCCCAAGCCCGTAGAAAAAAACTGGAAAACTGCAGAACTGTATTTTTTTCTGAAAACTGACAAGTTGTGGAAGCTGAACATGCACAAACTGCAGAAATTGTTGAAAATGTTGAAAAAAATGCTGAAAACTATGAATTTGTTGAAGCCCCATTATAAGTCAATGGGAAAAATCGACCGATTTTTGTCCGATTGCGGAAAAACCGGAAATCGCTGAAGTCCCAAAAGTAATAGCAATAATCTCTTGAACATGCTGAACATTTTGATGTATAACTTGTTGAAATTGTTGAAACTGTGAAAGCTGTGAAAGTTACCGAAAAACTGGAAAAAAATATAATAATAATAAAGAACATGAAAACCAATTATTGACTGCGGAAAGTTCCGCAGTCAATCAACTAGAAACTTGCAATGGCTGAAGCCATTGCGATTGACTGCGGAACAGATCTAATGTGGAATTTAGCTGAAAAATGCTTGAAATCCTTGAAAAGGCCTTGAAACTGTTAAAATACTTGATAGATATTTGAAACTCCATAAGTCCTTGAAACTGTTGAAACATTGAAACTGTTGAAGTCCTTGAAACTGTTAAATCCTTGAAACTGCTGAAGTCCTTGAAACTGTTGAAACCTTGAAACTGTGTAAGTCCTTGAAACTGTTGAAATCCTTAAAACTGCTGAAGTCCTTGAAACTGTTGAAACCTTGAAACTGTTGAAGTCCTTGAAACTGTTGAATCCTTGAAACTGTTGAAGTCCTTGAAACTGTTGAATCCTTGAAACTGTTGCATTATACTGGTTTACATGTAAAAACCCCTATTAAGTTGCATTATACTGGTTTACATGTACAAACCCCTATTAAGTTGCATTATACTGGTTTACATGTAAAAACCCCTATTAAGTTGCATTATACTGGTTTACATGTAAAAACCCCTATTAAGTTGCATTATACTGGTTTACATGTAAAAAACCCTATTAAGTTGCATTATACTGGTTTACATGTAAAAAACCCTATAAAGTTGCATTATACTGGTTTACATGTAAAAAACCCTATAAAGTTGCATTATACTGGTTTACATGTAAAAACCCCTATTAAGTTGCATTATACTGGTTTACATGTAAAAACCCCTATTAAGTTGCATTATACTGGTTTACATGTAAAAAACCCTATTAAGTTGCATTATACTGGTTTACATGGAAAAATCCCTATTAAGTTGCATTATACTGGTTTACATGTAAAAACCCCTATTAAGTTGCATTATACTGGTTTACATGTAAAAACCCCTATTAAGTTGCATTATACTGGTTTACATGTAAAAAACCCTATTAAGTTGCATTATACTGGTTTACATGTAAAAAACCCTATTAAGTTGCATTATACTGGTTTACATGTAAAAAACCCTATTAAGTTGCATTATACTGGTTTACATGTAAAAACCCCTATTAAGTTGCATTATACTGGTTTACATGTAAAAAACCCTATTAAGTTGCATTATACTGGTTTACATGTAAAAAACCCTATTAAGTTGCATTATACTGGTTTACATGTAAAAAACCCTATTAAGTTGCATTATACTGGTTTACATGGAAAAATCCCTATTAAGTTGCATTATACTGGTTTACATGTAAAAACCCCTATTAGGTTGCATTATACTGGTTTACATGTAAAAACCCCTATTAAGTTGCATGATTACACTGAAATCCTTGAAACTGTTGAAACCTTGAAACTGTTGAAACCTTGAAACTGTTGAAGTCCTTGAAACTGTTGAAGTCCTTGAAACTGTTGAATCCTTGAAACTGTTGAAACCTTGAAACTGTTGAATCCTTGAAACTGTTGAAGTCCTTGAAACTGTTGAATCCTTGAAACTGTTGAAGTCCTTGAAACTGTTGAAGTCCTTGAAACTGTTGAATCCTTGAAACTGTTGAAACCTTGAAACTGTTGAATCCTTGAAACTGTTGAAGTCCTTGAAACTGTTGAATCCTTGAAACTGTTGAAGTCCTTGAAACTGTTGAAGTCCTTGAAACTGTTGAATCCTTGAAACTGTTGAAACCTTGAAACTGTTGAATCCTTGAAACTGTTGAATCCTTGAAACTGTTGAAATGTCTGAAAGACCTGAAGTCCTATTAAAATGCATGGGCCTATTAAAATGCATGGCAGAATTCTCAATGCAAATTAATGGCAGAATTCCCAAGCCCGTAGAAAAAAACTGGAAAACTGCAGAACTGTATTTTTTTCTGAAAACTGACAAGTTGTGGAAGCTGAACATGCACAAACTGCAGAAATTGTTGAAAATGTTGAAAAAAATGCTGAAAACTATGAATTTGTTGAAGCCCCATTATAAGTCAATGGGAAAAATCGACCGATTTTTGTCCGATTGCGGAAAAACCGGAAATCGCTGAAGTCCCAAAAGTAATAGCAATAATCTCTTGAACATGCTGAACATTTTGATGTATAACTTGTTGAAATTGTTGAAACTGTGAAAGCTGTGAAAGTTACCGAAAAACTGGAAAAAAATATAATAATAACTAGAAACTTGCAATGGCTGAAGCCATTGCGATTGACTGCGGAACAGATCTAATGTGGAATTTAGCTAAAAAATCCTTGAAATCCTTGAAAAGGCCTTGAAACTGTTAAAATACTTGATCGATATTTGAAACTCCTGAAGTCCTTGAAACTGTTGAAACCTTGAAACTGTTGAAGTCCTTGAAACTGTTGAAATCCTTGAAACTGTTGAAGTCCTTGAAACTGTTAAATCCTTGAAACTGTTAAATCCTTGAAACTGTTGAAGTCCTTGAAACTGTTGAAATCCTTGAAACTGTTGAAGTCCTTGAAACTGTTGCATTATACTGGTTTACATGTAAAAATCCCTATTAAGTTGCATTAAACTGGTTTACATGTAAAAAACCCTATTAAGTTGCATTATACTGGTTTACATGGAAAAAACCCTATTGTAAAAACCCCTATTAAGTTGCATTATACTGGTTTACATGTAAAAAAAAACATTAAGTTGCATTATACTGGTTTACATGTAAAAACCCCCATTAAGTTGCATTATACTGGTTTACATGTAAAAAACCCTATTAAGTTGCATTATACTGGTTTACATGTAAAAAACCCTATTAAGTTGCATTATACTGGTTTACATGTAAAAAACCCTATTAAGTTGCATTATACTGGTTTACATGTAAAAACCCCTATTAAGTTGCATTATACTGGTTTACATGTAAAAAACCCCATTAAGTTGCATTATACTGGTTTACATGTAAAAAAACCCATTAAGTTGCATTATACTGGTTTACATGTAAAAAACCCTATTAAGTTGCATTATACTGGTTTACATGTAAAAAACCCTATTAAGTTGCATTATACTGGTTTACATGTAAAAAACCCTATTAAGTTGCATTATACTGGTTTACATGTAAAAAACCCTATTAAGTTGCATTATACTGGTTTACATGTAAAAAACCCTATTAAGTTGCATTATACTGGTTTACATGGAAAAAACCCTATTAGGTTCCATTATACTGGTTTCTACTGGTTTACATGGAAAAAACGTTATTAGGTTCCATTATACTGGTTTACATGTAAAAACCCCTATTAGGTTGCATTATACTGGTTTATACTGGTTTACATGGAAAAAACCCTATTAGGTTCCATTATACTGGTTTATACTGGTTTACATGGAAAAAACCCTATTAGGTTCCATTATACTGGTTTACATGTAAAAACCCCTATTAGGTTCCATTATACTGGTTTATACTGGTTTACATGTAAAAAACCCTATTAGGTTCCATTATACTGGTTTATACTGGTTTACATGTAAAAATCTCTATGAAGTTGCATTATACTGGTTTACATGTAAAAATCCCTATTAAGTTGTATTATACTGGTTTATACTGGTTTACATGTAAACATCCCTATTAAGTTGCATTATACTGGTTTATACTGGTTTACATGTAAAAATCCCTATTAAGTTGCATTATACTGGTTTACATGTAAAAACCCCTATTAGGTTGCATTATACTGGTTTATACTGGTTTACATGTAAAAAACCCTATTAGGTTCCATTATACTGGTTTATACTGGTTTACATGGAAAAAACCCTATTAGGTTCCATTATACTGGTTTATACTGGTTTACATGTAAACATCCCTATTAAGTTGCATTATACTGGTTTACATGTAAAAAACCCTATTAGGTTCCATTATACTGGTTTATACTGGTTTACATGTAAACATCCCTATTAAGTTGCATTATACTGGTTTACATGTAAAAAACCCTATTAGGTTCCATTATACTGGTTTATACTGGTTTACATGTAAACATCCCTATTAAGTTGCAATTATACTGGTTTACGTGTAAAAAACCCTATTAAGTTGCATTATACTGGTTTACGTGTAAAAACCCCTATTAGGTTCCATTATACTGGTTTATACTGGTTTACATGTAAAAAACCCTATTAGGTTCCATTATACTGGTTTATACTGGTTTACATGTAAAAAACCCTATTAGGTTGTATTATACTGGTTTATACTGGTTTACATGTAAAAAACCCTATTAGGTTGTATTATACTGGTTTATACTGGTTTACATGTAAATATCCCTATTAGGTTCCATTATACTGGTTTATACTGGTTTACATGTAAAAATCCCTATTAAGTTGCATTATTGCACTGAAGTCCTTGAAACTCCTGGAAAACTTGAAACTGTTGAAACCTTGAAACTGCTGAAGGTCAATCTCCATGGCTGACGCCATGGAGATTGACTGTCCTTGAAACTGCTGAAGTCCTTGAAACTGTTGAATCCTTGAAAAAGCTGAAGTCCTTGAAACTGCTGAAGTCCTTGAAACTGCTGAAGTCCTTGAAACTGTTGAATCCTTGATACTGCTGAATCCTTGAAACTGCTGAAGTCCTTGAAACTGTTGAATCCTTGAAACTGCTGAAGTCCTTGAAACTGTTGAATCCTTGAAACTGCTGAATCCTTGAAACTGCTGAAGTCCTTGAAACTGTTGAATCCTTGAAACTGTTGAAGTCCTTGAAACTGTTGAAGTCCTTGAAACTGTTGAAGTCCTTGAAACTGTTGAATCCTTGAAACTGTTGAAGTCCTTGAAACTGTTGAATCCTTGAAACTGTTGAAGTCCTTGAAACTGTTGAAATGTCTGAAAGACCTGAAGTCCTATTAAATTGCATGGGCCTATTAAAATGCATGGCAGAATTCTCAATGCAAATTAATGGCAGAATTCCCAAGCCCGTATAAAAAAAAATGGAAAACTGCAGAACTCGAATTTTTTCTGAAAACTGACAAGTTGTGGAAGCTGAACATGCACAAACTGCAGAAATTGTTGAAAATGTGGAAAAAAATGCTGAAAACTATGAATTTGTTGAAGCCCCATTATAAGTCAATGGGAAAAATCGACCGATTTTTGGCCGATTGTGGAAAAACCGTGAATTGTAGAATTCCCAAAAGTAATAGCACTAATCTCTCAAACATGTGGAACGTTTTGATGTATAACTTGTGGAAATTGCTGAAATTCTGAAAGCTGTGAAACGTGTCAAAAATCAGGAAAAAAATAATTGTTTAACTAGAAACTTGCAATGGCTGAAGCCATTGCGATTGACTGCGGAACAGATCTAATGTGGAATTTAGCTGAAAAATCCTTGAAATCCTTGAAAAGGCCTTGAAACTGTTAAAATACTTGATAGATATTTGAAACTCCTGAAGTCCTTGAAACTGTTGAAACATTGAAACTGTTGAAGTCCTTGAAACTGTTAAATCCTTGAAACTGTTGAAGTCCTTGAAACTGTTGAAACCTTGAAACTGCTGAAGTCCATGAAACTGTTGAAATCCTTGAAACCGTTGAAGTCCTTGAAACTGTTGAATCCTTGAAACTGTTGCATTATACTGGTTTACATGTAAAAAACCCTATTAAGTTGCATTATACTGGTTTACATGTAAAAAACCCTATTAAGTTGCATTATACTGGTTTACATGTAAAAACCCCTATTAAGTTGCATTATACTGGTTTACATGGAAAAAACCCTATTAAGTTGCATTATACTGGTTTACATGGAAAAAACCCTATTAAGTTGCATTATACTGGTTTACATGTAAAAACCCCTATTACGTTGCATTATACTGGTTTACATGGAAAAACCCCTATTAAGTTGCATTATACTGGTTTACATGGAAAAATCCCTATTAAGTTGCATTATACTGGTTTACATGGAAAAATCCCTATTAAGTTGCATTATACTGGTTTACATGTAAAAACCCCTATTAAGTTGCATTATACTGGTTTACATGTAAAAAACCCTATTAAGTTGCATTATACTGGTTTACATGTAAAAAACCCTATTAAGTTGAATTATACTGGTTTACATGTAAAAAACCCTATTAAGTTGCATTATACTGGTTTACATGGAAAAAACCCTATTAAGTTGCATTATACTGGTTTATACTGGTTTACATGTAAAAAACCCTATTAAGTTGCATGATTACACTGAAGTCCTTGAAACTGTTGAATCCTTGAAACTGTTGAATCCTTGAAACTGTTGAATCCTTGAAATTGTTGAATCCTTGAAACTGTTGAAACCGTGAAACTGTTGAATCCTTGAAACTGTTGAATCCTTGAAACTGTTGAATCCTTGAAACTGCTGAAGTCCTTGAAACTGTTGAATCCTTGAAACTGTTGAAACCTTGAAACTGTTGAATCCTTGAAACTGTTGAATCCTTGAAACTGTTGAATCCTTGAAACTGCTGAAGTCCTTGAAACTGCTGAATCCTTGAAACTGTTGAATCCTTGAAACTGTTGAATCCTTGAAACTGTTGAATCCTTGAAACTGCTGAAGTCCTTGAAACTGTTGAATCCTTGAAACTGTTGAAACCTTGAAACTGTTGAATCCTTGAAACTGTTGAATCCTTGAAACTGTTGAATCCTTGAAACTGTTGAAACCTTGAAACTGTTGAAGTCCTTGAAACTGTTGAAACCTTGAAACTGTTGAAACCTTGAAACTGTTGAATCCTTGAAACTGTTGAATCCTTGAAACTGTTGAAACCTTGAAACTGTTGAAGTCCTTGAAACTGTTGAATCCTTGAAACTGTTGAATCCTTGAAACTGTTGAAACCTTGAAACTGTTGAAACCTTGAAACTGTTGAAGTCCTTGAAACTGTTGAAATGTCTGAAAGACCTGAAGTCCTATTAAAATGCATGGGCCTAATAAAATGCATGGCAGAATTCTCAATGCAAATTAATGGCAGAATTCCCAAGCCCGTAGAAAAAAACTGGAAAACTGCAGAACTCTAATTTTTTCTGAAAACTGACAAGTTGTGGAAGCTGAACATGCACAAACTGCAGAAATTGTTGAAAATGTTGAAAAAAATGCTGAAAACTATGAATTTGTTGAAGCCCCATTATACGTCAATGGGAAAAATCGACCGATTTTTGTCCGATTGCGGAAAAACCGGAAATCGCTGAAGTCCCAAAAGTAATAGCATAATTCTCTTGAACATGCTGAACATTTTGATGTATAACTTGTTGAAATTGTTGAAACTGTGAAAGCTGTGAAAGTTACTGAAAAACTGGAAAAAAATATAATAATAATAATAATAATAAATAACTTGAAAACCAATTATTGACTGCGGAAAGTTCCGCAGTCAATCAATAATAAAAGACTAGAAACTTGCAATGGCTGAAGCCATTGCGATTGACTGCGGAACAGATCTAATGTGGAATTTAGCTGAAAAATGCTTGAAATCCTTGAAAAGGCCTTGAAACTGTTAAAATACTTGATAGATATTTGAAACTCCATAAGTCCTTGAAACTGTTGAAACATTGAAACTGTTGAAGTCCTTGAAACTGTTAAATCCTTGAAACTGCTGAAGTCCTTGAAACTGTTGAAACCTTGAAACTGTGTAAGTCCTTGAAACTGTTGAAATCCTTAAAACTGCTGAAGTCCTTGAAACTGTTGAAACCTTGAAACTGTTGAAGTCCTTGAAACTGTTGAATCCTTGAAACTGTTGAAGTCCTTGAAACTGTTGAATCCTTGAAACTGTTGCATTATACTGGTTTACATGTAAAAACCCCTATTAAGTTGCATTATACTGGTTTACATGTACAAACCCCTATTAAGTTGCATTATACTGGTTTACATGTAAAAACCCCTATTAAGTTGCATTATACTGGTTTACATGTAAAAACCCCTATTAAGTTGCATTATACTGGTTTACATGTAAAAAACCCTATTAAGTTGCATTATACTGGTTTACATGTAAAAAACCCTATAAAGTTGCATTATACTGGTTTACATGTAAAAAACCCTATAAAGTTGCATTATACTGGTTTACATGTAAAAACCCCTATTAAGTTGCATTATACTGGTTTACATGTAAAAACCCCTATTAAGTTGCATTATACTGGTTTACATGTAAAAAACCCTATTAAGTTGCATTATACTGGTTTACATGGAAAAATCCCTATTAAGTTGCATTATACTGGTTTACATGTAAAAACCCCTATTAAGTTGCATTATACTGGTTTACATGTAAAAACCCCTATTAAGTTGCATTATACTGGTTTACATGTAAAAAACCCTATTAAGTTGCATTATACTGGTTTACATGTAAAAAACCCTATTAAGTTGCATTATACTGGTTTACATGTAAAAAACCCTATTAAGTTGCATTATACTGGTTTACATGTAAAAACCCCTATTAAGTTGCATTATACTGGTTTACATGTAAAAAACCCTATTAAGTTGCATTATACTGGTTTACATGTAAAAAACCCTATTAAGTTGCATTATACTGGTTTACATGTAAAAAACCCTATTAAGTTGCATTATACTGGTTTACATGGAAAAATCCCTATTAAGTTGCATTATACTGGTTTACATGTAAAAACCCCTATTAGGTTGCATTATACTGGTTTACATGTAAAAACCCCTATTAAGTTGCATGATTACACTGAAATCCTTGAAACTGTTGAAACCTTGAAACTGTTGAAACCTTGAAACTGTTGAAGTCCTTGAAACTGTTGAAGTCCTTGAAACTGTTGAATCCTTGAAACTGTTGAAACCTTGAAACTGTTGAATCCTTGAAACTGTTGAAGTCCTTGAAACTGTTGAATCCTTGAAACTGTTGAAGTCCTTGAAACTGTTGAAGTCCTTGAAACTGTTGAATCCTTGAAACTGTTGAAACCTTGAAACTGTTGAATCCTTGAAACTGTTGAAGTCCTTGAAACTGTTGAATCCTTGAAACTGTTGAAGTCCTTGAAACTGTTGAAGTCCTTGAAACTGTTGAATCCTTGAAACTGTTGAAACCTTGAAACTGTTGAATCCTTGAAACTGTTGAATCCTTGAAACTGTTGAAATGTCTGAAAGACCTGAAGTCCTATTAAAATGCATGGGCCTATTAAAATGCATGGCAGAATTCTCAATGCAAATTAATGGCAGAATTCCCAAGCCCGTAGAAAAAAACTGGAAAACTGCAGAACTGTATTTTTTTCTGAAAACTGACAAGTTGTGGAAGCTGAACATGCACAAACTGCAGAAATTGTTGAAAATGTTGAAAAAAATGCTGAAAACTATGAATTTGTTGAAGCCCCATTATAAGTCAATGGGAAAAATCGACCGATTTTTGTCCGATTGCGGAAAAACCGGAAATCGCTGAAGTCCCAAAAGTAATAGCAATAATCTCTTGAACATGCTGAACATTTTGATGTATAACTTGTTGAAATTGTTGAAACTGTGAAAGCTGTGAAAGTTACCGAAAAACTGGAAAAAAATATAATAATAATAAAGAACATGAAAACCAATTATTGACTGCGGAAAGTTCCGCAGTCAATCAATAAAGAACATGAAAACCAATTATTGACTGCGGAAAGTTCCGCAGTCAATCAATAAAGAACATGAAAACCAATTATTGACTGCGGAAAGTTCCGCAGTCAATCAATAAAGAACATGAAAACCAATTATTGACTGCGGAAAGTTCCGCAGTCAATCAACTAGAAACTTGCAATGGCTGAAGCCATTGCGATTGACTGCGGAACAGATCTAATGTGGAAATTAGCTGAAAAATCCTTGAAATCCTTGAAAAGGCCTTGAAACGGTTAAAATACTTGATAGATATTTGAAACTACTGAAGTCCTTGAAACTGTTGAAATCCTTGAAACTGTTGAAGTCCTTGAAACTGTTGAATCCTTGAACCTGCTGAAGTCCTTTAAACTGTTGAAGTCCTTGAAACTGCTGAAGTCCTTGAAACTGTTGAAGTCCTTGAAACTGTTAAATCCTTGAACCTGCTGAAGTCCTTTAAACTGTTGAAGTCCTTGAAACTGCTGAAGTCCTTGAAACTGCTGAAGTCCTTGAAACTGTTAAATCCTTGAAACTGCTGAAGTCCTTTAAACTGTTGAAATCCTTGAAACTGTTGAAGTCCTTGAAACTGTTGCATTATACCACCAAAAACATGTACAATAGGCCGGGATGAATGATGTGAGTGAGTGAGTGGTTGGTGGTGGTCGGAGGGGCCGATGGCGCAGATTGGCTGCCTCGCTTCCGTCAGTCTACCCCAGGGCAGCTGTGGCTACAACAGTAGCTTACCACCACCGAGTATGGAGTGAATGATTAATGACGACAGTGTGGCGCTTTGAGAAAAACTTGGTAATACAGACTTGTAAAGCGCAATACAAGTGTAAGGCATTATTATTATTATTATACTGGTTTACATGTAAAAATCCCTGTTAGGTTCCATTATACTGGTTTATACTGGTTTACATGTAAAAATCCCTATTAGGTTGCATTATACTGGTTTATACTGGTTTACATGTAAAAATCCCTATTAAGTTGCATTATACTGGTTTACATGTAAAAAACCCTATTAGGTTCCATTATACTGGTTTACATGTAAAAATCCTTATTAAGTTGCATTATACTGGTTTATACTGGTTTACATGTAAAAAACCCTATTAGGTTCCATTATACTGGTTTATACTGGTTTACATGTAAAAATCCCTATTAAGTTGCATTATACTGGTTTACATGTAAAAAACCCTATTAAGTTGCATTATACTGGTTTATACTGGTTTACATGTAAACATCCCTATTAAGTTGCATTATACTGGTTTACATGTAAACATCCCTATTAAGTTGCATTATACTGGTTTATACTGGTTTACATGTAAAAAACCCTATTAGGTTCCATTATTTTGGTTTATACTGGTTTACATGTAAAAAACCCTATTAGGTTGTATTATACTGGTTTATACTGGTTTACATGTAAACATCCCTATTAAGTTGCATTATACTGGTTTATACTGGTTTACATGTAAAAAACCCTATTAGGTTCCATTATTTTGGTTTATACTGGTTTACATGTAAAAAACCCTATTAGGTTGTATTATACTGGTTTATACTGGTTTACATGTAAACATCCCTATTAAGTTGCATTATACTGGTTTACATGTAAAAAACCCTATTAAGTTGCATTATTGCACTGAAGTCCTTGAAACTCCTGGAAACCTTGAAACTCCTGGAAAACTTGAAACTGTTGAAACCTTGAAACTGCTGAAGGTCAATCTCCATGGCTGACGCCATGGAGATTGACTGTCCTTAAAACTGCTGAAGTCCTTGAAACTCCTGAAAACCTTGAAACTGTTGAATCCATGAAACTGTTGAATCCTTGAAACTGCTGAATCCTTGAAACTGCTGAATCCTTGAAACTGCTGAATCCTTGAAACGGTTGAAGTCCTTGAAACTGTTGAATCCTTGAAACTGTTGAATCCTTGAAACTGCTGAAGTCCTTGAAACTGCTGAAGTCCTTGAAACTGCTGAAGTCCTTGAAACTGTTGAATCCTTGAACCTGCTGAAGTCCTTTAAACTGTTGAAGTCCTTGAAACTGCTGAAGTCCTTGAAACTGTTGAAGTCCTTGAAACTGTTAAATCCTTGAACCTGCTGAAGTCCTTTAAACTGTTGAAGTCCTTGAAACTGCTGAAGTCCTTGAAACTGCTGAAGTCCTTGAAACTGTTAAATCCTTGAAACTGCTGAAGTCCTTTAAACTGTTGAAATCCTTGAAACTGTTGAAGTCCTTGAAACTGTTGCATTATACTGGTTTACATGTAAAAATCCCTGTTAGGTTCCATTATACTGGTTTATACTGGTTTACATGTAAAAATCCCTATTAGGTTGCATTATACTGGTTTATACTGGTTTACATGTAAAAATCCCTATTAAGTTGCATTATACTGGTTTACATGTAAAAAAACCCTATTAGGTTCCATTATACTGGTTTACATGTAAAAATCCTTATTAAGTTGCATTATACTGGTTTATACTGGTTTACATGTAAAAAACCCTATTAGGTTCCATTATACTGGTTTATACTGGTTTACATGTAAAAATCCCTATTAAGTTGCATTATACTGGTTTACATGTAAAAAACCCTATTAAGTTGCATTATACTGGTTTATACTGGTTTACATGTAAACATCCCTATTAAGTTGCATTATACTGGTTTACATGTAAAAAACCCTATTAGGTTCCATTATACTGGTTTATACTGGTTTACATGTAAAAATCCCTATTAAGTTGCATTATACTGGTTTACGTGTAAAAAACCCTATTAGGTTGCATTATACTGGTTTATACTGGTTTACATGTAAACATCCCTATTAAGTTGCATTATACTGGTTTATACTGGTTTACATGTAAAAAACCCTATTAGGTTCCATTATTTTGGTTTATACTGGTTTACATGTAAAAAACCCTATTAGGTTGTATTATACTGGTTTATACTGGTTTACATGTAAACATCCCTATTAAGTTGCATTATACTGGTTTACATGTAAAAAACCCTATTAAGTTGCATTATTGCACTGAAGTCCTTGAAACTCCTGGAAACCTTGAAACTCCTGGAAAACTTGAAACTGTTGAAACCTTGAAACTGCTGAATCCATGAAACTGTTGAATCCTTGAAACTGCTGAATCCTTGAAACTGCTGAATCCTTGAAACTGCTGAATCCTTGAAACGGTTGAAGTCCTTGAAACTGTTGAATCCTTGAAACTGTTGAATCCTTGAAACTGCTGAAGTCCTTGAAACTGCTGAAGTCCTTGAAACTGCTGAAGTCCTTGAAACTGTTGAATCCTTGAAACTGCTGAAGTCCTTGAAACTGCTGAAGTCCTTGAAACTGTTGAATCCTTGAAACTGTTGAAGTCCTTGAAACTGTTGAATCCTTGAAACTGTTGAAGTCCTTGAAACTGTTGAAACCTTGAAACTGTTGAATCCTTGAAACTGTTGAATCCTTGAAACTGTTGAAGTCCTTGAAACTGTTGAATCCTTGAAACTGTTGAATCCTTGAAACTGTTGAATCCTTGAAACTGTTGAATCCTTGAAACTGTTGAATCCTTGAAACTGTTGAATCCTTGAAACTGTTGAAGTCCTTGAAACTGTTGAAGTCCTTGAAACTGTTGAATCCTTGAAATTGTTGAATCCTTGAAACTGTTGAATCCTTGAAACTGCTGAAGTCCTTGAAACTGTTGAATCCTTGAAACTGTTGAAGTCCTTGAAACTGTTGAATCCTTGAAATTGTTGAATCCTTGAAACTGCTGAATCCTTGAAACTGCTGAAGTCCTTGAAACTGTTGAATCCTTGAAACTGTTGAAGTCCTTGAAACTGTTGAATCCTTGAAACTGCTGAATCCTTGAAACTGTTGAATCCTTGAAACTGTTGAATCCTTGAAACTGTTGAATCCTTGAAACTGCTGAAATTGTATAAACTGTAGAAAGACCTGAAGTCCTATTAAATTGCATGGGCCTATTAAAATGAATGGCAGAATTCTCAATGCAAATTAATGGCAGAATTCCCAAGCCCGTATAAAAAAAATGGAAAACTGCAGAACTCGAATTTTTTCTGAAAACTGACAAGTTGTGGAAGCTGAACATGCACAAACTGCAGAAATTGCAGAAAATGTGGAAAAAAATGCTGAAAACTATGAATTTGTTGAAGCCCCATTATAAGTCAATGGGAAAAATCGACCGATTTTTGGCCGATTGTGGAAAAACCGTGAATTGTAGAATTACCAAAAGTAATAGCAATAATCTCTCAAACATGTGGAACGTTTTGATGTATAACTTGTGGAAATTGCTGAAAGTCTGAAAGCTGTGAAACGTGTCGAAAATCAGGAAAAAAATAATTGTTTAATAATAATAATACTAGAAACTTGCAATGGCTGAAGCCATTGCGATTGACTGCGGAACAGATCTAATGTGGAATTTACCTGAAAAATCCTTGAAATCCTTGAAAAGGCCTTGAAACTGTTAAAATACTTGAAACTGTTGAAGTCCTTGAAACTGTTAAATCCTTGAAACTGTTGAAGTCCTTGAAACTGTTGAATCCTTGAAACTGTTGAAGTCCTTGAAACTTTTAAATCCTTGAAACTGTTGAAGTCCTTGAAATTTTTAAATCCTTGAAACTGTTGAAGTCCTTGAAACTGTTGAATCCTTGAAACTGTTGAAGTCCTTGAAACTGTTGAAGTCCTTGAAACTGTTGAAACCTTGAAACTGTTGAAGTCTTTAAAACTGTTGTATTATACTTGTTTACATGTAAAAATCCCTATTAGGTTGCATTATACTGGTTTATACTGGTTTACATGTAAACATCCCTATTAAGTTGCATTATACTGGTTTACATGTAAAAAACCCTATTAGGTTCCATTATACTGGTTTATACTGGTTTACATGTAAAAATCTCTATTAAGTTGCATTATACTGGTTTACATGTAAAAAACCCTATTAGGTTCCATTATACTGGTTTATACTGGTTTACATGTAAAAATCCCTATTAAGTTGCATTATACTGGTTTACATGTGAAAAACCCTATTAGGTTCCATTATACTGGTTTATACTGGTTTACATGTAAACATCCCTATTAAGTTGCATTATACTGGTTTACATGTAAAAAACCCTATTAGGTTCCATTATACTGGTTTATACTGGTTTACATGTAAAAATCCCTATTAAGTTGCATTATACTGGTTTACGTGTAAAAAACCCTATTAGGTTGCATTATACTGGTTTATACTGGTTTACATGTAAACATCCCTATTAAGTTGCATTATACTGGTTTACATGTAAAAAACCCTATTAGGTTCCATTATACTGGTTTATACTGGTTTACATGTAAAAAACCCTATTAGGTTCCATTATACTGGTTTATACTGGTTTACATGTAAAAAACCCTATTAGGTTCCATTATACTGGTTTATACTGGTTTACATGTAAAAAACCCTATTAGGTTCCATTGTACTGGTTTATACTGGTTTACATGTAAAAAACCCTATTAGGTTGTATTATACTGGTTTATACTGGTTTACATGTAAATAGCCCTATTAGGTTCCATTATACTGGTTTATACTGGTTTACATTTAAAAATCCCTATTAAGTTGCATTATTGCACTGAAGTCCTTGAAACTCCTGGAAACCTTGAAACTCCTGGAAAACTTGAAACTGTTGAAACCTTGAAACTGCTGAAGGCCAATCTCCATGGCTGACGCCATGGAGATTGACTGTCCTTGAAACTGCTGAAGTCCTTGAAACTGTTGAATCCTTGAAACTGCTGAAGTCCTTGAAACTGCTGTAGTCCTTGAAACTGTTGAATCCTTGAAACTGCTGAATCCTTGAACCTGCTGAATCCTTGAAACTGCTGAAGTCCTTGAAACTGTTGAAGTCCTTGAAACTGCTGAATCATTGAAACTGTTGAATCCTTGAAACTGTTGAATCCTTCAAACTGCTGAAGTCCTTGAAACTGTTGAATCCTTGAAACTGCTGAATCCTTGAAACTGCTGAAGTCCTTGAAACTGTTGAATCCTTGAAACTGTTGAAGTCCTTGAAACTGTTGAATCCTTGAAACTGTTGAAGTCCTTGAAACTGTTGAATCCTTGAAACTATTGAAGTCCTTGAAACTGTTGAAGTCCTTGAAACTGTTGAATCCTTGAAACTGCTGAATCCTTGAAACTGTTGAATCCTTGAAACTGTTGAATCCTTGAAACTGTTGAATCCTTGAAACTGTTGAATCCTTGAAACTGTTGAAGTCCTTGAAACTGTTGAATCCTTGAAACTGTTGAAGTCATTGAAACTGTTGAATCCTTGAAACTGCTGAATCCTTGAAACTGCTGAATCCTTGAAACTGTTGAATCCTTGAAACTGTTGAAGTCCTTGAAACTGTTGAAGTCCTTGAAACTGTTGAATCCTTGAAACTGTTGAAGTCATTGAAACTGTTGAATCCTTGAAACTGTTGAAATGTCTGAAAGACCTGAAGTCCTATTAAATTGCATGGGCCTATTAAAATGAATGGCAGAATTCTCAATGCAAATCAATGGCAGAATTCCCAAGCCCGTATAAAAAAAATGGAAAACTGCAGAACTCGAATTTTTTCTGAAAACTGACAAGTTGTGGAAGCTGAACATGCACAAACTGCAGAAATTGTTGAAAATGTGGAAAAAAATGCTGAAAACTATGAATTTGTGGAAGCCCCATTATAAGTCAATGGGAAAAATCGACCGATTTTTGGCCGATTGTGGAAAAACCGTGAATTGTAGAATTCCCAAAAGTAATAGCAATAATCTCCCAAACATGTGGAACGTTTTGATGTATAACTTGTGGAAATTGCTGAAACTCTGAAAGCTGTGAAACGTGTCGAAAATCAGGAAAAAGATGGAAGAAGTTGAATAATAACTAGAAACTTGCAATGGCTGAAGCCATTGCGATTGACTGCGGAACAGATCTTATGTGGAATTTAGCTGAAAAATGCTTGAAATCCTTGAAAAGGCCTTGAAACTGTTAAAATACTTGATAGATATTTGAAACTCCATAAGTCCTTGAAACTGTTGAAACATTGAAACTGTTGAAGTCCTTGAAACTGTTAAATCCTTGAAACTGCTGAAGTCCTTGAAACTGTTGAAACCTTGAAACTGTTGAAGTCCTTGAAACTGTTGAAGTCCTTGAAACTGTTGAAACCTTGAAACTGTTGAAGTCCTTGAAACTGTTGAAACCTTGAAACTGTTGCATTATACTGGTTTACATGTAAAAACCCCTATTAAGTTGCATTATACTGGTTTACATGTAAAAACCCCTATTAAGTTGCATTATACTGGTTTACATGTAAAAACCCCTATTAAGTTGCATTATACTGGTTTACATGTAAAAACCCCTATTAAGTTGCATTATACTGGTTTACATGTAAAAAACCCTATTAAGTTGCATTATACTGGTTTACATGTAAAAAACCCTATTAAGTTGCATTATACTGGTTTACATGTAAAAACCCCTATTAAGTTGCATTATACTGGTTTACATGTAAAAACCCCTATTAAGTTGCATTATACTGGTTTACATGTAAAAACCCCTATTAAGTTGCATTATACTGGTTTACATGTAAAAACCCCTATTAAGTTGCATTATACTGGTTTACATGTAAACACCCCTATTAAGTTGCATTATACTGGTTTACATGTAAAAACCCCTATTAAGTTGCATTATACTGGTTTACATGGAAAAATCCCTATTAAGTTGCATTATACTGGTTTACATGTAAAAAACCCTATTAAGTTGCATTATACTGGTTTACATGTAAAAACCCCTATTAAGTTGCATTATACTGGTTTACATGTAAAAATCCCTATTAAGTTGCATTATACTGGTTTACATGTAAAAACCCTATTAAGTTGCAGTATACTGGTTTACATGTAAAAACCCCTATTAAGTTGCAGTATACTGGTTTACATGTAAAAACCCCTATTAAGTTGCATTATACTGGTTTACATGTAAAAAACCCTATTAAGTTGCATTATACTGGTTTACATGTAAAAACCCCTATTAAGTTGCATTATACTGGTTTACATGGAAAAACCCCTATTAAGTTGCATTATACTGGTTTACATGTAAAAAACCCTATTAAGTTGCATTATACTGGTTTACATGGAAAAATCCCTATTAAGTTGCATTATACTGGTTTACATGTAAAAATCCCTATTAAGTTGCATTATACTGGTTTACATGTAAAAACCCCTATTAAGTTGCATTATACTGGTTTACATGTAAAAAACCCTATTAAGTTGCATTATACTGGTTTACATGTAAAAACCCCTATTAAGTTGCATTATACTGGTTTACATGTAAAAAACCCTATTAAGTTGCATTATACTGGTTTACATGGAAAAAACCCTATTAAGTTGCATTATACTGGTTTACATGTAAAAACCCTATTAAGTTGCAGTATACTGGTTTACATGTAAAAACCCCTATTAAGTTGCATTATACTGGTTTACATGTAAAAAAACCTATTAAGTTGCATGATTACACTGAAATCCTTGAAACTGTTGAAGTCCTTGAAACTGTTGAAACCTTGAAACTGTTGAAACCTTGAAACTGTTGAAACCTTGAAACTGTTGAAACCTTGAAACTGTTGAAACCTTGAAACTGTTGAATCCTTGAAACTGTTGAAATGTATGAAAGACCTGAAGTCCTATTAAAATGCATGGCAGAATTCTCAATGCAAATTAATGGCAGAATTCCAAAGCCCGTAGAAAAAAACTGGAAAACTGCAGAACTGTATTTTTTTCTGAAAACTGACAAGTTGTGGAAGCTGAACATGCACAAACTGCAGAAATTGTTGAAAATGTTGAAAAAAATGCTGAAAACTATGAATTTGTTGAAGCCCCATTATAAGTCAATGGGAAAAATCGACCGATTTTTGTCCGATTGCGGAAAAACCGGAAATCGCTGAAGTCCCAAAAGTAATAGCAATAATCTCTTGAACATGCTGAACATTTTGATGTATAACTTGTTGAAATTGTTGAAACTGTGAAAGCTGTGAAAGTTACCGAAAAACTGGAAAAAAATATAATAATAATAAAGAACATGAAAACCAATTATTGACTGCGGAAAGTTCCGCAGTCAATCAACTAGAAACTTGCAATGGCTGAAGCCATTGCGATTGACTGCGGAACAGATCTTATGTGGAATTTAGCTGAAAAATGCTTGAAATCCTTGAAAAGGCCTTGAAACTGTTAAAATACTTGATAGATATTTGAAACTCCATAAGTCCTTGAAACTGTTGAAACATTGAAACTGTTGAAGTCCTTGAAACTGTTAAATCCTTGAAACTGCTGAAGTCCTTGAAACTGTTGAAACCTTGAAACTGTTGAAGTCCTTGAAACTGTTGAAGTCCTTGAAACTGTTGAAACCTTGAAACTGTTGAAGTCCTTGAAACTGTTGAAACCTTGAAACTGTTGCATTATACTGGTTTACATGTAAAAACCCCTATTAAGTTGCATTATACTGGTTTACATGTAAAAACCCCTATTAAGTTGCATTATACTGGTTTACATGTAAAAAACCCTATTAAGTTGCATTATACTGGTTTACATGTAAAAAACCCTATTAAGTTGCATTATACTGGTTTACATGTAAAAACCCCTATTAAGTTGCATTATACTGGTTTACATGTAAAAACCCCTATTAAGTTGCATTATACTGGTTTACATGTAAAAACCCCTATTAAGTTGCATTATACTGGTTTACATGTAAAAACCCCTATTAAGTTGCATTATACTGGTTTACATGTAAACACCCCTATTAAGTTGCATTATACTGGTTTACATGTAAAAACCCCTATTAAGTTGCATTATACTGGTTTACATGGAAAAATCCCTATTAAGTTGCATTATACTGGTTTACATGTAAAAAACCCTATTAAGTTGCATTATACTGGTTTACATGTAAAAACCCCTATTAAGTTGCATTATACTGGTTTACATGTAAAAATCCCTATTAAGTTGCATTATACTGGTTTACATGTAAAAACCCTATTAAGTTGCAGTATACTGGTTTACATGTAAAAACCCCTATTAAGTTGCAGTATACTGGTTTACATGTAAAAACCCCTATTAAGTTGCATTATACTGGTTTACATGTAAAAAACCCTATTAAGTTGCATTATACTGGTTTACATGTAAAAACCCCTATTAAGTTGCATTATACTGGTTTACATGGAAAAACCCCTATTAAGTTGCATTATACTGGTTTACATGTAAAAAACCCTATTAAGTTGCATTATACTGGTTTACATGGAAAAATCCCTATTAAGTTGCATTATACTGGTTTACATGTAAAAATCCCTATTAAGTTGCATTATACTGGTTTACATGTAAAAACCCCTATTAAGTTGCATTATACTGGTTTACATGTAAAAAACCCTATTAAGTTGCATTATACTGGTTTACATGTAAAAACCCCTATTAAGTTGCATTATACTGGTTTACATGTAAAAAACCCTATTAAGTTGCATTATACTGGTTTACATGTAAAAACCCCTATTAAGTTGCATTATACTGGTTTACATGTAAAAAACCCTATTAAGTTGCATTATACTGGTTTACATGTAAAAACCCCTATTAAGTTGCATTATACTGGTTTACATGGAAAAAACCCTATTAAGTTGCATTATACTGGTTTACATGTAAAAACCCTATTAAGTTGCATTATACTGGTTTACATGTAAAAACCCCTATTAAGTTGCATTATACTGGTTTACATGTAAAAAACCCTATTAAGTTGCATTATACTGGTTTACATGTAAAAACCCCTATTAAGTTGCATTATACTGGTTTACATGTAAAAAACCCTATTAAGTTGCATTATACTGGTTTACATGTAAAAACCCCTATTAAGTTGCATTATACTGGTTTACATGGAAAAAACCCTATTAAGTTGCATTATACTGGTTTACATGTAAAAACCCTATTAAGTTGCAGTATACTGGTTTACATGTAAAAACCCCTATTAAGTTGCATTATACTGGTTTACATGTAAAAAAACCTATTAAGTTGCATGATTACACTGAAATCCTTGAAACTGTTGAAGTCCTTGAAACTGTTGAAACCTTGAAACTGTTGAAACCTTGAAACTGTTGAAACCTTGAAACTGTTGAAACCTTGAAACTGTTGAAACCTTGAAACTGTTGAATCCTTGAAACTGTTGAAATGTATGAAAGACCTGAAGTCCTATTAAAATGCATGGCAGAATTCTCAATGCAAATTAATGGCAGAATTCCAAAGCCCGTAGAAAAAAACTGGAAAACTGCAGAACTGTATTTTTTTCTGAAAACTGACAAGTTGTGGAAGCTGAACATGCACAAACTGCAGAAATTGTTGAAAATGTTGAAAAAAATGCTGAAAACTATGAATTTGTTGAAGCCCCATTATAAGTCAATGGGAAAAATCGACCGATTTTTGTCCGATTGCGGAAAAACCGGAAATCGCTGAAGTCCCAAAAGTAATAGCAATAATCTCTTGAACATGCTGAACATTTTGATGTATAACTTGTTGAAATTGTTGAAACTGTGAAAGCTGTGAAAGTTACCGAAAAACTGGAAAAAAATATAATAATAACTAGAAACTTGCAATGGCTGAAGCCATTGCGATTGACTGCGGAACAGATCTTATGTGGAATTTAGCTGAAAAATGCTTGAAATCCTTGAAAAGGCCTTGAAACTGTTAAAATACTTGATAGATATTTGAAACTCCATAAGTCCTTGAAACTGTTGAAACATTGAAACTGTTGAAGTCCTTGAAACTGTTAAATCCTTGAAACTGCTGAAGTCCTTGAAACTGTTGAAACCTTGAAACTGTTGAAGTCCTTGAAACTGTTGAAGTCCTTGAAACTGTTGAAACCTTGAAACTGTTGAAGTCCTTGAAACTGTTGAATCCTTGAAACTGTTGAAGTCCTTGAAACTGTTGAAACCTTGAAACTGTTGAAGTACTTGAAACTGTTGAATCCTTGAAACTGTTGCATTATACTGGTTTACATGTAAAAACCCCTATTAAGTTGCATTATACTGGTTTACATGTAAAAAACCCTATTAAGTTGCATTATACTGGTTTACATGTAAAAAACCCTATTAAGTTGCATTATACTGGTTTACATGTAAAAACCCCTATTAAGTTGCATTATACTGGTTTACATGTAAAAACCCCTATTAAGTTGCATTATACTGGTTTACATGTAAAAACCCCTATTAAGTTGCATTATACTGGTTTACATGTAAAAACCCCTATTAAGTTGCATTATACTGGTTTACATGTAAAAAACCCTATTAAGTTGCATTATACTGGTTTACATGTAAAAACCCCTATTAAGTTGCATTATACTGGTTTACATGTAAAAACCCCTATTAAGTTGCATTATACTGGTTTACATGGAAAAATCCCTATTAAGTTGCATTATACTGGTTTACATGTAAAAAACCCTATTAAGTTGCATTATACTGGTTTACATGTAAAAACCCCTATTAAGTTGCATTATACTGGTTTACATGTAAAAATCCCTATTAAGTTGCATTATACTGGTTTACATGTAAAAACCCTATTAAGTTGCAGTATACTGGTTTACATGTAAAAACCCCTATTAAGTTGCATTATACTGGTTTACATGTAAAAATCCCTATTAAGTTGCATTATACTGGTTTACATGTAAAAACCCCTATTAAGTTGCATTATACTGGTTTACATGTAAAAAACCCTATTAAGTTGCATTATACTGGTTTACATGTAAAAACCCCTATTAAGTTGCATTATACTGGTTTACATGTAAAAACCCCTATTAAGTTGCATTATACTGGTTTACATGGAAAAATCCCTATTAAGTTGCATTATACTGGTTTACATGTAAAAAACCCTATTAAGTTGCATTATACTGGTTTACATGTAAAAACCCCTATTAAGTTGCATTATACTGGTTTACATGTAAAAATCCCTATTAAGTTGCATTATACTGGTTTACATGTAAAAACCCTATTAAGTTGCAGTATACTGGTTTACATGTAAAAACCCCTATTAAGTTGCATTATACTGGTTTACATGTAAAAACCCCTATTAAGTTGCATTATACTGGTTTACATGTAAAAAACCCTATTAAGTTGCATGATTACACTGAAATCCTTGAAACTGTTGAAGTCCTTGAAACTGTTGAAACCTTGAAACTGTTGAAACCTTGAAACTGTTGAATCCTTGAAACTGTTGAAACCTTGAAACTGTTGAAACCTTGAAACTGTTGAAACCTTGAAACTGCTGAAGTCCTTGAAACTGTTGAATCCTTGAAACTGTTGAAATGTATGAAAGACCTGAAGTCCTATTAAAATGCATGGCAGAATTCTCAATGCAAATTAATGGCAGAATTCCAAAGCCCGTAGAAAAAAACTGGAAAACTGCAGAACTGTATTTTTTTCTGAAAACTGACAAGTTGTGGAAGCTGAACATGCACAAACTGCAGAAATTGTTGAAAATGTTGAAAAAAATGCTGAAAACTATGAATTTGTTGAAGCCCCATTATAAGTCAATGGGAAAAATCGACCGATTTTTGTCCGATTGCGGAAAAACCGGAAATCGCTGAAGTCCCAAAAGTAATAGCAATAATCTCTTGAACATGCTGAACATTTTGATGTATAACTTGTTGAAATTGTTGAAACTGTGAAAGCTGTGAAAGTTACCGAAAAACTGGAAAAAAATATAATAATAATAAAGAACATGAAAACCAATTATTGACTGCGGAAAGTTCCGCAGTCAATCAATAAAGAACATGAAAACCAATTATTGACTGCGGAAAGTTCCGCAGTCAATCAACTAGAAACTTGCAATGGCTGAAGCCATTGCGATTGACTGCGGAACAGATCTAATGTGGAATTTACCGGAAAAATCCTTGAAATCCTTGAAACTGTTGAAACCTTGAAACTCTTAACATTGTGGAAACTCTGAACATTGTAGAAACTCTGAACATTGTGGAAACTCTGAACATTGTGGAAACTCTGAACATTGTGGAAACTCTGAACATTGTGGAAACTCTTAACATTGTGGAAACTCTTAACATTGTGGAAACTGTAGAAATGTCTGAAAGACCTGATGTCCTATTAAATTGCATTATACTGGTTTACATGTAAAAACCCCTATTAAGTTGCATTATACTGGTTTACATGTAAAAACCCCTATTAAGTTGCATTATACTGGTTTACATGGAAAAATCCCTATTAAGTTGCATTATACTGGTTTACATGGAAAAATCCCTATTAAGTTGCATTATACTGGTTTACATGGAAAAATCCCTATTAAGTTGCATTATACTGGTTTACATGTAAAAACCCTTATTAAGTTGCATTATACTGGTTTACATGTAAAAACCCCTATTAAGTTGCATTATACTGGTTTACATGTAAAAACCCCTATTAAGTTGCATTATACTGGTTTACATGGAAAAATCCCTATTAAGTTGCATTATACTGGTTTACATGTAAAAACCCCTATTAAGTTGCATTATACTGGTTTACATGTAAAAACCCCTATTAAGTTGCATTATACTGGTTTACATGTAAAAACCCCTATTAAGTTGCATTATACTGGTTTACATGGAAAAATCCCTATTAAGTTGCATTATACTGGTTTACATAGAAAAATCCCTATTAAGTTGCATTATACTGGTTTACATGTAAAAACCCTTATTAAGTTGCATTATACTGGTTTACATGTAAAAACCCCTATTAAGTTGCATTATACTGGTTTACATGTAAAAACCCCTATTAAGTTGCATTATACTGGTTTACATGTAAAAAAAACCCTATTAAGTTGCATTATACTGGTTTACATGGAAAAATCCCTATTAAGTTGCATTATACTGGTTTACATGTAAAAACCCCTATTAAGTTGCATTATACTGGTTTACATGTAAAAACCCCTATTAAGTTGCATTATACTGGTTTACATGTAAAAAAAAAACATTAAGTTGCATTATACTGGTTTACATGTAAAAAAAAACATTAAGTTGCATTATACTGGTTTACATGTAAAAAAACCCATTAAGTTGCATTATACTGGTTTACATGTAAAAAACCCCATTAAGTTGCATTATACTGGTTTACATGGAAAAATCCCCATTAAGTTGCATTATACTGGTTTACATGGAAAAAACCCCATTAAGTTGCATTATACTGGTTTACATGGAAAAAAACCCATTAAGTTGCATTATACTGGTTTACATGTAAAACCCCCTATTAAGTTGCATTATACTGGTTTACATGTAAAAAACCCCATTAAGTTGCATTATACTGGTTTACATGTAAAAAACCCCATTAAGTAGCATTATACTGGTTTACATGGAAAAATCCCTATTAAGTTGCATTATACTGGTTTACATGGAAAAATCCCTATTAAGTTGCATTATACTGGTTTACATGGAAAAATCCCTATTAAGTTGCGTTATACTGGTTTACATGGAAAAATCCCTATTAAGTTGCATTATACTGGTTTACATGGAAAAATCCCTATTAAGTTGCATTATACTGGTTTACATGGAAAAATCCCTATTAAGTTGCATTATACTGGTTTACATGGAAAAATCCCTATTAGGTTGCATTATTGCACTGATGTCCTTGAAACTCCTGGAAACCTTGAAACTGCTGAAGTCCTTGAAAATGCTGAAGTCCTTGAAAATGCTGAAGTTCAATCTCCATGGCTGACGCCATGGAGATTGACTGTCCTTGAAACTGCTGAAGTCCTTGAAACTCCCGAAAACCTTGAAACTGTTGAATACTTGAAACTATTGAATCCTTGAAACGGTTGAATCCTTGAAACTGCTGAAGTCCTTGAAACTCCCGAAAACCTTGAAACTGTTGAATACTTGAAACTATTGAATCCTTGAAACTGCTGAAGTCCTTGAAACTGCTGAAGTCCTTGAAACTGCTGAAGTCCTTGAAACTGTTGAAGTCCTTGAAACTATTGAAACCTTGAAACTGTTGAAGTCCTTGAAACTGTTGAATCCTTGAAACTGTTGAAGTCCTTGAAACTGTTGAATCCTTGAAACTGCTGAAGTCCTTGAAACTGTTGAATCCTTGAAACTGCTGAAATCCTTGAAACTGTTGAATCCTTGAAACTGTTGAAATTGCATAAACTGTAGAAAGACCTGAATGTGCCTGAAGTCCTATTAAATTGCATGGGCCTATTAAAATGAATGGCAGAATTCTCAATGCAAATTAATGGCAGAATTCCCAAGCCCGTATAAAAAAAATGGAAAACAGCAGAACTCGAATTTTTTCTTAAAACTGACAAGTTGTGGAAGCTGAACATGCACAAACTGCAGAAATTGTTGAAAATGTGGAAAAAAATGCTGAAAACTATGAATTTGTGGAAGCCCCATTATAAGTCAATGGGAAAAATCGACCGATTTTTAACCGATTGTGGAAAAACCGGAAGTTGCAGAAGTCCCAAAAGTAATAGCAATAATCTCTCAAACATGTGGAACGTTTTGATGTATAACTTGTGGAAATTGCTGAAATTCTGAAAGCTGTGAAACGTGTCAAAAATCAGGAAAAAAATAGTTTAATAATAAAAGATAAAGAACATGGGAAACAATGGTTGACTGCGGAAAGTTCCGCAGTCAATCAATAATAAAGAACATGAAAACCAATTATTGACTGCGGAAAGTTCCGCAGTCAATCAATAAAGAACATGAAAACCAATTATTGACTGCGGAAAGTTCCGCAGTCAATCAACTAGAAACTTGCAATGGCTGAAGCCATTGCGATTGACTGCGGAACAGATCTAATGTGGAATTTAGCTGAAAAATCCTTGAAATCCTTGAAAAGGCCTTGAAACTGTTATAATACTTGATATATATTTGAAACTCCTGAAGTCCTTGAAACTGTTGAAACATTGAAACTGTTGAAACATTAAAACTGTTGAATCCTTGAAACTGTTGAATCCTTGAAACTGTTGAATCCTTGAAACTGCTGAAGTCCTTGAAACTGTTGAAGTCCTTGAAACTGTTGAAGTCCTTGAAACTGTTGAAACCTTGAAACTGTTGAAGTCCTTGAAACTGTTGAAGTCCTTGAAACTCCTGAAGTCCTTGAAACTGTTGAAACATTGAAACTGTTGAAACATTGAAACTGTTGAAGTCCTTGAAACTGTTGAATCATTGAAACTGTTGAATCCTTGAAACTGTTGAATCCTTGAAACTGTTGCATTATACTGGTTTACATGTAAAAAACCCTATTAAGTTGCATTATACTGGTTTACATGTAAAAAACCCTATTAAGTTGCATTATACTGGTTTACATGGAAAAATCCCTATTAAGTTGCATTATACTGGTTTACATGGAAAAATCCCTAAGTTGCATTATACTGGTTTACATGGAAAAACCCCTATTAAGTTGCATTATACTGGTTTACATGGAAAAATCCCTATTAAGTTGCATTATACTGGTTTACATGGAAAAATCCCTATTAAGTTGCATTATACTGGTTTACATGGAAAAACCCCTATTAAGTTGCATTATACTGGTTTACATGTAAAAATCCCTATTAAGTTGCATTATACTGGTTTACATGGAAACATCCCTATTAAGTTGCATTATACTGGTTTATACTGGTTTACATGTAAACATCCCTATTAAGTTGCATTATACTGGTTTATACTGGTTTACATGTAAAAATCCCTATTAAGTTGCATTATACTGGTTTACATGTAAAAATCCCTATTAGGTTGCATTATACTGGTTTATACTGGTTTACATGTAAAAAACCCTATTAGGTTGCATTATACTGGTTTATACTGGTTTACATGTAAAAATCCCTATTAAGTTGCATTATACTGGTTTACATGTAAAAACCCCTATTAGGTTGCATTATACTGGTTTATACTGGTTTACATGTAAAAAACCCTATTAGGTTCCATTATACTGGTTTATACTGGTTTACATGTAAAAAACCCTATTAGGTTCCATTATACTGGTTTATACTGGTTTACATGTAAAAAACCCTATTAGGTTGCATTATACTGGTTTATACTGGTTTACATGGAAAAAACCCTATTAGGTTCCATTATACTGGTTTATACTGGTTTACATGTAAAAAACCCTATTAGGTTCCATTATACTAGTTTACATGTAAAAACCCCTATTAGGTTGCATTATACTGGTTTATACTGGTTTACATGGAAAAAACCCTATTAGGTTGCATTATACTGGTTTATACTGGTTTACATGGAAAAAACCCTATTAGGTTCCATTATACTGGTTTATACTGGTTTACATGTAAAAAACCCTATTAGGTTCCATTATACTGGTTTATACTGGTTTACATGTAAAAAACCCTATTAGGTTGCATTATACTGGTTTATACTGGTTTACATGGAAAAAACCCTGTTAAGTTGCATTATACTGGTTTACATGGAAAAAACCCTATTAAGTTGCATTATACTGGTTTACATGTAAAAACCCCTATTAAGTTGCATTATACTGGTTTACATGGAAAAAACCCTATTAAGTTGCATTATACTGGTTTACATGGAAAAAACCCTATTAAGTTGCATGATTACACTGAAATCCTTGAAACTGTTGAATCCTTGAAACTGTTGAAGTCCTTGAAACTGTTGAATCCTTGAAACTGTTGAAACCTTGAAACTGTTGAAGTCCTTGAAACTGTTGAATCCTTGAAACTGTTGAATCCTTGAAACTGTTGAAGTCCTTGAAACTGTTGAAGTCCTTGAAACTGCTGAAGTCCTTGAAACTGTTGAAACCTTGAAACTGTTGAAGTCCTTGAAACTGTTGAATCCTTGAAACTGTTGAAGTCCTTGAAACTGTTGAATCCTTGAAACTGTTGCATTATACTGGTTTACATGGAAAAATCCCTATTAAGTTGCATTATACTGGTTTACATGTAAAAAACCCTATTAAGTTGCATTATACTGGTTTACATGTAAAAAACCCTATTAAGTTGCATTATACTGGTTTACATGTAAAAAACCCTATTAAGTTGCAGTATACTGGTTTACATGTAAAAACCCCTATTAAGTTGCATTATACTGGTTTACATGTAAAAAACCCTATTAAGTTGCATTATACTGGTTTACATGTAAAAACCCCTATTAAGTTGCATTATACTGGTTTACATGTAAAAACCCCTATTAAGTTGCATTATACTGGTTTACATGGAAAAAACCCTATTAAGTTGCATTATACTGGTTTACATGGAAAAAACCCTATTAAGTTGCATTATACTGGTTTACATGGAAAAAACCCTATTAAGTTGCATTATACTGGTTTACATGGAAAAAACCCTATTAAGTTGCATTATACTGGTTTACATGGAAAAAACCCTATTAAGTTGCATTATACTGGTTTACATGTAAAAACCCCTATTAAGTTGCATTATACTGGTTTACATGGAAAAAACCCTATTAAGTTGCATTATACTGGTTTACATGGAAAAAACCCTATTAAGTTGCATTATACTGGTTTACATGGAAAAAACCCTATTAAGTTGCATTATACTGGTTTACATGGAAAAAACCCTATTAGGTTGCATGATTACACTGAAATCCTTGAAACTGTTGAATCCTTGAAACTGTTGAAGTCCTTGAAACTGTTGAAGTCCTTGAAACTGTTGAATCCTTGAAACTGTTGAATCCTTGAAACTGTTGAATCCTTGAAACTGTTGAATCCTTGAAACTGTTGAAGTCCTTGAAACCGCTGAAGTCCTTGAAACCGTTGAAGTCCTTGAAACCGTTGAAGTCCTTGAAACTGTTGAAGTCCTTGAAACTGCTGAAGTCCTTGAAACTGTTGAATCCTTGAAACTGTTGAAGTCCTTGAAACTGTTGAAGTCCTTGAAACTGTTGAATCCTTGAAACTGTTGAATCCTTGAAACTGTTGAAACCTTGAAACTGTTGAAACCTTGAAACTGTTGAAACCTTGAAACTGTTGAAGTCCTTGAAACTGCTGAAGTCCTTGAAACTGCTGAAGTCCTTGAAACTGCTGAAGTCCTTGAAACTGTTGAATCCTTGAAACTGTTGAAGTCCTTGAAACTGTTGAAACCTTGAAACTGTTGAAGTCCTTGAAACTGTTGAAACCTTGAAACTGCTGAAGTCCTTGAAACTGTTGAATCCTTGAAACTGTTGAAGTCCTTGAAACTGTTGAAACCTTGAAACTGTTGAATCCTTGAAACTGTTGAATCCTTGAAACTGTTGAAGTCCTTGAAACTGTTGAAGTCCTTGAAACTGTTGAAACCTTGAAACTGTTGAAATGTCTGAAAGACCTGAAGTCCTATTAAATTGCATGGGCCTATTAAAATGCATGGCAGAATTCTCAATGCAAATTAATGGCAGAATTCCCAAGCCCGTAGAAAAAAACTGGAAAACTGCAGAACTCTAATTTTTTCTGAAAACTGACAAGTTGTGGAAGCTGAACATGCACAAACTGCAGAAATTGTTGAAAATGTTGAAAAAAATGCTGAAAACTATGAATTTGTTGAAGCCCCATTATACGTCAATGGGAAAAATCGACCGATTTTTGTCCGATTGCGGAAAAACCGGAAATCGCTGAAGTCCCAAAAGTAATAGCATCATTCTCTTGAACATGCTGAACATTTTGATGTATAACTTGTTGAAATTGTTGAAACTGTGAAAGCTGTGAAAGTTACTGAAAAACTGGAAAAAAATATAATAATAATAACTAGAAACTTGCAATGGCTGAAGCCATTGCGATTGACTGCGGAACAGATCTAATGTGGAATTTAGCTGAAAAATCCTTGAAATCCTTGAAAAGGCCTTGAAACTGTTAAAATACTTGATAGATATTTGAAACTGTTGAAACATTGAAACTGTTGAAACATTGAAACTGTTGAAGTCCTTGAAACTGTTAAATCCTTGTCCTTGAAACTGCTGAAGTCCTTGAAACTGTTGAAACCTTGAAACTGCTGAAGTCCTTGAAACTGTTGAAGTCCTTGAAACTGTTGAAGTCCTTGAAACTGTTGAAACCTTGAAACTGTTGAAGTCCTTGAAACTGTTAAATCCTTCTAACTGCTGAAGTCCTTGAAACAGTTGAAATCCTTGAAACTGTTGAAGGTCCTTGAAACTGTTGCATTATACTGTTACATGAAAAAACCCTTGAGTTGCATTATACTGGTTTACATGTAAAAAACCCTATTAAGTTGCATTATACATGGTTTACATGTAAAAAACCCTATTAAGTTGCATTATACTGGTTTACATGTAAAAAACCCTATTAAGTTGCATTATACTGGTTTACATGTAAAAAACCCTATTAAGTTGCATTATTACTGGTTTACATGTAAAAATCCTATTAAGTTGCATTATACTGGTTTACATGTAAAAATCCCTATTAAGTTTTTGTAACCCTATTAAGTGCATTATACTGGTTTACATGTAAAAAACCCTATTAAGTTGCATTATACTGGTTTACATGTAAAAAACCCTATTAAGTTGCATTATACGGTTAAAGTTGCATTTATGGTACATGGAAAAACCCCTATTAAGTTGCATGATTACACTGAAATCCTTGAAACTGTTGAATCCTTGAAACTGTTGAATCCTTGAAACTGTTGAAGTCCTTTGAAACTGTTTGAAACCTTGAAACTGCTGAAGTCCTTGAAACTGTTGAATCCTTGAAACAGTTGGAAGTCCTTGAAACTGTTGAAGTCCTTGAAACTGTTGAATCCTTGATTCAACAGTTTCGTACGCATTGAGTTGCCTTGTGTACGAAATGCGCGGTATAAATAAAGTTGCCTTGCCTTGCCTTGAAAACAGTTGAAACCTTGAAACTGTTGAATCCTTGAAACTGCTTGAAGTCCTTGAAACTGTTGAATCCTTGAAACTGTTGAAGTCCTTGAAACTGTTGAAGTCCTTGAAAACTGTTGAATCCTTGAAACTGTTGAAGTCCTTGAAACTGTTGAAACCTTGAAACGTTGAAGTCCTTGAAACTGTTGAAGTCCTTGAAACTGTTGAAACCTTGAAACTGTTGAAGTCCTTGAAACTGTTGAATCCTTGAAACTGTTGAATCCTTGAAACTGTTGAAGTCCTTGAAACTGTTGAAACCTTGAAACTGTTGAATCCTTGAAACTGTTGAAACCTTGAAACTGCTGAAGTCCTTGAAACTGTTGAATCCTTGAAACTGTTGAAGTCCTTGAAACTGTTGAAACCTTAACTGTTGAATCCTTGAAACTGTTGAAATGTCTGAAAAGACCTGAAGTCCTATTAAATTGCATGGGCCTATTAAAATGCATGGCAGAATTCTCAATGCAAATTAATGGCAGAATTCCCAAGCCCGTAGTAGAAAAAACTGGAAAAACTGCAGAACTCTAATTTTTTCTGAAAACTGACAAGTTGTGGAAGCTGAACATGCACAAACTGCAGAAATTGTTGAAAATGTTGAAAAAAATGCTGAAAACTATGAATTTTGTTGAAGCCCCATTATACGTCAATGGGAAAAATCGACCGATTTTTGTCCGATTGCGGAAAAACCGGAAATCGCTGAAGTCCCAAAAGTAATAGCATAATTCTCTTGAACATGCTGAACATTTTGATGTATAACTTGTTGAAATTGTTGAAACTGTGAAAGCTGTGAAAGTCACTGAAAAACTGGAAAAAAATATAATAATAATAATAATAATAATAATAAATAACTTGAAAACCAATTATTGACTGCGGAAAGTTCCGCAGTCAATCAATAACTAGAAAACTTGCAATGGCTGAAGCCATTGCGATTGACTGCGGAACAGATCTAATGTGGAATTTAGCTGAAAAAATCCTTGAAATCCTTGAAAAGGCTTTGAAACTGTTAAAATACTTGATCGATATTTGAAACTCCTGAAGTCCTTGAAACTGTTGAAACCTTGAAACTGTTGAAGTCCTTGAAACTGTTGAAATCCATGAAACTGTTGAAGTCCTTGAAACTGTTAAATCCTTGAAAACTGTTGAAGTCCTTGAAACTGTTGAAATCCTTGAAACTGTTGAAGTCCTTGAAACTGTTGCATTATACTGGTTTACATGTAAAAATCCCTATTAAGTTGCATTATACTGGTTTACATGTAAAAAACCCTATTAAGTTGCATTATACTGGTTTACATGTAAAAAACCCTATTAGGTTGCATTATACTGGTTTACATGTAAAAAACCCTATCAAGTTGCATTATACTGGTTTACATGTAAAAACCCCTATTAAGTTGCATTATACTGGTTTACATGTAAAAAACCCTATTAAGTTGCATTATACTGGTTTACATGTAAAAAAAACCCTATTTAAGTTGCATTATACTGGTTTACATGTAAAAAACCCTATTAAGTTTGCATTATACTGGTTTACATGTAAAAAACCCTATTAAGTTGCATTATACTGGTTTACATGTAAAAAACCCTATTAAGTTGCATTATACTGGTTTTACATGTAAAAAACCCTATTAAGTTGCATATACTGGTTTACATGTAAAAAACCCTATTAAGTTGCATTATACTGGTTTACATGTAAAAAACCCTATTAAGTTGCATTATACTGGTTTACATGTAAAAAACCCCTATTAAGTTGCATTATACTGGTTTACATGTAAAAACCCCTATTAAGTTGCATTATACTGGTTTTACATGTAAAAACCCCTATTAAGTTGCATTATACTGGTTTACATGTAAAAAACCCTATTAAGTTGCATTATACTGGTTTACATGTAAAAACCCCTATTAAGTTGCATATACTGGTTTACATGTAAAAACCCCTATTAAGTTGCATTATACTGGTTTACATGTAAAAAACCCTATTAAGTTGCATTATACTGGTTTACATGTAAAAAAACCCTATTAAGTTGCATTATACTGGTTTACATGTAAAAAACCCTATTAAGTTGCATTATACTGGTTTACATGTAAAAAACCCTATTAAGTTGCATTATACTGGTTTACATGTAAAAAACCCTATTAAGTTGCATATACTAGGTTTACATGTAAAAAACCCTATTAAGTTGCATTATACTGGTTTACATGTAAAAACCCCTATTAAGTTGCATTATACTGGTTTACATGTAAAAACCCCTATTAAGTTGCATTATACTGGTTTACATGTAAAAACCCCTATTAAGTTGCATTATACTGGTTTACATGTAAAAACCCCTATTAAGTTGCATTATACTGGTTTACATGTAAAAAACCCTATTAAGTTGCATTTATACTGGTTTACATGTAAAAACCCCTATTAAGTTGCATTATACTGGTTTACATGTAAAAAACCCTATTAAGTTGCATTATACTGGTTTACATGTAAAAAACCCTATTAAGTTGCATTATACTGGTTTACATGTAAAAACCCCTATTAAGTTGCATGATTACACTGAAATCCTTGAAACTGTTGAATCCTTGAAACTGTTGAAGTCCTTGAAACTGTTGAAGTCCTTGAAACTGTTGAATCTTTGAAACTGTTTAAACCTTGAAACTGTTGAAGTCCTTGAAACTGTTGAAACCTTGAAACTGTTTAAACCTTGAAACTGTTGAATCCTTGAAACGGTTGAATCCTTGAAACTGTTGAAGTCCTTGAAACTGCTGAAGTCCTTGAAACTGTTGAAACCTTGAAACTGTTTAAACCTTGAAACTGTTGAATCCTTGAAACTGTTTGAAACCTTGAAACTGTTGAAATGTCTGAAAGACCTGAAGTCCTATTAAATTGCATGGGGCCTATTAAAATGAATGGCAGAATTCTCAATGCAAATTAATGGCAGAATTCCCAAGCCCGTAGAAAAAAACTGGAAAACTGCAGAACTCAAATTTTTTCTGAAAACTGACAAGTTGTGGAAGCTGAACATGTACAAACTGCAGAAATTGTTGAAAATGTTGAAAAAAATGCTGAAAACTATGAATTTGTTGAAGCCCCATTATACGTCAATGGGAAAAAATCGACCGATTTTTGTCCGATTGCGGAAAAAACCGGAAATCGCTGAAGTCCCAAAAGTAATAGCATCATTCTCTTGAACATGCTGAACATTTTGATGTATAACTTGTTGAAATTGTTGAAACTGTGAAAGCTGTGAAAGTTACTGAAAAACTGGAAAAAAATATAATAATAATAACTAGAAACTTGCAATGGCTGAAGCCATTGCGATTGACTGCGGAACAGATCTAATGTGGAATTTAGCTGAAAAATCCTTGAAATCCTTGAAAAGGCCTTGAAACTGTTAAAATACTTGATAGATATTTGAAACTGTTGAAACATTGAAACTGTTGAAACATTGAAACTGTTGAAGTCCTTGAAACTGTTAAATCCTTGAAACTGCTGAAGTCCTTGAAACTGTTGAAACCTTGAAACTGCTGAAGTCCTTGAAACTGTTGAAGTCCTTGAAACTGTTGAAGTCCTTGAAACTGTTGAAACCTTGAAACTGTTGAAGTCCTTGAAACTGTTAAATCCTTCTAACTGCTGAAGTCCTTGAAACAGTTGAAATCCTTGAAACTGTTGAAGTCCTTGAAACTGTTGAATCCTTGAAACTGTTGCATTATACTGGTTTACATGTAAAAAACCCTATTAAGTTGCATTATACTGGTTTACATGTAAAAAACCCTATTAAGTTGCATTATACTGGTTTACATGTAAAAAACCCTATTAAGTTGCATTATACTGGTTTACATGTAAAAAACCCTATTAAGTTGCATTATACTGGTTTACATGTAAAAAACCCTATTAAGTTGCATTATACTGGTTTACATGTAAAAATCCCTATTAAGTTGCATTATACTGGTTTACATGTAAAAATCCCTATTAAGTTGCATTATACTGGTTTACATGTAAAAAACCCTATTAAGTTGCATTATACTGGTTTACATGTAAAAAACCCTATTAAGTTGCATTATACTGGTTTACATGGAAAAATCCCTATTAAGTTGCATTATACTGGTTTACATGGAAAAACCCCTATTAAGTTGCATGATTACACTGAAATCCTTGAAACTGTTGAAACATTGAAACTGTTGAAACATTGAAACTGTTGAAGTCCTTGAAACTGTTAAATCCTTGAAACTGCTGAAGTCCTTGAAACTGTTGAAACCTTGAAACTGCTGAAGTCCTTGAAACTGTTGAAGTCCTTGAAACTGTTGAAGTCCTTGAAACTGTTGAAACCTTGAAACTGTTGAAGTCCTTGAAACTGTTAAATCCTTCTAACTGCTGAAGTCCTTGAAACAGTTGAAATCCTTGAAACTGTTGAAGTCCTTGAAACTGTTGAATCCTTGAAACTGTTGCATTATACTGGTTTACATGTAAAAAACCCTATTAAGTTGCATTATACTGGTTTACATGTAAAAAACCCTATTAAGTTGCATTATACTGGTTTACATGTAAAAAACCCTATTAAGTTGCATTATACTGGTTTACATGTAAAAAACCCTATTAAGTTGCATTATACTGGTTTACATGTAAAAAACCCTATTAAGTTGCATTATACTGGTTTACATGTAAAAATCCCTATTAAGTTGCATTATACTGGTTTACATGTAAAAATCCCTATTAAGTTGCATTATACTGGTTTACATGTAAAAAACCCTATTAAGTTGCATTATACTGGTTTACATGTAAAAAACCCTATTAAGTTGCATTATACTGGTTTACATGGAAAAATCCCTATTAAGTTGCATTATACTGGTTTACATGGAAAAACCCCTATTAAGTTGCATGATTACACTGAAATCCTTGAAACTGTTGAATCCTTGAAACTGTTGAATCCTTGAAACTGTTGAAGTCCTTGAAACTGTTGAAACCTTGAAACTGCTGAAGTCCTTGAAACTGTTGAATCCTTGAAACAGTTGAAGTCCTTGAAACTGTTGAAGTCCTTGAAACTGTTGAATCCTTGATTCAACAGTTTCGTACGCATTGAGTTGCCTTGTGTACGAAATGCGCGGTATAAATAAAGTTGCCTTGCCTTGCCTTGAAACAGTTGAAACCTTGAAACTGTTGAATCCTTGAAACTGCTGAAGTCCTTGAAACTGTTGAATCCTTGAAACTGTTGAAGTCCTTGAAACTGTTGAAGTCCTTGAAACTGTTGAATCCTTGAAACTGTTGAAGTCCTTGAAACTGTTGAAACCTTGAAACTGTTGAAGTCCTTGAAACTGTTGAAGTCCTTGAAACTGTTGAAACCTTGAAACTGTTGAAGTCCTTGAAACTGTTGAATCCTTGAAACTGTTGAATCCTTGAAACTGTTGAAGTCCTTGAAACTGTTGAAACCTTGAAACTGTTGAATCCTTGAAACTGTTGAAACCTTGAAACTGCTGAAGTCCTTGAAACTGTTGAATCCTTGAAACTGTTGAAGTCCTTGAAACTGTTGAAACCTTAACTGTTGAATCCTTGAAACTGTTGAAATGTCTGAAAGACCTGAAGTCCTATTAAATTGCATGGGCCTATTAAAATGCATGGCAGAATTCTCAATGCAAATTAATGGCAGAATTCCCAAGCCCGTAGAAAAAAACTGGAAAACTGCAGAACTCTAATTTTTTCTGAAAACTGACAAGTTGTGGAAGCTGAACATGCACAAACTGCAGAAATTGTTGAAAATGTTGAAAAAAATGCTGAAAACTATGAATTTGTTGAAGCCCCATTATACGTCAATGGGAAAAATCGACCGATTTTTGTCCGATTGCGGAAAAACCGGAAATCGCTGAAGTCCCAAAAGTAATAGCATAATTCTCTTGAACATGCTGAACATTTTGATGTATAACTTGTTGAAATTGTTGAAACTGTGAAAGCTGTGAAAGTCACTGAAAAACTGGAAAAAAATATAATAATAATAATAATAATAATAATAAATAACTTGAAAACCAATTATTGACTGCGGAAAGTTCCGCAGTCAATCAATAACTAGAAACCGTTGCAATGGCTGCGCCATTGCGATTGACTGCGGAATAGATCTAATGCAGAAGTTACCTGAAAAATCCTTGAAACTGTTGAAACCTTGAAGCTCCTGAAATCCTTGAAACTGTTGAAACCTTGAAGCTCCTGAAATCCTTGAAACTGTTGAAACCTTGAAACTACTCCTGAAATCCTTGAAACTTTGAAACTCTTAAAATCCTTGAAACTTTTGAAACCTTAAAACTCCTAAAAATCATTGAAACTCCTGAAGTCCTTAAAACTCCTGAAATCCTTGAAACTGTTGAAACCTTGAAGCTCCTAAAAATCCTTGAAACTCCCAAAATCCTTGAAACTTTTGAAACCTTGAAACTCCTACAATCATTGAAACTCCTGAAATCCTTGAAACTGTTGAAACCTTGAAACTCCTCCTGAAATCCTTGAAACCTTGAAACTCCTGAAATTCATTAAACTGATTAAACACTTTAAACAGTTGAAATCCTTTAACTTCTTGAAAATTGTCCTATGAACTTTAAATTCCACACACCACTGAAATTATTTGGTTCCGGTATTTTTGGTAACTTGGTCTGGACTTGGTCTGGCTTCTGTGGTTTACCTGGAAATGGTTTTGGTTCCGGTAACTATGGAAACCTGGTCTGGGCTTGGTCTGGGTCTTGGTTCAGGTCTGGCTCTGGGTCTTGGTCTGGCTCTTGGACTTGCCTTCCTTCTGTGGATTACCTGGATATGGTTTTGGTTCCAGTAACTATGGTAACTTGATCTGGACTTTGCATGGCTTCTGGGGTTCGCCTCGATCTAGTTTTGGTTCCGGTAACTATGGCAACTTGGTCTGGGACTTTGTCTGGGTCTTGGTTTGGGTCTTGGTTCAGGTCTAGATTCAGGTCTTGGTCTGGGACTTGGTTAGGGTCTTGGTTCTGGTCTTGGTCTGGGTCTTGGTTCGGGTTTTGGTCCTGGACTTAGTTTGGGTCTTGGTCGGGGACTTGGTTCGGGTCTTAGGCCGAATCTTGTTTCGGGTAACTATGGTAACCTGGTCTGGACTTGGCCTGGCTTCTGTGGTTTACCTTGATCTGGTTTTGGTTCGAGTAACTATGGTAACCTGGTCTGGACTTTGTCTGGCTTCTCTGGTTTACCTGAATATGGTTTTGGTTCCGGTAACTATGGTAACCTGGTCTGGACTTTGTCTGGCTTCTCTGGTTTACCTTGATCTGGTTTCGGTTCCGGTAACTATGGTAACCTGGTCAGGACCAAGGCCTGCTTTCTGTAGTTTACCGGGATATGGTTTTGGTTCCGGTAACTATGGTAACCTGGTCTGGACTTTGTCTGGCTTCTCTGGTTTACCTGAATATGGTTTTGGTTCCGGTAACTATGGTAACCTGGTCTGGACTTTGTCTGGCTTCTCTGGTTTACCTTGATCTGGTTTCGGTTCCGGTAACTATGGTAACCTGGTCAGGACCAAGGCCTGCTTTCTGTAGTTTACCGGGATATGGTTTTGGTTCCGGTAACTATGGTAACCTGGTCTAGACTTGGCCTTACTTCTGTGGTTTACCTGGATATGGTTTTGGTTCCGGTAACTATGGCAACTTGGTCTGGGACTTTGTCTGGGTCTTGGTTTGGGTCTTGGTCTGGGTCTTGGTTCGGGTCTTGATTCAGCTTTTGGTCTGGGACTTGGTTAGGGTCTTGGTTCGGGCCTCGGTCTAGGTCTTGGTCCGGGGTCTTGGTTTCATTGAAACCGCTGAAGTCCTTGAAACCGCTGAAGTCCTTGAACCTGCAGAAGTCCTTGAACCTGCAGAAGTCCTTGAAACCGCTGAAGTCCTTGAAACCGCTGAAGCCCTTGAAACCGCTGAAGACCTTAAAACCGCTGAAGACCTTAAAACCGCTGAAGTCCTTGAAACCGCTGAAGTCCTTGAAACCGCAGAAGTCCTTGAAACCGCTGAAGTCCTTGAAACCGCTGAAGTCCTTGAAACCGCTGAAGTCCTTGAATCTGCTGAAACCGCAGAAGTCCTTGAAACCGCTGAAGTCCTTGAAACCGCTGAAGCCCTTGAAACCGCTGAAGACCTTGAATCTGCTGAAGACCTTGAATCTGCTGAAGTCATTGAAACCGCTGAAGTCCTTGAATCTGCAGAAGTCCTTGAATCTGCAGAAGTCCTTGAAACCGCTGAAGTCCTTGAAACCGCTGAAGTCCTTGAAACCGCTGAAGACCTTGAAACCGCTGAAGTCCTTGAAACCGCTGAAGACCTTGAAACCGCTGAAGACCTTGAAACCGCTGAAGACCTTGAAACCGCTGAAGTCCTTGAAACCGCTGAAGTCCTTGAAACCGCTGAAGTCCTTGAAACCGCTGAAGTCCTTGAAACCGCTGAAGTCCTTGAAACCGCTGAAGTCCTTGAAACCGCTGAAGTCCTTGAAACTGCTGAAATGGCAGAAGCTGTGGAAATGGCTGAATGTCCAGAATGTACCTGAAGCCCTATTAATTCTGCTGAATCTGTGAATTTGCGGAAGCCCCATTAAAGTCAATGGGAAAAATCCGCGGAATTTTGTCCGATTGCGGAAAATCCGGAAATCGCAGAATTCCCAAAAGTAATAGCATCATTCTCTGCAACATGCTGAACGTTTTGAGGTATGACATGCTGAAATTGCTTAAACTGTGAAAGCTGTGAAAACTGCAGAAAAACAGGAAAAAAATAGATTAATAATAACTAGAAACTTGCAATGGCTGAAGCCATTGCGATTGACTGCGGAACAGATCTAATGTGGAATTTAGCTGAAAAATCCTTGAAATCCTTGAAAAGGCCTTGAAACTGTTAAAATACTTGATAGATATTTGAAACTCCTGAAGTCCTTGAAACTGTTGAAACATTGAAACTCCTGAAATCCTTTAAACGTTTGAAACCTGGAAACTGTTGAAATCCTTGAAACTGTTGAAGTCATTGAAACTGTTAAATCCTTGAAACTGTTAAATCCTTGAAACTGTTGAAGTCCTTGAAACTGTTAAATCCTTGAAACTGTTGAAGTCCTTGAAACTGTTGAAGTCCTTGAAACTGTTGAATCCTTGAAACTGTTGAAGTCCTTGAAACTTTTAAATCCTTGAAACTGTTGAAGTCCTTGAAATTTTTAAATCCTTGAAACTGTTGAAGTCCTTGAAACTGTTGAATCCTTGAAACTGTTGAAACCTTGAAACTGTTGAAGTCTTTAAAACTGTTGAAACCTTGAAAATGTTGAAGTCCTTGAAACTGTTGTATTATACTGGTTTACATGTAAAAATCCCTATTAGGTTGCATTATACTGGTTTATACTGGTTTACATGTAAACATCCCTATTAAGTTGCATTATACTGGTTTACATGTAAAAAACCCTATTAGGTTCCATTATACTGGTTTATACTGGTTTACATGTAAAAATCCCTATTAAGTTGCATTATACTGGTTTACATGTAAAAAACCCTATTAGGTTCCATTATACTGGTTTATACTGGTTTACATGTAAAAATCCCTATTAAGTTGCATTATACTGGTTTACATGTAAAAAAAACCCTATTAGGTTCCATTATACTGGTTTATACTGGTTTACATGTAAACATCCCTATTAAGTTGCATTATACTGGTTTACATGTAAAAAACCCTATTAGGTTCCATTATACTGGTTTATACTGGTTTACATGTAAACATCCCTATTAAGTTGCATTATACTGGTTTACATGTAAAAAACCCTATTAGGTTCCATTATACTGGTTTATACTGGTTTACATGTAAACATCCCTATTAAGTTGCATTATACTGGTTTACATGTAAAAAACCCTATTAGGTTCCATTATACTGGTTTATACTGGTTTACATGTAAAAATCCCTATTAAGTTGCATTATACTGGTTTACGTGTAAAAACCCCTATTAAGTTGCATTATACTGGCTTACGTGTAAAAACCCCTATTAGGTTGCATTATACTGGTTTATACTGGTTTACATGTAAAAAACCCTATTAGGTTCCATTATACTGGTTTATACTGGTTTACATGTAAAAAACCCTATTAGGTTGCATTATACTGGTTTACATGTAAAAAACCCTATTAGGTTCCATTATACTGGTTTATACTGGTTTACATGTAAACATCCCTATTAAGTTGCATTATACTGGTTTACATGTAAAAAACCCTATTAGGTTCCATTATACTGGTTTATACTGGTTTACATGTAAACATCCCTATTAAGTTGCATTATACTGGTTTACATGTAAAAAACCCTATTAGGTTCCATTATACTGGTTTATACTGGTTTACATGTAAACATCCCTATTAAGTTGCAATTATACTGGTTTACGTGTAAAAAACCCTATTAAGTTGCATTATACTGGTTTACGTGTAAAAACCCCTATTAGGTTCCATTATACTGGTTTATACTGGTTTACATGTAAAAAACCCTATTAGGTTCCATTATACTGGTTTATACTGGTTTACATGTAAAAAACCCTATTAGGTTGTATTATACTGGTTTATACTGGTTTACATGTAAAAAACCCTATTAGGTTGTATTATACTGGTTTATACTGGTTTACATGTAAATATCCCTATTAGGTTCCATTATACTGGTTTATACTGGTTTACATGTAAAAATCCCTATTAAGTTGCATTATTGCACTGAAGTCCTTGAAACTCCTGGAAAACTTGAAACTGTTGAAACCTTGAAACTGCTGAAGGTCAATCTCCATGGCTGACGCCATGGAGATTGACTGTCCTTGAAACTGCTGAAGTCCTTGAAACTGTTGAATCCTTGAAAAAGCTGAAGTCCTTGAAACTGCTGAAGTCCTTGAAACTGCTGAAGTCCTTGAAACTGCTGAAGTCCTTGAAACTGTTGAATCCTTGATACTGCTGAATCCTTGAAACTGCTGAAGTCCTTGAAACTGTTGAATCCTTGAAACTGCTGAAGTCCTTGAAACTGTTGAATCCTTGAAACTGCTGAATCCTTGAAACTGCTGAAGTCCTTGAAACTGTTGAATCCTTGAAACTGTTGAAGTCCTTGAAACTGTTGAAGTCCTTGAAACTGTTGAAGTCCTTGAAACTGTTGAATCCTTGAAACTGTTGAAGTCCTTGAAACTGTTGAATCCTTGAAACTGTTGAAGTCCTTGAAACTGTTGAAATGTCTGAAAGACCTGAAGTCCTATTAAATTGCATGGGCCTATTAAAATGCATGGCAGAATTCTCAATGCAAATTAATGGCAGAATTCCCAAGCCCGTATAAAAAAAAATGGAAAACTGCAGAACTCGAATTTTTTCTGAAAACTGACAAGTTGTGGAAGCTGAACATGCACAAACTGCAGAAATTGTTGAAAATGTGGAAAAAAATGCTGAAAACTATGAATTTGTTGAAGCCCCATTATAAGTCAATGGGAAAAATCGACCGATTTTTGGCCGATTGTGGAAAAACCGTGAATTGTAGAATTCCCAAAAGTAATAGCACTAATCTCTCAAACATGTGGAACGTTTTGATGTATAACTTGTGGAAATTGCTGAAATTCTGAAAGCTGTGAAACGTGTCAAAAATCAGGAAAAAAATAATTGTTTAATAATAAAAGATAAAGAACATGAAAAACAATTATTGACTGCGGAAAGTTCCGCAGTCAATCAATAATAACTAGAAACTTGCAATGGCTGAAGCCATTGCGATTGACTGCGGAACAGATCTAATGTGGAATTTAGCTGAAAAATCCTTGAAATACTTGAAAAGGCCTTGAAACTGTTAAAATACTTGATAGATATTTGAAACTCCTGAAGTCCTTGAAACTGTTGAAACATTGAAACTCCTGAAATCCTTTAAACTTTTGAAACCTGGAAACTGTTGAAAGTCTTGAAACTCCTGAAGTCCTTGAAACTGTTGAAACATTGAAACTCCTGAAATCCTTTAAACTTTTAAACCTGGAAACTGTTGAAAGTCTTGAAACTGCCGAAGTCCTTGAAACTGTTGAAACCTTGAAACTGTTGAAGTCCTTGAAACTGTTAAATCCTTGAAACTGTTGAAACCTTGAAACTGTTGAAGTCCTTGAAACTGTTGAAGTCCTTGAAACTGTTGCATTATACTGGTTTACATGTAAACATCCCCATTAAGTTGCATTATACTGGTTTACATGTAAAAAACCCTATTAAGTTGCATTATACTGGTTTACATGTAAAAACCCCTATTAAGTTGCATTATACTGGTTTACATGTAAAAACCCCTATTAAGTTACATTATACTGGTTTACATGTAAAAACCCCTATTAAGTTGCATTATACTGGTTTACATGTAAAAACCCCTATTAAGTTACATTATACTGGTTTACATGTAAAAAACCCTATTAAGTTACATTATACTGGTTTACATGTAAAAACCCCTATTAAGTTACATTATACTGGTTTACATGTAAAAAAAAACCTATTAAGTTGCAGTATACTGGTTTACATGGAAAAAACCCTATTAAGTTGCATTATACTGGTTTACATGGAAAAATCCCTATTAAGTTGCATTATACTGGTTTACATGTAAAAAACCCTATTAAGTTGCATTATACTGGTTTACATGTAAAAACCCCTATTAAGTTGCATTATACTGGTTTACATGTAAAAAACCCTATTAAGTTGCATTATACTGGTTTACATGTAAAAAACCCTATTAGGTTCCATTATACTGGTTTATACTGGTTTACATGGAAAAAAACCCTATTAGGTTCCATTATACTGGTTTATACTGGTTTACATGGAAAAAACCCAATTAGGTTCCATTATACTGGTTTATACTGGTTTACATGGAAAAAACCCTATTAGGTTCCATTATACTGGTTTATACTGGTTTACATGTAAAAAACCCTATTAGGTTCCATTATACTGGTTTACATGTAAAAAACCCTATTAGGTTGCATTATACTGGTTTATACTGGTTTACATGGAAAAACCCCTATTAGGTTCCATTATACTGGTTTATACTGGTTTACATGGAAAAAACCCTATTAGGTTGCATTATTGCACTGAAGTCCTTGAAACTCCTGGAAACCTTGAAACTCCTGGAAAACTTGAAACTGTTGAAACCTTGAAACTGTATAAGTCCTTGAAACTGCTGAAGGTCAATCTCCATGGCTCACGCCATGGAGATTGACTGTCCTTAAAACTGCTGAAGTCCATGAAACTCCTGAAAACCTTGAAACTGTTGAATCCTTGAAACTGTTGAAGTCCTTGAAACTGTTGAAGTCCTTGAAACTGTTGAATCCTTGAAACTGTTGAATCCTTGAAACTGTTGAATCCTTGAAACTGTTGAATCTTTGAAACTGTTGAATCCTTGAAACTGTTGAAGTCCTTGAAACTGTTGAATCCTTGAAACTGTTGAAGTCCTTGAAACTGTTGAAGTCCTTGAAACAGTTGAAGTCCTTGAAACTGTTGAATCCTTGAAACTGTTGAATCCTTGAAACTGTTGAAACCTTGAAACTGTTGAAACCTTGAAACTGTTGAATCCTTGAAACTGTTGAATCCTTGAAACTGTTGAAGTCCTTGAAACTGTTGAAATCCTTGAAACTGTTGAAGTCCTTGAAACTGTTGAATCCTTGAAACTGTTGAAGTCCTTGAAACTGTTGAAGTCCTTGAAACTGTTGAATCCTTGAAACTGTTGAAACCTTGAAACTGTTGAAGTCCTTGAAACTGTTGAAGTCCTTGAAACTGTTGAAGTCCTTGAAACTGTTGAATCCTTGAAACTGTTGAAACCTTGAAACTGTTGAAACCTTGAAACTGTTGAAACCTTGAAACTGTTGAAGTCCTTGAAACTGCTGAAATGTCTGAAAGACCTGAAGTCCTATTAAAATGCATGGAAGAATTCTCAATGCAAATTAATGGCAGAATTCCCAAGCCCGTAGAAAAAAACTGGAAAACCGCAGAACTCAAATTTTTTCTGAAAACTCACAAGTTGTGGAAGCTGAACATGTACAAACTGCAGAAATTGCAGAAAAAGTTGAAAAAATCGCTGAAAACCATGAATTTGCGGAAGCCCCATTATAAGTCAATGGGAAAAATCGGTTGAATATCGGCTGATTGCGGAAAAACCGGAAATCGCTGAATTCCCAAAAGTAATAGCAATAATCTCCCAAACATGTGGAACGTTTTGATGTATAACTTGTGGAAATCGCTGAAACTGTGAAAGCTGTGAAAACTGCAGAAAATCAGGAAAAAAATACTATAATAACTAGAAACTTGCAATGGCTGAAGCCATTGCGATTGACTGCGGAACAGATCTTATGTGGAATTTAGCTGAAAAATGCTTGAAATCCTTGAAAAGGCCTTGAAACTGTTAAAATACTTGATAGATATTTGAAACTCCATAAGTCCTTGAAACTGTTGAAACATTGAAACTGTTGAAGTCCTTGAAACTGTTAAATCCTTGAAACTGCTGAAGTCCTTGAAACTGTTGAAACCTTGAAACTGTTGAAGTCCTTGAAACTGTTGAAGTCCTTGAAACTGTTGAAACCTTGAAACTGTTGAAGTCCTTGAAACTGTTGAAACCTTGAAACTGTTGCATTATACTGGTTTACATGTAAAAACCCCTATTAAGTTGCATTATACTGGTTTACATGTAAAAACCCCTATTAAGTTGCATTATACTGGTTTACATGTAAAAAACCCTATTAAGTTGCATTATACTGGTTTACATGTAAAAAACCCTATTAAGTTGCATTATACTGGTTTACATGTAAAAACCCCTATTAAGTTGCATTATACTGGTTTACATGTAAAAACCCCTATTAAGTTGCATTATACTGGTTTACATGTAAAAACCCCTATTAAGTTGCATTATACTGGTTTACATGTAAAAACCCCTATTAAGTTGCATTATACTGGTTTACATGTAAACACCCCTATTAAGTTGCATTATACTGGTTTACATGTAAAAACCCCTATTAAGTTGCATTATACTGGTTTACATGGAAAAATCCCTATTAAGTTGCATTATACTGGTTTACATGTAAAAAACCCTATTAAGTTGCATTATACTGGTTTACATGTAAAAACCCCTATTAAGTTGCATTATACTGGTTTACATGTAAAAATCCCTATTAAGTTGCATTATACTGGTTTACATGTAAAAACCCTATTAAGTTGCAGTATACTGGTTTACATGTAAAAACCCCTATTAAGTTGCAGTATACTGGTTTACATGTAAAAACCCCTATTAAGTTGCATTATACTGGTTTACATGTAAAAAACCCTATTAAGTTGCATTATACTGGTTTACATGTAAAAACCCCTATTAAGTTGCATTATACTGGTTTACATGGAAAAACCCCTATTAAGTTGCATTATACTGGTTTACATGTAAAAAACCCTATTAAGTTGCATTATACTGGTTTACATGGAAAAATCCCTATTAAGTTGCATTATACTGGTTTACATGTAAAAATCCCTATTAAGTTGCATTATACTGGTTTACATGTAAAAACCCCTATTAAGTTGCATTATACTGGTTTACATGTAAAAAACCCTATTAAGTTGCATTATACTGGTTTACATGTAAAAACCCCTATTAAGTTGCATTATACTGGTTTACATGTAAAAAACCCTATTAAGTTGCATTATACTGGTTTACATGTAAAAACCCCTATTAAGTTGCATTATACTGGTTTACATGTAAAAAACCCTATTAAGTTGCATTATACTGGTTTACATGTAAAAACCCCTATTAAGTTGCATTATACTGGTTTACATGGAAAAAACCCTATTAAGTTGCATTATACTGGTTTACATGTAAAAACCCTATTAAGTTGCATTATACTGGTTTACATGTAAAAACCCCTATTAAGTTGCATTATACTGGTTTACATGTAAAAAACCCTATTAAGTTGCATTATACTGGTTTACATGTAAAAACCCCTATTAAGTTGCATTATACTGGTTTACATGTAAAAAACCCTATTAAGTTGCATTATACTGGTTTACATGTAAAAACCCCTATTAAGTTGCATTATACTGGTTTACATGTAAAAACCCCTATTAAGTTGCATTATACTGGTTTACATGGAAAAAACCCTATTAAGTTGCATTATACTGGTTTACATGTAAAAACCCTATTAAGTTGCAGTATACTGGTTTACATGTAAAAACCCCTATTAAGTTGCATTATACTGGTTTACATGTAAAAAAACCTATTAAGTTGCATGATTACACTGAAATCCTTGAAACTGTTGAAGTCCTTGAAACTGTTGAAACCTTGAAACTGTTGAAACCTTGAAACTGTTGAAACCTTGAAACTGTTGAAACCTTGAAACTGTTGAAACCTTGAAACTGTTGAATCCTTGAAACTGTTGAAATGTATGAAAGACCTGAAGTCCTATTAAAATGCATGGCAGAATTCTCAATGCAAATTAATGGCAGAATTCCAAAGCCCGTAGAAAAAAACTGGAAAACTGCAGAACTGTATTTTTTTCTGAAAACTGACAAGTTGTGGAAGCTGAACATGCACAAACTGCAGAAATTGTTGAAAATGTTGAAAAAAATGCTGAAAACTATGAATTTGTTGAAGCCCCATTATAAGTCAATGGGAAAAATCGACCGATTTTTGTCCGATTGCGGAAAAACCGGAAATCGCTGAAGTCCCAAAAGTAATAGCAATAATCTCTTGAACATGCTGAACATTTTGATGTATAACTTGTTGAAATTGTTGAAACTGTGAAAGCTGTGAAAGTTACCGAAAAACTGGAAAAAAATATAATAATAATAAAGAACATGAAAACCAATTATTGACTGCGGAAAGTTCCGCAGTCAATCAATAATAAAGAACATGAAAACCAATTATTGACTGCGGAAAGTTCCGCAGTCAATCAACTAGAAACTTGCAATGGCTGAAGCCATTGCGATTGACTGCGGAACAGATCTAATGTGGAATTTAGCTGAAAAATCCTTGAAATCCTTGAAAAGGCTTTGAAACTGTTAAAATACTTGATCGATATTTGAAACTCCTGAAGTCCTTGAAACTGTTGAAACCTTGAAACTGTTGAAGTCCTTGAAACTGTTGAAATCCTTGAAACTGTTGAAGTCCTTGAAACTGTTAAATCCTTGAAACTGTTGAAGTCCTTGAAACTGTTGAAATCCTTGAAACTGTTGAAGTCCTTGAAACTGTTGCATTATACTGGTTTACATGTAAAAATCCCTATTAAGTTGCATTATACTGGTTTACATGTAAAAAACCCTATTAAGTTGCATTATACTGGTTTACATGTAAAAAACCCTATTAGGTTGCATTATACTGGTTTACATGTAAAAAACCCTATTAAGTTGCATTATACTGGTTTACATGTAAAAACCCCTATTAAGTTGCATTATACTGGTTTACATGTAAAAAACCCTATTAAGTTGCATTATACTGGTTTACATGTAAAAAACCCTATTAAGTTGCATTATACTGGTTTACATGTAAAAAACCCTATTAAGTTGCATTATACTGGTTTACATGTAAAAAACCCTATTAAGTTGCATTATACTGGTTTACATGTAAAAAACCCTATTAAGTTGCATTATACTGGTTTACATGTAAAAACCCCTATTAGGTTGCATTATACTGGTTTATACTGGTTTACATGTAAAAAACACTATTGAGTTGCATTATACTGGTTTACATGGAAAAACCCCTATTAAGTTGCATTATACTGGTTTACATGTAAAAACCCCTATTGAGTTGCATTATACTGGTTTACATGTAAAAAACCCTATTAAGTTGCATTATACTGGTTTACATGGAAAAAACCCTATTAAGTTGCATTATACTGGTTTACATGGAAAAACCCCTATTAAGTTGCATTATACTGGTTTACATGGAAAAACCCCTATTAAGTTGCATTATACTGGTTTACACGTAAAAACCCCTATTAAGTTGCATTATACTGGTTTACATGTAAAAAACCCTATTAGGTTCCATTATACTGGTTTATACTGGTTTACATGTAAAAATCCCTATGAATTTGCATTATACTGGTTTACATGTAAAAAACCCTATTAGGTTGCATTATACTGGTTTATACTGGTTTACATGTAAAAACCCCTATTAGGTTGCATTATACTGGTTTACACTGGTTTACATGTAAAAACCCCTATTAGGTTGCATTATACTGGTTTATACTGGTTTACATGTAAAAAACCCTATTAAGTTGCATTATTGCACTGAAGTCCTTGAAACTCCTAGAAAACTTGAAACTGTTGAAACCTTGAAACTGTATAAGTCCTTGAAACTGCTGAAGGTCAATCTCCATGGCTGACGCCATGGAGATTGACTGTCCTTAAAACTGCTGAAGTACTTGAAACTCCTAAAAACCTTGAAACTGTTGAAACCTTGAAACTGCTGAAATTGCATAAACTGTAGAAAGACCTGAATGTGCCTGAAGTCCTATTAAAATGCATGGGCCTATTAAAATGCATGGCAGAATTCTCAATGCAAATTAATGGCAGAATTCCCAAGCCCGTATAAAAAAAAATGGAAAACTGCAGAACTCGAATTTTTTCTGAAAACTGACAAGTTGTGGAAGCTGAACATGTACAAACTGCAGAAATTGTTGAAAATGTGGAAAAAAATGCTGAAAACTATGAATTTGTTGAAGCCCCATTATAAGTCAATGGGAAAAATCGACCGATTTTTGGCCGATTGTGGAAAAACCGTGAATTGTAGAATTCCCAAAAGTAATAGCACTAATCTCTCAAACATGTGGAACGTTTTGATGTATAACTTGTGGAAATTGCTGAAATTCTGAAAGCTGTGAAACGTGTCAAAAATCAGGAAAAAAATAATTGTTTAATAAAAGATAAAGAACATGAAAAACAATTATTGACTGCGGAAAGTTCCGCAGTCAATCAATAAAGAACATGAAAACCAATTATTGACTGCGGAAAGTTCCGCAGTCAATCAATTATACAGACTGGAGTGGGTGCGGCTATTTAGCCTGCAACGATCACCAAAATGGTCTGCAAATTCTTGGAGGGACTGATTAAAACGTTTTGCATCAATGTTACCCTCATCAAAGTTCATTACACTGGTTAAAAACTTTCCAAACACTGAAATGTCAATTCGCACAGGATTATAGTTATCTGAGGAATTAGACAAATTACCTAAAAATTGGTCGGAAACTCCAACATTGACCGTCATTTTCACTGTAACGGAGGAAGGCTAGGGGTCCTCTTCTAACCTGACCCGCTAGGTAAGTCTGACTGAATGACACCAAGGCAGAGGTAGATCAAATATATGTCTTTATTTATGCTTTCACAGGTATACAAATAGAGCTTTTGATTAAAAAGTTCAATTAAGAGCTGCGCTGTTAGGATACATAACGCAAAATATGGGGAAACCACCCCTCTTGAGATAAGAGACCTACGCCACAATGAATACTAAATAAACAGGGCCTACAGGTGAGTTCAGAGCACAAACGTGAGCAACAGGAGCAAGAGGGGCTTACTGTTGGATAAATAAAAACACGGCAGTCAGGGCACAGATCAACAATACATGACAGAGATGAGCCCCGATAAACAGGTGAAGTTACCATAGCTTTGTGAATACATAGCTCCAGACCTCGGCTCGTGGCACATACGAGGGGAGCACAAACAGCTACACCCAACACCACCTTGGCCGAGGACAATACAACTCCGTAAGTTCACAGAGAAAGGTAAACAAATACCCAAGAGAACAAGTAACTGATCTACTCACTAGCGCCGACCACCTGAACAGCCACAAGCCCCGCCTTTTATTGAATCCCCTAATCACAGCAGTGGAACTGACGGTAACCAAGGGGCATTCACGAACACAGCGGTGGTAGGAATTTGCAACACTGATAACCACTCCGCTACCATAGGACCACCATCTGAGGTCCTTGAGAAATTATAATCTCGTGCAAATAGGTTACCTTGCCAGAAAGCTGAATTGTTGTTATTTGTGAGTTTACAAACACACGAGATTCCATCTTGAACCGCTCCCGCCTTCACCGTTAGGAACAGTCCCAAAATTGGTTTGGGCATAAAAGATACTAACGACGTGGAGATTACATACAACAACACATATGACGAACACACACAACCTTTTACAAAACTAGACATTGAAAGGATTTGCGGTGTTCATGATCCAATTAGCAGTAAAAGCTGCTCCAAACGTGTGACCTCTACCCAAGCGATTCCAGCCAGCGTGGTCCCAGACTGATGTCAGTGCAAATGTTATTGGCACTGTAAGATCAGTCCGGCTCTTGCCAGGTAAGCACATTGGGCTCAAGTCATTCATCTTATCCAAGCCTTCCAATCACATGACTTCCACATGTTACTTTGAATTGCTTTTTGCTCTGGCAACAGTCCTAATTTTACTCCTCTTGAATCTTGTGGATTACGCCTGTCTTTGATGCTTCTCTCCCTCTTCCTCTGCCTGTGCTGGTTCTGCGTTTCTTGTCGGGAGCTGTCATCTCAGTAGCGCTCCTCTCGTGCATCAGGTTTGCTCCCCGCCGTTCTTTGTTATCACTTAGCGGGGAATCTTTTTCTGCCTGCCTCAGTGTGGAAGGCAGCCCTGCAGGCAGAGGTGAATTAGTACAACGATGTAGGTAGAAAAAAAAAAAAAAAAAAAGGGGAACAGGCGTTGTCATGGAAACCACATCTTTAGCTAAATCCTTCATACTTTCCAGGATTGAGGCAAAAGTCACTTGATACAGTTGATATACAGTAAGTTCTAACAAATACTGCCTGTGTTCTTCTTGTTAAAAAATAATATATATTTTTCGTACTATTTCTTTACATTTTGAAAAATATAAGTATTTTTACATAATTTGGCGAGGAAATTAAATATAGAAATTGCTGTTGAAGCTTGAACACATCAATAAAGCAAATGGCGGCATCAAAACTTGATACTACAATCTAAGATACTAGTTCTAGAAAGGTAGGCTTATTTCTAATGAGTGCAAACTTTATAAACTACGATTGTTAAAGGACCTGTATCATGCTATTTTAAGCCATTCCAAAGTAAAGTATAGGCATTTATATGATATATTGTACCTCTACCACTACGGAGCACTAATTTTTGTGATAAATATAAGTATTTTCTGGAGGTATTTTTCCAACCCGGAAGACAAAACGCTTGGATTCAGTTAACTCCGCCCCCTCTCGCCGCTCATACAACTTTAGCAGTAGTAGAAATATATATATCACAGCAAAAAGTGAAGTTACTTCATGATGCTGTTATAAGGAGTTAACATGTGCAACACAGCTTCATGGCTAAATGGCTAACACACACGCTAACATGCATTTTGATCGACTCACCACTCTGATGTTTCCATTATGGGATTTGCGTTGGTTATAAAAGTTAATCCACTTTGATTCTGGCCAAGGTTCATCAAGCATCCATCAGTACAGGCACAGACAAACACTATTGTGGCTGATAGTCGCTGAATCCCGGAGGGAAATTCCAACTTCTATGGCCTCTTCTTTGGGAAGGTTGAATAAAGTCCAGTCCTCGCAGCCAAACGCGGTTTTCTCCGTGACATTATCGTTGGGTAAGAAAAAAGAACAGGTGTCCAGACTCCAGAGTAGGTTAGAAAAAGCTCCCTCTTCACAACTTTCGGTGCAACATGACATGACCCTGTTCAGACCGTTCGGACGCTCAGGGGGAGCGTTTGTTTTCGGTACAGGGGCAGCGCAGCGTCAGGCACTTACTCTTTTTTTTTTTTTTTTTTTTTCATTTTTTTTTTTTATTGATTTTTTCTTACGACAGAAATAATGAAAAAAGCAATTTTACAAATGAAAATCATGTAAGGCATTAGATTACAGACGTGTAGCACTTCCGTTCCGCTGTGACGACACAACTGAACATGCCAGTCGTTTACCAGGAGAGGGCGGATCAGCTGCTCAGAGCGCAGGATTCAGGAGGATTACTGAGAACTGCGTGAATGAATCCAGAAACCACTCTGGGGGTGTTTTTGATAAGGAAATAGCATAACAACATGGTTAAAAGCTCCAAAAAGTCGATTTTGCATGATATAGGACCTTTAAGTGTTTATAGACAGCCGTTTGTTCCTTCTGTTTTGCTCTACAGAATGTACAGTATACATCCTATGCTTTTCATTGCTCTGTGTGCACTCATCTCATCAGTGTGTGTGGCCTCCACTTGAGTGCTGCCACATAAATCAATAACAACATTTCCACTTGTTACAGCTGGAGCCCATCATGCAGCTCTTCTTAGCTCACTAACAATGGCTCCGTTTCATTGGTCTTTCCAACACCTGAACAAGCCCAGGTAAGTGAGGAGTGATTCTCTGGCAAACGTTTAAAAAAGATATTCTAGCTACAAAGAGTAAAAAAAACTCAATTTGAATTCAAGGTATTTAATAAGTTGAGACATGTTTTACTTGCCGTGCAGCTGACATAGCTTGATGGTTTGATAGCTTTATCCATGATGCCGCCATATCAGAGATTTCTCTGACAAACAGCCTTGTATGCCACAAAGAGCACACCACTTATGGCGGGTTTATATTGATTGGATTTGTTTGTGGCATGTGTTGTGACAGTTTTCAGAGCCAACTAACTAAAACTAGTCGCAGCAAATACACAAACTAACCTATCGTCTGGTGGACGGCTGGGCCTTTAATCAATGCCCAGAAGACCAGCCCAAGACATGCTGAGTTTGCCGGCTAGTGCCGGCGCCCTGCATCCCTGACAGGATCCTCTTATCACACACCAGACAATAGGCCAAAGACTGGTCCTGGAAACACTGTCCCTGTTCAAAAAAATAAAATATTTAAAAAAGGGCTTCTCGATTGTGTTAGCACCACAGACGTCTGCCATTCATCTGTATTAAACACACCAAATGATCATACCGTGTCGTCTCATACCACGTCACCATTTCTGTCTCCTGCTGTGTGCCTTGGCTATATTAACTTGATCAGAGAGTCTGTTCGCCAGAACTTACGATGGAGATGTCTGTGTGTCGGTTCTCCGCATGCATGAATAAACCACACTTTTGATAAGACAATACTTCTTAACTTTTTCTTTCAGATTGGTAAGAAATCCCACGAAACATGTAAGCAATTTAACCTAGGTATGTACCCAATGAAGTGTCTCAGTAGCGTATTGCACTCCTGTGCACAACAAAGTCCTCCAAGAAAGAAGCAATAAAGTGTTGTTTAATAATTTAAAAAAAACATTACAACGCATATTCAACAACGGTTCATGTGTGTTCTTTTCACCCAAGGTATATGAACACATTATCTATTACAAATAATGTCCCCACAGTTGAGACAGTAACCAAGGTGTCTCGCTCAAATATATTGTGCAATTTAATGACCTTGCATTTTTCAGTGAGTAAATAACCTGTAAAATACCATTGGTTGCAACGTTTTCCCCAAAACAATAGTGTTTTGTGCCATACATTTCACTGTAGTTTTACAATGTTCTAAACTCCATAATTATTGCACTTTGCCAATAAAGCTATATAAAATTGTTATGGACACTTGAATATAATGTTATGCAGATGATTTATTTTGGTTATTGTTTTGCTTTTGGCTAACATGTCCAACGTTAATGGGTTTCTTTTGGTGCCAGTAAGCCCCTGTTTTAAGTCCATAAAGCCTTCTAAAAATGACTGGCTTGATGTTTGATGCATTTTTGACTATTTCAAATGGCAGTTTTAAATCAAAAACATACTCATGTTTTTAGTTCCAAAATAACTATCCCTGTAATAGAGTTATTGGGGCTGTAAATAACACCTTTAGATACAGTAAGTCATACCGGAGACATGCCGGAGACAAGTTTGACTTGCGCCAAAACCTAACTTCCATAAGGCTTTCTAATAAGAAAACTAAAACTGACATTTGCTTCTTCTTTTTTTCATCTTCATAGGAGCTGATTGGAGCGGCACATTTATCAGAGCTGACGCAAAGATATGCAAGACAAGTGAACTGTTAGCACTTCACACTTGTCAGCACTGTATACATTAGTGTCCAGATATGAGCCATGGAGGCGCTGCGTGAAAACAAGTCGACTGTTCCACATCTGCCAGGAGACTTTTAGTTTTTATGTATCCAATTGAATAAACAGATAAAAAAAAAATAAAGAATAACTAACTTTCTTTTAAAATAGGGCCCGGTTAACTAAAATAGTGTAAAACAGTAGGCTTACGCACACACATTTAGGTTCAACTCTTGTCACCCATCTCTTGTCAATAACCTTACAAAGCAACTGGTTGTTCTGCTGTTGTGTGGACATTGGTTCTTATAAACACAATCTTTCCCCATCTTCATACCGGCTGTCGCTACCATTCGGCTTTGCTTCCTGACCACAGTGTGTGCCTCAGGACTCCTCGCGGTGGTGGCAGCTGGCCTTTTTGCAAGCTGCTGTTGTACTTTGTCAGAGCACATTTGTATAAATACCAAACAGCAGACTTTGTGACAGAAGAACCAGAAGAAAAAAAAAAAAAAAAGAAAAAAAAAAACATTACATCTTTGTGTCCCATTTCTGGGGTTGACATTTTGCCTGTCTCCCCCACTGGCTTTAACCGAGCGTGTTGAACAAAGAGATTGCGGAGCCATAGTCCAGTGGGAGGAATAAGGTGGTAGGAGTTTGATGTGCTGCGCTGTTAGCCCGGGGGTCAGTGCGAAGCTTTAACATCTGCTCCTGTCACACTCCGGCACAAGGTGCACCGCGTTGGGCCACCACAGATCACTGCGGCAGCCCATTTGGAGCGAAGAGGTCCGGGCGCACCCACCGTTCAACACTGATCAGCAATTTCAACAGTCCAACACCAGTGACCGTGCTGCTTCCACTCATATTACTTGGTAGAGATTTTGATTTTGTCATTGTATTTGAAAAAAATTGGGAGGAAAAAAGCCTCGAACTGAAGATGCAGACTTGGTAATCAGACATGTTTTATTAACGACAGAATATCATTCATCATTCATTTATCTAGTCCTTGATTGGCCTGTCCTGTATGTGGGTCACTGGACAGATGTTGCGGACAGCGGGTAAAATGAGCAGCTTGAACCTACCAGGAACAGTTACAGTGGGGGAAAAAAGTATTTAGTCAGCCAACAATCAGCAAAAAGATGAGAGAGGCCTGTAATTTTCATGATGGGTATACCTCAACTATGAGAGACAAAATGAGAAAACATTTTCATAAATTCATTTGCAAATTATGGTGGAATAAAAGTATTTGGTCACTTACAAACAGGCAAGATTTCTGGCTTTCACAGACCTGTAACTTCTTTAAGAGGCTCCTCTGTCCTCCACGCGTTACCTGTATTAATGGCCCCTGTTTGAACTTGTTTTCAGTATAAAAGACACCTGTCCACAACCTCAAACAGTCACATTCCAAACTCCACTATGGTCAAGACCAAAGAGCTGTCGAAAGACACCAGAAACAAAATTGTAGACCTGCACCCGGCTGGGAGGACTGGATCTGCAATTTTGGTGTGAAGAAATCAACTGTGGAAGTAATTATTAGAAAATGGAAGACATACACGACCACTGATAATCTCCCTCGATCTGGGGCTCCACGCAAGATCTCACCCCGTGGGGTCAAAATGATCGCAAGAACGGAGAGCAAAAATCCCAGAACCACACGGGGTGACCTAGTGAATGACCTGCAGAGAGCTGGGACCAAAGTAACAAAGGCTACCGTCAGTAACGCACTACGCCCCCAGGGACTCAAATCCTGCAGTGCCAGACGTATCCCCCTGCGAGAAAGAATGCTGAGTTGCATCCAAAGAACACCAGATTTACTGTGAAGCATGGGGGTGGAAACATCATGCTTTGGGGCTGTTTTTCTGCAAAGGGACCAGGACGACTGATCCGTGTAAAGGAAAGAATGAATGAGGCCATGTATCGTGAGCTTTTGATTGAAAACCTTCTTCCATCAGCAAGGGCATTGAATATTAAACGTGGCTGGGTCTTTCAGCGTGACAATGATCCCAAACACACCGCCAGGGCAACGAAGGAGTGGCTCCGTAAGACGCATTTCAAGGTCCTGGAGTGGCCTAGCCAGTCTCCAGATCTAAACCCCATAGAAAATCTTTGGAGGGAGTTGAAAGTCCGTGTTCTATTTTTTAAAAATTTTATACGGCTACATATTCCTCCTGAGAGAACGCTGGGTTAGTCACAATTAAAGAAACCAGGCTGGTTTTTCGAAAGACACATTTTTGAAACCTCGTAATAATGAGGTTCGGCCTGTTAGCACTGGAGCTGCACGAGCTACACGTCACGCAAGGGCAGAGTCTACAGTGAAGATCCCGCCCTTATGCCCTTTTTAGGAGCATGCTTTGTCAGAGCAGGGGAGGAGGAGCCTGTAAATCCGGCATGATTTCCCCTTCAAACGTGGTCATAGCAGCAACAGTGTGTGAAAACCTTGTGAAGACTTACAGAAAACATTTGACCTCTGTCATTGCCAACAAAGGGTATATAACAAAGTTTTGAGATTAACTTTTGTTATTGACCAAATACTTATTTTCTACCATAATTTGCAAATAAATTTATAAAAAAATCAGATAATGTGATTTTATGGATTTTTTTTTCTCATTTTGTCTCTAATAGTTGAGGTATACCTATGATGAAAATTACAGGCCTCTCTCATCTTTTTAAGTGGGAGAACTTGCACAATTGTTGGCTGACTAAATACTCTTTTTCCCCACTGTATATACGAGAGTGCATGTTAATGAACAAGCTTCACCGGATTGTAGCATTCTCATTCATCCTGGCCTATTGTACATGTTTTTAGAGGTAGGGGAAACCGGAGTACCCGGAGGAAAGCTACGCAGACACGGGAAGAACATGCAAACTCCACACAGAAAGGCCCCGTCCAGGTGGGAATCGAACCCGGACCTTCCGTGAAGCACGAGCACAAACCGCTGTACTACTGTGCTGCCCAAAAAAAGTGCATTTTGCGTTCCCCTTATCTCCATGAAAATGGTTTATCTGCAACAAGTTCAAGTTGGATTTCTATGGATGCACTTTGAACTATCTCTCTAGGGGAAATTTGGAGAGAAATACAGCTTAATTAACAGAGTAGTGAATAAGGTTTATATAATCATCTTATTATAATGGATTATGATAGGGTTATGTTGGTGTCATATGATTTTTGTCTCTTATTGGTTTATCTGGCCTGGGTATCACCATCCCCTTTCCTCCACCTCCAGCCAATATGAGGCTATGGTTTTGCACATTTACCCAGATGGTATTCAAGTCTGGACATCTTTGGCATGGGCTTCTGACGGAGTGCAAACACATGTAACCATCGGGAGCGCCACCATCTGTCTTTGTCTCTGTCTGGGCTAACGGCGCAGCGACCCTCCCATCTTCGGCAGAGAGAGACATGGGGCGAGGTGTGTGATGCTGGCAGTGACAAACGAAGTGCTCGACCAGGGAAAAGAGCCAAGAAGATGGAGTGGCCAATAGATCAGACAAGCGAGACACTCACCTTCTCCACTCCATGGAGTCTCTTTCCTCTGAGTCCTGTTGGTAAGGTAAATACTCAACGTTTATCTCAATTTGGGCCTGTCCCCTTAAGTACCTCTCTCTAAACGTTATTTTAGAAAGTGTTTTTGCAAACGTTTCTGTGGCTGATGAATGATATCACAGTTGGTTGAGATAGATCTGGATTTTCTGGCTGTAATTGGAAAGACAAATTGGAAGAGGTAATTTGTAAAACATTGACATTTTAAACACTTACATTTATTAGTGTCTTTACAAAGGCATTAGTGAAGCATGTAGCCTCAGTATTGAATTGAGTTTCTGATGTTCATTAAATTTAATAAACTCTCATTTTAGAAGCAGAAGATTGTAAAATCTTGTGTTACTTTTAAAACATCATACATCATGAGTGCAAGACTTCATACTTCCTGCTTTTAGGACAGACTCGTGGCACACGTGACACTGTCTATAGTGTTGTCAGTTATTAGTCGGTATCAGTGGGCTTTCCTTTCATGCTCTACCTGCAGGGAAAGGGGAATGAAACCCTGGTTGCAAAGCGGTAAGGAGTGAAGGTGGCAGTCATAGTCCCGGCTGTTGTAAGTACTGCGGTATAGTTCGGAGTGTGCTTCCCTTCCACGCCAATAAAAGTTCCTTCCCTCCCGTGACCTCCCACCCCCTCTGACGTCCCACGCTGACGCAGCTTTCATGCCGACCACACTGGGGATCCAAGCTGTTGTTTGGCACGATAAGGCCTCGGCGTCTCGGGAATGGACCTGTTGCGGTACGGCCAAAGGGTAGCGCGGCATCTCTGTCTGTCCTGGCTTCTGCTGGAGGGAGTTTTTTTTTCTCGGTAATCTGTCAGGGCTGGTGATTCCCCTGTGCTCTATTGTCTCAGAGCCTTATTAATCAGATGTGTCTGTGTGGTCCAATGTGGCGGTCTACACTTTGCTTGCAGTGATGAGGGTAAGCGAGGTTTAATTTCATGAGCATAAAACCAGTGATGACTGAGGGAGAACCTGAACAGCTTGCTGAACGGTGTCCACTGCTTCTATCTTAAGCAGGCTTCATTACATAGCATCTGTCATGGCATTGACGGAGGTCCCGTTGCCAATGGCGATGTGGAGCCCGGATTCAGCCCATCAGCAGTTTTCCGCTCTCTGATTGGCTGTCTGACTGGCCTTCTCTCTCTCTCTCCTTTTCCCATCGGCCTCCTTCTGAGTGAGAGCGCTTAAACACATCAGCATGTCTGTCATCGCCACAACGACACCGCACAGACAAGAAAAGTCCATTATCGCTACCCTCACTGAGAGTATTTATCTCGCGCCGTGTCACTCGCTCACTTGCACGCCCGCCTAATGCAGCCCCACATCCGCTCGACCCCACCCCCTCCCACAAGCCAAAGAGGGGCTGTGACAGGGAAAATATTGCATCACTTGTCTTTCTGTCCCGGAGCGGAAAAGCTGCTGAGTGCGTGACTTTTCTGAAGGTTTCTATATGTAGCCTGTACAGTGTGAGTGAATAATGTCAAGGAAATAGCGGCTAATAGAGGGCCATGTGTGCTTACCACGACACATTTAAGGCCAAACGCACCGAAGAAGACGTTTAAAGATTAACGGCCGAGACTAACAGTACAGCCATTCAAGCAGCGCAGAGCAAGTAGTTCTGCACCAAAGATACTGAGGGCGAGGAAATTCCAAGAACTGAACCATTATGTGAAGCACTTTTATCTCAAACCATATGTTCGGGGCAAAGTCTGAAACTCCAACGTACTGTAGAACCTCTGGCCCCTGAGATGATTTAGAGAAATGTTATTAGACGTCAGTGTTCTGATACCATTAAGTACTCTAACGCTGAAAATGTGGTCAATTCCTTTAAAATGTCCCGTGAAAAGCCTTCATTGCTTTACTTTTGGCCCCTGGAGATTTGGCGTGGAGCAGCCAAACAGAAAGCAACTTGAGCCACACACTTTGAAATGGCCAGATCCTATTGATATACTATGAAGTGACTCTCTGATCTTAACACATGCCGAAATCCCAGCATCTGCACCCAGACCAGGTGTGCTCAAAGCGAATAAGAAAAAACAAAACTGTGAAAAATAATTTATTTTTTATGTTGAACTGAAGTTGAGGTTTTCCTGTAATTTCTGATCAGAGCAAGGTTTGATCCAACAACCATTTAGGGCAAAAGCTATACTGACTAAGCCACTGTCACTCCAACTCTAAAAGGGAAAAGGACCTACAGCAAAACAACTCAAGCAATTTTGATAGAAATGTCAGTTATGCTTTGACCCCAAAAGAAATTTCATGAACAGAAGCTGTTGCAAGAGATTCCATCATGTATTTGCCAAATTGAATGAAGCTTTCATAACTTGTCCTTTCAAAAGCTGTGCTCTATCTCGGGTGTCAAAGTCCACTGTTCCTCAAGATTTCACATTTTCGTCAAGGAAGACCGTTATGCAGCTAATTTACAACTAAATGCAATTTTTACTGGTAAAAACCTGCCAAAAAAGGTGACAATTTTGGCATTCAGTTGAGTCATGTGACCTTTGGTATAAAGCCAAACACGGAGATTCTGTCTGAGAATGTAGTTTAAAATAAAGCACCGAGTTTTAAATAAAGGTTTTTGTTTTTTCTTGATAGACAGTATGTTGTTGTTTTACTTTACCAGAATAATATATGTATTTGGGGGTTTCTGCTTATTAAATAGTTTAATCTGCACCGTTATTGTATTTCTCTGTGCCACCAGGGAACATCTACTTTATTTTGAACCGGGTAGTGCTGGATTTGAACCATCGACCTTCCGAACTCTTTACATATTGTGAGATAATAAGAAAATGTGTGTGCTTTCATAATGTTACAGATGTTATGTATTGTTGTTGCTTATTTAAAACGGCACCCAGTGTCAGTATTCCTGTAAAAATCCAAGCGGTGATATGTTTTCAAATGTTTCATCAGAGCAATACGTCCAGCTATTTTCGTTTCCCGTTGCCTGGCGTGCTAATTTTAGTTAGTGCTTTGTTCTAAAAAAAAAAGAAAAAGTGATATCATCCTGATATCAATGACAAGTGCAGTAATTGAAGGGGAGAATAGTGGTAGGTGACTTCTTGGAAGGACCTTGCGTGGGCCAATCGAAGCAGGGAAGCACCGCCACCTTTTTGCAAATGTACTCTGCGCAGGTTTATTGCTTTAAATAGATTTGCCTGTTGAAAAGGTGCAAATGGAACATTGTAATCCATCCACCCCCCCCCCAACCGCACACCTCACCTTCTTTTTTCTTAATTTACACTCGTATGCCTGGCGTTACATAATCTCATTGCGTTCATTTTGTGCAGCCTGGGGAGTGCCTCTGTGAGACGGAAGATGCAGTGAGTGGATGGGAACAGCGAACCATTTCATTATTTCCCTCCCCAATGCTCCATCATTGTATGTGATTATTATTGACCTCATTAACTCTCAAATTAACACAAATGCATTTTATTATGTGGTCCCCAACCTTTTTCATCCAACAGACAACAAACAGCCAGACTTGGCATTTTCTCTCGGACCGGAGGTTTGGGGGTGGTGGTTATGGCTGGGTAGTGGGTACCATTAAACGGTACCTACTTGGTACTGACCGAAAAGCTCCGTTAGAGGGCAGTATCGAAAAACAAAAATCTATTTGGTACCTAATTTCGGTACTCTTTTTTTATCTCCATACATGACCCTCAGCGAGTCTAGTAAAAGCAACATGAACGTGTGCGCACATAATTTGCCACTTCGGCGCAAATGCAGCTGTTTTCTTAACGCAAAGCTAAACTAAACCGAGACTTAGACTAAACCGGTTGTAAACCAAGGAGGTCTGGGCCATGACTGAATGAGTAACTTGAGTTTGAGCAAAACTGAGCACTGCCAACAAGAAAGACGTCTTTACCTTTGGCGACAGACCCACGGAGAAGGTTGAACTTACGCGACTGTTGTTTACGCTGCAGCGAGGGGAATATCAAAGATTGTTTGTGGAGAGATGAGCGCTCGCTCTGTATTAGAAATTGTTGGCGCAGTTTTGGTAAAGCATTAGTGACAGAGTGAGCGCCCGCACTGTGTGAAGATCTTTGGCGCTTTGTCACAGCACAGCGTGTTCAGAAAAGTTGAGCTGAAAACCGTGTCCTGATGTGGATCTGTCCCTGCAGCTCAGGAGGTAATAATGTCCTTTCTCTCTTTTTTATCACTGCTTACGGGATTTCTGCTCAAAACATGACGTTGTTCTTTCTGTGCGGTTTCATGACATCCTGAACGATACTTTTTATGGGGTCGGCCCATTAGTCCGACAACCAAAAATGTCCCATTGAGTATGGTTTGAAAAATAAAATTAGGTTCAGGCAAGAGTCCACTGACCTTAAGGTTAGGGTAAATTGTTGAATATGACTCTCGAATCCACAACACAACTGGGTTAGAGATGTCGGACTAATGGCACCTCTGCTCAATGGTAAGTTTTCGGAATAATGAGACGTCGGACTAATGGGTTGTCGGACCAATGGCGTGGCACCCATTTTGTATACCCATTCCAATTTTAATGAATTAAAATAACATAGGTATAGAAAAAAAGTAATGTTTAGGCATTGGTACCAAAAACAAGTATCGTTAGTGGTAGTAGTAGTAGTATCGACGGTGGGTACCCACTAGGTACCCATTCCTAGAGATGGTGTTGAACACGTGTTGGTGTTTTGATCACTTTTCTCCCGCGCCCGGCGCTCTTTGATGCCGGCGCCAGAGCGGGACCGTCGGTATATTGTCTTTCTCTCTCAGGGCGGTTAAACTCACAGTGGGATAAATAAAGCATTTTGATGTCCTGCGTGAGTGTGGCAATGACATAAAACGCTGAATGAAAGAGCATGAAGCTGTAGCGCGACGGTAACGGCCGACGAGGGAGGGAAGATGCGAAGGGGAGAAAGCGGCGCTCTGGGTGCTTTCCAGTCGGATCCCGCCTTGTTGCTGAGATTTGCGGAACAACTTGCGTGTTCTTATGTTCCGCGTCGATTCAAGTTTTATTTCTTCCTTTTGGAGTTTTGGTCTATCCAGGTTCGGTTCTAATGATCTTTGGTGTGTCAACCCAAGAAGACGTGAGTAGAGAGAAATGAGACAACACAAAAGTTAAATACTTTGTACTGAGGAACTTTTTAAGCGTAAAAATAAGTGGTATGTTTTATTGTCTCGCAGTAAAAAAATAAATAAATAAATCAGATAAGCAGGTTTGATAATCGTGCACCAACACAAAAGATGTTCCCTCAGCTAATACGTAAGGGTAAATCGAATCATCCTTGATAGAATGCAGGTTGGATTGAAGAGGCAGTTCGAAGAGGCGGTGATTGACAACGAAATAAAAGACTGTGCTGACCCTGTGCTCTCGGTGTCTATTGTTGAGTGAAACTTGGTCACGTTTCCACGAAGCCCTCCAGAGCGGTCAAAGTCGAGCGAGCGCTGCCGTAAATAACAAATAAAATTCCGCTTTATTACCCGGACGCGGTACGCCGCGGGCCGGGATTACGGTTAGATAACGCTTGAGTGCACCGTGCCTCCTCCGCGGACTACTGTACATGGACAAACACTGTTACTCTGACAAAGGGGCCAGTGGAGTGTGGAGAGAGCACACAGTGATTATTAGCAGACAAGTCAACTGTGTCAACGAGTTCTGCGGGGAGCAAGGGCCAGCTTTACCTTTTGCTACTAGACTGCAAAACGTCTCCGCTATATTGGATTGGATTAAACAATATAGGTTATGGTGTTGTAGTATAACGTTGAACAAGAAGAAACCTTGTGAAACTATTTGGTGCTAGATATCTATAACACAATAATATGCATGTGTTGTATGCAGCACGTAACCATGTCTATTACTGTAACATGCATAACTTATTCAAGTTCACTATATCAAATTCACATCCCTAAACTAGCGACAGCAGGGCTTTCACCTCTATTCTATGCAAAACACCTTGATGTCTTTTTGAGGGTCTGCCACAGCACATTTCCAGGGCAAATCTAGCGTGTTATTCCTTTCCCAGCGTTGCCAAGACCTCATCATTCTGGTATGAGTCACAAAGCAGTGCGGCTGCACAAATGCCTCTGTGCCACCGAGCCCCTTTGGAAGAAAGAAACACACCTCTTTATGCTTGAGCAAGAGAAGGGAGGGTTTGGGCTTATTGGCTTTTTTTTTTTTTGGAGCTCATTTAAGAAAGTGGCATTGTCTGCGCCTGTGCTTCAAACAAGTTTGAACCATCTACATACAGTGATATTGCCTACATCATTAACCTTAAAAACAGCCTGCTTTTAAGGGTTTATGATGATGTAGATGGCTCAAAACCATAGGTGCAAAATAAAGACGACACACATAACAACAAAATAAATGACAGTTCAGAAATCTAAATTGGCCTTTCAACAGGTGGCTTTAGACTGGTGTTGCTTTCGAACCCCCCTTTACCATGTTATGACAATTTGTTATACAAACCAAATTCATGTTTTTCTACGCAAATATTGATCATAAAGTTCATTATTGAAAAACTTAAACTATTATAATCAGCAGTATTTACTGGCAAAGGCTTGTAACCACACCAAAATATCCCCCTTTAAACCATTTCTTTACATCTGACCCATTTAATCTCAGTATTTGTTTACAAAAAAGATTGACTCATCATGATTAATTTTATGCTGTATCTTTAGTGGACACGGTTATTCGGTGCAGCAACTGTGGATAAATAATTGGTTTTAGCATCCCATAAAGATGCTTTCTTTGTACTTTTGTAACACAAGTAGTTCAAAGGTGTCCAAAAAGAAAATATCACCAATGTAGGACTCATGTGTGGCATGTGTCTCCAAAGGCTGCTCATTCTCAGATTATTGATCACTCAGGTTGATATGAGATTGCATGAGAATGGGATGGAGCCCCTGTTTACAATGATGAACAAATAGGTCCCCAAGGCCAGACCCCCCCCCCCCCTACCCCCCCAATCCTCAGCAGAACCACACACAGCGCACTGTGCAGATACACCGACCCAACAAGGCCCCGCCGTGTGACCCAGCTAAAGTAACACTTGATTTGTACTGATAGGAATTATGGCCACATGCGCTTGTAATCCTGCACGGGCGTGTTGAAAATGGCTCCCGGTAGTGGTGTGTGTGGCGCTGCACCGGGGGACTGGTAAACGAATGTGTCTGCTGCAGCCAAATGAACACAGTAAGAGCGCGGCGGGCACCAGTTGGTTTATGAAAAGTATTAGGATTTATGAGGCAATGAAGCGCAGAGATGCTTTATTACACCGCCGCCGCCATCAGTCCGCCACGACGCCAAGTGTAAACGACACGCTGAATGTGCCAAATGCTATGTCTTGCCTGCTGCGAAAATGGCAGGAAACGCCGGTGATGAATACAATTTTCAAAACAATTTTCAAAGCGTATTCACTGCATATTTTGCAGTTGATTTCACCCAGTCGCTCATTTTAAACTGAAATGGCTGCGCTAAATGTGAGCCTATTTCGACGGCCATTCTGAGATATTTGGGCCAGCCATTTATGCACAAATACAACCATATGGAGAAGAAACTTGTCATTTGTATTTGTTGAGCCATCACTCTCTCTGAGATCCTTCTCTTAAATATCTTGAACCAGAATGTTGTACAAGGAACTGAAAATGTCTTTTTTTCTCTATTGATTTACTTTGTGGTTTTGCCAGCTTGGCCAGCAGAACTGTGACTAATATCAACAGCTGGTTTCAAGCAGGTGGACAAACATTCCACTCACAATCAGACAAAAAAGCAAATAATCATTAATATGAGAAGGAGCGCTGCAAGTCAAGTCACTCAACAGAAAAAGCAGGGGAGCTTCTTTTGGCTCCGGATAATTAACTTGTGTGTTTTTCTATCACCCTTCAAACCACACCACTACAATAAGAAACATGTTCAACAAAGGCAGGCGCGGCGCTATAGCTTCCAGCGGAACGTGTGGTCACGCTGGGCCTCAGTGCAAACCAGCTGATCCTTTATGCTTCCAACGCACGGCTTCTTCCATTGCCACGGCGCACTGTGATCCCCGGCTGAACCAATCCTGGGAGCCGGCCAGGTGTGGAGAGCGCAAAAGCGTTGCGGATTACCAGCAGCCATGTCAAGCAAACGGAATAGAATGACCTTCCGTGCGCTTGCGTGTGTGGGAAAGTGCGTGTCCATGATTGCCAGGAGACCCAAACGTGCCGAGTGCTTTTGCTGGTTCAGTGCATCCTGGTTGAGATCAAAATCGTCTCAAAGTTGTGTGAATGAGGTCTCCGAGGAGGGTAATGGAGAAGGCGGCTGGCCGGGCGATTCGCAGCAGATTGTGTGTCTCTTTGGTTTGTGTGTTGACATGCTCCATAATCTCTAAAAGGGTCACATTCCCGGCCGACGAAAAGGCAAACTGCGAGAGTCTTTGGCAATGGTCCATTCTGCATGAATTAGCACCGAGGGAGACCTTGATGTGGAGCGAGGTGAGTGGAACATTTGCCGTACTGGAGTTTCTTTTAGTGTATTATGTGGCGTAGATTTTAGCGACAAAGAGAATGTAAACGTTTCGTGAGTGGAAGTCAAGGATAGGAAAGGCTACAAAGAAAATCTTTAGTGGAACAGAAAGAAAACCTTTAGGCTGCATGTGTCTGAAGGACCTACGCAACACTATCATTTTCTGCTTGTAGATTTAACCGTCATATTCCTGATATTTGAGCAGAGGTGGTCAGACTTAAAACTGTACTTCATTACAGTTTCCGAGGATCTGTACTTTACTCCGCTATAGCACATGTGAAAGGTAAAGTAATACTTTCTATTTAAGCTCCAATGTAAGTAAAAATGAGGCTATTGGCTAAATAAAATAAATCTTATAAAAGTCTTAAAACAAACACTCCAGAAGAGTCAATGGCAATGATGTACTTTTTATGCCACTGACTCAAGGTTTGTCCACTTCGTAATGCCATACAGATGAGGAATTCAGGCCCATTTTTTTCATTTTCAATCCACTACTTACTTATTTCAACCTGAAAAGACAGCGTTAGGAAGGTTTTATTGTACAAAACCCCGGCGGAAGATTGCATTGATGACATCAAATACGTAGAGATGATGAATGATAGACGGAGTCTTTCCCCGGAGCCCAGACACTGGTGGTGGTAGAGGATGAGACCCGGGGCGGCCAGTTGACAGCGTCGAGCAAAGCCGAGGAGAGGCCAGGCGGAGGAGGGCCGCAGCACAGCTGGGAAACGGCAGAGTGATGGACAAGGAAGCTTAAGAAGGGGATCCTGGACGATGAATGGCTGGAGCTGGCTTGAGCAGCTGTGTGATTGGCTGTCGCGAAGGTGCGGCTTGAGGTGGGACTGTGATTGGATGATTGGTGAAGAGTGCCGGTGTTGAGGCAATGAATGAATGCTGCAGGTAGGTCGTCCAGGTTGAATTTGCGCTGAAGCTTCATTAGTGGATATGATACAGTAAATGTTTTCAAACGGATTCTTTCTACTTTGGATAATCATGATAGCCTACAGCCATAAGTATAACTACAGTATTTAATATTTTCTACAGCTTAAGTTTTTGTTCATAGTATATAGTACAATACCAGTTTTAGAGGCTTTTCTCTGTAGTGCAAAGGAATTTCTAATCCACAAACAAATACTTTTTAGTAATTTGCCCTTTAGAAAATGTTGTTTAAAAGTACTGAAATGGGTTGGCTACCTAGCATAAGGGCAGCGTTAGAGCACCTCAAAGACTGTGAAGTGAATGAAAATTGGACCGTTGGATCGCCAAGCTCTGGTCACTGAGCTACTCTTGCCCGGGTGCAAAGTGCAATGTTTTGAGGGTCGCAAAGATTGTTCAAACTCTTATTGGCACTCTTAAAGGCACTCTTAATATGTGCCTTTTATTTTCGCTGGAACAGTATGCTCTTTGTCAGCTGTGAATAAATGAGCAGTAAGCGTTATTTAAGAAGTTTATTATGCCGCTTACAAACTGCACACCCTGACACATTTGATCACCTGATGGCACCTAATTATATGACCACCTAATGTCGGGGCGCACTGAGGGTCAAGTTGGCAAGGGCTGCTATTTTGCCATGCTGAGAGGGCTGTTTTTGGAAATACAGAGGTAATTATTGGTGAGAGCTGCAGCACACAGAGAGTGCGAACCAAATCTAATTATCGCCTTTTTTCTTTTTTCCTTTTAGTTTTGCGCCCGCCCTTCAGTGGCATCAATACTCCATTATAGCACCTATTTCCCAGGGAACACGGATCAAGCTCCAGTGGTACCTGTGTTAGAGGCATGCTACTGCGCATTTTGTATTTTTTTTTATTAAGTAAAAGATTACCATTGTAGTAGTACTGCTGTCACACAATACAATATACAAGTGACGGGATTTGTATGTAATGGGAGCTGTGGGATTTGTTGATTTCAAAGAGCGGCTGAAACGACTGGCTCAGTTGTACATTGATTTTGACTTTTATTTTGTTTTCGGAGCGGCTGAATTCATCCATGCTTACGGTGGTGCTGATTTTTACCATTTGCAGAATGTGTGTGCAAATGAAACATCGCGCCAAATTTAGGGGAAAAAAGGGTAAAACTGCGATGGCAAATACTTTCAGTGCAGTTAGGCTGTTTCTAGTGTTTGCTCACTGTGCATCAACGTAAAACCACACGCTTTTCACTAATGAGACTGTGTTCGTTGAAAAGAAACAGTGAAAAGATCGGTCTTGAACGTTCCTTCAGTGCTGCGTCTATTCTCTATTCAAAGCTTTCAAAAGAGTCGGATTGAAATTGAACCGAAGCGGAGCTAAAATTCAGACTTGATCTTATAACTGTCATATTGCACAGGTCTTGAGGATGAGCTTTGCCTAAAATTTCACGCTGTGGCATTGGAACAAGCAGTACTCTTGTCCACATCAAATAAACATGTACAATAAAATAAATGCAATAAAAGGTCCGATTCCTTCTATCCCGGCACATTAGACCGATAAAACGTTACGCTCTAGTCAATGCCTCCCTGGAGGAGCAGTTGGGAACAGGGCCTGCTCTTTGCTTTCAACCTGAGTTTTAAGTGGGCAGCAAGAACAAAAGTCCACCCACACACCAGCTTTATTACGTCTGATTTTCAACTTGTTAAGGACTGAAAATAGTGGTAAAGGAGGATTTTATTTAAGGGTGCACTTATTCTGCCGCTTTCCTTCTTGGCTGTACAACTACTTGATATATAATTAATAATTATAATAATAATAATAACAATAACAATAATAATAATAATTAATAATAATAATGCATTCGTTTTATATAGCGCTTTTTCTGCACACTCAAGGATTGCATTATTCATTCATTCCATACTTTGTGGTGGTAAGCTACTGTTGTAGCCACAGCTGCCCTGGGGTAGAGTGACGGAAGCGGGGCAACCAGTCTGCGCCATCGGCCCCTCTGACCACCACCAACCTCTCACTCACTCACTACATGGTAACGCATGTTTGTAGAAAAGGGGAACTCGACATGTAGATTGCGATATCTGGCAAAGGGGTTGGCTTCATGTTGGGACACCTTTTTTGTAGACCAAACCTGAGTTATATTATTCGTATTGTGGTCTGTTCATTTGTCTTTTTACCCAGAGAATTTTGGAATTGACAATAGTCAATTATTATTTATAAACCCCCGTGGCCATAATACAAATCTATAGACCTCCAAGTCGTGTTGGCTTTTAAAGACCCCAAAAAGGCTGAGCTCCCCTGGTCTCGAAAATATGCTTTGGTTTAATGATATTACCGTAAATTCCAGACTATTAAGTGCACCTGAATGTACTGTAAGCTGCACCAACAAAACGTATACGGAGCGACGGTGGTGCAGATGGTAGAGCGGGTCGTCTCATGCATATACTATGGTATATAATGCATGATATTTCAGCGGAGAGAGAATTCAACGGATTTATTTTGCATTCGAAGCCACGTTAGCGATAGCGTGGGAGGGCATCCTGGTGACACAGGACACAATGTTATGCATGACCATAAAAATGTATAAATTAGCTGCAAAGTTCAAAGCGTGGGGAAAAAGTAGCCGCTTATAGTCCGGAAACTATGGTATATAATGCAGTTATACTGAATGCCAACGGTGGGTGCACTTCCTCCTCGTGAACTCCAGTAACCAAAAATGAAACTTACCAAAAAATAGATAGAAACTTAAGGGAAACATGCTGATTAGCGCATGGGAGGCCACTGACAGGGTCTGAAAGAGATTTGTGAAGGACCTGGATAGAGATAGGACGTGGATATAAGTGTAATTTGAATATGGTTACATCCATATCTAATTAGATTTACTACTTACTATTATTAATACTTTATTTGAAAGCTCCTGTATGGAAGCTCCATTCTTCTCCATTTGTACAAGCAGAAAGTGGAAGAGTCGGTGAAAATCCACCCACTGACGCCTGCCACTCAGTGTGGGGAGTGCGCTGCCTGGGGATCCCCTCATATTTCTACATCCTATAGAAGCGCTCAAAGCTAAAGAGGCCACGGAGGGGACTCTTTAGATAAACCCAGCACTTAACTTTTACCTCTAGGCTGTCTGTCGGGTCTCTAATGTGCGCTGTTGAACTCGGCAATGATGGGTGCACGGCAGAAGCACCGGTGTGAATGAAAACACGGTGGAAGTGGGTGACAGACAGGCACTGGGGAGCAATCACAGTAGGTCGGCGTTTGACGAAGACACAGAGGTGTGGGGAGAAGAGATGGGCCCGGCCACTGGATAAGAGCGGGCAAATGTAGGCCTTTAACCCGGATTAGACGAGCATAAATTCTTAAAATGTTCCTACACCACATTTCAAGATAAGATAGTTGCGCTACATACCAATCAGATGTGTGGGTGAGGCATGAATACACATTAGTTCAACCTTTCTGCTGGCCCAGTTTGACATTTTGATTTTCTCTTTTGAGCTGCATCGCATTTAAATCTTGACGTTTATATAGAACGATTAAAAAAGGTTCCTGCAGCAGAAACATATACCACCAAGAGCAGAATAAACAAGCGCAACATCAAGCCACACAATATACACCTATCATTTGTAATCATTTGTTTATCCATTAATGAGTCCGTCTTTTTTTTTTTTACAGGCCTTGTATGCTGCATTGCTCCTTTGTATGCACGCGTCTACACAAAACAAAACAAAAAAGAGTGCAGGTGGAGAATGGAAGTGATCATTTTGCGAAGAGGCTGATGGCGAGGCGCGCGCTGGGGAGGATATATTACGCGCCGTTCTATTAGCGGGCGTAATGGGGCTGAAAGCGGCACGTCCCCGGCCCTGTTGACCGTGATGGCAAAGTGAGTTGATTTAAATAGCCGCGCTCCTTCAGACCTCCACCTGCCCGCCTCTTGCTTGGCTTTTGTTCCGGTTTACCCACGGTGGATATAGGTTCACCGTGGGGCGTATAGTAGCACCGGGCGGTAATTGCTTCTGTAAAGTGTGCACATTTACACTGCGTGGGCATGTGGGTGATGGAGTTTTCGATTAAGGGCTCATAATGTAATAGTTGTTCGATGGTGTGTGTTAAAAGTTGAGGCTTGTAATATATGACCTGGTGTGGCATCAATTGTCTGCTACATCCTTACATGCCCATCGAGGAGCCAACTCGGAATGGATCCACGCAATAATCAACATGTTGAGAAAAAGGCATGGGATCGTGCATTGCCTGTGGTGACAATTAGCTTTGCCAGGGGGAAAAATGTGTGTTCAATTTGAAAACAAGTGTGAAACCTGCGTGGCTCATGTTATGTCCGTCGCCTCTGTTTCTGCACCGTTTTTGTGCGGGTGATGTTGCTTACTTCTTTGATATGCTCCCTTCCAGAGCTATCATTTGTCAGCCAGGGTTTTAATTTGCATGGAAACGTTAATGCTCACCCCGAACCTGTATGCCTTCTTTGGGAATAATTGTTGAAATGACAGTCTTTAAAGGTGCATTGTGGATTTCTTTATGCGGAAAAAAAAAATCCCTCGATAGTAGTGCGGATTTGGTAGAGCGGGTCGTCTCATAGATGGGAAGGTCGGGGCTTCGAAACCCAGCTCCTGAAGGTGCACTCTGTGGTTGTGCCCTTGGGCAAGACACTTGACCCACCTCGCTCCCAGTGTCTGCATACATTGGTGTATGAATGAGAGAGTGAAGGGGGCACTGGTTCCTTACTGTAAAGAGCTTTGGGCCTGATGGAGGAAGAAAAGCAGTGTATACGTTGAGACCATTTACAAAACATGCCATTAATCTGTTGCTGCTGTCGACAGACGCTCTTGCTCTATGATATTTGCGATTTTTACATATGAACAAATGATGAGTGAATCAGTTTGTTGGGGGGGGATGAAAGGAGCCAGGGATGACAACTAATTAGTGCAGCGGCTACACTCAAAGTCCTCTCAAAGCAAATGGAGACATGACGTCCTTCGCAGTTGCAGTGATATACATTTATATCACTGCAACTGCTAGTATTTATACTGATATCTTCCCCTTGTGTGCGCGGAGCCAGCGAGGGTCCGCCTGAACTCGCATATTTGTAAAAGGCCTTATCTTGTGTTTCAGCTGGATCAAACTAAAGATGTATTTTGTGAGTTTGTGAACGAACTCACAAAATACATCTTTAGTTTGAATCTGCACCGCTAATGGTTGAAGCCAATTGCATGGCAGTATTTCTGTGAAAATGGGCCAACAACAAACACGTTTCGCCCTGCAATTTACCAGCACAGTAATGCCAAAAGGAATGCTGCACACATTTACAAAACACAAAAGTAATAGTTCTTAACTGCCTTGGCAGAGATTGCATCAAGCTATTGAAGCATTAGCTGCTGTAAAAGCCGAAGAGCTATTCCAGATTTATATTGTGCTAATATTATTTGCACTGTAATATCAAAGGAAAGGCCAGTCGCTCTGACATTAGCAGCCAAGGATAAGTGGAGCTCCAACCATGACATCACCTCCTCAAACTAACCATATACCTGACCCTAACCCTAAGGACAGTGGAGTTTACAAAAGGTACCTTGCAGGCGTGAGCACGAATCTGACCGATCAGGGAGTCGATATGCAAATGTGACCTTTCCCATCCTGGGAAAAAAAAAATGTGGGCCGGTCTTTACTTGTAGTCACAGGCCTCGTCCTCCTGCGTGACGTGGCCGCGGCGGCTCACACCAGGCTGCACCTCCCCATTCCCCCCTCTCTCTCCTGTGTCAAATCTCTTCCCTTTAAATCAATTACGCAAGTGTGTTTCATGGCAATCAACAAATGGATTCAACATTTAGAACAACGCATAAAACCAGTCTAAAAACATGCAGAATAAAACACACTAAAAGAAACTTAAAAACAGCTCGCTCATACAAAACTATCCCCTTTTGATGGGCAATAATAAAATATTACATTCCAAGGAATTCAATCTTTTCTCACTCATCCGTAAATCTGACTCATCGTAGAGCTCTTAGCGCTGTAGTGAATGTATGAGGGTCATTGTGAATTATAAAAGCCAAACGCCCAGTGATCAATAGGTGCTCTATGTACAAACTGCAGCCCTATCGACCGGTGCACGTGTCATTGTTGGCGCAGTTGTGCATGAAATCCATTGCAGCTGTCTTTGGAGATATAACTCCTCGGCTTGCAGGCTCTTCTTCTCTCGCATTCTCCGTCTTTGTTTACCTTTAACCATTGTAATTGAGAATACAAGGAGGTCAATTAAGTGTCATTGATCAAGCCAGATTCCTGTCCATATGATGTACTACGCGCTGTCCAGGCTGTTGTATTTGGTCGTTACACGGGTCTATAGCCTCCAGGGCAGAAAGTTGCTTTAGTTAGACAAGGCTGTTAATCCACTGCGTGCTGGTGGGAACATGGGGAGAAAACAAACAATGCAACATGATCGGTGGAGGCGTTTTTTCAATAGTGGGAGCAGGAAAACACGTTAAATATTAATGGTGAATATTGTAGTTTATTTTGTATTAAAGATGCACAAAGCCGAGAGGCATGATAAAAAACATGATTGTTTTTGTTTTTTAACTAATAAATTATGAAGAACTAGCATTTGCATAATAGGTAATCCTATTCAGCTTGGTACCAAATTGTGTCCGAAAACAATTAATTTACCCGATAATGTGAAGACAATCACTTGGTTGAACAACTCTCAGCAATAAATAAGTATTATCATTATGATTTATAATCTTGATCTATGATCTTTAATAAAGTGAAAGCCAAATCTTTAGTTCAGTATTAAATGATTCACAACATATGCAGCATAAGAATAAGTGTGTCGCATCGTGACTGTGAGAGTCATTTTAAAGAAAAGTCACAATAATATTTTACTGTGTCATTTCATATCGTATCACATCGCTTCCCAAGCTGATGGGTCCTCAGGTGTGGTACTGCGGCCGCCCACTGCTCCTAATGGGTCGTCCCGGCGGCGTCGAAAGCATTGTTGTACAGTTGTTGTATAATTACAAATATAGCACCTTAACCTATTAGGCATCAATTTCTTTTTAGAAATTCCCCCCACCCCCGTCTCCGTGTATAGCACCATATACCGTATTGGGTTACACTTTATTTTACACTACCCTTGATACATTGTATCTAACAAAATGTAGTACAATGTAACCTGCCTCGTAACAATCTGTAATAACTTGCACACACACACACACACACACACACACACACACGCACACACACACCTACCATCTGTTCATCACTAATAAGTTCTGAAGATGCACTTTTTTTGTTACCCAGAAAAACGTACTGTAATATTGTAGATACTGTTTTATTTACACATCGGGGCGTGTCCAAGTATTATTCACTTGAGCGGCAGGCCTGACTCTTGAAGGTGTTTTAAACCAATTAAAATAAAAAAATAAAAAACCTTATATTTCAAAATTCCAGCAAACTGCCGGAATCAGTGTGTTCTCATTTCTGTCAAATTGAATTGTATTTGGTCCTGGTAAAAAAAGGTAAAACAACTTTTCTGGCATCGAGGAGCTTATTTGAAAACTTTTCTAAGTAGCTTCATAAATTATTCAACAAAAAAACCCACATAAATACTTAACCCATTTCACATACATACCACCAGGCCGGCTTAAGAGGCTGAAGACAAACACGGTTTCTGCCAGAATTGGGATGAAGCTGGAAAGTGTGAGCTGAGTGGACAGAATTTCATTATCAAGTGGGGTGGTCTTCAGTGTTGGCCTTTAGTGCTCGGCTGTCTCCACCGTGCTGTCCGGGCTCACTGTTTTTTCCCCCTCTATCTCTCTCTCTTTCATTGACTTTGCATGGCCGCTTCCCAGACGTGCTCATAATGCTGAAGGGATTATTTATTTATGACTATGTGTAGCCTATGTGTGTTGGGGCCTGAGTAATATCCATGCTGCTGGTATAAATGATTGTCCTCTGTGTGGAATGGAATGGAGGAAGCTATTTGTGAGGAAAGCACAATTACTTTAGACAATGTGTTCGGAGGTCATGTTTGTAAATCAGTAATATTTGTCCGGCCCTGTGAGGTGTCTTCTGTTGTGATATCGGGCTATTAGAAAATGGAAGTCATATAATATTTGGGGGGGATTTGGATTTATCTGGGGGGCTGTGATGCGCTGGACTTTGTGAAGGGCTTCCACTCTGCAGCAGTATGACCATCTCAGGCCATCTCAGCCTCTCCATCTCTGCAACATAAGCAACAGAATTTATCAAAATAGTGATTGAGACATAAATGAACAGAAATAACGTCTTTGCACACTGCATCATCATTTAACACTTTCATGATAGAAGTGCTGATGCATTTCCTTCAGGGGAGCAAATGGTCACTGTACAGTGTCAAAGTCAAAGCAGGGAGTGTTTGCAGCAAAGCCTGCAAATTTATGCACCAGGGCTTTTGAAGGTTGTTTTTGGGTAAAATATGGTTGCACATCTCACCATTTAAGAAGAGTGTAAAAATCGATGCTACCTCAGCTGGGATGTGTTCAAAGACTCAGAAAATAAGTGGGGTGAAATATATTTTCACAATTTAGAAACGCTATTCCTGTTTGAAAAAACAAAAAAAACTAAACCATAGAAATGCCTTTTTTATATTACTACCAATAATGATGTTAGTAATGTTTTTTTTTTCACATTGTATATTTGTTAACTTCCTTAATATTCCCATTTCATCTGAATACGATCAGTACACAGTCTGTGATACTAAGAAAAAAATGGTTGCTGCTGTCTCTTGGATGCCTCTGTCTTTGGTAATTGTGGCTATTTTTATCTCCTCTTTTCTTCCTGTATAGTACATACTGCACTGGCTTTCTTATCTGTCCCTGTAGCTCCAGGGCAGGTCAACGCTGTAGCCGTGAGAGCACGTGCCACAGTACTGCTAGTTTTCCTTTTTGTCTAGAGCCAAAGAATATGTGTACTTCAAGACTTGTGCTGCGGTTGTTGTTTCTAAAGCGACACTTTGCATCTCATGTGGCAGACTGCAACGGTTGATACATCCTGGAACGATGAATCAAAAACGTATCAAATCACTAGTGAAAGGCTCACTCTGATGACCCCAGAGGCAGAGCGAAGCAGCATGATAACAAAATGAAAAAAGTATAGCAGACCACGCGGGCGTAAACACAAGTAAACGAGCACAAAAAGCATCAGTGTCAGTGTGCGTGTCACTTTAAGAAAAGTCACCAGCGGTTTATAAACTGGCTTTGCTTGAGTGTCTTACTGTTTGAACATTTTGGAAAAGAACAACATGGACGATTTGCAAGGAATTCAATTTAAACAGTGAATGTGTTTAGCAGGTCCAGTCTACCGCTAATAGCAATTCAGACTTACATTAATAACCATATGCCTAAATTCTCAATCAATGTAAGCCTACAGTAGGAATTAAGCCTTTCGTTAAGATTAACTGATCAACCTTGTGTTAACAAAATGGCACTTTTCTTGATTTTTCTACACTTGGACTGTTAGTATTATTCAGCTTTCCAAGGAATAGAGGATCCACAGGTGCATCTTTGGTCAATTGGCCATACGGCGGAGTCGAGCTGTGTCTGTGTGAATTGAAATGCCTCCGAAGTGGTTCAGACGCCAAGGATTCTGACTACTTGAGAAATTCCCACTGTGTCATTTTGTGTTGCATGGGAAGAGCAACAGCAATTGGACCAACCTCAGACCAATGGGCAAGCGTTTTGTTCCTCATGGCGGGGTGCTGACATTGCTGCGATACCAACTCCTATTGGCTTGGGGCGACTCCAGAGGGTTCGCTGAAATATGGAAGCCACTTTCCGATACCACTACTTTAACGATACCTGCTTTTTGGTGCCAGTGCCTTAAGGGTATGGTTTTCCTTAATTGAATGCAAATAGAATGGGTATAAAAAAGTTCAGGATGTCCTACGGCACAACAGAACGCAACACAGGCCGCAGCAGAGTCACATGCAACTTCATGTTTTGAGCAGAATTTCCACTTAAGCAGTGATAAAAAAGAGAGAAAGAACATAATTACCTCCCGAGCTGCAGGGACAGACCAGATCCATATCACGACACGTTTTATTTCAGCTAAAGTTTTCTAAATATGAGCTGTGCTATTCGATGACAAAGCAAAAGTACTTCACACGTCAAAGATCTGTGACACAGTGAGAGCACTCACTCTGTCACTAATCATTTAAGTTTGATACAAATATCTTTCAAAGTAAATCAAAGTCATGTTAAAAGCATTCAAATGTGTGTATTGGCTCAATACAACAACATTTGTGAGCTGTCTACTTTTTTAAAGGATCTCTGCACCAAAAATGTCTAATACATAGTGAGTGCTCACTTTTCCACAGACAAACTTTGATATTCTCCTCACGCTGCTGTGTGGTATCGGGTAAACAACAGTCATGATGCCCTGTCTTCGCGGGTCTGCCCATGCGCTAAAGGTTAAGATATCTTTCTTGTTGCCGATGAGGTGTTGTGCTCTTCTCTTGGCCTAAGAACTCTTGTTTCTCATTCAGTCCTGGTTTAGTCCTGGATTACAGGTTACAGTTTTAGTAAGTCATAGCCTTCCTTCGCTTGGAACTTTTACTTTTTTTCTTTTTTTTTTTTTTTTTATAAAACAGCCTGCATTTGCGCTCAAGCGGCTAATTATCTAAGCTGACATTCAATTTGGCTTTTTTTTAGACCCCAATACGGGTCATATATTGACGTCTGACCGCCCCTTTTTCAGTTGGTACCAAGTAGGTGCAATTTAACCCAGCCCTCCACATGAGTCAAAACCAGCTGAAACCCTGGTTCCAAAGAATTGTATTGCTTTAAAGTGTCTCCCGTGACACCTCTGCTGAGTTTTTGTTGTGTACGTTTTTAATGGAGAACTGTGGAGGCGTGTTGCTGCCGCGCCCACCCCGCGGGGCAGAGTTTTCCATCTTTTACTTTTTTATTTTTGGGGTGGGGGTACATGCTCTGTTGGAGGAGACTGAACTGCCATCATAGAACCGCTCTCAAACTACACTATGGTAGTGGGGTCCCGCTGCGTTGTAAATCTACCAGCATACACATAATCCATATACAAAGAGCAATGGACGGGATAATACTGACATTATTGCCATTTTCATCTTGACCTTTTACTTCAAAACCGTAATTGGTATTACAAAAGATCAAATAAACGTTCACATCAACAGTGATTTCCCTCAAGACATAGTTAAAAAATGTTTCAGAAGTAAAATTGACCTCTGACCTATTGGAAACTCATGTTGCGGTTGGTTAATGAATCTATATTGCTCTGTAGCAGCAGTAGTGCCAGTTTGTTTTTACCAGATGGATGGATCAAACATGACTGATATAAAACGAGGCTCTAATTCCCAGTTGCTAGAATTGGCATCAGCTATTCATGAATACATTTGGGAAAGATGTAAAGCAACACTAATTGGAAAACATTTGAACATTTCTAAACATATTAGTATACATAACTTTATAACGAGTTCTGAAAAGAAAGACCTTAATGGCGCTAAGAAACACCCGTGTTGTGACCGGTGCGATGTTCATCAAGGCTTTTTCTACAATCTGTTTCTGGAGGAGCACTCGTTTAGGACCACATTGATTGGTGCAGAAATTCCTCTCTCACATCACGGCGAAACTGAACCTAATGATGTCCCCCGGGGCCATCACCGGGCTCTATTGTAACTTAATGCATTTCAACACACCACTCAACAGCTGGTAGCAACTCAGTCCTTGCTTCTTGAGCCGCCGGTGGGGGGGAAACAGGTGTGGCTCTATTTGGCTGCAGAAATATAAAGACTACACAAGACTAGCTGGAGCTGTTGGAGCCTATAGCCACGGCTTCTTCTTCAGTTGTGTGCGCAGGCTAAACTCTGGGCTGCATCCCATTACCTCCACTATTGTCAGTGCCAAAGCTGGAAGGACACAGTAAGCCTCTTTTTTGCTTATCTCCTTCGCCGCAGCAGAGGTAACATGGGACTGTCTTTTCATGGGGAATTTCCCCTGCCACGCCCCGGCGACGTATTTAAGCTGACATCGCTGACAATATGAAACATGGCAGCCAAGATTAAGCCCCAAGAGGATACGGGATGCAAACAATAATGAGTGTGAGTAAAGATCCCTTTAAATGTCAACCAGTTGTATAAAGATTATTTCAGTAAGCTCTGAGGCAGAGGGAACGCATTATGATGACATTTACATATGTCAAACAGTTTTTAATGTAAACGTCACGTGAAATTGGATGTCCAATACATATTATACTGATGTTACAAATAATAAGTTGCAAAGTGCTGTATGTGCATTGTAAGGAGGAAAAAAGGAAGCTTGATGATGTGACACAGTTTATTAGATGGAAAAACATCACGTGCAATTCTAAGTTTTATTCAGATTTGCCAAAGTCAAATGCTATCTCTAAATTTGGAATAGTTAACCTTGCCCGAGACAGCCCCAGCACTAAAGCTCTGAAGTGCACATAGCCACATTCTCTGCTCCGCTCTGTAATGGTGATTCTGACCTCGGAAAGAACTCCCCAGACTCTCCTCGACAGCTTTCCTCCAACTGTGTGACTTTGGTGTGTTTTTAACCTTTTCCACATTAACACATTTTGAAAAGAAAGGGTTCGCTTTGAGAAAGCTGTTTCAGGCATTTGGGACCAAAACACTGGAGTTTGTTGAATAATATTTTGTCGGTATACTACAATAAAGTGACAGATTATCTCTTTACAAAACAAAGATGAAAACAATAATGAAAGTTGTATTAAGCTACTATTTTTTTCATAATACTGTATAAGTCTATTCCTGTAGTAACTATTTTTTCTATAACAAATATTAAAAAGCAGGCCATCCTAATGCAATATTGGAAAGAAGTTCAAAATTGTAAAAGTATTCAAAGATGTGTTTAATTAAGATGCCATTTCAACATTGTGTAAATTAAACATAACTGCATTTTTATTCAACAATTCAAACTATAAACCTTCAGTCCTGGTTACTGTCTAATCCATCATTTCATGTTCTCATTATTGCGCCCTGTCTTACTCATGGGTCTCAGACACGTGTATTTTTCCAGTTGCACCATTATGAGGACTTCTAACCATTCAGAACATTGAACAGCAATGTGTTGAATTGCTTAACGCTAACAAGCCGAAACTGCCCTGATTTTAAAGTCATAAATGTGTTACCTTCCCATTATATATCCACTCATCAAACTACCTATAAAATAAAGCCTCACTATTAATAGATACCACCTCTGTGTCCATATATAAAGCCCGGTGGAAGCATCAGGGATGGACCACGTGATTTGAGTTACAGAAGAGTGTAATCAATTCTCGCCTTGAGGGTGCAAGCTGGATACACATACCGTGCATGTAAATTCTCCTGGATCAAGTGACAGAGCCCCCCCCCCCCCCCCCCATTATCTCGCAGCAGTAATTATCAATCCTACACAGATGCCATGTTCCAGGTGCTGTGTTGTTCAGAAGGCTGGTTTATGAATATGTGAGAGCGCGTCTTATCTGCAATCAGATTTATTGGTGTGATATTGGGATTAAAGGGGAGTAATTAATCTGTAATCTCATCAGATAAGAATGCATTCAGGGAAAAGATTACAGTTATAAAAGAAAAGTTTTACCAGGGGAGATACAGACAAATAAGGGAGTTGCAACCAGTTGTAGTCTATCAAGTTTTTTCCCCACAGATTCTGCGTTGAAAGTAGCACATCCGGGTTCATTTAATTTTAATCACTAGCACTATGTCTATAAAGCGATCAGACACTTTGAAATTGAAAGTTTGGATCAATCACTGCATGTATAAAAGCCTTGATAGCAAGTGGCTGTGTGGTTGGTCCTGTCAACTCAGTTTGACTAAATAGCCCGTAAAATTGACTTGACAATCCCCGGGTATACCGTTCAGTGACGCACGAAGACGTCAGACTCTTTAGGCCTTTATCTGCTCATTTCAATTGTGTGGCTAAATCTGGGACAAGTCCGTAATTATTGGTGGTGACAAAAGCTCCGAATGCTCGAGGCCAATTCATTACACAAGCGGGGCTGAGGAGCTGTCAGTATCGGCGCGCACAAACAGAGCCGTTAGTCCTGTAGATTAATGCCTCATCATCTCAGAGCATGATGAAGCGCAGTGCAAATTAGATATGCGCTACAGCTAAATCCAGCCCCAGGTCCACGCTAGTCCCACATTAATCTGCAGATGACTGGAGAGGGATGGCTTTATATAGTGGAAGTGCAACTTAGGAGGTGCAAAATACCGGTGGTGTATGCGCACGGCCCTGGCAAAGTTATTACCTCGGCACAACTTTGATTTTGTATGCAAGAGGCATAACAATGTAGAGGCCACGTTTGCTTCAAAGCAATCTTTAATAGCTATGAAGTTTTAAGACAATGTAGGCCGAAGACAAAGCACGAGTCCAACATTTGAGGTTGCAATATCCAAGCTTTTGTATTTATTCGAATTTTTTGCAACAACCAAAACAAAATGATGAACTGTAACTGATAGGGCAGGGCTATTCAGTGACATATTTTACCTCATTGAGACCATTTATCATTTGGCATGCCCCCCACCACCAAATGTATTCATATTTTTTGAATAGATAAATAAATGTGAAATGTATTACTATCATTGCTCAGTTAAAAAGAGAATGCCGATATAGTATTATAACTCTGTCTGTGGCAGTGTTATGGTGACTAAAGGCCTTTACAGCTCTATTGTATCATTTTGACAGTCAGCGCACACCAGAAGCGCATGGCTACTTAATATGTGTGGCATTATTTTGTTCCTGATTACAGCAGATTAAATTCTACTGAGTTCTGACTCTAAAGGCTGAATGGAGATACTGCAATGGTAGCAGGACCTCTCTGTAATAAGTATGTTTATAGGCGGGGCAGAGGATCTTCAGTGAGACGCTGATGTGGACGTTGCATGTGCGGGTATGTCCACGGAGGAACCGAGGAACCCCACCTACAGATTAGACACGAACTGAAGCTCCAACAAGGACTGGACGTTCTGGACGCCTTGGCTCATCTGCACCCATTCGCCCTGGGTCTATCTATAGCCTGTCCGTCCATGGGAGTGGATCTCACCTTCTGTGGTACTCTCCAAGGTTTCTTTTTTCTCCCACTGGGTGAGTTTTTCCTCGATGTGCTGGAGAGTCTAAGGACGGGGGACACTCACCACCTGCTGCCGATGTTTATTTGGACAGTATGATACTTCAGTTGCCTGAATTTTACATTGTCTTGTTTATTGTTCTTTAATGTTTGTGCATTGTATTTTTAATGACCACCTTGATGTAAGGCGACCTTGAGTGCTTAGAAGGGCGCCAAACAAATAAAATGCAATATTATTATTATTATGACTACTTGAAATTGGCAGTGGGCCAGACCGGACGGTTTGGCAGACCCGATTTGGTCCCTGGGCTGCCAATTGAATTGGCCGGTCTAGATCTGCAAAACAGTCCGGTAGAGCAGTGGTTCCCTAAATTTTTTTCCTTGAAGACCCCCCAGCACGTGCGGAAGTCGGGCCGGGCCCTCCTCCCCGTGTCTAGAACTGTAGCCCCGACAAATCAAAACATGAAAATAATTGCTAATAAGTATTCATTATAAACTGAATGTGTGTGTGTTTAATGCACCTGTAATCCTTTCTCAGTCATATTTATGTTCACACAACCACTGCAGTAGAGCATCAGTGATAATGTGAACCTTTAGACAATATCAACTTGAAAGATTTTTTAAACTAAAAGGGAGGTCAGAGAGGTCAAGTATTTGTGCCGCCCTGTGATAAATCATACATTGCACCACTGACCGCTCGAATCAGGGTTAAATATTCCGCTTAAAATTTAAGGTGAATCCCCAGCTAGGTGGCTTTATGAGAACCTTTCACCTAACCAGCTGACAAACCCCACTGTGTCCCCTCTTGCCTGCATTGGAACTAATACGTGACACGTGTTTTGGTTTGCACGACTGAAATATGAGCGATGGGCTGGTAATGACATGTGCGGCTCGAGATTCAACCCAATATTATTTACCATCTCATCTCAGCTGATCAGACTACGATATACCAAATATTTACACCACCGAGTAACCCCGTAATGTCTATTTTCATTCATTACCATGCAACTCACACACTCAACCAAATAGGCTTATGAAGCGAATCCCACTATGCGCTCTGTGAGTCTGAGTCAGCAGGCTTCTCGCTGTCAGTCACGTCAGTCAATAAGTGACCGCGAGAAGACATAAACGCTTCAACAGAAATGTAAGCTGATTAAGCGAGTGAGAAATGGCCACAAGAGGTATTTAACTGTACATTTTGTGACAAGTATTTTGTGAAAAGCGAGTCAAAATGGCACAGAAGCAAGGGAAAGGGAAAAAAATAAGGACGGGCAGAGTGAAAATGGAGTGAAAGTGCAATGCCACGGGGGGAACAGAGTGATAAAAGGCCAGCTGAGGTGGAGTGCGAAGGGGGTCGGGGAGTTGTCGGGAGCGGGCGGCGGTGGATGAGCCTGGAGGGGTCCCAGCCATGCCTCACCCTAATGTCCCCTACCTCCATCCATCCCCCCCCCCCCCCCCCCCCCGATCCCCCCCCCCGCCACACGGCAATGCACCGCGGCCCGCCCACACCTTCCAGCAGCTATTTAGCATGGAAATTGATTTCAACCGAGACCAGATATACGCAGAGGGAAACGCAGGACAGGTGCCTCCAGTCAGCAGAGGAGACGCTAATGAGAGGTGAGAGACCCGCGCAGGCTAACAAGGGAAAAAAAACACACGCCGCGACGATGAGCGGGCTCGAATTAGTGGAGGAGGGAGTCATTGGAACACAATTGGACAGAAAGGAGAAAATGGCAATTTTTTTTGTGATTGACCAAATTGCCGCTTCTCTTATTGTAAGACAAGGGATTAAGAAAAAAAATAGACCTAAATCCTTTTTATATACACTTTACAAAAAGTTGCCACCTGAATTTAAAGCAGTACTAAGTACACTCGGAGCAACCAATACACACTAATAGAACCACGAAGAAGAAGCTAACAGGCTAAGAGGCAAAGCTAACTGCGGGCTAGCGCCACTTTAAACAGTATTTACAGCCAAGTTTGAGAGAAAAAAAATATTTCCATTGTATAACTGGATGTACAACATCCCTCTCTCCCTTCGCCTTTTCTGTCAGCGTAGTATTTACTCTCCAAGACATTTAATAAGTTAGAAAATCGTAACTTGCTACGACACCTGCAGTTGTGCTTATTGTCTCTAGGGGCAAGAGTTACTTAGTACTGCTTTAATATCTGTTGGGGTGGCTGCTGTTGGCGAGGGCCAGGTTCAGCAACACTCTGTGCCCAAACAATGAGATCATCTGACAACGTGAACATCCTGAATGACCAGGTTAGTCCATCAATGGATTTCTTCTTCCCTGACGGCACCGGCATATTCCAAGATGACAATGCCAGGATTCATCGGGCTCACATTGTGAACGAGAGTCCAGATCTTAACCCCATTGAGAATCTTTCGGATGTGCGGGAGAAGGCTTTGCACAGTGGTCACACTCTCTCCCATCATCAATACAAGATCTTGGTGAGAAATTAATGCAACACTAGATCCGTTGACATTGCAGATGCTTGTTAAAACGATGTCATAGAGTGTGTGTATTGTAATTAAAGCTAAAGGCGGTCCAAACGAACCTTGTGACCTTGTGCAGTGTACGTGTGTAATCTGGAACTTTGTTTTACCTCCGTGTATTTTGATGAGCATGACTGAGAGATGGATTAACCAATCTGAGAAACATGACCTATACATGAGTATATGATCAATTTTACAGTCACCGTTTAGGTCAATGTAAAACGTCTATCAACAAAAGATTGGTGTTTTTTTTTGCTCTGTGTGAACCCGATCTAAACAGTCACTCCCAAAGCCGACTAAACAGGTGGTCTCGGAGTGGCTCCTGTTGCAACTTGGAGGAGGGCGGATGTGATATGAAAGCTCAAGAAATGAATTTAGAGAAGTTTTTTGCTTTTGTATAGTTTTCCATTTTCCATTTTTTAAAGACAATTTCCAAGCCGATCATGAGGCCAGCCATATAATGGAAAAAAGACTGATTTGTGAGTGCGTGTGGGAGTGCGGCTGCAGTCAGAGGGTTAGCAGTATATTCGACTCTGGAGAAATCTGCTCTTTCTTTCACCATGTACAAGAGAAGCTCCAAATATGCAGCCAAAAAAAAGGTATTTTAGTTGGTCTCGGTAAAAGTTAAATGTCAACGCAAGATATTTTCAAAGAGCACTAAAGTGAAGTTTACCTCCTCTGAGCATTTACAGAGGATTGAAGGACTATACACATGACTTTCTAACTGGATTGACATCATATTTGTATACACTGTAGTCATTCAGTTTTCAGAAGTTCCTGGTACTTGGTTGTAAAGAAGTGAGAACATTTTGCCTCTTGCTTCCACTCTTTGTACCTTGCGGCTTATACAACAGTGCACCTAATTTATAGCTTCTTATGGTCATGCTGAATATTGGGTCATGTGTCACCCATATTGCTGTCTTCCTCCACATCTGTCCATGGGAGTGGGGGCAGCAGGATGCATAATAAATGCATAAATAAAGTGCGGGCATCAAAAGCCAGCCTCAACACGGTCACCACGGACCCAAAGCAGCTCCGAACACCGGGAAACTCCCGAGGCTGTGTGCGCTAACATGCTGAGGAGGGCGGGTGTGTGGGCAGCGCTTTGGCTTCACTGAACGTGCGTTTAAAAGAATAATGATCTAATCGAAGTGCTTAACACACTTTAAAGCAAATGTACCTGTAGGCCACTGCTCTCTTGGTAAATGTGGCTGCGCACGAAGTGAAAAGTCCTGTATTTCCATCGCTGATGGCGCTTCAAATGCGCTTGGAGCAACTGACCAGTGTGGCCTATATATGGGGAAAAAACATATTCTTTATACACTTTGTTGGTGTGGAATTTACAGTAGTTTTTGCTTTTGTAAGACGCTACACAGTCTGGATGGGGGAAAAGGAACCGGGAGGGCCCATTATGTACACCTATCAGTCTCACTAGGACCCACAGAATGTATTTGCAAAAGGACACATCTATCAAATTTCAATGTCATTAATCATAAAACAAAGATTACCTTAAACACAGAAAACAGACTATTGTTAAAATGAAATACCGCAGCAGCTACCCATTAGGCATGGAGCCTTCACAGCCTCTTCACCTCCTCCACTGAATCCTCTTATTAATATTCCCTGCACTTGAGAGATGTAGTCCATCCTCAATTACCAACAAGTGCAGATCATCTTGACTCCATTATACCATCAGGCTATATAATCACTCTAACCGATGCCGACACTCCAGCTACAGCCCGAGAAATGCATTGCAACAAAGACCAGGTCAGCCCATATAGGTGACACAGTGAATGTTTACTGAGCATAGCAACAAGAAGCACTTGCCAGTCAACAGACTGATCACCTACATAATGTGTTATTATATCGCCAGAAATGTATTCACTGGAGACAAATGTGCACAGTGTAAAAGCAGACAAGTGTTGTACGGTGTGAAGGCATACATTAATAACTACAACAGATCAAATATGTCATTTTCTGTTGAGAGCCCAAGGGCTGAAGCCGATCATGTGTTGAATTTCATATGTATTTATTTATTCAGGTATGACAGCCCCTGTGCTGTTTTGGCCATAATGCACAGGGTATTGGTATAAAACAATAATAGAGTGATTTATAAGTGCTATATCTTATTGAAATGGTGGTATTATTTATGTCAAAAAGTGCAGAGTTTGAGCTGGCAATGACATAAGGTTGTCTTCACATCTACTATCTTTGGAAGTGTTGATGAGTGTGCACATCGGTTCATGACGGTCTGAGTGTCAATTGGTTGGGAGGGTGGGGAGAAAAGGTTTTATATATATATATATATATATATATATATATATATATATATATAAGTCTGTAGTTTATTTCATGGAGCTTGCAAGTCCAATAGAAAAAGGTAAACTCAGCTCAAAATCTATTCTATTAACATCGGACAAGTTCCTTTTGCCTTCAATAAGGTCCCTGGACTAGACACTCCTGGGTGGGAGGGGTCATTAAAGATGCATGTTGTATTTATTTATTTATTTATTCAATATTTCTCCTGTCAGCAATGAAGCAAATCCGTGCTTAATCTCCAATCTGCATTGCAAACATTTGAGCAGCAAACGTGGATCTTTGATTTGTGGCGGCAAGTTACCCATATGTGAGGTATAACGTAAAACCAAGCGGTTGCATTTTGTTCCCCTATCTGTCAGTCTTGTGAAGCCAAGCCTGTCCTGAACACTCACTCCCTGATCTGCAGTTACCAGTCTGATGTATGAATGCCTTGTGTAGAGCGCGCCGGCTTGCTGCGGCCACTGAATATCAATGGGATTACTAAAAGGTCTGGCTGTCAGGAGGACTTCGGATTGTAAACTACACTAAGATTTGATAAATGGTATTTGGGAAACACGACAGTATGACATTTCTAGCAATATCCCAACACGCGCCTTTGTTGGGGCAAGGCTCTCCATCCCTGGAAAAGCAACCGATGGAGTTTGCTCGCACCGCTTTTCATTAATAAACAAGCTGAGATGTGGGCGGAGGAGGGGGGGGGGGTCCCATGTTGCATATTGCATATTGCATTGCAGTGTGGAGCAACTCTTCCATGGCAGCCGGTTTGAAAAGTAAGATTCAACCACTTTATATAGCTGGCCTAGTTTGTCTATGCTCCAGCCCCCGCCGAGCATTGCCATCAGTGGTGACGGCTGGGGCTTTGTGTGCACACGACGAGGCACAGGGGCGGAGAGGGAGGGGGCAGAAGGAGATTGGAGGGGTGTGCCATTGAAGTTGTAGTTTAGGACCAAATCCCTATGCAAATACAACATTTATGCTGGAGTTTTGTGCCCCATTTAATCATGTTTGAAAGGGGCTATTTAGAGAATACTTTTTTTATGACATGTCAGATTTACAAGTGCAGAATTGGGATCGACATTTCATTCTAACAATCTCTAACAGTCTGCTGTTTTCTACAACCACATAAAATTTGCCTTGGCTGTCAGCTGTCAGTGGCACTTTTTTGTGTGCCTATTTCTATTTGATTACTAGAAACTATTGTGTGGCCTTGAGGTATAAATATAATATATTCTCATGTAACAATATGAGAGTGTAGCAGCTCAAGAGCAGTGGGCACCCACAGTATGGTACCTTTACTAAAAGTCGATTGAGGATCAAGGTCAGAAAAACAAAGGCCTTTGGCAGTGAAACTTTGGGCTTTACAACTTTTCATCAAGCTTTTTTTTTACCCCGGTCCTACTTCTTTGCATTGGCTTCCAGTTTCTTTCAGAGTTTATTTAAAAATCTTAATAGCCTATCCATTACCACATACTAAAATACTAGGGCCCGATCAATATCAGCGATATTCATTCATTCATTCATTCATTCATTTTACTTTCCCTCAACCAGCACATAGTGGGTAATGGAGGTAAAGTGTCCCAGTTGACCCCTCCTCGAACCGCCACCTTAACGTGGTGGAGGAGTTTGAGCGCCCAAATGATCCTGGGAGCTCTATTGTCAGGGGCTTCGTGCCCCTGGTAGGGTCTCCCGTGGCAAACAGGTCCTAGGTGACGGGTCAGACAAAGAGCGGTTCGGAAGCCCCTTATGAGAGACCAACAGGCCCGGTTAGAATCATGAGGCCGTCCTTCTGTGGACCCACCACCCGCAGGGTGCCATAGGGGCTGGTGCAATGTGATTTGGGCAGCTCCAACAGCTGCCCCCACGACCCGGGAATGGACAAGTGGAAGAAAATGGATGGATGGATGTCCCAATTGAACCTTAGGAGGGCATAAACCCATTTCCTTATAGTCAGATTGCATGCGTTGTATACATCTCTTTTTGCTCAAATTTCAGATGAGCATTTCCCTCATATCTGCCATGTGTTAGTATCAAGGTCTCTCTTAAGGCCATGCTGCGTAATATTACAAGTTAGTCTCCACAAGATCAACTAAACAATTGACACTAACACTGACAATGATTGTTTTAAAACGTAATCATATAACACATGTAAATGAATGCTTTAAAGGAACCGGCCACCGTTTTTCCATACTGAGATATGTTCTTACCTGAGATTAGACGAGTTGATGCGTACCACTCTGGTCTTTGTGTGTGCGCTCAGTCACGCAACAAGACCAAAGATTTTGTTAGCATTTAGCCTGTCCTCCTCTCCTCTATGGGGCCAAACGGGGGTAAAGTTAGAAGCAACAAAGCTCTTCCACGTTTTCCCTATTTAAATAATAGAAAAATCTTTTAATTTTGTGTAACTACTTGGACCGTGTAACTACTCACGTAACCATATTTAAATAGGGAAAACGTGGAAGAGCTTGGACGCTGCTAATTTCACCCCTATTTGGCCCCATAAAAGAGAGGAGGGGAGGCTAAACATCTTTGGTCTTTTTGCGTGACTGAGGGCACGCACAAAGACCAGACAGTTACGCATCAACTCGTCTTTGATCAGGTAAGAACATATCTCAGTATGGAAAAACAGTGGCCTATTCCTTTAAATCAAAAAAATGCATTAAGCTATTCCAGTTCATCGCTCATCCGTATGTCTGCTGCGCTTTCTGTTCTACTTACAGGATGGTCTATGTGGGACCGACTGTAATAAAGCACAGATCTCAAGTTAGCGGTGATAAAAGAACGTGTCACCCTGGCTTTGATTTAGCTCGGCTGAATTATTTTTATCCCCAGTGAGCGCTAAATTTATCCAGCCTTCATCGTGATTAATGCTGTTTCAGGCCCCAGACCATATAGACCCCCAAAAATAAAAATCTATGCGAGCAGAGACTGTTAATGTTCGCGGAAATTAGCTGTTGAGTTGTACAGATGACACATAGGGGATTTGGTTCTCTTGTAAAATAGCATGTACTTGCTGAACCCAGTTGCAAGGGATGAAGAATGCTCTGTGAGTCACAGCATTTTGTGAAATAGACGACTTTGAAATTGCAAATGTTGCAAATGCCGTCATCAGAAAGATATGAGCTTGATGCTTGGCTGCCAGTATTTTGGGAGTTTTCAAAGTAAAAGTTGGCAAAACACTTTACACTTCTAGCTACCCAAATAAATGCACTCTCTCTCTGGCCATCTTCATTCCACCACTATTGGCAAGACACATTCATTTGTAGAGCACAAGGTAATTTAAAGTGCTTCACAGTTACCTAAAATTAAAAGAAGCAGACCAAATCAAACCATATTGAACATATAAAAGTGAGGAATGCAGATATGCACATAATATATGCACTGCAAAAAAAAAATTATAATAAAAATGCCTGGATTTAAACATTGGCAGAATTGAGGCCTGTGGAATCTCTGTTCTATATGTTAAGTGCATTGTGTCCTTACTTTGTGCTACTCCCTGTTGTTCTCAGAGCCCGAGATGGTTCTTATGGCTCTAACATCTCAGAGATGTCCTTCGGGGTGAGACCCTGAAGAGACTTGTAGACACGCAGAGCTGTGTTAAAGTCTATTCTCTGAGCGACAGGGAATAGACTTTATAATAGCGCTGCTTATTAATATACAATATGCAATATACCAAATATTCTTTCTGCTAGATCTCCAGTATTAACCACCTCCAACCCTCTCCATCCTCATATTCACCACTACCAGTTTCCTTTTGGGGCACTTTGATGGTTTTGTAATTGATTATGATGAAAACGCACATTTGTGGCAGTGCGCGTCTTAATGAGATTCTCTGGATTCTGCAATCAATGGTGACAGTGCAGAATGTGCCAAATACAAGTTAATTAAAAAGGCGATTTAATTGTCCCTGTCAACAAAATTGTCATCTTGTTGTTAGTTTTATAAATTGCGCTGACACCGATCTGGAATGTGAAATAAGCCTTGTAAACAGGAGAGACAGCGAGTGCGCCAAGAAAAGAGTGTTCATTTTATGCTTCTAATCATAATTCAGACTTAAAGTGCACATGACAAGTTAGATATCCATCTCCTTAAATATGTCTTTGTTGGTGCACTTGAATGAGGTCCCGGTGCACTCAGTCCAAAGTTGCATTTTGTCCCCGGGTGCTTTATTTGTTCGCCTCTCAACATGGATGGAGGTGCCTCGCCCAAGGAGACTGCAACAACCTTTTCCCCAACCGACAACCTGTTCAGTGAAAGCAGTCAACTCTTGGTGGCCTACCAAGTCTACTCAAGGACACTCCAAGGGTCACAATATCCCAGCATGCAGCCGGAGTGACCCCTCCTCCTGTCACCGAGCAGCTGGGTGCGTGGGCGGCTGATTGTCGCTGTCTTCTTCACAGGTTGGGGGCTCGACACGTTCCTCTGATGTGCGAATCTGTCACTGGATCACAGGATAGCGCGCAGCTGTCCGGCTCTAGATCTGCCCACCGCATCTCCACCTCCAGCATTTTAACACATCCTGCCCCCACCTCCAACATTCTCCTCTGCTCCGAGACAGACCGGGATCTCACCATGAGTTCTCCCGTAAAGTGGGGGGTGGGATGCAACGCACTAAAAGCGCAAGGTGGGTTTTGATGACGCAAAAACCTTTGATAACTATATATTAAAGGTGAATAAAACCCATACAAAATCATCCATAAATATTTTCCAGTTAATTTTTTTATGACAAAGGGACATTGATGTGAACTGTTCTTTTTGTGGAGATCATCCAGAGACAGTACAATTTTTTTTTTGGACATGTTCTTACTCCAAGAAATTCTGGAAAGACTTCTGCAGTTTTATAATTGAACATCTACACAAGGACTTGTAAAAAAAAAAAAAAAATAGTGTTTTGTTTCTTCAGAAAGCAAAAGAATGACAACATTTATTTTGTTATTAACTTACTTATCCTTTTGTCCAAATGTTATATCCATAAATGTAAATACTCCAAGCAGAAACACAACTTTTTTTAATAAAAATTTTTGTATACAATTTTTATAGTGATACTCTCTCACATATGAAGATTCTGGAAAGTTCTGATAACAAAAAGGCTCTGAAAACTATCTGTATTTGTTCAAAATACAATATATTTGTAAATGTATAATTGTACAATTATATTCTACCCCCTGGCATACTGTTTGTGTACATTGTATACTTATTGCAATGATAATAAAAAATATATATATAAAAAAAAGTGAATAAAACCGGTTAGTCTTCTTATATTATATTAGTTCAGCAGAGCAAAGCCTATCTTTCCCTGGTGTGCCATCTTTTCGGTATGTTTATTTCACTTCTTTGACATATGGCACATAACGGCCTTGTCTTGTATTTGCACAACAGGGGGAATGCAAGTGATGTCACAGAATGGCAACAGCAGAGCAACTTAAGCCACACTCTGACCCTCTGTAAATAACAAATACAGTTTGCAAATATTGAAAGTAGAGTCTCCTGATTTCCTCTACAGGCTTTCACATTTTCCCATCGACAAACTTGTATGCTTTTTGTGAACTGTATCTGTCCATAACTTCTTAACCCCCACATTAATCAAGCAAAATATTCTCCAGTACGGCTTTACCTAAAAGCTTCTCTCCAGGAGCTTACAGCCTATAGGCGAGAGTAACACCTCATTTCAAAGCTAAGGCCTCAGATCTTTCCTCATTTTTTTGGTCATGTTTTTCTTACAATTTTGTGGCATCATCACAGTTACTACTACAAAAAAGCAATGGGAAGGTGACAAAAATGTGACAAACACAAACAAAAAAAGGCCAAAAATGTGGCGAAAAACCTTACAAAAAGCAACAGAAACAGCTCAAACTTGACAATAAAAACAAGAAGTTTGGATGAGGCCTTAGATTTCAAATGAGGCACTGGCCTAGATGGTTAGCGAAGGTAAATACAACGCTCTCGGCTTCATTGAAAACAATGGGAGATCACTGGCATTGGGTGATTGCTATCGGATTTGAGAGGATTTATTAACTTGAATAATTGTTGGATTGTGATGAAATTCCATTTCGATCTGAAAAGACTAACTGAAACAGAGTGGCGTGGAAGTTTTATTGGACATGAATTGTAGATTGCATAAACAATATGAAATATATGGCGATGACGTTAGACAGAATCTTCCCCTGGGGGGGGACCGGACACTGGTAGTGGTAGAGGATGAGACCCGGGCAACCAGTAGACAATGACGAGCAGGGAAAGGGAGAGGCCAGGCGGAGGAGGGGCGCAGCACAGCTGGGAAACAGCAGAGTGATGCACGAGGGAGCAAGAAGGGGATACTGAGAGATGAATGGCTGAGCAGGAATGAGCAGCTGCGGCTAGAGATGTGACTGTGATTGGATGTTTTATGAGGAGCTGCCGGTGATGAGGCAGGTAGGTCTCCCAGGTTGAATTTGCACTTAAGCTTCCTTTCAATCTGAAAAGACTCACAGAAAGAGTGGCGTTAGGAAGTTTTATTGCACAAGAATCGACAGAGGAGCCCTCCGACGAGGGCGGCAGAGCAAAGGCAGGGACGGGAGCTCTGCGACGAGAGCAACTGAGACAGGTACAGTGGAATTTCTTTAGAGATTCATCTTAGGAGGAGTTTGATCGAATGATTGGCGAATGAGCCTTAGGTTGATGGAGGCATTTGAAATAGAAGTTTACGCCTGACACTACGTTAAACTTTAAAACATAATCCCCATCTGCAGACGTCGATTCTAATCAGTAACTTACTGTACTCAATTTACAAGATTGATAGTAGTTCCGACATGTAACACATGCACAACAGCTTTTTGGCATGATTTACTGAGAAAGATTACATTTATCGTACACAAATGTCACTCACAGGCAAAATCGCTATCTAATATAGCAATTGGATTCTATCACACATTCGTAAATCAGGGAAATTCCCCGGTTGTTCGGGCAGCCCTAGGCTTTAAGCTCTCAGGTCAAGAAGGGGATTAAAGTGTACCCAGAACAATCTCCAATGTAAACATGACTATGCCGGATTGAACATATTTCACTGTCCATGGATAACATGACGAAAAAAATCATGTGACTGAAGCCCATGCAAGTCCAGCCCTTGAGTAGGTCTATTTGGACAGGGCTATTTACCATCCTCCACCAGGACCACCACTGTGCCTCCATCCTATCCATGACGTCATATTATAACTTTGGTCACATTTTATCTCAAAGTAGATTTATTTTGGACAGTCACTGTTGAGTGGAAGAACTGCAGAGATGAATGATAGGCTGCTTGCTTATTGTGAACTTTGCTTTTATTGATCATTCCACCGGAACATTTACTTTCTCCTCCTGCCTCATTCTCCAGACACATCCATTGATTCACACAAAAGAGATGGCCTCCACGCCTTCACTTGTCTTTCATTTGATTATCCAAGACACCAAAAATCATTATCTTAGACCTAATGGCACATAAAGACTGAAAAATGATCTGTTTTGGGCATAGCCTGTTGACACTTCCCTCTCGAATGATGGGCCCCCATCCTAATATGTATCGTCCTATCCTAGCTTTTCCAATAAGCTAAATGGGGGCTTCAACTTGGCTAATGCCGCTTTTGACCAGCAGATCGGGGCAAGGAAATTTGTTTTTAATGCGGGAAAGTAGAGTTTTGACCTCTAAATGCAACTCGTAATATCATAAGCGGTAATGGCGGAGAGCGGCGTGGGAGGGAATCAAATCGACTCAGACGTGATGGGTAGATGTATGGGGGGGGGGGATTGTTGGCGTAATGTCCTCCTTCACCCTCTGTGGCCGTCTCACATGTGAAGCTTCACCCATTCAATTACCGTTCTTGGATGCTGAAGCGAAACAGTGAAAGGACCAGGCCAGCTCTGGTTATTATGAGACCGATGCACATTGGAAGTGAGAGGACATGCAAATGGCACATGGCATTAGAATCTATTTTTTGCCAAATGCCCTTCCTGAAACAACACAATCCATTTCATTGAAAGGGTCAGTTGCAACTAGTGAAGATCTGCGCAAGTCATTCAATAAATTAATGAAGTATTCAATTCAGATGTATTTATATCACATTTATTGACTTTTCAGCGCAATCACTGATACAAGTAAAAATGACAAACATGAAGACTTCATTAGGATGCATTCAAGGCCAGGGAGGAGGGGTCCGTTTTCAGTCTAGACCTAAACAGACACAGAGAGGGTGTTCCACAAAGAAGGCCCCATCACCTCTGTTTTTTTGCCTGGCTTCTGTCTGGAGTGTCGCGCCGTGAACAACTCACTCAAATAAAGAAGGGCGCACAGATAGCAAAATTGTAAATATGAGCAAGAAAGCCTTCAATTTCACACGGAAGCAGACCAGTATAGGGCGTGCAAATCAGGAGTGATGTGCTCATGCCGCTTTGTTTTAGTCAGCGGGCGGGCTGCGCTGTTTTGGATGCTCTGTAGGTGCTGCTGGGGGGCCTCAATACATAAATCATTACCATAACTCAAACACGATGAAAATAGGATTTAATTTGGCAAGAGTACTTGGCTGAAAGAAGCCGCCTTGATCGCAGTGCTGCTGTGTTTATCAAATTTAAACAAATGTCTAATTAAAAATATATAATTTTAGGAGTCAGGATAATCTGTAGTGGAAATGTATATATATTTTTTTTATTTATGGTATACAATAGGATAATTTATTGTCCCAACAGGGAACTGCCTCGACAGCATTTGACCTTCCGGCTGATGTAAGCAAATTGGTTCCATTCAACATGTCTCATTGTTTCCTTAAGATCATGGAAAGGAAGCAGGATCCGTGAGCTGGGGACAACATAGCCCAAACCTAATTTTGATGCAACTCTTTGTCGGCAGTAGAAGCTGTGCATGTAAACATACAGACCTTCTGCAATTTTGCATGCATTATGGAGGAGAAGCTTTCCAGCACTCGAAGGGTTAAACCAAATTAAAAAACAATTTCACAGCCTACTATAACAGGAGTGCTCATTTTATGCCAAATTAGGCTGGAACAATTACATCTGTTGGAGCTGGGGCTTTCTCGGAAACTGTACAGAGCCGCGTGCAATCAGCGACGACTTCAAGAGGGTGTCTGAGGCATTCAGAAATAATTACCGGGGAAAAGCGCGGTAATTCAATATTGACAAAGAAAGAGGAAATTGTCACACACGCGCACACAAAAAAGTCCAGGGAATGTGTGCGTCTGTCCTTTCTGCGGCTGTGGTGGCCAGCTGCAGTCTGTGTCGTGGTCCATGGAAGAAGAGAGTTCCAGCTCGTCTCCCCGGGCCAGGTCAGCTGTGGCGCCCGGGGAACAGAGCCCAGCCAGCGCTCGGCTTCCTCCTCCCCCTCCTCCCCCACAACAGTTATGCTCAGTCAGTCCTGCCTGGGTGTACTGTATGTGTGCGAGGCTGGGAGCACCGTCTGACCATGTCCTCCTGCGCACCGCTTCATCCTAAACGAAAACAAGTACAGGAGGTTTAGAAACATGAACAATGCAGTCTAAAGCATTACACAATGGGTTCAGGACACCCTTCTATTTATTCCCATGTTATTGTGTTTGATCATTTAAAATATTATCAATTATTATCGTCATTTTCTAAAGGTCTTGAGCCAAGGTCATTGTGAGGGATACCTCATGGGGATTTAGCCTACTGGACATTGAACTGAAGGGGGGAACCAAAGCCCCTGGAGTACACCCACCCAGAACATGCAAACTCAATACAGAAATGTCCCAACCCACCTGGCCTGGGTATCATGCTCTGCCAAAAAAAAAAAAAGTATGTATATTTTATTATCTACAGGAACAAGATGTTTACACACTTAATAAAAAATTGCTTTTTTTTTCTTACTGTGACATGAAACCAGAATTAACTTTTACTTTGTAGGTCAATTAGAATAATAATAATAAAAAAAATATTGATTTGCTAAATGCCAGAAGAATGAGAGAATTGTCAACACGGTTTTAAATTACTTTATACAAAGCCAAACGTTTACATACGTTTCATTGCATTTTTTCCTGTCAGACCACAGGATATATTTCCAAAAAATAAAGTCTTTATCTTTGTGTGCATTTGTAAACTGCAAACTGGCTTTTTGATGTTTCTTTTGGAGCCCATGTCGGTACAGTACTTGTTTCACTCTGGATGATGACAAACTCTTACCAGGTTTTTTTTTGTCACTTAATTTCGGCCAGTAATTTCGCTAAACTTACAGACGTGGACAACTGTAGCACGCCCTGATCAAGCCCAGGTGGTGACCTTCTTTTGTCCAGACGGAGTATTTCAGGTGTATTTGAATATGAAAATGCATTGTCAAAGCAGTGGATAAAGTTCCTTACAATCATGCTCAGAAAAAAGGTCACAGGGTATGGAGCAAAGGAAAGGCCTAATTCTTTAGAAACCGCGCTTTATAAATCGACTTGGAAGGGAATTACATTCTGCAGAAATACACAAGGGAAGTATGATTAATATTTTTGTTTTTCTTTTACTTTGGAGCCTGGAGGTTTCAGAAAATTCTGCCACAGCATGAACATTAAATAGCTAGTTTTGATGATTAAATGATGCACAACTGAAGATTCCTCGCACACAATGGGATGCATGGTGTGGGGAGGTAGAATAAAGATGACTTGAGCGCAAAAGTATCTCGAAACCCTCGCTTTAGCTGTCAAAAACACTTAAATATTTAACTCCGTGCGGCGCCCCTAAAGGAGAGAGAGCTTTAGTTTGAGATGACAGGAAAGCCTTGTGCTGTCAGTCAACAGACAGCCGGATATGGAGATGTTTTGGCAAGACAGACACTCAGCATTGGGCGCATATCCAAATTGTCACGTGCAAGTGGAGCTTTTCTACCTCTACTGAACGCACACAATGACGCTTAACATGCAGGAAGTCTTCAGGTGCACAAATGCCCGCTCACCCATGCATCCAAGGCGAAGTACATTGCCCAAGGACACGGTTATCGTTGGGCAGATGTGATCAAATCAAGTGGGTAATTGCCGGTTGCTACTGTTAAGTCACAGTGGCGCTTGGTTAGTATTTCACTACAACATCCAATATCCAATTCAAATTAACCCAATCACAACCTCAAGTTTAGAGGTCGACCGATATGGCTTTTTCTAAGGCTGATGCCGATTTTTGGGGATTTTTTTTGGGCGATGCCGAAATATGCGGCCGATATATTTTTGATAGATATTTTTGGCCGATTTTTCCAAATGTCTGGTCTATATTCCTGTAAAACGTAAATACTGGGCCACTCCAGTGGTGGCCAATTTTATTGTATTACTTTAGGCGAGTCAATCATAGCTTCTGTCCCAGCTTAGATTATCTGCCGTCAGCATTAGCATACTGTTGCTAGCTGCGGCATTTTGCACAGCTATCAAAAATCAAACAATTGCCGTTAAAACCAATTCAGCGATTGAATTCTCCAGGTTCTGTGCTTCAAAATGACATGCAGCATAGTTATATTGAGAGAGGTTTAGTTGGTGAAACTTGTGTTTAAAAAGGGACTATATGCAGTTTAAAAATGTTTAAATTAAGTATTGTCCTCCCCTTACATGTTCTAGCAATGTCCTAATGTGTAGAATGAGCCCAGACCTATTCACCACAACTGCATCTAAAATCTTGCACGGTCACTCAAAAAGGTGTTACTGCCACCTAGACCTGAGGTGGCAGTAGAGAGTATAAATGACCAACTTGAATCTAGTCTCTTTAACAAACTTGTAGCTAACCAGTTTTCATTGATGAAGACGGCAATCCGGGTATTTATGATGTATTCCCCCGGTATTTATGACGTATCCCCCTAGTTACGACGTCCGCCATATTGGCGTCGAAAAAGCTGTTCAATGAATTCCTATGGGCGTCTATGCAGCAAACGCGTGAAACTTATTAGTGGCAGGTTGCAACATAAAAATTAAAAATATATCACAAACTGGTCATTTCTGAACCTGTTCCTACAAATGCGCACTTATGACGTAAACGGCTTCACGGACCTGTAAATAGAGCTTTTTCTCCCTGCATGGAAGAAGGAATGGTGAAGCCAGTGCCTACTATGGCAAGGTAAGAATGTCCATTTATGTAATTTCTGATGATGTTATTAGATGATGTTTAGTGGCCGCTAGACGTGAACACAACCCACAATTGGCAGAAAAAACTAATAATGTTTTAACATTTGGAAGCCAATTTGATATTTGTTAATTTTATTATTACCTATTTCATTAATGACCTCTAACTAGGCTTTGACTTCTTCTAAATGAAGTTGATGGGTTGACAACAGCTGAAAACATCTGGATTGTTCATAATTTGTGATGTTTGATGGCTAAATGCTAACGTACATAGGAAAAATAAACTGACCAAAATGCAGAGTTCTCAACGTTTCCCAGAGTAGCTTGATTAGTAGAGTGGCTTGATTACCGTTTCCGGAGGTATTATGCCATCTGTCCTTTCTATTTTTAGTTGTATAAAGCATACTATGTAACAACTACAAAGCCTCAAAGCGGCATTATAGTCAGTGGGGAAATGCCTTTCTAACCCGAACCCCTTCTTCCGGATTGTCACGTGGTTCATGAAGTTGTGCCGTCTTCATCAATCACGATGTTCCTCTGTTCCCCTGAGGCCTAGGAAGTTGTGGGACTCGTTTTAAAGCCTTGACATCACTCTTTCTAACGCAAAAGATGGGGAGTCTCTATCACCAGCTGATACATCAGTCGACCTCTAATCAAATTCTCCCCGTCTTGCACCTCTGTCCCACGGACTCCATGACTTTCACAGCCCTCTCCTATGCCTTTAAGCTATGGACAGCGCTTGGGGGGGGGAAAAGGGTAAATCCCCCATACACCTTCTGCTTGGGTCCACTTGAGCTCCCTGTGCTGTTTTCATCCCGTCACCGGCCTTGAGCTATGGATCCTTATTAGTCACTTTTCCCTGGGAGCATACGGACACAGTGTTGTGAGAGCTGCTCAAGGCGAGAGCGGCCACACACCAATTCACAGCCTGTCAGAGCGAGGCGACTGTAAAGGGAGCCCTGCGAGCTTTGAAAAACCCACCAGTAATCCCACACGTGTTTAATAGCCTTACTTTAACGCGTCTGCAATGTTATTCTTTTGTGTTGTGTTTTTACAGTGACTGATCACAGTAACAGTGAGTAACATTTTTGCTTAACTTTTACAACTGAGACTTAATATTCAGATCGCAGTGTACATTGTGAGGATAGAAATGGTCTACAATTGAAACTAATAGCTTGAAATTGACTTCAGCTTGTCCAGGAGCATTCGATTATTCATAGGGATATTGTATTGTTTACCGAGGGTGCTAGATTGCATAGATAATTACAATTTCCCACCTATTAACGTTTCAATTTGAATGGGTTTCATGTTGCAGCGCGATTCGCTTCAGATCGTTTTCAAATATCGCTTTACAATTTAAAAGAGGAGCAACACAAGACCCGTTTAAAGGTTTATGCCGGAAATTAAGCACCGGCTTGTTTATTTGTTCATTTATTACAGCATGGAAGGCGCGCTAATGTATAAAGCTCAGCGATACCCTTTGTTAGCTGCCTCTTGTCAATTTTAATCAAAAGGGATTTTCTCTCGGAGGCAGATTTAATTCTCAGGTGCTCAAGACTCCCTGAATTCATTAACAACGAAAGATTTACAAGTATGAGCACTGAAGCCTGGCAAACTTAACACACGGTAACGCAATATCAGAAAACGGGCTTACACTCATTAAAGTGGTGCCTTTCAAAATGGCTCCAGCAATGCGAAGACGAGAAATACCTCATTTTAAATGTGCCATGCTGATACAGTGGCTCTGCCAGCCTCTGCAATGTGTGGGTGTTGTTATTGTTGCATGACAGATTTGATGACCCTGGGTGACAATCTCAGGCAAAAGGTATTGAATCAGAGCCTGACAGCGACAAGGTCCATTGTCCTGCTATATGTAAGCCACCACATAAAGCTTGCAATTCACCCGCCCAAAGCTTTTATTGTTTTGTTTTTTTTACAGCGGGATCAGAATATCAGACCCCTTTAAAAAAAAAATATTTTAGCAGTCTGACAAAACCAAATATCTATACCGCATACCTTATAATAAAACTATATTATAAATATACTGACACATTGTAAAAAAAAGTGATTGCTTGATTTGCAAACTTATTCATTGCATAGTTGTGCTGCTCTTTATCTTCTGGGATTCTCGTTAGACTTTTTCTTTGGCCTTTTTGCCCAAGACACAGAAAAGTAGAGCATCCTGTAGAGTTTCTATTGTCCGATTAGTTTTCATTAGGTCTTCTAAAAATTATGTTACTTTTTTTCTTATAGCCAGACCTTAGTGTTAGTTTCGTACCTGACGGTTTCGGCTACAACTGTGGCCTTCTTCAGAGGTTGTCACGTGATGTTGCTGTGACGTGTCTGGTCAGCTGATTTATACAGTTTTTGGCACAGTCTTCCTGCTTGGGGGGGGGGTTCCGGATCTCGATGGCTTCTCTGATCCAACGGTGGTATTTGTTGCTCTCGGTGCCAATGACATGGGCATTGTCCCAATCCAAAAGATGGCTCTCCTTCTTGCAGTGGTCTGATATGGCAGACTTCAGCTGTTCTTGTTCTGCTTGTCATCTGGTGGCTCGTGTGCACGCTTTTCATGTTTCTTTTTCACATTCTGTTCGATGTGCCTTCTTCCTGACGTTAAACGCTCTGCCAGTTTCTCCCACATATGATTTGTTGCACGACAAACAAGGTATCTCGTATATCACTTTGCATTTGTGTTGTTGGTCTATTTTGTCCTTGGGGTGAACGAACAACGGTCGTCGTTTGGTGTGAGGTTTGACCGGAGTATTGATATTGTGCTTGTACATGGCCTTCTGTACCCTTTCAATACCTCACACCAAACGACGACAAGGACAGAATAGACCAACAACACAAATGCAAAGTGATATACGAGATACCTTGTTTGTCGTGCAACAAATCATATGTGGGAGAAACTGGCAGAGCGTTTAACATCAGGAAGAAGGAACATCGAACAGAATGTGAAAAAGAAACATCAAAAGCGTGCACACGAGCCACCAGACGACAAGCAGAACAAGAACGGCTGAAGTCTGCCATATCAGACCACTGCAAGAGGGAGAGCCATCTTTTGGATTGGGACAATGCCCATGTCATTGGCACCGAGAGCAACAAATACCACCGTTGGATTAGAGAAGCCATCGAGATCCGGAAACGCGCCCCCCAGACTGTGAACCGGGTCGAGGGGGCATACTAACTTTCCCACACTTGGAACACAGTTCTGAAGAAGTCGGACTGCAGATGGCGCTGTCAGCCTGCTACTACGAGCAGGAAGACGGTGCCAAAAACTGTATAAATCAGCTGACGAGACACGTCACAGCAACACCACGTGACAACCCCTGAGAAAGGCCACAGTTGTAGCCGAAACCGTCAGGTACGAAACTAACGCTAAGGTCTGGCTATAAGAAAAGGAGTAACATTTTTAGAAGACCTAATGAAAACTAATCAGACAGTAGAGGCTCCTTATAAGGTAGAGTGTAAAATAATGATCATGCTCATGTTTCAATTTCAATTCTGTTTTCAGACTTTAGACATAGGAATCAATAGAGACATGAATACACTTAAACCCACTTCAACACTAGACATCCAGCAACAGTATACGTATGTAAGACGAAGCAGTAGGTCAAGTCGCATAACGCTTAAGTGCTTTCAAATAATAGGAAATTGAGTCTTGCTGTGATTGAAACCGCCAGTGTATGCAAGTTTAATACAGCCTCTAATGCGTGCCTGGGAGGGGAAGGGCCTGCTCTGTGATGTGGAAAGTCAGGGGCCATAATGAAACAATATACACTTTGTACCTAATGGGCCATAGCAGGCAAAAAAGCAGGTGGTGGAGTGGAGAAAGTGCAAGCGCACACCAACCTGTGGTCTGAGCGGCCTCCGTCCGGCAGACTGTCAGTCTCCGAGCGCCGTGACCGAGAGCTGTGCCTAAAGGAGGACAGAGAGCCAAATCAATACCGACCCAACACACACAGGGGGAAATGTGAAACAGGAATCATGCAAAGTCTACAGGAGAAGATATGCTCATGCAACTCAAGCTTTCTGTTTAGATAACTCTGAACCTTTTTTTTTATATTACCAAAAGCAACTTTTACACAGAGATGGCAAATTAAAAAGTACCAGCAGCTCAACTGTACGTTGTAGATTGGATAATTTTAGCAAGAGTTGCATTAACACTATTCTATTGGATATTACGTTAGTAAACATTTATTTTGGTACATAAAATTCACTACATTTGAAGTTACATTGGTCTTACTTTTGAGTTCTGTTTTATTGCAATAACTGAAAGATGATATTTTAAGAAATTGAGCGGATTTACCAATAAGTTTAAAGTCAAGCGATCAACACACTACGAAATTAAACATTTAGGGTTAGGTTACCTTTACAGTGGAGTTGTCTAGGTTATAACCATCCTCTCCATTGCACTGCCATTAGTCTGTATTAAAGTAGCCATCGCCAGCGTCATTCATGACAATGAGGGCTAGACCTGAATGGTGGTTTGAATTCAGTTAAGTTTCAGATGCTATCAAAGCAATTGTCATTACGATTACGACCACAGGTAAGAGGATTGAAAAAGTCTTATACATACCCAGCATTTACAATGCTTATACACATTAGGAAGCTATCCAGGTTATTTTAGAGGTCTTACCTCTGCGTCCTTTTTAAAAGTATAGAAAGAGAGAGAGAGAATAAGTTGTGTTTTTTGATCATTCAAGACATTTAGGCTTAAAGTCGTCAATACATTCATTTAGATTTAAAATGGTTTTAAATGAGAAACAAAGGAAAACATCTACATCTGACTGTGGATTGTTTAAAACATTTCAGATTTGACTAGAACATGAAACAAATAAGGCAAGTTAACTTTCATAAAAAACAAACTAAGCTTTATTGACAAACTGCTGCAAAACATTTTTGGACAGATTTAGTCACCTATTTAGGCAAGCTTACACATGGAGCATAATGCATTTTATGGAGAGGGCACAAATACTAGTGGCAGAATCATTACAGTTAGGATCTTTTAAAAATATGTACAGAGTTGGACTGAGCTGCAGGATCCCTTCTCTGTGGAAAGAGAAGACCCATGTGGAGATTTTTGTCCCAATCCTTTGCGTTTTGGAGCATGCAGTTTATCGTCAGATCACAATGGAGACCTGGACTGGTTTATCATTAGAGACATGTGATTTTAACAAACATTTGTATTAAGATTGACATATTTTACAGGTGAAACAAATTGAGGATTTGAGGACAGTCCATCTCAACAGTGTCTATTAGGGCTATATTTCAAAACTCTACAGACAGTAACAAATATTGATACCTACGTCTACGTCAATTAATTTTAGATCTATTTAAAGAAAGCCATTGTCAATAAAAAATTTACATTAATATTTATATAATTTAAAGGTTTTGTTTTATTTTACAGTTAAACGTTTAAAAGTTATTTTATTAGACGCTACATTAACAGAATTTTGAAATGTAGCCTACGTGGGAAGCTGCAACTGACCCTCAACATTGTCTTAGTATTTAACATTAGAACATTTTAGGATGGGTTTCCTTTTACAAGTACTATTTCCATTAGAAACGAGGACTCCCAACAGTTAAAAAAAAAATAAAAAGTAACAATCAACAATGCAAAAAAAGCCAGAGGACAGGGGGAGAGGGAAAGAAATACAGCAGAAATTAAAAAAGTTAAAGTGGTCACTAACAAAAAGGACACCAACTGGTCCTCCGTTGGGTTGGCTGAAGGGTAGGGGTGGGGGTGGGGGGAGGGGTCGAGGGTAGCGGTCAAATCTCAGAAAAAAAAAAAAGAAAAAGAAGAAAAAACAGTTCCGTTGTTCAGTTCCCAATTGTCTCGCTCGTAAAAAGTCCCGAGTAGGAAAAAGACCAAACCAAGAACAAAACTGACAATTACTTTTGTCGGGCTGCTTTAAAGCGAGAGCTGCCTTGTGGACAGGCGAGAGTGGGCGACGCGGTCTGGTCTGGAGCCTCAATACTGCCGATACGGGTGCTCCCTGTAGGGTGCCTTGGCTCCTCTCGACGGGGGAGGGGCCTTTCCTTGGGAGGTCCTCTGGGTGCCATTCCAGCCATCCTGACCTGGAGACGCGCGGGTTGCAGACAGAGGAGGCACATGGTCAGAAATGTATTTACTTTTCTTTCTTTTCTTAACATTTGGAGAAGTGGTTCTTGGTCACTCTGGGTTCTTCTTTTGGTACACAAGGTCCTCTGCAGTTTTGAATTCATTTATTTCCCTTGGCTTTGGTAATGCCTTTGATATTTTGCATGCTTCTATTAGATTTACCACCCGTTTAGGCATGATTTTAAGGTTTGAAGACCAGTTGAGATCTGGATAAATATTTTACCAGCGCCTTAGACGGGATATGCACTACACTTACCATATGAGTCATACGAGTCTGTGGTTTCTCCGTGGGTGTAGTCATAATACTCCGGCTCTCTGATGGTCAAAAACAAGAGAGGATGAGAAACATCACTTTTCATCTTAAAAAAAAAAAACAGCAGTGATATCTGGGGGGAGATAATTGGCCTGCATGAATGAGATCAAAGCCCGGCTCTTCAGTCCCTGGTGGTGCTGCTAAATAACACAAGCCTGAAAGCATGGAGTCTATCTGCTCTGCATTCCTGCACTGCTCAGTATAAGTCTTTCATTTTTCAAATCCCATTTTAGCGGCTGGAGCAGTGGCGAGGTGTGTGCAGCAGGTGAAGTGTGTGCATCACTCACGCCTGCGGCTGGCTGTAATAGCTGTCGTATGACTCGTAGCCCGTCTCTGTGTAGCTCTCATCATAGCCCTGGAGAAAAGCAGCATACACACAAGCAGAGATTAGAGAGAGTAGCATCATGAATCATAAATGCCAAGCTGTCCCAAAAGTACTACTCCATAACTGAAGACACACTTCCACGTCTTCTGTAGGAGAAATCTTTAGTCCGTGTTGACAGCTGTTTGACGCATGTCATTCTCAAAAACCACATGTTGATGTTGTGCGCATGGTAAAATGCAACATATCAAAAAGACAATGCATCATTAAAAGTAGCATGCGATTGAGGGGTTTTGCGTCCAATTTAGGCTTAACCAACTTTACAGTATCTAATCTCTTCCCTCTGTGCTGTACTCACATAATCTTCGTAGCTCTCGGCGGCTGCAGTGGCAGCGTGCTGGTGAGGAGGTGCCATCCTCTGAGGGGGTCCTGAAGCAGGGGGCCTGGCCCGGGGTGCAGCTGCTCCTCTGGCAGGTGCAGCAGGCGGTCCTCCCCGACCCACTGGGGCACCCCGCACTGCGCCTCCTCTGGCTGGGCCACCACGGCTGACTGCTCCTCTGGCTGCTCCCCGTGGAGGCATCCCCCTTCCCCTACACACAAACAACATCCTTTAAGTGTAAGACGACATCTGTGACAGGAGAAATGTCAATACAACAATGACAGAAGAACATTACACAAACAATTTATGATTTAAACTTCATCCTTAAATGACTGCAAACACTAGCAAGTGTCTTGTCTAACAGAAATTATATCTTACATTCCACAGAAGCGTTTCTTGGTGTCATGCTTTTCTCTCACAGGTGTAAGTCCAATATAAGCTGTATGAACCGACGTGAATATCCACAGTAAGACAGCTGTCAGCTCGTGCTCACCTGTGCACTGCTCCAGGGGGCCCTGCACGGCCCCTCCCTGGCATGCCCCCACGGCCCCGGGCCCCGTGCTCCTGACCTCCGTTCAGGTAGCTCATCTCCATGAACTGCTCTTGACAGATTTCATCCATCATGTCCTGCACACATACAGTCAGACAGACAGCGTGTGAAGACGTGGAGGCGGGGTGAGAAAGCACAGTATATGACACAGGAAAGGTGTGAAGCAAAAATGGAGGAGAACAGATAAATGGAGAGAAACACAATTACAGAGCGGCTCTCAACTCCAGCTTCCCCCTGATAAGTGAGCAAGTGCGAGAAAACGTGAGCACAGAGAGGAGAGGAGAATGGATTGTTTTTGGACTACATGTGAACGTCCAGAACTCAATCACGGAGCTTTAAATACTGGCAGCCAGCTCAAGGACAAAGTCAAATCAAGACTTTAGAAGATCAGTGTTGGAATTGTGAAAGTCCTTTATTTTCTTTTTAGCCAAGGATCTAGTAACTCTAAATGCGGGGCAAGTCCTACTTTCTGACTAGATAGTGAACAGCTTTATATTGTGTGAAATGTTGTGTTTTTTTTGCAATTGTTTAAAGCAGTACCAAGTAACCAATGCCACTGTAGGTCCTAAGTGCCACTGCAGGTGTCGTAGCATGTTGCCGTTTGTTACTCATTAATTGTCCGTGAGAGTAAATACTACGCTGACAGAAAAGACAAAGGAAGAGAGAGATATTGTACATCCAATTACACAAGGGAGATTTTTTTTTTTTCACTCAAACTTGGCTGTAAATACTGTTTAACACCAGGGGGAGATGAAAGACCCTCCAATCATCCCATTAATACTTGCATTACCCCCAAAGGGACCAAGAAAAGGATTTATTAAGGTAAACAAGTTACTTAATCCTGCTTTAAAAAGTAAAACATATTTTTTTACCCTACCTTCGGCAGCCCATTTGGTTTGCCAATGTTTGTATTGTTAAAGGCTGGGTAAGATTAAACCTTTTATACATAAATAACAAAATGTCATTTGTGACGCCACATAGACCTAAACATGTTATCAAAGATTGATTTTTATTGTATGGTCTGATGATTTATTTACAATTATAAAATCTTTTACATGAATGCAAATGTTTTGTTTATTTTTTTCATTTTTTTTTTTCTATCCACTGTCCAATCAGAAAGCCCGCACAGCATCATTGCTTTGGGTTGCCAGGTCCATATTAATAAAACCTGCTGTCAATAAACCCAAGCATATTGTCGCTTATGGCAACACGTCTCGTCACCATTTGCGTTTTTGTTTTGTTTTGTTTAACAGTGAGTGCACATGGCTCCATATCCAAAGCCACAATTCCAGCTCATATGCACATACCTGGCACCGCTTTTCATCTATAGTGCACCATCTTGATCCTATGATACGGATTGTGCACTACATACTCCTCCAGTTTTCTCCTAAAGCTAAGTGAGCAAGTGCAGGAAAAACTCTCCTCTGACTGAAGAGCGAGGAGTGGATGTGGGGGAGGCTGTTTTTTTTTCCGTTTCTTTCTTACATGCAGGAAATGTTAATGAGCTCTCTCTCCCCCTCTCCGGCTGACAAGTTCGTGTGCCACTGCATCAGCGCATGCCTCATTTTATCCGCAAAAAAATAAAAAGGAAAAAAAAAACAATAAGTTGGGCTGTATTAGGAGGGGCTGCCAGTCTGAGCAGCACAAATCCCCCCCGGCACATATCCTCCTCCTGGCTTTTCTCTGCCGCGCCGTGACCCAATCAATCCTTTTTCATAAATCTGAAGCGTGAAGGGGGGAGTTGGTGCTGGTTTTCTAATGATAGCAGGAGAAAAAATAAAAAATAAAAAAACTGCTAGATACTAGAATGTGCAGCAGGAGCTTTCAATTTATCTGCAGAGCCTGGCAAACACAAGGCATTTGACTGATTACAAATGCATCCCGGGAAAAGACAGATGTGTCACTGAGAGGCGACGTGCAGAGCCGCCATGTCTTTAGCCGTCAAGGTGCGAGGATTAATCACGCAGACAGATTACAGTTATTAAGTAAGGGGATAAAATAAGAAGGAACAAAAGCATTTTGCACAAATCACCCGCCTTTGTTTGTAAAATACATGGAGTCGTTTCAAAAATCAGTCAATTTCAATAGTGATGCCAGTTCCCAAGCCCCCCATTATGGAAAGGAAATGAAGGGGTTGTGTCTCATATCCCAGCGGCATTCTAACGGTGGTCGATGCATCGCCGACGGTATCTGGACGTCGTCCTCCGGTATATCTTCATCTAATTGAAGTAGATTCATTATTTATGCGCTTATTATTGCGTTACAGTTGGGGCTTTTCCGTGGGTTTCACCGTGGTTTATAGTTTACACACATTTCAGTCCTGATTCAGCTTTGGTTTACGCCAAGTTTAGGCATCCTTGGAGAGGAGAAAGTATTTATATTATATATTTCAATGGGAACTGTAATACTAAAACAATTCCAAATGTATAGAGTCCCACACAGGCCGAGACTCCTTTAGCTCGCGTCTAAGTTAGTGCACTTGGGCAGACGGGACCGGCTCACCATCAGGAATCCTTCATCATAAAACCAATAAACCTTTACGTGGCGGCTGAATTTTCACACGTATCGGGTCTGGGAAGAGCCATGCCTCTCTCTGGCGCGCTCTGAATGATGATTCGGAAAGTAAAGCGTCAGTGACGGACAGACGGGGGAGGCAGAGGGATCATGGTGGAATGCAGCTGACACAGTGAAAGCGACCCAATTCCTGTCCTTAAGCCGATTGCTGCACGTGCCCGGACTGAGACGAGTGGCGTGGTACAGGTACACCCCGCCTCACCCCCACTTTGCCTACAACTGTGTATGCCAAGAGAAGCCGTTTACAAGCGGGTAATAAGCCATAAAACAATGCACATTGCTGAACGGGGACGGCTTTTCTCCTGCACAAAGCTGCACACAGGAGACGAAAACTACTCGAAGTTAACCGGGGAAATCAACCACAGTCACGGAAAAATAGACGCAACACAACTGTGCCACTCACCTACAAATAAAGCATACTACTGTCGACCGATCGAGAGAGCTAATGATATCCTGCCAATAAAAATATAAAAAGCAAACGCCATCCTTTGATCGCTTTGCCAACACCTGCTTACAGTTTAAACAAAAAGATAAACGAGTGCGTGTGTCATAGTCTAGCCACAAAGCAGTGAAGCGGGATACTCACTGGGAACAGGAACTTTTTGACCTCTTCCATTGCATGTGCCATCCGCAGGTAGGCCTCTGGCACCGGGGCGAACACCTCGATAAATACATGCAGCTCCATGGACAGATGGGCGTATTTGGGCTCGCCGCCATTCCTCATCTCCTCCTCCTGAAAACACCAAAACATCAAAGTCAAAAACAGGACTAAATGTAGTTCACAAGGACAACAATTGCACTGTAATTGTGCAATCAAAGCAGCACAACACATTTGTTTTGTCTTGATTCCATTTGCCAAAAAAATCTAATCAAGAAATCCTTTCTTTATGCTTTAAAGCAGGGATCATTTTGCCGGTTAAACATGTCCCACAATGGCACATTCAGCTGATCACATCAATAGCATACCTGCATTCTATAATGATAATAAAAAGCAAATTCATACAGTTGTATACTAAACTTGTACTTTGCATAAAACAATACTGTATTCCTTAGTGCACACTGCTTGCAACGTTAATATGCTTCAATAATGCATTTAGCTGCCTCTCCTCAAAGAAGTGCCTGTAACAGATGTGCAATGCACCGTTGCCCTTGGCTTAAAGCTCATGTCTATCCAGCGAGCCTCCACCATCTGGGCTCAGTGCCTGCCGTCACTGTTGAGGGGATCCAGCTGTGTCAGCAGCCTCCTCTGAACAGGTGGACGCACCTTGGCTTTGTCTCTCATCGAGCCTTTCCCAAGCACTGAGATCTTCGCTCCAGTCTCCTCCTGCAAACGTTTGATCGTGTTGCCCTGAGGTCCCAGAATCTTGCCCACAAAGTTGAACTGAAAACAAAGAAAACAACAGAGTAGCATTAAAATTGACACATCACATAGAAATGTGCATGTTCTCCCCAGTGTTAAACCTCATTGATCAAGGACACGCTTACATTTCAAATGCTTCATATGATGCCAACCGTATCAAACTTTGGAGCTCATTTTTATGTAGCACCATCTGTGTATTCCTAAGATTCAATGGGAATGTTCGTTTGTGTATTTAAACATAATAGTTTAGTTTATTTATTTGAGCAGTTTGTCTGCTCAAAAGGAGTGGGCCGAAGCAAAAGGCTTATAAGCGCCCACCCCAACATGATCAACATAGTCTGAGAATAGCTTTTATGATGCAAAGAGCAGCATTATCTCCAGCTTTTAGTTTAACAGACAGGCCACAAGGAGCATATCCAATGATATGTCCAACAATAAATGTTTTATTTGTTTTTACAATTGTTTTAATGTTGAAAATTGGTGCGGGCCAGTCAATTAGATGTACAAAATAAAACCAAAAACAAATGACCCATTATTGTGTTCATGATTACTACCACTATAATTATGTTTGTCTGCAAAAGACATTCTCTTTGTTGATGTTTTTTGAAAGAGCAAAGAGGAGGATGAAACTGAGTGCAAAGCGATAACAGCTCATTACATTCATTTCGTGCCAAAAGAAGCTGCCTCTCCCCCAACTCATAACAATACAATTATTCCACTGCAGATGATGTTTCCTCCATTACTCGTCCCCGTCAAAGTCATTTAGGACAGAACCACCCCGAAAAAGTCGTAAATACCATTCCACTGGAAACAACAATCATTAAATGTGTCGTTCTGGGCTGGGCAATCTGATTACAAACCAAGCAACTGAATCTAAAAGACAGGCAGCACGCTTCCCTCCGCCACAGAGCTAGTCCAACAAATCAATTAGGCCTACCGTATCTCGGCTTGTCAATTTTAATAATTTTATTCTGAGACAATTGTAGTAGCTCAATCAAGCCTTTCTCCACTCCAAAAGTGGGTTGTGAATGGCAAGTACATCACTGTATTCATGCCACAGTTACTTCATTATTAGTGAAGCAAATTTGGAAAATCAATCTGTTTGCAGGAAAAACTCTGGGATAAGCCTTGCAAATCTCTTAACACATTTTAAATGGCATATTTTCACAATCTTGCTTGGGCTTCCAAACATGAGCAAGTGTTGCCGCTTTAGGCTCATAGCTGAGACGAGTTCCAGCCCCTCGCAGCGCTCCAACAGAAGTAAAAATTATCATTAGGCTTTTAGAGCGCTTCTCCAGAGACCTATCCATTCACTCCATACGCTCTGTCGGTGCTCTGCTCCTGTAGTCACACCTGCCTTGGGAAGACCGCGAGAAGCAAGGGTGCCCATCAACGCCTAGGTAAGGTGGGTGAAGTGTCTTGCCCAAGGACGCAACAATAGCAGAGACTGACTGGAGCTGCAATTGGACAGCCAAAAAAAAAACTCTGAAAACTTTAACCACTGGGCAACGGCCATCCAAGAAGTCAAACTCTATATTCAGGCTCCAAGGATAATTGAGAACCCTTGCTTTATGACAGTGGTTCCCAAACTGTGGTGTGTGTACCACTGGTGATACTTGGGCTCCTTCGGGTGGTGATCGGAGTCAACTGTAATTACTGTGTATAGACTCATTTTAAGTACGGAAAACATGTGCCTATGCATTAGTTTTAGTAGCCTGGCCATCCGGTTTTCTGATCAAAAGCAGTAGCATCTTAGCGTCAATCACAGAGGCAAGTTCGTAAAGCACCACTCAAATGGAGGAGACTATCGAATCATATCCTTCGGAACATTTCTCTGACCTGTGATTTAAATTGTTTTGTAGTTTTCCCACTGATTTGGCAGAAGGTGGACATTTTCAGTGCAATACATCTAGTTTAGCGACACCGTATGCCGTAATGTTGGACGAACCATGCATTTCTCTGATTGGTTAATCCGACTGTCAATCACGGCCTTCAGAATTTACGGAGACAACACTGAAGTACCGGGACACACGTCTTTGTAAAGAATTGGAAAAGCACATAGTCTGGCTGGCCGGGCTAGTATTGAGGTTAGGTGAGGTTTTTTTTTTACTCCCAGTTAACACATACGTCCGTCAAATCTTGATCTACTTTAGACCCTTTTCAAACCAGGGCAAGTGCTGATTTGATCTTGGTCTAGGCCTCACGGTACTTGGAAAGGTTAAATATTTGATGAAGTTGTACTGGGTGTGTAAAGTGAACTACCGCTTTATGTTATTGATAAATGACAATCAACTTATTCGAGTTACCGCGGGCTATGAAACTGGGAAAACAACACGACCAGTTTAGCGCGCGCTCTGTACCAGATCAATACGGCGACATGTCTGTGCCAGGTATGGATTGGCCGATATGCAGCACACGCCGACCGTTATGAGACCCCATTTAGCCAACGCAAATAAAGGAAATGAACCACAACGTCTGCGGGAACCCCCCGTCTGGAGCCATCATGGCGACTGCCATATTAACATCCTGATCCGTTTAGTGACATTTTTTAAAACATCGCCATATTGGATGTAATTATACTAAAGGAGCAAGGTTGAGGAGTAATTTGAGACTCCCTAGTAACCCCGTAGCGTTGCGTAATTGAAACTCAGCGGTAAGATAAATTAAATCAAGTGGGACTGAGGAGAGGCGCGGAATATAAAGTGGTGGCGGTGGTGGTGGTAAGGGGGAGGGACGTACCTTGGGGTACTGTTTGACAGGTATGAGCACGCGTTCCTTCAGCTTGATGTTCTTTGTCGTGAAGAGGTCCAGGTACGTCTCGGTCTCCTTTTTGGTCTCGCCTTTCTGGATTCTGTCGATTTCTGGACAAAGAAAAAAAAGAAAGGGAATCGCATCAGTCTACTGAAAGAAAATTGGATGCAACACACTGGTGAATTAATTGCAGTTGAATCGAAAGCGCAATGTCCCTGGTAAATATAACAAAGTGTCCCGTCGCCATGGGGTCTTGTGACTGTATAAAACCTGACAGAAAACATGTAATTCTTGTATTAGTTTAGCACTTCATATTTCAGACTTCAGTCGTCTCAAGTGCACAGTGAAGTGAATCTAAATTGCAGTGATTGTCGGAAAAGAAAAATGCCATTAAGTTAAAGTGCCATACATTGGGCGGCCCTGGAGTTTAGTCGATACTTTAGCAGGCTCAGACAGGGACGGAGGAAGTGTTGCGTATTTCAAAACCTGAATGTTGTATGTAGGGACCGTTCCCCCTTCATGACAGATAAACAAAACAAGTTAATACGATTATATATGCGCAAATACGGCATACAATGCAATATGTTCTAGTTTTCAATATGCAAGCAATTCCGACCGTCAAAATTTAGCTCGAAATCAAGTTAGGGAACGCACTATAACAAGTGCAAGCCTGGAGGATCCTGACTGTTTGCAAATTAGCGAGGAATGCCCATCACAACAGCATATTGATAAGCTGATGTCAGAAGCCTTTTTGCGGTTGTAGTCATTTAGACCGGAGCGTGTCACATTCTAGGTCACAACTCTTGATATTGTAGATGAGCACGCAAATCAACATGATGAAAAGCAAGACCTCAAAACCTTATAGTCCAGGAAAGTGTCCACTCCAATACTATTACACCATGAACAATCTTATTCTATCTGTAGGTCCATATTAAGCCTTGCGGAATCCTCCCCATGTGACAAGACAACCACAGCACCATTCTCCAGTCATGTTGACAACTCCTGTGTGTGTGATGTGCAAACATGTCAGACGCCCCACTGTACACCAGTGGCAGAGCAGGGAACTTTTCAGAGTAGCAGAACTACAGCAGACCAAGATAAAGCCCCCCCCCCCCCCCCCATCATAATGTTAGCAAATCACTCAATGAGGTGTTGCTGTTACACTCATCTAAATATCTATATGCAAATTTAGCAAAATATTGTTTCATTATAGGATTTATGGTTTACTATCCCGCAGATGCTCACTGGGACAAGGACACTTCACTCCCTGAGTCTAATCATTATCATTACTAACCCATACAGCTGCTAATGCTATATATTATAGAGTCATGTGACATTGGAGAATTTGAAGAGGACCACATCAGGTCAATATATTTTCATTATGTTTTTTTTTTCCATTTACTTCAGGCACTGGGCAATACAAGAATGAATGAGCAATCTGATAAAATATCTCCTTTACTAAGCCATAGCAACATTTCAGTGGGTGCCAAATTCATTGAAAGGGGCCATACCAGAAGGTTGACCAGAATTAACTAGATTTACGTTATGTCTTAATACTCTCTGTCGGGGTTGACAACTTTTTTTCGTTAATATTTCAGTTTATTGATTTGGTGATTCGCAAATATTGTTCAAGCACATTTTGGCCCCAGTCTTTTAAACCCTCACGCAGATATCGCGGTGTTGGAACGAGGGGACTTTCGTGCGTAATTCAATAGCCGTGACCTATCGGTTTGAACGAGGTTAGAAATCCGTCCTGGCTCGTAAAACAAGTGTGAGCTAGACAAGTGAAACCTTTGGCCTTTATAGATACAGCCAAACAGTAGCCTCCCCCCTCCCTAATTATCCTGGCGCATGGAGAAACATCCGCCCACCAAACGCCACGCCGAAGAGGACAACCCGCGTCCTGACCGCAAACACATGGCGCTGGGGAGAGGGGAACGCGCGCGTCCATGCAAACTGCAAAGACCCACGCACACTCTGTCTGCGCTGACGCAAAGTACCACCCCCCTTTCAAAAATAATATCGCACACAAACTCACTTTACCTGCGTTTAAAAGTTTCATGGCGTGCGTGAACGTGGTGTCCAGACTGTCCTTTTCAGCCTGGAGCTCGGGAAGGTATTTGTCGTCGTTCTCCATTTTGAAGGAATAAAAAGGAAAGGTCGGTGAAACAAAACAAAACAAAAAAAGGATTGAAAGAGCCCAACAATAATATAAAAGTAGTCCGGTTATGTGTCTAGGCAGCGCGGAGTATCCTCTTCAAAGGTTGCGCTTTGCATGTGGGTAGCGGGCAGCTGTGCGATCGGCGCAATCTTTGTGCTTGCTTTCCCTACACCGGCTCCTCTTCTCTCTCTCGTCAGCTACGCACTCTGGATGGAAGTGCGAGAACAAAAGCACTGAAGGGAAGAGCAGCCAAACTGACTCCCACCGACGGAAGTGAGCTCAGAGGGAGAACTGAAACGCCGCCTACTGTGCGTTATGGGGATGTACCGCGATAATGCCACCATCAGATTGTCGATACTGGTGTGGGTGGGTGCCTGTGCGCGTGTGGGCTCTATTGTTGGCAAACCGACGTGTCTAGACTTGATAAATGCTCTCAGCAGGAGTGTGGTATTTTCTTGTTGCCAACAACAGAAGTGGACTCATTATTGTAATAGGTTAGTAGGCCACACGACTCAATTAAATGGATGATCTTTTCTATACAGAGCAGTAAGTGGTTCTCAAACTATGCTACGCGTAATAATGATCCAGGTTTCATTAACCTCTTAACCCCCACCTTGACCATTGTCTCCAGTGCAGCTTTACCCAGATCTAAAAGGTTACAGCCTACAGGTGTAACGTCTCAGGTCAAACACCTACAAAACTCATGTAAACAGATATTTTTCCTTGCGTTGTTACCGTGATGTCACTTTTTTTTAAACTTTTTTTCATTGCTTTTTAGCGGCGTTTTCGACACATTTTTGTCACTTTTTCATCACTTTTCCGTGGCTCTTTTCTATTATTCTTTTCTTGCATTTTCGTAGCTTTTTTGTCACTTTTTCATCACCTTTCTGTGGCTCTTTTGTGGTGTTTTCGTTGCATATTTTGTCACTTGTTTATCTTTTGTCGTTTTTTTTTTGCATTCTCATCCTCATTTTCATCTTATTGTTGTCGCTATTTTGACTTTCTTTTTTTTAAAGACACATTTAGATTTGGGTAATGCCAAACTTTAGAAAACGTGCTCAGCTCAGGTGGTGGTTGAGAGGTTAAGTGGTACGCACCCGACGCAGGGTCATTGTGTCCTTTTAGACATTAGTCAATGATCTTAGAGATGAGCTCATACGCTTTAATCGGTTCATTAAAAGTGCCATGTTGCAGGATAACAGACCGCTTTCCACGGGCTTAATGTGACTGTCCGTACGTTGACCTCTTAATTGTTTACTTTAAGATTTCTCTTTCTCTCCTAACTTTGCAATCTTACAAACTATCACTTTAATGTAGGAGTAAACTGGTCAATATATATCGCAAAAAATTTTAAATTGATTATCCATCCGATATAGCCGGGTCGCGGGGGCAGCAGTCTCAGCAGAGATGCCCAGACTTCCCGATCCACGCACACCTCCTCCAGCTGTTCTGGGGGGACCCCGAGGCGACACCAGGCCAGCTCGGAGACATAGTCCCACCAGCGTGTCCTGGGCCTTCCACGAGGCCTCCTCCCAGTGGGACATGCCTGGAGCACCTCCCGAGGGAGGCGACCAGGAGGCATCCGGAACAGATGCCCTAGCCACCTCAGCTGGCTCCTTTCGACGTGGAGGAGCAGCGACTAGAGTCCGAGCTCCTCCCGGGTAACTGAGCTCCTCACCCGATCTCGGAGGGTGCGCCCAGCCACCCTGCGAAGGAAACTCATTTCGGCCGCTTGTATTCGCGGTCTTGTCCTTTCGGTCATTACCCAAATCTCATGACCATAGGTGAGGGTGGGAGCGTAGATCGATCGGTAAATCGAGAGCTTTGCCGCCTGACTCAGCTCCCTCTTCACCACAACGGTCCGATACAGCGACCGCATCACTGCTGACGCCGCACCGATCTCACGGTGTCTATGGATCTCACGCTCCATCCGTCCCTCACTCGTGAACATGACCCCGAGATACTTGAACTCCTCCACTTGAGGCAAGGACTCCCCACTGACCTGAAGTGGGGAAACCATCATGGCCTCAGATTTGGAGGTGCTGATCCTCATCCCTGGCCGCTTCACACTCGGCTGAAAACCGCCCCAAAATTGATTAATTAAACTAAATTGCCTTATTAGCCAGCAGCACTTATACACACATGGAAAGTTTCTAACATTTAAGCGGCATATTTCAATCGCCAGAGGACTTTTTTATATTGCATAATGTTAGACCCACAGTTGCTAATCGTTCGTTTGCATTTCGGGTAGAATACTTCGTAATTTTGCTATGGTGCTTAAAGATAGCACTGTATTTTGCACAGTACCCCGTGGTTGTAGTAGTTCCTGTTGCATCTGCAGTAAAATAGTGAGGAATATGGAGGACCGTGGCTGCTAAAACAATAAATAAATATATAAATAAATAAATAAAATAAAGATAAAATTTGCCTTTATTTATTTATATATTTATGTATTTATTTATATATTTATTTATTTATATATTTATTGATTGACTGCGGAACCTTCCGCAGTCAACCATTAAATATATAAATAAATATATATTTATATAAAATAAATATATATTTATTTTATATAAATATATATAAAATAATATAAATACATATTTTTAAATACATAAAAAATATGTATTTATTTATTTACGTATTTATTTACGTATTTATTTATTTATGCATATTTTTTATTTATTTATTTAATTTCTGTATTTATTTATTTTTGTATTAATTTTTGTATTTCTGTATTTATTTCCATATTTATTTCTGTATTTGTTTCTGTATTTCTCTTAATGTATGCAAATCATGGGGTGGGTCTGGATGCCACTGCTGTAAGTTGATTGGTTAATCTTTCTCCACGCTCACATGCCTTGTCCAGCATAGACACTGCCAAACACGAGCTCTGCTTCAGTCTATTTACAGTGACGCAGAGCGGGTCATCTTGTGACTTGAGGATTGGCAGTTTGAATCCTGCAGGGGCACACTGTCGTTGTGTCCTTGGGCAAGACACTTCACCTGCCTTGCCCCCAGTGTCTGCGTACAGCAGCGGCATCCAGACCCACCCCATGATTTGCATACATTAAGAGAAATACAGAAATAAATGAATAAATACAAAAAATAAATAAATACAAAAATAAATACAGAAAAAATAAATAAATACAAAAATAAATGCAAAAATACATACATAAATATATAAATAAATAAATATATAAATACATACATAAATAAATAAATATAAAAATAAATAAATGCACTTATTACATTAAATGCATGCATTTCTTTGCAAATTTGATCTTTATTTAATTTATTTATTTATTTATTGTTTTGGCAGCCACGGTCCTCCATAGAGGAAGGCAGGATGAGCAGGTATAGCAGCTGTGTGATTTCAATTCAGGTTTGACATGATGTTTACGTACAAGAAACATTATCCCATATGGCGGTGGGTGCGCCTTTGTCACGTGACGCATATCTGAAAACGTGTTTAATGCTTGGTGTTGTTCTCCATGCAAAACCTGTGTATTTGTGCGGATTTTGTGGTATATGTACCTCTCTTCCCTTTGTTTTTATTCCACAAGAGGCCATTACGGTGACCCTGTTGGCGCCATAGCCTGTAACTGATAGTGCTATACCTTAAAGAGAGGAAGCCATTACACAATTAATTATATCAAAGTGATTAATTATACCAATGAGCCAAAGTGTCCGAAGCAAAAATACCCGGTTGCCCTTTGCACAATTAGACCAGACTGTTATCCATTTACGCTTTAATTACAAGCAAATTAAGAGTAACTGGTAAAGCAAGTGACAGTGATAGACCTGTAAAGATTGGTGTTTGTACTGTTTTGTTGATTTTATCCTTGACCCATCAGTGAGCACGCGCAGTCCGGTCCACAAGTCATAATTATATTGTTGGATTTTGTTTCATAGTGCATATGCCCTGTTTTGGTTTATAGTTAATAGCTCTTTGAATAGAGAGCCTGCAAACATAAAACACATTTTATAGTGGTGAAAGTCTGTGGCATTATCATTCAACAACCAGGCTTCACTGTAAGCGAGTGTGGTTCAATATTACCCTGTTATTGCTTATACATTATCCTTCCAGGAACAACATTATCTAACTGGCCTGGCCTATGTTGTAATAAAAATGACACAATTATTGGTAGAACAATAATTTTCAAGTCGGGCCGAATTACAGCTTCACCGTGCGTTGCTGTTGTGCAGCGGGCACGGGATTATGAGCAGTGATGACTCCGATTGGAACGAACTAAACCTGCAGTGCATTGTTTGATCCCTTGTTCTGTCGCCCCCATTGTCCCAGCTCTCAAATGTTTGGGGTAAAGCATCTGAGAACTATTTTGGAGGATCCGGCAAAGATTTGAGATGATTATAATAATATTTAATGGGAGTGTTCCGGTAACTGTTTTCGCCTGTTCCTCCAGTCCATCCCACCAGTCCAATAGTGTTCCCATGTAACTGCTGATCTACTTAAGCACTGTAAACAGTTCAGATCATATCACTCCTATAGTGTGAGGAGGTCAGCTGGGTGTGTTATTGCTGCATATACAGTGAACACCTCCATCGTGAGCTAGGGCTCTTATGAGATTGATGATTAATTTGGCATGTCCAAAATAGCCCTAAAAAATATTTTCAAAAATTAAAACATAGCCCAGCTTTAAAGGCACACTGGGGAAGATTCCAGGTAATGTTAATAAATTATGAAAGTCCAGTTGCTAATGCTCTGCTTTAAATAGTGCCGTATCCAATTATTCTAAATTGTGTTCATAATTCATTTGATACTCTAATCTAAAATGCTGTAGATGTGAAGTTGAAAGTAGGATCAATTATGTGTAATTTTTCTTCTATAATCAAGGAAGAGTGTTGCTGCTTGGAACAGTTGTCATTCTATTGCTCAAATTTACAAATGGAGAATTAGGGTAGGCAGGTTATGGATCTGTTGAGAGGAATCCTCCCGACGGGCTCAAAACCTTGTCTGTTAATGCACCACTCAGCATAGGAACATCATCTACAAAATCAGCTGTTAGGGCAGCTGTGTGGGGGTTTGTTAATGGGGTGCTACTGCCCTCTTCAACTAGCCTGGAAAAATCCAGACTCACCGCTGTACCAGCCGGTGAGTCTGGTCACCGTTGCGTCGAATCCATTTCCCACAGCGGTAGAGACGCAAGCAAACAGGAAGCGGAGTAAACCAATCAGCGAAGGGCGGGCCTCTGCTGTTGATGTGATGTTATTAGCGGTTTTGCGTTAATATTTGCGCAGGATTATGAATCACGAAACTCACCTACTGTCCATGTGTTTTTTGGTCGTTTACCGCCGACTGGAGACACGCTTTCTCTCTTTCGTGCATCGTTCGTAGATTGTTATTGAGGGACTTCCGCGTCCCGTGAGTGACGTTGCTCGCTAACAACACGTCACGGCAAATAAACGATTCAGATTGGACGTGAACGGATTAATTTTGCGGAAGGGGCGAGCGTTGACTGGGTGACCAGACTGATCCCCCGCTGGATAAAAAAATACAGAGGGGAATCATTCTGGTCTCACCAGGCTACTCTTCAACTGGCCCGCTCTACACTCTGGCTTTTTAATGCACCACACTATGAAAGGCTACATCATACTTCACATATAACTCAATTAAATAAATATATAATAATAATAATAATGATAATGATAATAATAATGATGATGATAATTAAACCCAAATTAAAATTATACTGAGGATGGTAATGACAACTGGGAAGTAGTAAGATCTCGGAGTATAATATCTATTAATGTACCTTTATAACATAAAAGTAACTCTCGGTAATCACGGGTAACAATCTGAAAGAAATATATTAAGGATCACATGTTTTTACTTGCTTTGTACTAGACATCGTACATGAAACGAGATCGTTGTTGTAGTTGTGCTTTGTTTCAATTAATTATATAAACAGTTCATATATTTTTTTGTAAGTTTGTAAGTTGGTCTGTGCTAATGTAGCTGCTTGAAATGTTTCAAATTCTCTTTGGATGAGGTCTCTTTGATGTTTGGTTCCTTCGGTACCATTGTGTGAAATGTACTTTTTTTATTTATTGCACTTGGGGGTGGGCGCTCATGAGCTTTTTGCTTCAGCCCACTCCTTTTGAGCAGAATGTATACTGCTCAAATAAACAAATAAACTAAACTAAACTAAAGTGGCACATTAATTCCAGGTTCTCTACTCCCCTCTAGTGACTGTGCTGATCACACTTTGCATTGCGGGATCAGTTATTCCCACTTCTTGCTGGTTTGGTATTGATTGAGAAAACACTTAAAGGGGCCTGAGTGCAGGTGAAAAGGATGCTAGGAAACAGCTCTAATGGAAAGATTCCTCAGCAGCACTCACGCTGGTAATGAACCTGTCACGCTCTTTGGCAGCAGAGGTCAAATGGTTACAGCAGGCCAATAGAGCATGGAAAAGCTCTACTTTTTCATGTTGTGTTAGTTAGATACTGAGGCACTCTTTCAGTCTTCAAACCATGAAAAGGAGAAGGAAATTGAAGGTGTTTGTTCTCACCCTCGTTTCCATTGTTCATAACCCCTCCCGCTGGTTTGTGTCGAAGACTCCTCGCCTCTCATCCAAGAGCCTTCTTCTTCAGATCTGGGGTTCCCCTGGCCTTCACACTGGTTTAAGACCTCAACCTTGGCCTATTGTTTACTTAGGGGAGACCAGGGCTATTTGTCACGCGGGGTAATTTTTCACATTGCTTTCTATAGCGACACTAGAGGGCGCTGCACGCTGGCACTGATATATAATATGTTTATTGGTATTCCTCTTCTTTTCCAATAATAATTTTCTCATTTGGACTGAAGACATGAGGACAGGGCACATTTGAATTGTTTATATGCCTTTTCCCAAACTTTGATGTCTGGGCTATTTCTGTAATGAGAGCTTTTCTTTTGTTAGTGCCTAAGACACTGATCTGAAAGACAGAGATGTTAGCTTCGATTTGAGTCGTTTTGGAGCTAACATGCTAAAGCCGTTTGTTAGCTAGCTTACATTGTTTGTGAAGTGCACACTCGAGGTTATTTGTCAAAAAAACTGAGGGGTTATTTGTCACATGGGGTATTTGTCTAATATGTTTTTCTGATCACTTTATTCCAACATTTATTTTACCGGGCATTTGACCGGTGGGCCGGTTCCAAAATGGGCCGGTGCGTTTGAATTTTGTTTAATTTTGTTTAATTTTTCTTTATTTTTTGTCTGCGCAGGCCGGGCCCCGTGCTTTCTGGAATGGAATCATCCAATGGCCCATCATCAGGCGCATCATAGCGGGAGCGGGAGGGGAGGGGAAGGGGGGTGGTGATGTGCCGCTGATCATGCGTGCGGCACATCAGTGGCGGCACATTCTGTTGATGGGGAGCAAACTCTGGAGAAAAAAAAAGTGTGACAAATAGCCCCGGTCTCCCCTACTTACTGAGCTGTAGGGGAGCAGTCTTTCCCTATTACTAACCAATATCTGACACACTAATCAAACTACTGTCCTCTGCGACTACGTCTTCCCTTTCGCGATATGGAACGGCTGGCCTGCATAAACAAGCCGCAGTTAGCCTCAGTAGCATCTGATATGTGGTCGTGGGGGCTCTTTGTACAAGCAAGCTGTCACTACCTCATCTGTCATGAGCGCCACCGCAGAGGAAACCATTACGACTGACCACAGGTGGAACATTGGGGCATCTGCTCTAAACAAACGGGAGGTAAAAATGTCCGCGATAAACACTGGCGGGGAGCCCCCAAGTCGCGTCTAACTATTTGCATTCAGCGTGATCTATCTCTGACTATTACATTGTTATTAGTGCCGTGGGTTGCAAGGTTGTGGCGACTGCGCTTGTCATTGACAGAATGGAGAGGCCATGCGCCGCATTTCAATTGGCTCGTAAAGAGGAAGAGTTACTCGAGCTGGCAGGTGGAGAGGTTCCGATCCGGCACTCCTTCAAGCCCTGTGTCCCATAACGTACTCTCACCCCAGTCTGCAATCCACAAGGCCAGATGGAGCAAAGTAAACTGGGTAGACCCTGCAGGAGATGCTATTATTTCAGATTTTACAACACGGAGATGGAAAGAGAAGTCATAATGTGAACCTCTTAACCCCCGCGTGAACCGAGCACATTTTCCCGAGTTTGGCTTTACCCAAATCTAAAAGCTTAAAAAGAGGCATCAAGAGGCGACAATGTGACAGCAAAGTTGCGAGCACTTTTGTAGGTCTTAGCTTTCAAATGATGCATTACACTGTTTCCCTCCAGTCGAAAAGCTTTTAGATTTGGGTAAAACGGAACTGGAGAAAATGGCGGGGGTTAACAGGTTAAAAGCCCTATATGCCTGATTTCACTTTCTACTTGTGGAATAAAATGTGTGTGCGTCTTTAGATCAGACATTCGTGAGAAGCAGTTTCATTGAAGATCCACTAACTAGTATTGTGTCCTGAAATGTGCTTGTAAATGTATAAAAACAACAAAGCTTGGAGAATTGGAAGTGAATTTGGGCCACAACAAACAATTTCAGTATATGGCGGCCTGTTTTCATTGTTTGCACACAACAACAAAAAAATCCAGTATAGGGCCTTTAATAAAGATGGCACACTGAAAAGGGGTGGGCACACTTGTTTCACAATAAAAGAGGGCCCCAGGGTCTCTTCCCAGACTTTTGGTGCATGTTATCCTGAGAGGCCCAGGCCAAAATTCTGGCTCATATTCTGTCCACTGGGTGCGGCACACTGGTTGATCAATTGGCACAAGTTGAAGTGGCACAATATGGTTCAGTCAAGTGGGATTTAAAGCAATACTGAAATCCATAGCTCACAAAGGACACCCTAGAGATGCTGCCGTAGGCTTTTGCTGAGAGCTGTTGAGATAGGCCTGTTTTTTCGGTGGACACTCGCTTCATCTGCTCCTGAATACAGTGCTCTCACGTTTGCTGAGTTACAGTAACCTGACTGTATCCGTCGGCCCAAATGAAAAGCCAATAAGGGTGTTATAGACACATAATTCTTCCGCCTAACGCCCGCGGCTCGTTAACTTTTCATAAGCGCCGCTTCCGTGGGACATTACTCAGGTAACGGTTTGTATTCAACTCTGTCATCTGTAAGCAAACAGCAAATCGACAGTGAGAGATGTGGAGGCTCCCCGGGCAGAGCTGGCAGCCGAGCACAAGGCAAATGAAGACGCTCCGTATAGCGCAGAGGCGTATGTTTACAACGGGCCATGTCTTAATGTTAAGCTGGAGACGGTAAGTACGCTACACTAACTGAAACAAAATGCAAAGGGATCGAGAAAGAAACCCAAAATGTGGTGCTTACAACCCCACCACTGGTAAAATGTATATTGTTGGCCAACTCTCAATTTGCTAGCGCAGCAGATTCATAAAAAGTGTTTGCTCCATAAAACATGAAACCAAAGTGTATACAAATAAGATAAAGAAGACCCGGCGAGTGTCTTAATTAATGTATTACAGAGACATTATGCGCACACAAATAAAGAATTATATAACACCAGAAGAAGTCATTTGCATCTGTACATGCACCGTTTCTTGTGCCAACATAAAGAAAAATAAAAGTGATTTCCATTTCACCTTGACGCCAATGAATATCCACAGCGTACGAGCATAAGAGTTTCCCATTTACCGGTGATATGTTCCATTAGGCCCTGCAAAGAAACGGAATATTTCGGTTACATAAAGGACTAAATGCTTCAGCAACTTGTGACTGCAGAAAAGCCTACACGCGCTTTGGAATGGAAATGTACAGTGAACTCTGCTATTTATGCTACATCAAACTCTGTTGAATGAATGAAACGGTCCAATTTCTGAATTCAACTAAATAAACCACATCATACAAAACAAATACATGAGCAAAAGTCAGGTTAATATGTTGAATCTAGAATCGAGTTGCCTCTGTAGGCTACACTAATGATTAGGGGTGGGTACCGTTAAACGATACCAGTCTTATATCGAAAAAGAAGGGTTAGTTACTACTCGTATCGAAAAAATTAAAAAGTGTCGAAAGTATTATATTCAAGTTTTGATGCGGTTGGTCATCAAAATTTAAAAGAAAAAAAGTGAAACTCAAGAAATAAAAATCAAGTGGAACATTTTGAAGAAAAAATAAAGATAAAATAAAACACGTAGAAAAATTGGGGGGGCAAAAGTGGAAAAAATATGGAAAATTTGAAAAAGCTTTGTAGTTAAAGGGAGTTTCTTTGTTGTTTCACCTCAAATAAATGATAAAAATTCAAAATAAATGTAATCTAAGGAAAAGGATAAATTAACATTATTAGTCTGTTTAATGGTTCTATATGACAAATAATTTAGTATAGGCATCGAAAAAAGTATTGTTAAAGTATCGGTATAAAAAATGTGTGTACAGTACCCAGCCCTAATGACTAATGAATATGCAGATACTGTTTGGCATTTGAACTCCATAAAAGACAAACTTCCCTATGTCGTCGCTTCACGACTAGTTACCACGTTAATGGTTTATTTCCCGATTCCCCTAAAATTATGTGAAATTCATCTGACCACTAAAAAGGGACGCTCTTATACAACCACATCTGACTGGGCAGTGTCCAGTGACATGAAAAGCATCAAACAGGGCAGGTTTGGCCCCACAACATCAACAAAGCACAGATTCGGTACATAATCCGTGACACCACAGAGCATTTATTCATAATCCCTGATTTCAGATCCGTTTCTGGTCTTCAAAGGCAGTCCACCGATACCATCAGCATATAAATCTGTGTAAAGGAACGCCAGAGGATTATTTGCAGTCCCAGGGCACGCAATAAAATACAGCCCCAATTCACTGCGCATCCAGTTTTGTTTTTTTAATGATTGTACATTTTCTGTGGAGTGCCTCTTCAAAGCTTCAATTATAGTAAGGTAATAATGTGTAAAGGATATGAGCGGGAAGTGAGAAATTCAGCCTTTCGAGACTCACTTTGATCAAGCCCACTGTGTGTGTGCGTGTGCGTCTGCTCGCTGGTTAGTGGTTGCGTTCAAATAAGAAGCAGCGTATTCCCAAGAGTCGACGCTACATGTGATCTGAAGCAACGTTGCAAAGTCCTATGAAGCAATAACATGACGGGCTTATGATCTTAAGCTTTTATTTTATTTTATTTTTTTTTGCTTTTTTTTATTTATTGCACTTGGGGGTGGGGGCTCATAAGCTTTTTGCTTCAGCCCACTCCTTTTGAGCACAATGTGTATTGCTCAAATAAACAAATAAAATAAACTAAACTAAACTAAGCTTCAGTAAGCCCTCTCAGAACTCTCACTTTCATTTTAACGCTCACAGAGGGAACCTACAATATCCAAAGTACCGTTCATGTTTTCTCCTACACATAACAGTATTTTAGCGAACACAAATCTGCACATTTTCTCGCTTGAAGGCTTCAAATGAGAATGCTCAGACATCCACGTGGTCCAACACATCTTGATATAGGCGGCCGACACTTCGAGATCCATCCTAATCTCTTCCCGGGGCGAGGGGTGAGTTCACTTTAAAGCTCTAATAAGGATGAAAAAAAAGTTAGTTCCATTTGCAGGTCAGACATTTTAATTGCGGTATGCCAAAGAACTTCTCAATTGTATCCACCAGCATGGACTGGAAATACACGGTTCGGCACTTAGTCCTAATGACGAACCATGGTGCGAAACTTTGAAACAAGTCAGGAGGCGCCTGCGTGGCCGCGTCTCTCGCAACTTTCCTTGCATCATTACCCTCAGTGTTAAATGTTTCATGCTCAATACAGAGAAACGCAATTCATCACGTCCTCGCTCCACCTATTTCTAAAAATTATTCATGGAAGTTCATAATTATGTGGGGGAAATATTTTCTTGTTCATTACCCGTGGACAATATTCATGTTGTGACTCCCCCTCCCTTTGACATCTGGCTCATTTCCTATTAACATTGTGCACTCTGTTTGTTCCACGGCCATGTTTCATTTATCTACCCGCCGCAGCTGTATGTTCGCCGTGTAATGTGCGCGTGTTGATTTGCGCTGAGCCAGTAACTAAACAGGCCTACAGAGCGGAGCGTGTCACCCCCGCCTCTAATGCACAGCGGTAAAACATGGCGTGGTGCTTATTATATGGGATGAACAAGAGTATTCACGTATGGCAATATGTTTATGGAAATTATGAAAGCAATAAAGTTTTGAAGAGAGATGTCAGTGTGGTGGTGCCATTATACATGCAGACAATGCAAGGCACAAAGTAGCTGTGAAATTAAATTATAATAATAATAATCTCAAATATTTTTTTTACATTATAATAGCCTATTAAAGCAGAACTAAATAACTTTTTACCTTAATGAATCCTTCTCGTTGTCCCTCTGGGGGTAATAAGAGTGTTAATGGAATGATTAGGCGGTCTTTCATCTCCCGCTGGTGTCTCTGGCCAGAAAACCACACTTGCAACTTACCCTGCCTCCGATTTGGCAGCCCCAATACACTCTAATGGAAAACATCTCCCTCGCTGCTCCCAGTTGTCTGCAAAATTACTTTTGGCTCGCATTTCTGAGGTTTATGACATGGCGAACAAGTAAGTCCTGACTGTATTCTGTCTACAGTTTGTTGATGAACATTTTGCTTAACATTGTTATTTGGTTTATCACAATCAGAAGAAGTTAACAGGCTAACGGGCAAAGCTAACTGTGAGCTAGCGCCACTTTAGCAGTATTTACAGCCAAGTTTGAGCAGAAAAAAATTATAATTGTATAATTGGGTTGTAGCACAATGTACAATATCCCCCTCTCTCTCTCTCTCTCTTCTCGGCGTAGTATTTACTTTCACTGAAGATTAATGAGTAAAAAAAAAGGCAAATATGCCATGACAGCTGCAGGGGCGCTTGTGGCCTCTAGAGGCAAAAGTTACTTAGTTCTGCTTTAATTCACTACTCAGTCAAGGTTGCCCTGTGGCAAAATGATTCGTGTTTGGCTGCGATTCTTTGCCTCTAGCCATCGAACTATCACCAATCGTCACATAAGCCGATTGGTGCGGCTTCAACATGGTGTGGCTTTAAACATCGGATTGCGCAGAAATAATTATTGCAATATTAGCAATGCTTTTCTAACATTATCAATCAATCAATCAATCAATGGTTTTGTATAGCCCAATATCACAACAGGAGTTGCCTCACAGGGCTTCACCAACATTAAGGTAATAAATACACAATGACAGCTCATTTTAAATATATAAATATATCATTCTGAGGGGAGAAATAGTTATATTTATCATTATGATAGAGTGTAATCCAGTTTTTTATTTGTATTTTAGAAGAAGATGACGATAATTTTACGTTATTGTACTGATTGTCGATGGAACTTTTTGAATCCTTTAGAAAAGGATTAGGTAATGATCAGCGATAATGGCATGTGCTAGTGACGGCGTGTCAGATGTCTTGCCCAATGTCGTATCATATTACAACCCATTAAGGCAGCTTTTTTGCATTTACATTTCTCTTTTCACTGCGTAACATTTTGAACTACAGTAAACTGTTGCCATCAGTACAAAACATGCTCTTAAAGGAGCTAAACCTGAAATAGTTTTCTTTTTGTGGGGTAAAATTATTTTTGCCCCATAAAAGTATGTTATAAAAGTAGTGATTTGTGAAAAAATCAGCCTGATGTGTGAAGTTGGCACCATATTATGAATTGTTGATGTTGTGTATGGTCAACCCAAATAGTCAATACGCCACGAAAAGGGGTTTACATTTTTCGTCACATAGTGACTCCACAGGATGGCTGTGACTGTAAAAAATACCAATTTCGTCACATTTTGAGGGCTACACCAAGCATTAAGGTAATAAATACACAATGACAGCTCATTTCAAATATATAAATATATCATTCTGAGGGGAGAAATAGTTATATTTATCATTATGACAGAGTGTAATCCAGTTTTTTTAAACTTTTGGATCCAGAAGTATTGGTTGTTGTATGTGATGGTGCACTTATTTAAGATGCTATGGAATAAACCTCAAATTTAGTTTGAACTGTGACCCATGCACCACTCTAGTCTACACCACCCGTTCCTTTGTTGTTGCAGAAATGGGTGACACTGGCTATTTCAGAGGGGTCTACACAAATAAACACTGCCGTTTACTTGTTTCCAAATCAGTATGTTCTTGTAAGAATAGGCAAAAAGCTAAGACCAGTTCAACTTGAGTATATGTTTCAGTCAATGCAGGAACAAGAACCTTTCATGCAAGTGTTACCATGGCGCTTACAAGGGTTTTGACCCCCAAAAATGTTACATGAAAACTATCCTTACGTAGCATGCAGACACACTGTTTTAATAAAGCACAAGAGAAATAACCTAAAAAAAATATCATATAGTTTGATTTAATTTCTACCGGTTTTAGAAATACAATAGCAACCCAAAGCATGATGAGGCTCTGTTGGCTTTCTGATTTGACAGAACCACAATAACATGTAAAGGCCAACTTTATTTTCTCCTTAACTTTCCGTAAATACATTTACTATTTTCCCTAAATTGAGGCACAAAGTCAGGCCTTTATTTATAATGAAGGAGCTTTGAAATCTGCTTACTCTTTCATTTTTCCAAACAGTGGCAACGACAAGGACCTGTATGCATGATTCAATAATAGCGTGCTGTGCGTTTGATCTTATGCACATATTGATGAATTTGAGTCTGACTGAAGAGAGTGAGGCTTACCTTCTGTGACTGTGCATGCATAAACAATATCAATACATAAACAATGGAGTTTTTTTCACTGGCGTTCTGCCCAAACAGAAAAAGGAGCCATCAATCAAAGCCATGGAGGGGTCATACAGGGAGAACCGGCTGTGCTTCCTGTTGTTTTTCCTCCTCTGATTGGCTGACACGTCGCACCTCCACCACACGATGAGGCTAGAGGTCTTCCTCTGTGTCGAGCTCGATTTGTCTTCTCTGGCCTTATTGCTGAGCTTTTTGACTAAAATAATAATGTACAAATACGTGGCAGGTGGTGTTTACCTGATCAGTCTTTACTTCTGTCATTATTCAAGTAACACTGTACTTGTGTCCTCAATTATGTTTTGTACCAACATCTATCAAAAACTAATACGTTCAGAGCATACTTAAAGCTTGTCATGGGTCCAGGGGTTCACCTCGGGGCACTTGTGCTGGGGAGCCTGCCGCCGCTGCTCGACCCCGCCGCGCCTGTCCGGGGGACATCCTTTTCCACAAGCGCTCCCTCGCCGCCTTCACGCATCCCGACCTGGTGCGTCGTCGTGTCCCGTCCGTGTCCGGCGCCTTCCTCCGCCAGCCAGCCCTCGCTTCCTCGCGCTCAGCCTCGGTCTCCCCTCAGCGTCCACGGTTTCCCAAAGCCGCCGCCAGCCAGTCCTTGGTCCCTCGCGCTCTGCCTCGGTCTCTCCTCCGCGTCCACGGCGCCTCCCGCCCATAGCGGGCCGTGTCTCCCCGTTCCGGGTCCTCGTCTGTGGTCCTGTCTGCCTCCATCCTCTCTCTTCACTCGGTCTCTGTCTTCTTAAAATCACCATCCGCAGGTGTCCCCAATTGGGCTGCCAGGGCCACGAGCTTGGGTGGGTTAAAACATACATAAAAGCAACCCTAAAAACATGCACAATAAAACACACTAAAAACAACTTAAAACCAGTCCGCTCATGCCCGTGACACAAGCATACAACAAAATAGTGTTCAGGTGTTAGCCCTGAGACGCTGCGACTGAGCCATGCTTCCATTGTGGGCCAACATGACCCGGAGCTGGGGGAAACCGTAGCATCCGGAGGAAACCTGGCTGGCTGCCTTCAGTGCTCCTCTGATTCTCTGAAAAGGTGCACCGCCATGGGTTTGTCCCTGTTTCAGAGCGTGGTGTCCTGCACTGGTCAGCTCCACCTTCTTTTCCTCCTGCGCTGCTCTCTCCGCTCCCTCCTTGACTATGCATCGACTAAACAGAACACTCCAGATGTCTGTATGGGCAAACAACATGGCTAGGTCTATTTCACAAAATATGGGACCTTTAAAATAACACCACTCTTTAAGTACAAGTTTGACTGTAAAGGTGTCAGTGAAGGTTATGGGCCGAAGGGGGCGGGGCTTTGTGCATCAGTAACACCAGCGAGTGGACAGGCCAGATGAGCTCTGATGTGGCCCAGCTGCATTCTTGATGAACACACGTTCACCGCGGCAGATCCGTAAGGGCAAACCTTGGAGGAATTTTAAAAAGATATATCGGTGTGCTTTCCAGCGTTCCATGGGGCTCTGTGCATTACATACATCGCCATGTTCCTTCCCATAGGCTTACACTTAATAAGTTAAATCAAAAACAACTCCTGCTTACCTTGGATTGCTACAGTATCAGCTACCACAAACCAAAAAGTACAAAACTTTCGACTTTGGGTTTCGATTCCCGGGCCAGGTGAGGCTGTGGATTACACAGAACAGTCAGATCTCAATTGATCTCTTGTCCCTCTACTGTGCGACTGTGCGAATACCGTCAGGACTTTGCCCCATGAACCACTCCCGCATTCTCTCTATATACTTCAGACTACGAGCTAAGGAGTTCATCAGTGTATTAATTACATGTGTGGGAGACAAAGCCATTATTCCCCCTCCCTTCCCCCCACGCAGTCACCGGTGGCTTCAAATGAGCTGTCACCGACTGTCTCTTTAAGTTTATCTAATACCAGCGACATAAAGGCTCTAAAGTTCTGCAACTATGAGAGTAATTAGAAGGAGACAATATCAGGTAAGAGTACACTTATCACTTGAGTATGACTAAACACCATTCAATCTAAACCTTAAAGTGGTTAATGCTAAAACATTTTTACACCAAACAATTGCGTTGGAAGTGGAACACATGTGCAAGCATTCTGTATGGACTAGAGAGGAGGAGAGGTGGAGGTAAGAGTGCCCCCTGCCTGTCTGTTTCGGCTGTTCGTGGCGCTGTGGGCTACTTCTGTGTGCTGACCTGTGCTGACCTCTGGCTCTGCACCGTGCTTGTGTGCCTCTGCTTTTGACTTTACCTGCTTTAGCGGCTGGAGGAGATGTACCTCTGGCGCCGCAAGTCTCCCCGAGAAGTGTAGATATGTAAGACAGGTTTTCAAGTTTGCGATGTACACCCGAGGGGGGAGTCCTACACATCGTCCCATCATGGAGCTGTAAGGTTTGACGCATCCAAACCGATGTAGAACAAAAAGTGTGTTCGCAAGACAGTACTTGGACTGTACAACCAATGAAAAAAATCTTCTGCATTTGATCCAGCCATCCTTCAATGTCATTTGGGCAAAATGTCAGCAGCAGTGACTGCTATGGACCCATCGCCAGATCTTAGTCATGGTCTAACGGCCCGTTTAGGTGCATGCGTTAATGAGGGAAACCGGAGCACCTACAGGAAAACCACCTATAAACACAGGGTCGAACACGTTATTTTCCACATGCAGGCGCGTGTCAGCCGAATGGCTCTTTCACCCGCTTTGTCGAGCTTTTCCATAACAAAGGCCAGTGCCAAACCGGTCTGACCAGGTATAGGTTTTGGGACCGACCTCTGGCTGTGGCCAAAGCGCGCTAGCCCATGTCTGATGTGGCGTGAACAGACTGCTGGCCTCTGATTGGCAGCGAGAGAGTGGACAGCCCTCACTATTGACACGCAGGTCATATGGATTTAATCATACCTGTCGCTATGGGAGCCCATAGCGTAGTCAGCATGATATGCAGGTATACGCCATATAACCACTAGAAGGCCTTCAGATTTACCGTATAACCACCACAAATTGTGCAAAGAAACGTATCACTAATTTGCGCAGTGTTATTTTTGGACTTTGGGCAAATTAGCAGTTTTGCTTTAACACTAAAAAACAATGTTTCTGGTTTGTCCAATGCAGTGGTTATGTCCATATCAAATAAACTAATAATAATAATAATAGAGACCAGCCCAAACTAGTAGCTATTTCCTCCCCTGAAACCGAGAGGGGACATTTCATCCCTCTCTGTCTCTTTCTCTGTCTCTTTCTCTCTCTCTACAGAAACCGTTCCCTCTCTCTTGCGCTTGTGCGTAATTTCTCCCGTGTTGTCTGCTCACAAAATAAAACCCGACCGGAGAATAGCTGATAACGATAGAGGCTTATTAACAGTCGCGTATGTCTCACGCTCCGCTCAACGTCTCCCTGTCATAGACACTTTCCCTGTTCATCCCCCACTTAGTCCACCATGTCGGACCCTTTAGGATTTCTCCATTTCTTCGTCCCTCTGCAGCGGCTCGTGAGCATCTTTGGACAAAGGTAGTGACAGGTGCGGGCTGGTAACAAGCAATCTGTATTTGACTACAAAGCGCTGAAGTCAGTGGAAAAAAAAACGCGTTTGTTAGAATTTTGCGTTTTACTGCTGAAGACTGAAAAGTGGATGCGCCCACAGCACTGACCGAGCCACGCGCTCTCCTGTTTATTCTCGTTTCTCCCACTGGGTTTTTGAGTTTTTCCTTGCCGTGCTGGAGAGTCTAAGGACAGGGGACACCTGAGCTGCTCGTCGCCACCCACTGCTGACGCTTATTTGGACATTATGTTTGCCTGGATATTTGATTCACCGGAACTTTACATTGTCTTATTTACTGTTCTGTTTTATTGCCTTAATGTTTGTTACAGCCCTATGAGGCAACTCCTGTTGTGATATTGGGCTATACAAAACCATTGATTGATTGATTGATTGATTGATTCAAAACATGGTCCAAAAACAGTGTGTATGTCTAGTAATTGTGCCCCCTCGTGGATTTCATATGCCCCCCTTAAGACTGACGTCTGGCGAAATGACTGGATTTAATATTTCACAACACCATACCGCTGTGCTAAAAGTGGATTTTTGCCGATAATAGCATTTAGCCGCTGTTAGCGCAGCTTCAGCTGGTGTTAACATAACATTTGCATGTAGCTTACCTTCATAGTTCGTAGTTTAGCAGTTTTTTCTTTTCTGTTTTAATACAGCTTGGCTCCTCTGAATGATTCCATAACTCCCACCAGATGACAGCATTTGTCCACATTTGTTCTCATCACGACTTACAAAACATTTAATGACGATCTGTACAGCGTGCTCCTCTGTATGGGCGCTGCCCACAACAAATGCGAGTGTGTGTGTGGTGGAAACAGAAAGATCTGCAGGGTAGTGTCGATACGTGCACGTAGATGGTCCATGTGGCCCGGGAATGGAATCAGAGATGTCCCTGAGCACTAACTCTACTCAGCACTGTGCCACCAATTAGTTTTATGTGAGTCCTTTGGAATGGTGTAAAAGGTCACTTGTTGTACCAATGTTTTTATTATTATATTATTTGTGCCATTTTTACTAGAAAAAAAAAAAGATCACATTTTATGTACAGTAATTGTACACGATTGTTGCCATCTGGTTTAGCAAAAAAATTGTACAACTACCATACGCAGTTGTTTGGACCATTGTAAGACATTGTAGCATTACAAAGGTCCAACGCTGTGGAACTGTCATGGCAGCCTCGCCTGGTGTCCATGGCTGTGTCCGAATGTCCACACTATTCCCTAACCCCTCATTCACTACATAGGCCCGCACTATATAGTAGACTATATAGTCCACTGATTCTGTTGGCAATTCGGACAGAAGCCCACTACTTTCTCCGAGCTGCGTGACGTCAGGCGCGCTGCGGCGTGCAGATTTTTTTTCCTCTTTTTTTTCTGAATTTATTTATTGTTACAAACGTTTATTTTATGAAACAGAATGACAGTTTTGGCACCTTTTACAGGCGTTTTATTTGACATTTAAATTAAAATTAAAACTATCATATAGAAAAAAAAAACACTCCAGCGTCAGCTCAAAGACGTGCAGAAAGCAGGTCAGAGCCCGGTGTCCGAAGCGCCGGTAGAATGAGTGCACTACATCTGCTAAAAGTTCGCTAAACTCCGGAAAAAAAAATATTTCTGCGATAAAGATCAACCAAACTCATGAAACGGTGGACTATTTATGGAGTCAGATATATTTAACATGGATTTTACATGAATGGCTTGGATTATTTGAGAGGAAGCTATCGGTCATTTAACAGCTCGAGCTAAAGGTAAGCAGCTAACGCTAGCATTTTTCACCGTAACCGTTTATATTTAAGTCATTTATTCATGATAAATACGCAACACACGATTGAAACAGCTGATTTCATTCCGTCGTGTTGTTTAGTTCAAAGACCTGTCGCTGTCAGGCATTCTTCTCCGACTCTCGCAATGCATTGTGGGCTATATTGACCCGTTTAGTGACCGCTGATGCTCACTACTTTTCAGAATGCATTGTGGGAAATTTTGAGTGCACTACTTTTTTCTCTCTGGACATTCGGACACCCCTACAAAATGGCGTGATCACTATATAGTGCACTATATAGGGAATAGTGTGTACATTCGGACACAGCCCATCTCTCCCTTTGTTTCCCCTCCCCTTGTATGTCTGTCTGTTCCCTCCTACTTGGGTGTGGCATCTCCAGAACTCACCTGACAGCAATCTCCAGCAATCAGCCTCCCTACCGGTATAAGAAGAGCAGCTCTACAGCCACTCCTCGCCAGTTGGTTAAACTACTCTAACTGTTAGTGACAGCACTTGGCGCTTGTTATTGGGGCAGATTCCGAAACTGTTAAATTGGTAAGAGGTCTTACGCCAAACCGGATGTGCGTCACGTCCGCCATGACAAGAAGCATCCGAATTGGGCTGTCGGTTAGGAAGGAGTTTGGAAAAGGAGCCTCCATGCTAACTATCATAGCCACTTTAGCGTTGGGATTTCTGATGCTACCTCACTGACGATTAGGAGCCATGTGCCATCCCGTAAGCCACCGTGCCGCATGCCCGCACCCCTCGCCCCCACCCTGGAGTGGCAACCACTGTTGATTGACAGGTGCACAATTATTTTACAAAAATATATGAGATTCTGCACAAGCCAAAGTTTATAAAAGTGACAAAATACATGTTAGAGTCACCACAGCACAGTCACGTGTCAGTGTTTTAAAGAGCTGCCTCTGTAAATGGCTTAAATAAAGGCAGTTTGTGCTTTTGCTTTCATTAGTAACTTAAGTCACATGGCTAATTTGCATACTGTAGCTTTATGAAACAGATGTTGAGATAAAATAAGGCTAAATGAAAATGTGATGGCTCATTTGGATTTATTTATTTTTTCTCAAATGTCTTTATTTGGACACTATGCTGTTGCATATGCAATACAGTAGGTGGCGGCATGCGCTTTTGTTTGCCTGCCAATATCCTTAAAGGAGAAGAAGAACAGCTGTTGGTGATGTCACTTCCCCTTCCCCTGGGTATGGACGGTCGAATTGGGCAAATGCTGCCGAAGCTCTAGTTCACTAACTGCACAGAGATCTAACAGTTGACCCCATGCAAGGTACTTAGAGGCTACAATTTAATGGTTTCGGATGCAGCCTGGTTTTTTATTTATTTTTGTGCTTATACCTCTTTTCCTATTTGTCCAGGAACGCCTACCTACCTGCCCCTCCGCCTGCTTGCCTACTCACTCACCTGTCAGCTACTTACCTTGACCTACTGGTCCTCTGGTCTTCACATCAAAACTTACCTGTAAAATCAATACATTGTTAATCCTTCCCGGTTGTGTTCTGCTCTTGGGTTCAATCTGGAATCGTGACAGGAACTCATTACAAATGGGAATTAAAACTATTTCGGATTTAAGGTTTGGCTTAAAAAAATTTAAAAAAGATTTCTAAATGGGACTGAATCTGTATGAACGAAAGAATGTGTATGAGTGATTGAAAAAGCTTGATAGAAATGTGTCTTTGTATTTCACTATTGTAAATTGTGTATAAAGGCTTAAACCTGGATGAACATTTGGACTTGCTAGAAGCTCTTTGTGCGTCGCATCAGCTGCAAACCTAGATTATACATATGGATTATATATATGCATTGGGCCTGATTAAAAAAAAAAAAAATGAAAATGGAATAAACTGTTTTGTCTAATGATCTTTTATTCTTTTGGCCCTCACCTAATTTCTCCATGGCCTCTGGTGGTAACATTTGGTGCAATTATGGACCTGAGAAGAAGCCAACTGAATCCCTGTTCTGCCATTTTAGTTCAATCGCATCAAGCAAACAAAGGAGCCCTGGCGGATAGCAGCCCTCCGTATATCTGCAATGTAAAGCGTCTTTGAGTGTCCAGAAAAGCGCTATATAAAACTGATGCATTATTATTATTATATCTCCGGTAGTATAGGCCAATATAGTGGCTCATCTGCATTCATGGCACACAGCTGCGCCCATAAAAACGACATAGGCGACATGTTATATAACGGTCTTTTTTAAGTGATAATGTACTGAGTGGGTATATTTATATGGACGACAGTGTATGTGACGGTAAAAGGGCAAGACTTAATGCACCAACGCATCCGTGTGACTGGCTGGAATTATAGCGTCATGGGTTTGGTGCACATCGTCGGTGAAGTGAAAGACAACATTCTGGAGCCTTTTACGCTCCACTACGCAAGAGAATAAATCCCAAGCACCACCGTCCCCAGTACACACACACACACAAACAATATTTAGTTCAGGAAAGTTGCTGACAAGTGCAAAGCCATCTAAGCGTTTGATCCTGTTTGCTGCTGAGAAAATTGTGGGGAAATCTATTTTTCCAATCTGAGGGATGATTGTGTGGTGAGGTGTTATCTGTACAGGGGCACGGTGGCGCAATCTAAAGCTGAGCAAAGGCATGTCGTACATCGGGGACTGTTAGTTGAAATGACAGCTAACGCCATGTAGGCACTGCAAGAAACTAAAACATATCACAATAAAGCTGATGTTCTCCATCTGACATTTTAACCTTTTATTGCTCCTAATTATAGGCTATATTGGTATCACAAGAAGTATTGTGATATTGCGCAGCTCCGTCCATTCTCAAAATTGGTGTGGACCTGAATAGCAGGGCTTTAGAAGCACAGTGAAGACTGTTTTGTACAAAAACATGTACAATAGGCCGGGATGAATGATGTGAGTGAGTGGTTGGTGGTGGTCGGAGGGGCCGATGGCGCAGATTGGCTGCCTCGCTTCCGTCAGTCTACCCCAGGGCAGCTGTGGCTACAATAGTAGCTTACCACCACCAAGTATGGAATGAATAAATAGTGCAATGTAAAGCGTCTTTGAGTGTCCAGAAAAGCGCTATATAAAACCTATGCATTATTATTATTATTATTAGGTGGTCTGTGATGGACAAAGAGGTCCTTGTCCTGAGAAAACGGACACATGCAAAACCGAACCTGTTTGAAGAGTTAGCTGTGTGCCTGGAATAGTGGATATGACTGATCTTTGACTATGAATGAGGTTATCGAAGTAAAGGACAACTGATATCAAATTTGGCCTTGATACAACTAAAGGTAATGGAATTCAACCAAGGCAAGTAAAGTGCCCTGGTGTAATGGAAAATCTCACCCAACCGATGGGAAAGAAATTACACGTGGACAAAATTCTCAGGACTTGCTAAGAGTATAAATATTGTTACAACGCAAGAGTAACTTGGCGCATTAGGTATATACAGTGGCTCTCGAAAGTACTAATACACCTTGAACTTTTGCACATTTTGTCATGTTTACAACCCTAAACGTAAAGATTTTATTAAGAATTTTTTTACTGAAAGTTTACACATAAGTGACAGACAACTGTGAAGTGAAAGCAAAATGATACATGATATTTTTTAATATTAAAATATAAAAGTGAAAAGTGGGGCATGCATAAGTATTCATACAGCATGAATTAATACTTTGTGGAACCCCTTTTTTCTGAACAGCAGTTTTCAGGTCTTTCCACAGATTTTCAATAGGATTTAGGTCAGGACTTTGACTGGGCCATTCTAACACATTAATATGTTTGTTTCTAAACCATTCCATTGTAGATTTAGCTTTGTGTTTAGGGTCATTGTCCTGCTGGAAGGTGAATCTCCGCCCCAGCCTCAATTCTCTTGCTGACTCCAGCAGGTTTTCCTCCAAAATGTCTCTGTATTTGGCTCCATCCATCTTCCCAACTATTCTTACAATCTTCCCAGTCCCTGCTGAGGAAAAGCAGCCCCATAGCATGATGCTCCCCCCACCATATTTGACACTGGGGATAGTGCACTCAGGACGATGAGCAGTGTTCGGTTTGTCCCATACATAACGTTTTGCATTTGGGTTAGGGTTATGACTTCTAGCAAACTTCAAACGGGATTTCTTATGGCCTCCTTTCAATAATGGTTTTCTTCTTGCCACTCGTCCATAAAGGCCAGATTTGTGTAGAGTACGACTTATAGTTGTGCCATGTACAGATTCCCCCAGCTCAGCGGCAGTACGTCGCAGCTCCTCCAGAGTTATCTTGGGGCACTTGGTTAAATTTCTGACCAGTGCTCTCCTTGTTCGGTCTGTTAGTTTAGGTGGACGGCCGTGTCTTGGTAAGTTCGCAGTGGTGCTATACTCTTTCCATTTCCGAATGATGGATTGAACAGTGCTCCGTGAGATGTTCAAATCTTGGGAAATCTTTGTATAACTTAACGCTGCTTTAAACTTCTCCACAACTTTATCCCTGACCTCTCTGGTGTGCTCCTTGGCCTTCATGATGTTTAATGACCAATACACTCTGACCATAGCTCTGAGGCCCTCACAGAACAGCTGGAATTATACTGAGAGTAGATTACACACAGGTGGCCTCTATTTATGCCCCTCCTGGAGCCGCCACCTTAACGTGGTGGAGGGGTTTGAGCACCCGAATGATCCTGGAGCTCGGTTGTCGGGGGCTTCGTGCCCCTGGTAGGGTCTCCCATGGCAAACAGGTCCTAGGTGACGGGTCAGACAAAGAGCGGTTCAGAAGCCCCTTATGAGAGACCAACAGGCCCGGTTAGAATCGTGAGGCCGTCCTTCTGTGGACCCACCACCTGCAGGAGGAGCCATAGGGGCTGGTGCAATGTGATTTGGGCAGCTCCAACAGCTGCCCCCACGACCCGGCAACGGACAAGTGGAAGAAGATGGATGGATGGATGGATAGTATAGGCTAGTAGATTTTATTAATATATAACTCGGAACGTGGTGCCCAACGTGGCACCCTTAAAATTGTATAAAAGCCCCTTTCTTTCATTCATTTGTCCTCTTGTCTTTCTCCACCTTCCGGTCCGTTGGGCCGCGTGTGTCCAGAGTGTACGTCTCCTGTCAGTGTCGCGGATGGTTGAGGGCTTCATAGCGCACCATCCCATGGCGTCCAAGGCTCTGCTCGGTTGATGGCGGTCCGGGGTCTGCTGGGGTCCTCAAAGCACCGGGCTGGCCAAGGAGCTCTTGTGGGACGCGTGCAACGGTCAAGGCGTTTGGTCACGTCCGCTTTTTGTTCTCCTGCTGCCTTGTTTTGCCCACGGACTTTTATGATATTGGACACAACTATTGTAAAGGACGCAAATATGATCAAATAAATGTCACTTTTGGAACATCTTCTGTCCTCTATTAATGAATGTACCTATGTGCCTTGCAGAGGTCCGGAGGTGTTGTCATTTTTGTTTATTTATTTAAATCATGCATAGACCGTCACTGCTCGTCTTGCCGCAAATGGAAAGTCTATGAGGGCAAGGAACTTCCGGAGCTTGCCCCCATTTCTGTACGGCTTCAGGAAGATGTAGGGCTATAATTAGTCCATTATTAATTTACAGTCTATGACCAGGGGTACATTCATCACAGATTGAGACTCACCGCTCTAAAAGAAATACCAATAGAAGAAATTGCCCAAAAGTATTTTCCAAAGCCAGGATAAAGCAGCCTTATACTGGCAAAGAGATAGAGTCTGCAAAGTAATGACAAAAGTTAGGCCTCAGAAGAGACCCAAGTTTTGCTCATTACTTTTGTGCTCATTTGCTGCTTGGAGCTGCGCAGAGAAGTTGGGAAAAGTACATTGCGAGATTGGAACGAGTCCTTTGTGTAAATTCTAATCAGACTGCGAAAGATACAACCAAAGAGTATATGACAGAATCAGGGCACGCCAAGGCAGCAGGTATACTCGCTTTCTTTTTATTTTGCCTACAAATAGGACATTGTAAAACATTTCCATCCTCTCGGGTGTCACTACTCCAAGGGCATAAGACCTGTGAGGCTTTATTCAAACATCCGCAGTAATAGAATTCGGAACAGCAGACTACGAGGAATTTTCTTCAGTCTCTTCGCCTGTCTGAAGGTAACCTTTTCCCTTGGCATCTTATCTCCAACACTCCTATTTTTGCTTGCCATCCAATTCTGGCGCCCCTCAAAAAAGGACAAAAAGGTTGAGCCCGCCATGAGATGAAAAGTAATCAGACAAGATAGCAGCACATGTAGTAGATCGTTCGGGAATAAATGTTTTCCCTGCCTTGGAAAACAGCCCGGTGAAAGCCAAGTCAACACAAAATAGCCATAATCAAAATTTCCCCGTCAACGCTACAAAGCCAGTGATCAATTGAATAGCTCCGGGTGTCACTGGGTGTTTTGTGAGCCAAGTGGAGTAGCAGGGAAATGGTTTACCGAAGCAAAGGATGCCCTGTGCAGTCAGCAGAAAGTTGACAGGTCATGAATTCTGTGCTCCCTTGGGAGTACGGAGGATGGAAAAAAAAAAAACGGGTGAAGGGGTGAATGATACAGGTTGGTCTGATGGAAAGTGCGTTTTGTAAATGTCAGGGTACATATGCACAATTGAGGCAAAGGAAAGAACATTACTTCAAGTTCCTTAGCATGCTCCAAAATGAAAGAAATCACTGTATGGAGTGAGAGACTGCTGGTCAGGATTTCCAGTAGGATTGGAGTGACCTCTGCAGGCAGTGTGGGGAATGACTTTGAAACGTTATAGTGAAACTATGAAAACAAGCCTTCTTTCAGCTAATGGCAAGTTCGCAAATCCATGGCGCAATGATAAACACACTTTGAGCGCGGAACATGAGCAACAGAATCCAAGAAATACAGATCGTAGCAATTGAGGCGTTGAAGAAGAAATTGCCAGCGGGAACAGAACTTTTCAAAACTTCATGGATGAAGCAAATCGTTGGTTGATTTTCCTGTTAATGATTGCAGTAGGATATAATAAAGGACGAGAAGCTTTCGTCCAAAGCCTATATATAGTGTATATTACTTGTGGGAAGTTCTGGTGATTAGCAATAAAAAAAACAGCCCCAGTCTCCCACATGGACTTTTGAATAGTGACTTATTTTAGATGTTACCAGATGGTTGACTTCTACATCACAGGCAATAACACAAAATTCCTTTGCTCATTTCACTTGCAAATTCGCTGTGATTGCTGACACTTTTCATACTGGCTTACCACGTGAAGTTTAAATTAAAGACAATTTTCTCAAAACCTTGGACACACTCGCAGTTGCATTCGAAATGTTGTCAATGTCAGAGATTTTAAAACAGAATCGCAACGCTTTTCGGCGGAGGAAAGACTTCAAACCAAGACTCAATACGAACTCAATGCTCCCAATACATTTATGTGAGTGTGGTAGTGTCTCCCTCAAGTTTAACTACAGAATAACCGTATAGGCGATTAATAAACACATAGGTTAATGTGGACGACACACTAGGGTCATATAAATTGAGCGCACTGTTATTAAATGTCGACTACTTCTTTACTTATGTTAAGTATTCGCAAATAAATGTATTGGCTACAGTTAGGTGCGACAAGAGTGGTTTCAGTGGTTAATATCACAAACTTATTGCAGTGTCAATAACGTAATCTCAGTTTTTTTTTGTGAGTCTCCGACAAAGCGGTGGGACAATATTGTGTGGCTAGGATCTAATGCACTGGTTATAAACGTGTGGGTCGGAAGTGAAAGGTGGCGTCTGCAGTTTCAGTAGGCTGAGACTTTTCCAGAGAGCATTTGTTTTAACATTTGAAAGTATAAAAACACAACTTGAGACTGTATAAATTACTAGCGCTGAATTGTTTTGATCTTGATTTTGGTTTATTTAATGCGGGGGTAAAAAGATGACATTTGTGCGTATTTGACCTTCACTCAGCGACTGTTAGCATGGCGCCTTTGCTTTTGATCACAGTGGTCTCTGGAACGCCGGAGGATCAATTGTTTTGTAGGTTTTCTGGTGGGAGGGTCCGTCAGCAGGGAAAACGTTCCAAACTATTGATCCTGAAGCGTCCTAGAGACCACCGTGATGGAAAGTAAGGCACCAGCATGGCCAAAAAAAGTTGCATAAGTTTGCATAATGCACCATTAATGCATACATTGACAAAAAAAATACTTAAAGTAACTTTACGTTTTTTTTTTTTACAGATTCAAGCTGCAGTTTAGGAGTTGGAATAAATATTGTTTTTTGGGTCGCAGTTTGTCATGCCATCGTGATTGGTCCCCATGGCTGCATGGCATAACGGTTGCGAACCACTGATCTAAAGTACAACAATGTTGCCATCGTGTGGCTCGAAAGGGTATTCCAAAAAGCTCCAATCAATGATGACCTTTAATTTACTTCAATGATGATGACACCCAAGTACTAAATTGCTTAGATTAACCATGAAAATAGATCTACAGATCATATGTATCTTGATTGTTTAGTATGTTTTGAACTCTGAAGCTGTAGAATTTATGAGGAAGTACAATAAAACAAACACATATTTTCATCTTACATTGATTTTATTGGTATAGTATATTTTCAGATAAAAGCAGATAAAGCATAATAGTCATTAAGAGTGTGAGGCTTTGGGGGCGTGTGTCCAAAGCCACTTGAGAACTGTCTGAGGTGAGTCAACCATCCAGGGGAACCCCTCATCTGAAATGCTACATACGTTTCCATGCCATACCATGTTACAGTGGTGTCTATGAGGAGCCTGTAACATCCATGACAGAGTGAGACTGAGGTAAGCTAGAGTTGGCTAGTGTTGTACTGAGCATTAGAACATCTACATAATGTACATAGAGTCAGAACTGTGTTTGCACAGTTGAGTCTGGAGCTCATCTATACCTTGGCATAGCTTTGGCATTAAGAGGTAACATGGCAACACCCGCAAGGGCGCTTCACAAAGAAATCATGTGTTCATCTTATGAACTCTGTGGAAGTCACTCTCATGGCCTTGGGCCAAATGTAGTCAATCATAGGCAATACAGGGGAGAGTAACTACAGTATTTATAATTCAAGTTTGACCAATCTTGTTTTATGCAGATCTAATTTAAAGAGAGCCCCCACACAGGGGTGCACTCTAGGTTATGTACAGTGCAAATAAGCGCTGATCCATTATAGTGAGTTCACTTTGAAATGCTTTAAGCTTTGCAGTCAATCTTAAGAGCTTTTAAGCTTTAGCTTATTTTCACAACACCAACATAAGGTGCTTTACACTCTAGTCTAAAACACCTGGATTCTATCACATTGGTTTTAGCATTTTTTAAGTAAGAAGTATCTGAGTTCATTAGTCTAGCTTTTCTGGCTTTGCCTAAAATAAAATCAAAGCTATTCACAAGCAGCCGAACACTGCATTCAGTCATAAAATGATCAAATATTCTGAGGCTTGTTCTGCTGATACAAAGAGGTATAAATAAGATACTGTCTATCCCAGTTTGGTTAAACAAAAGTTCATGATATTAGAAGCACACGGTACATTGTATGATCCACTGTTACCTGAGATTGCAGTTGACCCTCAGGACTTGGGCAGATTTGACACTCGTTTGATCCTCTGAAAGAACCAATCAACTGGTCGAGTTATGAGTCACAGAAAATCCCAACACCACATATTCACACAATCCGTCATGATGAAGTATCCCTTTGTCATCAAAGCACCTGACCTGCAGGCTCAGCAAACAGCCGCTGTGGAAAACTCAGGAAGCCATAAGAAAAGAATAAAACAGCTTAAATGGGCGAGGTATCTTTACATAATCGTCCCACTAAGATTGTAGGCTGATTAATACCATCTTGAACTGCACTATATACCGATATAGAGATACATGTATACTGTATATTGCCGTAAATATAAGCAGGATTACTGTTGATAAATACGGGGGCCTCTTCACCATCAGAGGCACCTCAGCAAGCTTCAGCACCCGTCTCCCTTTGAATACCGGGTGTCACAGTGCACCCAAAAGGCTCATTGTGGCTGGACACATCTATAGTTTGCTTGTTACATTTGATTAAACATGATTGTGCCGATCCACCAGCTTTGGTCACTCTTCATCCACAGTCTCCCGTTTTGAGTCGTCGTCCTTCTGCTCCTGCAGCTGAGGGGTGGGGCTTGGCAGACATGACCCCTCTGTCAGCGCAGACTCCTGCTGGTCCCCCATCCTCTGGGTTGAGCCATCTTCCTATGGGACACAAAGCACACACACACATTTGTTAAACTGGGGACCAGCGCAGGTCTTGGGGAAGAACTGCCTTTTGTTGTTAGTTTATCGTAATTACAACAACCATTACAATACAACAACCCAAATACTGGAACACTGCCGAGGTCTAATCTAAAGCGTTAGGAGGTTTTATACATAAATAATAAACCCCATAGAAACATTTACAATTGAGTTCAATGTTTGCAAAACCTACTAGATAACATACATATTTATAGCATTTGCGATTTTCCATGTGCAAACGTTAAAAGGGACATTTTGATTGCATCTTGCAGGTCCAGCTGGAGCTGCACTGTGATACACCTGAGTGGTGTTGTTATATAGACTAAGCATTCGTCCTCCTGTCTGCAGTGAACAGATAACAGCTGGTCCAGCTTTAGGCAGCTGCCCCACTGACTCTGTGTAATTTATCCATTTGTGCTGTAGAAACTGTGGCTGCCCTATCATCACCCACTAAATACAATTATGCAATTTACCACACAAACAGATGCTTCACAAAGTATTAAATGCCCCTTTCACACCAGTCATATATCATTTAGCTTTGATTTATAGAAGGACAAAACATCTAATTAATGAGTACTTAAAAAATCTTAGTGATGAGAGCAACCTACAATACCAACAATACTGATACTACTCGGTGACATGCAGAAAGACTTTGGTCGCAAGAATATGGGCTGTGTAATAGACTGCCATCTCACTCTAACCAGGCACATTGGTAATGGTACACCAGCTCCATTATGAAACTAAAAACGTACTCTGTCCCCACGGCTCTGTAATATTCCAGATATTGTAACAATATGCTTGTCGAGTTCGTGTCGTCACTTACATGACTGACTTGCTCTATGAAGCGATGGTTCACCTGATCGGCAAACTCGTGCATCTCCACCTCCTCTCCGTTGGAATGGCAGCTGGGGCTTGGCACCTCGATTCCATGGCTTTCCAGAATGGCAGCTTCTAGTTGTATCAGAGAATACATAAATCAAATGATGTGATGATGAAGACTTTAAACCACAACAGTATTATTGCGTTTAGAGGTGTTCACCGATATTAGCTCTCCTCTTCATCTCCTTTCGTCGGTTGGCAAACCAGTTGTAAACCTTCAGTGCAGTCACACGCTCGAACTCTGACAGTTTACAGCCTGGGAATGCAAATAAAATGTAATTTATTCTTACAATAACTCTGTCATTGTCGCTGCATTTCATTTTCATTGAACTAATATATAAAGCATTCCTCATTATATCGAGCACTTATTTTTATCTTCTACAAACATCAAAAGCGACATCATCTTTGAAATGTAAAAAACACTTTTTCTAAAACTAAATAGAAAACTCAGTCACTGTAAACTAAACTCTGTCCATCAATCAAAAATGGAAAAGGAAAATATGAATAGTTACACATTCATCAAAGCTCATGCATCCATTTATCCATGCAAGGCTTAGGGTTGGGTTTAGGGATACTCGCCACATTTATAGGCAGACTAAATCCTTCACAGACTAACCCTAACCCACCTTGCGAGTTGCATTGTCTGTACCTGGTTTCTGGATGACCGAATTACATGCGCTGGCAATCTCCTCGCGCTTGGCCTCGTCTGGGTACTGGTTCTCGATGAAGAAACTGGAAGGAAATAACATCCCGAAGCTGTGCATTACACGGCATCACACTGCAAAGCAACTGATCAGCACAGTGCAATAATTTAGGAGATAATCATTACAGCCTTATTTTACGCATGATTACCTTCAAAAAGTTCAGATCAAACATAATTTCATTTATACAGTTGGAAGCCAGATTAAGAAGTGAATAGAAGAGTTGTTTGATTCCTAGATTTTAATACATCGAGTCAGTAAGTCTCAAGTAGGAAGGACATTGCTTAATCCAGGTGAAATGCAGCCCTTTTTTATTTTTTGCTTGCGTCCTGCTTTGGAACATCTCTTGGGGCTAAAAAAGGCGGATTATCTCGCATTACAAAACACGGCGGGATCAATTTCTCTGAGCCTCGTCACCCTCTGCGGCGTCCTCTCCTGTCCACGGCATCTTAACCTCCGCCGTTCTTGTCCTTGAGCCTAAACTAGCTCGCAAGGATCGGCACTGCAGAGGAGTTGCGTAATCCGGAGAGAGCCAGAGAGTGTTGTCGTCTGCAGCCCTTATTATTGTGAGTGCTCCTTGTACTTACAGCAGGCGTGTAATAGAGAAATCAATTGGACACAGAGGGGAAGGAGCTGTACAGGAATGTCTGCCTCTCTACTTTTCTGCATTCTCCCGGGGCGGCTCTCGCCTCTGTCTGGCGCAAATAGTGTGGTACGGGCAAACACACGGCACTCTGTAATTACCTTTACACTCCGCAGCTACAGCTTTAAATAACTGGGGAAAAGACTAAAGGACACTGCACCTGGGACGCTTATTAAAACTGACACCGGCATGTTTTATGGAGCTTGGCTGCTCCGACTAAAAGCCTTCATTATAATACTGTAAGAAGGACCACATAACAGAATCCTGATTTCCAGAAGATGATTTTTCTTGATGTCCAAACTAAATCGACACTGTACATCATATGGTTTACAGACTTGTAAACATCTCTCTACAGTCAGCAAAAAGGCTAAACATTAACTCATCCGTAACTGTCCAAAAGCATTTCGAGCATCCCAATTCATCACGAGGTTATACTTTTCAGACGGTTTTACCAGCACTGTAATACAATATCAACTAGCCTGCATAAGACATACCTCTCCATGATGGATTGGCACTCTTTCCTCCAGGTGAACCGGCTTCCTCTGCGCAACCTCAAGGGGCCGCCCACTATCCCCGTCCGGTCACCAGACACGATGCCCGTCCTCCACTCGGGCTCCTCTTTCACCATAGAGCGCATGGACAACGTGGCCCCTAAAACAAATACATGAAAAGAAGTCTCATCAATATCTGGACAAGAACATACATCTGTGCCTTTCATTGACTGGCCTCCCTGATACACACTTAGGGGGTCACTTATCAAGAGTGGTGCTCAATAGCAGGGGAAAGTATATAGCTGTTTTGGGGCATGTTGCACCTAATTTACATTTTGAAGTCGAAGTTTTAGGGCCCCAAATCAGATATGCAAATGAGACAATGCTGTGCGAGTTAAAAATGCACAAAAGACAATTTGATCCACTTTTGCACGTGCTACTTGCTACTCATCCAGTTCATTTAGAAACCTTAATGTTGGGAGTTCCAAATGGTGTGAATAATATTTCAATCTTGTAGGCTATACAGTACATAGGTATTATGTGCGATCATACTGGGCAGAGGTTGGTGGAGTAGCCAAAATATTTACTTAGAGTAATATTTCTATCTGAAAAACAAAATATACAATAATGGAAAAATCCTACTCCAAGATCTTCAGTTACTCAAGTGCCTGTACTCAGTAAATGCAGCTACCCGCCTCTGACGCTGTTACCTGTCTGGGCCTGTGAGGCAGCAGCGGCGGCGGCGGCGGTGTACCAGGGCAGCAGGTGCATCAGCAGCTCCCTCTGCCTGCTCCACACGGGGTTGGAGTTGGGGTTGAGGGTAGTGTTAGGGTTGGGGAGGAGCTGGGGGGTGCTGACACTTGCCCCGTCTCTGTCCCCTCCCCTGCCCCGGGCCACGGGGCTCACGCTGTGCTGGTTTTCACTCCACCTCAGGCCTTTCGATCAGGACAAAACCAACAGTCAGGCATTGGGCTTTGGAAGTTTATATACCAAATGAAATAAATTGAATAGAGCCAACTCCTGTAGACCCACCAATAAGCTCGATTTGGTGCATTGAATCCTGTCAGTTTGCCCAAATATTTAGCATTAATAACTGCTTGAGGCAGGTCAAGAGGAGTCGAGATTAAAAGCAAAGCACGTGTCCGCTTTGGATTGCAAGGAGACGATTGTTGTTAGTATTACAGTTAAAAGCCTGATTGTTAGCCATGTAGGAATGAAAACCAGCACAAGAGGACCTCCAGCTTTAGATATTGCTGATGCCCCTGGAAGCTAGCGCAAAGCGTGTGGGTGCAAGGCCATAAAACAAAGAGAATGGCAGGTGGTTCAACTGCAGATTTGAACAGGCATTGCTATATGTCACATCTAACTATATCTTTTATAAATCCAAACCATTTTTAGGTATCTTTTTCATCAATAAAACCACACGACAAAAACATATGCTTATGTTTTCTTCTATTCATCGGGAGACATCTAACCTTCACCCTACATGTCTATATCCTTGACATCAACAAAACCCATAATGTTACCGAAGTAACAGTCAAATCACATCCACCTGCTAGTTTCAGGCCCAAAACCAGGAGCCTTAAATCTATTGATTCACATCTCCCTGCCTTTATAATTTGTTTTGTTCCTTTGAAATGATAGAATCCTCCCCGAGTCCTTGCCTGACCTCTGTCCACATGATCGGATGAAGTTAGCACAGTGAAGTGGGGCAGGGGTGGGTGTTTACCATGCGGGAGATGAAGATAAAAACAGAGGTGCAGATGTGAGGCGGTTGGTTAGCAAGCCAGTGGTTCACGTTTGACAGAAAACATCAGCTTTGTTCAGATCTATCTTTAACCTCACATTCAACCTTGTGCTCTTAATGCGTTTTCCACTGTGATTACTCTGCCTCGTGCCTCCGGTGCCATTCATCAGGCCTGTTATCTGATCTTCCTCTGGCTCTGTGGAGACAGGCTGCTCTCACCTGGGTTGTTCCTCTCCAGCAGGTACCAGCGGTAGAATGCTCTGCGCTTGGAGTCGCTCATCTCCAGACCCTGCTGCAGAAGCCACTGGGAGATGTAACTCTGACTTATTCCTGTTAATAAAGAAGGCAGCTTTATATATATATATATATTTATTTTTTTAATTCTTTGTATTTTTTTAATTCAAGTTATCCAATATCAGTAAACTGTAAAGAAAGCTCTTTTGAGGGACCATTAGAAAATAATTGAATTGATTTATATTTAATGTTTTTTTTAAAAGGACCTTAAACTCGGGGGCAATTTTTCTCCAGGGATAAAAGTGCAAAGGGAATCATATCAATCATAGGGATTCATGAGCTTACATACAATGGATCAATTTATATGAACCAAATCTACTATATGTATAGTCATAGAAGGCTGCTTTACAACTGACCATAATAGGACACAAAAGTTGCAGCAATAACAAAACAGTTTTAAAAAACTACTGATTAAAAATGTTTCTTCTTAGTATTTATTAAAATGAAAGCAAAAAATAATAATGTTCTGCGCATTGGCGGCGCTCACTTTTGTTGTATTTGCAATAAAATGTGTGCACATGGCGAGTGTGTCACTTTGACATTCAGTATAAATGTGATTTACTGTATCAGCTGAAAAGTGCAACGGTTCATTATGAGAATGAGACAAATTAGATTGTGGCGGCTTGTACCAAACACTGCAGTGATCTGAACAGAATACTATAGTCTCTCTGAAACAAAAGAACACCATTCTTTCTCAGTCATAGTCACATCAGCCACTATAGAGTACACCACAAGGTAGGTATATAGCATGGTTTGCTTTGGACAAAATTACTAGAACCATTTCTGTTAGTATTTGTTTTTTGGGGTTAAGGATTCTAATAACAATCCTTGATTTGTTTAGTTTAGTTTAGTTTATTTGTTTATTTGAGCAATACACATTGTGCTCAAAAGGAGTGGGCTGAAGCAAAAAGCTTATGAGCCCCCACCCCCAAGTGCAATAAAATAAAAAAAAGAACATTTCAAAACATTTCAAGCAGCTACATTCATACAGACCAACTTACAACAAACAACAAAAATATATAAACTCTTTATATAATTAATTGAAACAACGCACAGCTACAACAACAATCTAGTTTCATATACGATGTCTAGAACAAAGCAAGTCATTTGTTAACATGGGATGATATTCACCTATTACTTACATTGCTTACGTACTCACCAGTCACTTGTCCTACTATTGCCTGAGAGATTCTGCGGTTGTTGAGGAAGGCTTTGATTTCCTCCTTCACCAGGTTGCTGTCCCTTCTGTAAAACAAGTGCACCATGCTTGTCAGAGGACTGCATTACGATGTAGTTACAATCCCCCCTCTCTGCTCTCTGCCGCCTTGCGTTGTGCCTGCCTGTCCCTAAACTCTCGACCTGAATTAACTCGATTACAATTCTGGAGTAGCCGCTCGGGACGTTTACCATCATTAGCCGCTGTTCTAAAAGTCTCATTTTCTCAGTGGCACATCTAGCGCCGCCGAGTCATCCTTACCTCATATACTCCTCCACTTTCTCCTCGAGGTCCCAGTCGTCCTCTCCCACCACGTCGTAGCTAAATGACCTTTGAACCGCCACCGCTGGGGGGTACAGTGGCGGGGGTGAGGCCTCGTAACTGTTGCTGGGAGACAACGCTGCTCCGTCGAGGCCAGAGGTTTGCGTGGTAGCCGAGGCCAGTGACAGCGAGGACGCAGAGGAGGATGAAGACGTGTTATGGGCGCCGTTGTTGTTGCTGTTGTTTTGGGAGGGGGCAGAGTTAGCGGCACAGTGGGCGGGGCGAGTGTCGGGATCCAGACGCTCCAGAGACTCCAGGGCGTGGATGATCTGGGGTTTGGTCATCCCGGACAGACGGAGGCGCTGCAGCAGGTCGATCTGTTCGATGGTGTAGCGCGGCTCGCCTTCACAGCATTCCATTCTGGGATCTGGGAATAGGACACAGGAAATTCAAGGTGGTCTGTGCAGTCATGGGGGACTTTATTTTTGTTCAGCTTTTAACTAAAAAACCTCCAGTAACGCAATAATCTATTCTTCTTAGTTTTTAGCGTCCTACATATAATTGTCCAATAACCATATTATATTATTATTATTAATAGTACTTACTTCATTTGCTAAGTTAGACTTTTCTCTACTTCAAGAAACAGTTACACAACTATTTCTTTTCTTTTTGAACTTGTTTGTATCAGCTCCCAGTTGTTCAAAAAAGTTTCTCACGCCTATACAGGGTTTGTTTTAGAATGATGATGACGAGGCTTCGTCAGCAATAATCTTGACCTTGTTGACATAATAATGCCATGATAGTTCTTGTCTAGACTTAAAAGAATCTGAACTGTACACACTGACCAATACATCAGACATTTATAAAATACTACTTGATAAATAAAGATGCAAGTATAGATTAAATTCCCACTGTCGGGCTTTTTCATCCTGAAGATGCTCTGAAAGCCGAGGCTATTGAATATTATTTACGGTTAGGCTATGTGTTAATAAAAGAGGTTTATGGAACTGGCTGCATTCTCCTCTGTAGAAGTTCATTTGGAAACCTGGCATCTATTCAAACGCTTGGCACAAACTGTAACCTTGCTTGATTTGTCCAGGGTGAAATACGGAGCGATGACACTGGCATATTAAAACTAAAACCTCCAAGCAATCTCATACTTACCTGCCCATTTATCTAATTAAGCCAGAATCTGATTAAAAAGTGTCATGTCATGATTATTTTTTTTTAAGATCAGTAAGTTGAAGATCTCCCAGGCTTATATTAAGATAACTGCTAGGCCTATACTTCACCCCAGAACTCTGCATAATTGACAGCTCAAGTAGCTGAAATACATAATAGCATCCAAAATAATCTAGAACTCGTTGGAATCGAAACAAAAGTATCATTGACTCTTGTAATAACGCATGTGAAAGCAGAGTCCCGTCCAGTTACCTGCGGGAGGGGGTGACACGGAGAGGCGGCCCGGGAGTGGCTCGGTGCGTGGGGTCGCAACGGGGACACTCCACTGTCGCATGGCTCAGCGGAGCGCGTCTCTCCAGACCTGCGTTGGAAAAGACACACAGCACTCAGCAGCAGTGACCTGTGGTTCAGACAACGTCCCGTAGCATCCCTACAGGCACAAAGTTGCGGCACAACCCCGGTAACAGCCTGTACGGGATCGGCTAAAAGCGCAACTCTGTCTGCAGCTGCTGAGCTGGGAAGGTTTTGTCAAGTTATCCACTACAAAGCGAAGACGGAAATGCTGGACCACAATAGAGCAAGCGCCAGTTCGCAGAAATAACAACATGAAATAATTGGCTATGACCTCTGTGTTTTTCAAACCAATACGAACACATGTGAACTGCAAGATGTCATTTCTACTTTGACTGCATTTGTTATCGACTGTTTACAAAGAGCAAATTGCAGTCACACGACACTTTTATTTTTAAGGTTCTGTCGGTTTCCGATTTCGGATGTCTTCCTCTGACTTTTTGTTTAGTCTGGTGTTGGCTAATATCTTAACTTCTACATCATGCAGTGGGTCAGTGCTCTGATGTGCGCGTGTTTGGATAGGTGTGTCTTAAATGGCGTGCACAATGTTAGCGATGGCATGTGCGTTACTAAAAAACTGTAAGGACAGCGCCATTATGCTAACTTCTTAGCCCGGAGGATGCATGGGTGGATTGCGCTAGCAAAGCAGCTAATAGCAATGTCCCATCGCGGAGGTCTTACCTCCAGTAGATGAGGAGAGAAAGCTGCAGCCAGCTGTGGACAGATGAGGCCAATAACTGCGGGTAAAGTATACTGTGTGCTTAAAGTTGCCCCTTCAAGAGCAGAGTTTGGCGCGCACACAAGCTAAACTGTACAGGGTCATGTTGTCTTTGAGCTATGCAGATACAGTATGCAAATGTGGGGAGTCTGTTTCAATTTATGACCCCTCACCCGACACCACTGTAATCGTAGACATTGTAATAATCACAACTTCCGGTTACAGTACAGCCACTGTATGTCGCTGCAAACAAGAGACAACGCAAAAATCATAATTAAATAAGACATGCTTTGATCGATCCATGGCCAAGCCTCCAAGAACTCGTATGCAGTTTTTCTTGACACCATACCCAACATCACCATGACAAATACAATGTACAAAAGTATTGTTTGGACAATCATGTTTTACTTTGACACGCACAGGAAGTGGCCCATGTAATCAATCACACTTGACATTGCAGCACATACAGTACAGTACCAAAAGTGGGCGTACAGTGTCTGGCTTGAATATGCTGGAAAGAACTGCAAATTTACCCTGCTGAGAAAAAGGGGGAGGGGGAACTATTTGGACCATGTGTAAATATGAAGCTCATTTTGCAAAGCATGTTTCTGTAACAGAAAATGCTTAAATGTTGGTTTGGTTTCTCAAAATAATGTATTTAAGTTACTGTAGCCTACTTTTATGTTTACAAACACTGAAAGTTGCAGTGTTTATATATAAAGGTATACAAACACTTTGAGTCTATTATAATTCAGATTTATAATAGACTCAAACCTGATGTTAACTCAAGTATCTTTAATGAAGTCAATAGAGTCAAATTCAATGTTTCATTAGCTCTGCTGGCATTTATTTTTTTCATGCATTTGATGGTCCCGTCTCACAAATAAACTAAACTAAAACCCAGTCACTTTAAAAACTAACAAATACAACTACTTTATGAATAATATTAATAATAATAATGATAATATTCAGGTGTCATCACAATACCAATATTCTACAAAAGCACCAACTCCACTCAAAGTCAATTTTGTTAACGTCAGAAATACCACACTCACAGACGTTGATCAGTGGGGCAGCTCGAATGGATCGCTTAGTTCCTCTGAGAAAAAGTGCATTTAGTCGGACCGCCTTTCCAGTAAGAGCGGCCAAAGACTGATCGCCAGAGACTATATTTACAAAGACTTACAGTTGAAAAATTGCCTTTTGGCTAATTCCGGTGCACTTACAGAAATCTTTATTAATGTGCACTGTCTCTGCCAAACAAATTAATAAATACACTTAGAGATGGATGTGAATTTGCAAGCATTAGTTGTGGTCCAAACTCATTCTTAACATTCTTTACGCAGTTCTATTTTCCAAACTCTTCACAGGTATTATAATCACATTTCACAACTTTCTGGGGGCAATGCTGTCACGTTATTGTAAACGACAACTTGCCTTCTAGTTAATGGCAGATATGGCTTTAAACAAATGTACAAAGTTTACTTTTTTGGATATTTTTTTCTCCCCACAAATGTCTGATTTTGCAACATACTGGTATTGCTATATTCCACTACTAGAAAAATATATCAAGTTTAGGGCCTATTTCTTTTCACATATTTGTGTAAAGTAATCCATTGAAACAAATGTAACATTGATGAACCTTTTTTTTTATTTTTTATAGTACTTTCTACGAGCTGACTGCTTATCCGTTTTACATGTTTGTCTTCTGTGATTACACTTGTCAGTATAATGGAATGTTTGCGTAGCCTATCACAGTACCACCCCTTTAACTTCAAGTGGCGAGAGAGCAGGAATAATAAAGTGTCGTAAGGCTGGAGGTGGGTTTAAGCTACTACTTCTACCACAGTTCTACTCAATTATCAGTTGCGTCTTCCGATACCAGTTGATCACAATGAACTGGGGCTTCCTCGAGGGTCTCCTCAGCGGGGTCAACAAGTACTCCACCGCTTTTGGGCGAATCTGGCTCGCTATTGTGTTCATTTTCAGGCTATTGGTGTTCCTGGTGGCCTGTGAGAAGGTATGGGGAGACGAGCAGAAGGACTTTGACTGCAACACGCGCCAGCCCGGGTGCCACAACGTCTGCTACGACCACTACTTCCCCGTCGCCCACACCCGACTCTGGGCCCTGCAATTGATCTTCGTGACCTGTCCGTCCCTCTTGGTGACCCTCCATGTGAGCTACAGAGAGGAGAGAGAGCGCAAACACAAGCTGAAGCACGGTGAAGATTGTGCCCCTCTGTATAATAACACCGGGAAGAAGCGAGGGGGCCTGTGGTGGACCTACTTCTTGAGCCTGCTGTTTAAGATCACGGTGGATAGCGTTTTCACATATTTGGTGTTCTCCATCTACCGGGCTACATTTTTTCCGCCACTGGTCAAGTGCAGTGAAGATCCCTGTCCCAATGAAGTGGACTGCTACATTGCCAGGTATTTGCATTTTGACATGGTGCTGCTCATGTATATCATCGCAATATTTGAAAGAAGAAAAAAAAATCGATTAATTGCTTTTTGTCCTTTACTTCGCAGGCCTACAGAGAAGAGGATCTTCTTAATCTTCATGGTGGTCACCAGTTTTGTGTGCATTCTCCTCACTCTCCTGGAAGTCCTGTATCTGTGTGGAAAGAGGGCGATGGAGTGCTGTAAAGGTGGGCGTCAGTCCAGGGGAGAGACCTTTATGATGCCTAGGATACCTCTGACAGAGAAGGAGGGCTCTGTGTACAAAGGACCACTCATGGACAAAGTGGAAAATGGAGAAGTGATCAAAGAGGCCTCAGCATCAGCACCTGCCTATAGCGTTGCTGTCTCTTGAGATAGTCAGAGCAGCTGCAAAGTATGTAGATTTGAATTGATGTTTTAAACAGATGTTTTTTGTTTTTTTTATTGAAATATCAACCTTTTAACAATCGAACACTCACTTGAATAAAAGAGTTAAACTACTGGAGTTCTGTATACTTTGTGGTTATTACTTTCTGACATTTAGAATTTCTGATATGAAACCTGGTTACAAAGTTTTAATATATTGCAACTGTACTATATTAATAAACCCTTTTTCTCAAACGTTCTTTCCCTTTTGCTTTGAGACAGTGCTAATCAATTGTGAGGTGAACACATTTTTGCACTCCACACATGGGGAGATCGATCATGCTATTGCAGCGTTCCTTTTCTTTATCCACTCTAAAAGACTATATACCAAATCATTCAGAATATAATGAGGTGTGAGAATCACTCCATCTATGCAATGTTACATAACAATATACAGTATGATAGACAAAACTGACCTGACACATGCACCCCAGAGGGGAATGTAAGGTGGGACAATGTCATTAACACTTTCTTTGACCTTTATTTAACCAGGAAAGTCCCACAGAGATTAAGAGTATCTTTTTCAGGGGAGTCTTGACCCCAGGGAGGAACCTATGTTTAGTGTTAGGGGAAACCGGAGTTACTTTAAAAAAAATTTTTGTTGTTGTTCCATCTGTAATGCAACACTGTAGTGGCATTTGGAAATCATATCTCTCTCTAATGTTTGTATGACGCCCTGTCCACCCTTGGTCACACCAAAATGTATCCGGTACAAATAAAAATCTGTAGAACAATCTGCTCAATATTGACATTTTGATAAAACACCACTCCTAACTTTCAGTCTATCTAAGGCAAGTCATGTCGATTTGAACCATAGAAGCATTACTGGGCAGTGGCTCTTTCATAAAAGTATTAGTGCTGTATCCGTATTAAGTCTACATCTGATTAAGCAGAATGGTATCGATGTCTGACCAAATAAAAGTTAGGTGGTGGCCAATTAAGTCTTTCTAATCTCGAAATCACAGTTGCCTAATTAGACTAATAGCACTTTTCTGGACAAAGTCAAGGGACAGAAAGGTCAACCAGGCCGTGCAGTTTTAAAGCTTGTGATTTTCTTTTATCCAGTATGTTACAAAGTAATCAGGTATATATATAATATATAACTTTAATACTTTAAGTTTAACCTTAAAGTATTAACATATATTATATACTTAATTACATTGTAATCAGGTATATAATATCTATAGTATAGAATAGTATAATAGGCAGTAGCAGTGGACAAAGTGTTTGAGTATTTTCTTTAATCATTGGCAAGTGCAAGGGTATGTCTTGCATTGGGTGTTGGACATTAGCAAATTCTGAACAGGTGCCAGCAGTGGCCACTCCTCCAGGTTATGGTCAACAGTAGCTTTCTGTACACAGTTCATTCAGGACCACGCTGTAAAGTGAGGGGAGCACATTTTTCTTCAAGATCATCATATTTCAGGTAATCATTTGAATCATCTTTTTAATGCTTGTAATTCTACTTTTATCCATTGTTGATTTTTGAGAGTTTAGCATGCATAAAAGCACAAAGCACTTAACCTGGGACAATTTATATTCACTCCATACACAGTGGTGGTAAGCTTTTTCATCTGCTCTTTGGGTAGACTGACAGAAGAGCGTCCGCACCTGGCCACGCTTTGTTCATTCACACATCATTCACCCAGGCCTTTTAAAGGGAAACAGAACATGCAAACTCCACGCAGAAAGGTCCCGTCTGGCCCAAAGATCGAATCCAGAACCTTCTTGTTGTGGAACATGAGCACTAACCTCTTCGCCACCATGCATAGTGGACTCACTATAATATTTATTTTGTAATGACTTTTGTGTGTACCAGCTAAGAAACTGAATCCACCTTTGCCTACAAACATTCCACTCTTCAAAGTATAGGCAGTGTGTGTGTGCATTTACGGAACATAGATTACCATATTTTCATTAACGACAACAAACAAAAACCTTGTTATCTTGTACAAAAACTTGTTATAGTTATAGTTGTTATAGTATAGTTGACCCATCGTTCAATGTATCTGGAAGCGTGACTTCAGGGAAGCAGCTCAATCTTGACTGAGCAGGGTCTTGGTCAAGTTTACCCAACAAGAAAAAACAGCACACACATGGGAACCCCATTAGAATACATACAAATAAAGGCAGTGTACGCATTTATTTGATTTGATTTTTTTAGTAATACTGAATACTGTGTTCTCCCTTTACCTTTTAGGACATCAAGTGTATTTGCAGAACCTAAATGGATTGGAAATTTCTTGAAGGTCTTCTCAGCGGAGTCAACAAGTACTCCACAGCTTTCGGGCGCATATGGCTGTCGGTGGTGTTCGTCTTCCGTGTGCTGGTCTTTGTGGTGGCTGCGGAAAGAGTATGGAGCGATGACCAGGGCCATTTTGACTGTAATACACGGCAGCCCGGTTGCACCAACATCTGCTACGACTTCTACTTCCCCATCTCCCATATCCGTCTATGGGCCCTCCAGCTCATTTTCGTCACCTGCCCCACCTTCATGGTGGTACTCCACGTGGCGTACAGAGAAGACCGGGAACGCAGATACAAAGCCAAGCACGGAGAGAATACGCGCCTTTACACTAACACTGGACAAAAGCACGGTGGCCTGTGGTGGACATACTTGATGAGTTTGTTCATGAAGACGACGTTCGAGGTCCTGTTCCTCTACGCGCTTCACTATATCTACGACAGCTTTCGGTTGCCCCGGAAGGTCCAATGTGACGTCAGCCCGTGTCCAAATCTGGTCAACTGTTATATTTCTAGACCAACAGAGAAAACGGTGTTCACGTATTTTATGGTGGGTGCTTCTGTAGTGTGTATCATTCTGAACATCTGTGAGATTTTCTACCTGATCGCAGCACGGGTCGTGACCATGAAGCAACGCAGAAGTGCCCACACAAAGAAGTGTAACAAGATAATAGATTAAGGGCGTGGCCACCAATGGGCCAGACGGGAAAGCCTAAAAATTAAAACGAGTGTCCAGGGACGTTTTGTTGTTCCTTTGTTTACCTATAGAAACAGGACTTGGAGTTTGTGTTTCATTAAAAAAGTGATATTTTCAATGTGCATCTGTGTAGTCAATCGTCTCATGTATACAAAACAACAATAAAATTCCTAACCTTCCAAATGTTCTTCTATTTATTTGGTCTAAAATAAAGATATGAGTATACTTTATTTTGTTCTATTTTGTGGCATCAATTTGTCCAGGTGCAGTTGTTCTCAAAAACTCAGAGGTCAGAGGGTCAGGCCACAACAGATAAGTGAGCGAATTAAAAGGTAAAATATTATCAACGACTAAGAGAGAGCAACATGCACAGAAAGATTTCCATATTGTTTTTGTTTGTTTGAAATAAACGCTGATTGGCCATTATTGGGAACTTTTGGGGGGGAAAGGAATGAACATGTGGCAAAATTTCTAAAACGAAACGACAATGCGAGGTCAAAAAAATCCATTTAGATGAATGAAGAAAAAGACATTCTTTTTTATTTCTTTTTTTCTGGTGGTGTTCTGGTTTTTGCTGGTGTTCTTCAAGAATCCAGGTACAACATTTGAAGCATTAAAAAGGAGGTGATCCGAGGCACTCTGACTAGCATACAAATCCTTTAATAATACAGGGACATCACTTATTTAGATGAGTTTTGTAGGTCTTAGCTTTCAAATGAGACGTTACACTGGCCTATAGGCTGTAACCTAGAGAAAATGCACTCGGTTATGGTGGGGATTAAGAGGTTAACTACGTAGTTTCAGTTTCAATCCACAAGATGGCACCATCGGCTTTATACGAATATCACATGAAACCAAGAGACTAGTGACATGATTAAAGTTTGTTTTGTTTTTTGCAGAAATGAATGATTTCCTATTTCCAACCCATGTTAACCATAACTCACTGCATGTTCATTTCAAAGGCTACATGATTGAATGAATAACAGGCAGCAGACGCATTTGAACGATTCGGAGTACTCTTAGAATTTAACCTATTATTTAGCCACTTTGACCAGGACAAATCTCAACACTTACATGTCCAGCTGTCGCATAACTTACCTCCAGACCGCCCTTTCTCTCGTGACACTGGAGACGATGCTCTTACTTTGAAGAGCGCTCAGCTGGGTGTCACTTGTTGTCATTCCTGCTAGTCCTGCTCATCATGGCCCGTGTGCGCGCTCGCCGGAGTCTGCTTTGGCACAGACGGTAGAGAGAACACGCGGACTAACGATCGCGGCCAGTCTACCTTTCAAGTCAAGCGGATGGTCACCTGACGAATATGGCGGGCCAAGGCAAGAAAGTTGTTTTTTTTTTATAAATATTTAATAATGCGTAAGATTATTAAGTTGGAAAAAAAGTTTGGGTGTGGTATGACAAGACAAGGCGGTGCACCTGCTGTAGCCAATTTCACTGACATCACTGACCAGAGAAAATGTGTTGTCATTTGACGTATACAAATACTGAGAGTTTTCTTGTGAAACATTTTAGGCGATATTTCAATTACTCAATTTTGACCTTAATGTTATTTTGGTATTGGTGAATGAATTGATCTACTGTATTAAATATTATCTCTTGTTTATGTTTATAGCTTTCACAGTATTTGATTTGGCCTGAAGATAATCAGACCAAAGTATTTATAATGTTTTGATAGCAATTAGTTTATATAAAAGATTAAGTTGAAATGATGTCCATACTGAGCTCTATTCTTCCAGTCCACGGTATATGTGCTCAGCAGCTAATCATTAATGCCCAGTGTCACCGCTGTGGCTTTGACCCTCTGTGATCAATGTAAGCCTGAACTTGCTGTTGTGGGTCTTCAGACCCACAACAACAACACTACAGTAGTACAGGACTGACAACACTGCCCTTTGTGAGTCCTATCCACAGGTCTGTGTTGTGGCAGTCTGGAGCAGCCCAAGGCCCTGATGAAGATGGGGTTGAGTGTGATCCTCATCGGCCACGTGAACTTTATGTTGGCAGCGCTCGTGCAGGGAATCGTGCTGAGGCACATCAACTTCCAGAAGCATCACCGAGCGCTGGAGTACGCCTTCTCCACAGTCATGGCCCTCACGGCTGGACTTGTGGTGAGCAAACAGGTTTATGAAGGCATGCCAGCTTTCTATTGATTTATTTAATCCTGTCTGAAGAAGGAACACATTGTTTTAAGCGGAAGGTAAGGGAAAGATGAGCAGTACATGCAAACTCCACACAGAAAGCCCCCCACCACAATGCAGTGTTATTTAACCAATGACTGTGAACCTAGTTTAGTTTAGTTTATTTGAGCAATTTCAAGTTCCAGGTTGTTAGACAAAAGGAAACACAATAATGCCCAAAAAGGAGTAGGCCGAAGCAAACAATGCAAAACTTAAATAAATGTTTGCACAAAGTATCATTTGGCAGGTCTCTTTAACATTTTAAACAAACATTTTGCCTATTCCAAATGCTTTTCTTGCAGAGATTCAGTCAGTTTTTGTTTTGCTTTTTTGTCATGAAACAAAACGTAAGCCACTCTTCTTTTTGTAGGCAGTTATTGTCGGCATCTTGACCATTGTCCTGTCCAAGAACAAGAAGAGCAGGTGCCTGGTAAGTGCCATACAAAACACTGTTCCATTTGTATGGAAAATTCACCCATCAGGCACTTCTTTAGCACCACTGATAGATTATCCGGCTTTGGCCCCTGTTATTGGGCAGGATGTGTCAAGAAGATCTTTAGCGAGCAGAAAGAGTCTGACTTGCTCCAAACTGAAAAGTATTACCGCGGAGCATTTCCAAAACGGTAGCTCTTATGAAGTAACAATGGTGGACATCTAACAAGACAATGCTTGTAGCAAAGAGTAGCTTGTGGTGTTCGTTTCAAAAGCTGTTCTCACATGCTGTTTGTATAGCATTCGAGTTAGTTTTTATTCCGCAAGTATTTTCACCATCCCCTGTATTGAAAGTGAGCAGCTCGATTGAAATTGCCCATGCATCAAGCCTTTAATCCTGGCTTTGGCTCTCCTCTTCCCGCTGTGTGTTGTATCTACAGCTGGTTTGTCCCGCTGCGGTTATTTTGTTTAGTGGCCTGGCTTGCTGCTCAGGCAGGACTGACGGGGCACCGCGAGCTCTGAGCAGTGACTAAGCACCTGGCCTGACCCAAACCACTCCCCTGCTCCTTTGTCACACCAGACAGCCGTTACCCAGGCACGGCAGCAGCACTCTACTCTCAGCTGTTCATCATCCCCATGTCAACAATGTAGTTTATGAAAAAGTATGTACACTCGCCATAATATTGAATATTGTCTCTTGCACCATATCTGATAGATTACACTTGTCTGCCTATGTTGAGATATCGCGTCAGTTGCGTTGGTAAGATCAAGGATTAAGATGTTGTAAATTTAACACTGTTAAAGTGTACATTGTTGTTCCCCTTAGGAAAAATTCTAATTATTGTACACTCAGGGCAAAGTGTATGTTTGACAATAAGAGCAATGTCATGTACAGTGCATTTAAAAAACTTAGTTGCTTGTTTTATGTTTTCTTTGTAAGTAAGGAAGGAGGTAATGTTTGTTTTATTATAGCACCTTTCACAGACATAGAGGTCACAAAGTGCTTCACAATGTGTTGCGTGATGATGTTTGCACAATATAACAGGAATTGGGCGTTGTTATTTTGCTTTTTACAGTAAAATGACTTTTAGGACAGCATTTAAATGTTTTGGAGGTATTTTGTTTTTCTCAATAAAGTTGTCTTTACACATATTGTAGTCATGATCAGGGGCGTTGCACCAAATGTTGGGCCCTGGGTACAAACAATCTTGGTGGGTCCCCCACTATATCTATATATTATATATAATAAATATATATATCCATCCATCCATCTTCTTCCACTGTTCTGTTGCCGGGTCGTGGGGGCAGCTGTTGGAGCTGCACCAGCCCCTATGGCTCCTCCTGCAGGTGGTGGGTCCACAGAAGGACGGCCTCATGGTTCTAACCGGGCCTGTTGGTCTCTCATAAGGGGCTTCTGAACCGCTCTTTGTCTGACCCGTCACCTAGGACCTGTTTGTCATGGGAGACCCTCCCAGGAGCACGAAGCCCCCGACAACTTGGCTCCCAGGATCATTCGAGCGCTCAAACCCCTCCACCACGTTAAGGTGGAAGTTCCAGGAGGGGAAATATATATATATATATATATATATATATATATATATATATATATATACACACACAAACAGTTCCACTGTGCAGTAGAGCAGGGCAGAAGTGGAACATAATGACCTCCATTCAGGCCCTGCCCCTCTGTGTGAGAACCACTTAGCCACTGTCAGACTGGGATTACTAGTCTATTTACCCCACTTTTCAAAATGGTCACATTGTCTCACCTCTGGTTCCTGACCCACAGTTTGGGAACTGCTGATTTAAAACTAACTGAAACCTGCACCTGATGGTTATTTCTGGATTACCGTTGAGAATTAGCCTGTGAGTAGCCCAATTCGCACATTCAGAGAACCAGAGTTACTGTAAGTAACCGCATGGATTCAATGCCTCTTTGAGACAAAAAGGCCACGTGTACGGCTTTACTCTCGTCTATTCGCCAAACTACTGTCCTGAGTGTGTGGTGATGCAGCCCCAAGTCCGCACAGAGAAAACATGACTTGAAAGCAGCGCCCGGGACACGAGAGGCATCCAGGCGCACAGGAGGGGAGGCGAGCACCGGGAGACCGACAGCCAAGCGGGGACGCGAAGGGGAGAAGCACTTGCGCCTTGGGGGTGACAGAGGGAAGGCAGTAGGTCTCTCCTGCTCATCCACTTCAGCAGACTGCTGCGTTTTAGTGTTGTATGTGGCAAAGTAGGCGGAGAAAGAGTGAGTGCTGTCAGAGAGCCTGTCCCCGTAACAACGCATTGATTAAACAAACAACTCCGTAGTTTGACTGAGTTGGGGGGCAAGGGCTGCCCCCGCAGCCGCAACTTGCGTATCTTGCATATAGGAGAAACTGGCTCTGAAAGAGCAGCCAAGTGAGCTCCCTTTCATTTTACAGCTCCGCCTCCGTGTGTGCCTCTCACTTTGGATCATGTTTACTTATTTAACACAGAAACGGCGCGCTGTTCGCTCTCCGTGAGCTACACATATTTAGATTAGATTACCTAAATAAATGTTTGCTTTTCTCCTGATGTTGATATTAGCCTAAACATGATGCTAGCCTACATATTAAGCTCACCTCTATTGTCGAAGAACTGAATAAGCAATTCCTTGCCCTCATTTAACTTTCTCTCCCTCTCCTTTCTTTCTATTAGTTTTTGAAAACATGACTTTCCTTTCTTTGGGAAAGACATTGGTGTTTCTGCCTGCCTATCACTGGCCGCTTTCTACCTCCCGCTTGAAGCGGCAGCCACAAAACAAATAGCCTGGAAAAATCCAGACTCACCGCTGTACCAGCCGGTGAGTCTGGTCACCCCTGCGTCGAATCCATTTCCCACAGCGGTCGATACGCAGGCAAACAGGAAGCGGAGTCAACCAATCAGCGAAGGGCGGGCGTCTGCTGTTGATGTGGTGTTATTAGCGGTTTTGCGTTAATATTTGCGCAGGATTATGAATAACGAAACTCACCTACTGTCGATGTGTTTTTTGGTCATTTACCGCCGACTGGAGACACGCTTTCTCTCTTTCGTGCATCGTTCGTAGATTGTTATGGGGGGAGGAGCAAGATGGCGGAGTGAGCAGTCGCAAAATTTGCAGGGTCTGACAGAAAAAGTGATTTTGACATCCAAAACAGATATTTTTGTAACAACAGTCATCCCTAAAGTTATTGTGAAATTGATAACACTCTTAAAAGACTTGTGAGATATTTTTTTTGGAAAGGAGCACACAAATAATATACTCGGAAAAAAATGGCTAACATCCAGGTTCAAGCTAGCGTCAACGAACATGATTACAGCATGGACGGGATACGTGAGGCATGTTTTGACGATTTTGTTGAAGAAGAGATGCACAAGGCGAAACACCTGAACGACCACACTCCGCTACAGAGTCCAAATCCCAAAAAACTGAAGAGGAGAGATGAATCAAGAGAAGTGAGCATGGAAAGTTTATACGATGCTATTCACACTCTGTCACAAAGATTTGAGGAAAGACTGGATGGGCTCGAAAGAAAGTTTGAAAACTTTGAACAGCGCATTCAGAACAACAAGTAAGAGGTGACGGAAAATAAAAATGAAATAATCCAACTCAAAACGCAAGTGGAGATGCTGACAAAAGAGAAAAAAGAACTGAAGGAAAGATGCCGGGAAATCGAGCGCTACGGAAGACGATGGAATCTCAAATTGATCGGGCTACCAGAGAAAGAAGACGAGGATACAAGAGAAGCTGTGATCGGTATTCTCACAAGAGTGATCCCGATGTCAGTGGAAAAAATACGAGAAAAGGTTGATACTGTCCATCGTCTGGGAAAGAAGGATGATCCCGCCTTCAACATGAGACCACGACCGATCATCATGCAGTTTGGCATGCGGACGACGAGGGACGAGATCTGGAGGAAATCGAGGGAGGCCAGAGTCTGCAAGGAGCTGCACATCCAATTCAGACAGGACTGGTCAAAAGAAGATCGTGAAGCCCGGGCAAAGCTGTATCCAACGGTGCAGGAGGCCAGACGCAACGGGAAGAAAGCTTACCTCAAGGATGGGTATGCTATTATAGACGGTAAAAGACTCGAGGCACCTTACACAGGTTAAGTGTAGTGTCATGCAGATGTTCATCACATTGATACAGTCACTTTGATTAAGGGGTCTGTTACTGTTAATGTCAAAGTTGAAATCCAGGATAGATTGTTCATTCCTGCCTAGAATCCTATTTTTGTTTTTTCTTAAGCGCATTTAAAAGCGTGTATTTTGTTTCATTGGTATGTCTATTGTTTTTAGTTCTTTAAATGTGCGAGGTTTAAAAAATAACATTAAGCGTAAGGCCATGTTTTTATTTTGCAAGGAAGTCAAAGCCAACCTTATTTTATTACAAGAGACACATTCTAACAAGGACAATGAAAAATTCTGGAAGCAACAATGGGGAGACAATATTTTGTACTCACATGGAACTTCTCATTCTGCAGGAGTGATGATTTTGTTTTGTAGGTTTACAGGGAAAATGATTGATTATAAAATTGATGAAGAGGGTCACTGGCTAATGGTTGTGGTGGAGATATTTGATTTTAAAATGATTTTGATTAATGTATATGGGTATAATAACAGGTCTCTCAATAGAAATATGATGTTAAAGTTAACCCAAGCTATCAGGGAATGGAGTGCAGTTTATGGCACGGACAATATAATAACCGGAGGTGATTTTAACATAGCACCTAATTCCTGGCTTGACAGACAACCTCCCAAGGGCTTACAACCAGAATATGATGACACGTTTAACAATTTTTGTTTATCCAATAATTTGATAGATTACTGGAGAGTGACAAACCCTAACACAAGGCAATTTACATGGATCAGCCCAGCAGATGCTAACCTATGCTCAAGGTTAGATTATTGGCTTTTGTCTCCAAATATTACTAATCTTACACCAAAATGTGATGTTCAATCATCTCCTCTCACGGATCATTGTCTTATTGGTCTGTCACTCTCAATAGTTAAACAAAAACAAAAATCAAACAGTATTTGGAAATTTAACAATACCTTGTTGCTGAACGAAGAATTCTGTAATCAGATTAGAATAATATGTCTAGAAACCAATGATATGGATTTGTCAGATATAAGTAAATGGGAGTGGTTTAAATTTCGAGTAAAGCAACAAGCTATTGAAACTGGAAAGAAAATAGCCAACAATCGTAAACTTAAACAAAAGGAAATAGTAGAAAAGATAAGTTTATTATGTGGAAAACCTAACATAACTGTAGAAGAGACAGAAGAGTTACACATACTCCAGAACCGATTTAGATGATACTTACTTGGAGAAGGCGAAAGGCGCCTTTGTAAGATAAAAAGCCAAATGGATTGAGCAGGGGGAAAAAAATTCTTCATATTTTTATAGCCTTGAAAAACGGAGACAGACTAAAAAATGTATAACAAAATTAAACCAAAATGGAATTATTATTCAGGACACAAATCAAATAACAGAGGAAGTATGTCAATTCTATAGCAATTTATACAAGAAAAAGTTTCAGAGTGATGATTGTGATGCTTTTATGAAAAGTGTAAACGAAAATGTAACAAAACTATCAGATGATGACAACCTTTTACTAGAAAGAGATGTCACCTTAACAGAAATTGAAACGGCTTTAAAACAAATGAAAAACGGTAAATCACCAGGTATTGACGGTTTATCTATAGAATTTTTCAAGACCTTTTGGAAAGATATAAATCATTTATTATTCAACGCGTATCTTGATTGCATTAAAAATGGTCAGTTATCCCCAACTATGAAAACTGGTCTGATAACCTTGTTGCCAAAACCCGATAAAGACTTATTACTATTAGATAATTGGAGACCTATAACTCTACTTTGTAATGATTATAAATTATTAGCTTTGGTATATGCTAACAGAGTAAAAAATGTCTTGAATAAGTTAATAGATGAATTTCAGTCAGCCTTTATTAAAGGTAGACATATTCATAATAATGTGAGATTAATTATTACCAGAACCTTATCAACACAGATAGCCTAATATTGTTTATTGATTTTTTCAAGGCATTTGATTCTGTCGAACATGACTTTTTACTGAAATCGCTCCAACTTTTTGGGTTTGGCAACAACTTTTGTAAGGTAATTAGAATGTTTTATGACCAAATATATAGTTATATTTCACTTCAATCAGGCATCACTCCAAGAATCAATGTCTCTTGTGGAATAAGACAAGGGTGCCCTATTTCACCAAAATTATTCATTCTATGCACGCAGCTTTTGGCTTATTTTAAAGTAAATAATAAAGACCTTGAAGGGATAACAGTTTGTGACACAGAAATGAAAATAAGCCAATTTGCTGATGATACAGTGTTATTTCTAAAGGACAAATCAATTCTTCAGAAGGCTTTAAATGTGATTTCTGTTTTTTCCAAAGCATCAGGCCTTTGCCTTAATCTTAAAAAATGTGAAATATTACCGTTGTATAATTGCACGGAGACTGAGATAGAGTTGATTCCAGTGAAAAATGATGTGAAATACTTGGGCATTCATTTATCTAAAAACTTGGAAATGAGAGAATCAAAAAATATCCAAGAGAGATTGGAAGAAATAAAAAGAAACCTAAATCACTGGTTAACAAGAGACTTAACTATTTTAGGACGTAACCTCTTGTCAAAATCAGAAGGGATTTCTAAATTAATTTACCCTAGTTACTCTCTCTATATTAGTCCACAAAACATAAGAAAAACAAATACTATAATTTACCAATTTATCTGGCGTAATAAAACATACTACATCAAAAAATCACAACTTGTAAAGGATTTTAACAAAGGGGGGTTAAAAACAATTGATTTTGAATCTATGGTTGGAGTTTTTAGAGTTAACTGGTTAAAAGCTTTTTTAGATAATCCTGATTCTCTATGGTTTCATATTCCCAAAAACATTTTTGCTAAAGTGGGAGGCTTGGAGTTTCTTTTGAAGTGTGATTTCCAGGTATCCAAATTGCCAGTAAAGCTGTCTGAATATCATAAGCAAGTTCTTCATTACTGGAGGATGGTATTTGCCCATAATTTTACACCACATGGCTCCACCTTGTGGAACAACAGAGTGATAACAATGTAGAAAAACACTTTTTTTTAGAAGTTGGTTTGAAAGGGGAATCATTTTTATCACAGATATATTAGACGAACAAGGTAATTTTCTTAGGTTTACGCATTTTAAAACAAAATTTAATATACAAAGTTCAATAAGGGATTATAATAAGGTGTGTAAAGCAATACCAATAGCCCTTTTAAACATGATACAAAACTATTTACATTATTCAAAAAGTCAAATAAATTTGCCTACATTGCATTTAAACCAAATTCCCTTAAATAGCAAAAAATGTAACAACAATTATATTTGTAAAATATTCAAATGTAAAATATTTCATGGTTTTGATCAAAATGTAAAAATAAGGCACTATGATGATAAAATAACAAATAATTACATCAAATTCATGAAATGGCCAATACCTCCTAAAATCAAAGAAATGCAATTCAAAATTATAAATGGTTATTATCCAACAGGAGAAATGCTTAAAAAGAGATTTGGTTTTGAGGTGGAGCCATGTGTGTTCTGTTCCCAGGAAGATGAAACTACTGAACATTTGTTTTTCTCTTGTTCAGTGATAAAAGGATTCTGGCAGGACGTCGTGAATTGGCTGAAAATAAAAATGAAGAAAATTACACAACTAAATTCACAGCTAATTCTTTTTGGTAATGACGACCTTCCGAAAGAACTTGTTAGAATCTACAATATCATAATCATTATGGGCAAATACCATATTCATAAAAGTAAATGGCAAAACAAAAATCCATCCCTCATAGTGTTTAAAATTGAACTAAGGGAATATTTTGCTTCTTTGAAATTACTGAAAGACTCGAGTAGTATAATTTACTCTCTATGTGAAGATGTCTCTAAATATGTGTCGTTCTAATTTGTAAAGCTTCCATGTAATTTTATCATACGAGAATGAAGACTGAGGAAAATATGAAAGTGAATCGCTTTGACTTGCCTGATAGACGCCTGATAGAAGTGCTTTTGCTTAATTTATTTTATTTATTTTATTTGTCAAATTTTGTTTTATTTAACTGTTATAATGTTCTTCACTTATTTCTCCCTACGAGAGATTTTGTAAATTATTGTTGTAAATAAATTTGTGGAAAAAAAAAAAAAAAAAAAAAAAAAAAAAAGTTCGTAGATTGTTTGTTTTTTTTTTTTTCTTTTTTTTTTTTCTTCTAGTTTTTTATTGAAAAATATACAAACATGACAAACAAGGCTCGAGGCTCAGGTATGCAAGGCTTCAGCTTTCAGTGTAAATAAAAATACATTCAAAAAAATAAAGCTTTACAGCGCAAATTCGTTACATACGTCTTTGGTCTTCAAGGCTTTAGCATTGGTGCAATAATTCAGTGAGGTCAAATAAGAGGACATTAGTGATTCAAAAACAACAAGTTTGGGTTTTTGGTTGAAGTACTTACAGCTATGGATATGATACTTGGCCATTATTAATATTAAATTCAAAATAAAAAGTTTGTTTGGAGGGAGATTCTTTAAATAAATACCAAACAAAATATCTTTAAGGTTTAGTTGTAAATCTATGGTAAGTTTTCTATTCACAAACAGATTAATGTCTTTCCAAAATACTTGTGTGTAAGAACATTCCCAGAAAAGATGACTAATCGATTCTACAGTAACATGACAAAATGAGCAAAGAGGGTCAACATTTACACGATATTTCGATATCACACTGTTAACCGGGTAACATCTATGCAAAATCTTAAGGCATACTTCACGAATCTTATTGGTAACAAAAAATGTTTTGGGTAATAGCCACACAGAGTTCCATTCAATATCATTAAATAAATTGTCCCACACAAATACAGATGCTGGTTTCCTAACGGAATCTCTTATGATGAGCTCTCTAATACATTTGTTATTTGTTTTGACACTTAAAAAAGGGTCAGAATTACCAATATATAACTCTCGGGATAAATCTATGGTAGGATTGTGAACATAGGTTGACATCAGTATTTTGACACCTGACGGAATAGCATCAAAAACAATAGCAAATTCCTTTGGCAACACTGGGAAATTATACACATGCAAAAATTCATCGTAGGAATACGTTATGCCTCTTTTGTTAAACAAGTGATGTACATAAATTATACCATTGTTAACCCAGTTTTGTAAGAAAAGTGATTTGTGCTTAAAGCATATATCCATATTATTCCAAATACAGTACTTGTGAGGTGAGAAATTGTGTTTATAAACTAGAGACCAGGATAACAATAACTGTTTGTGAAAATTAGAAAGTTTAACGGGGAGTTTTTCAATCTTATAATTGCACCTTAATAGAAAATGTAACCCTCCTAAAGCTTCAAATACATGTGTAGAAATGAAATTCCATAAAGAATTTGGATTCTGTAAATACCTTTTTATCCATTTAATTTTGAAAGAGGAATGTAAAGTTTTAAAATCTAGAACATTGAACCCACCAGAGGATAGCTTGTTAATCATTACATCCTTTTTGATCAGGTGTGCCTTTTTTTTCCAGATAAAGTCAAATAACATTTTGTCTACCTTTGTATTTATGTCATTAGAGACGTCAAGTGCTGAGCTGGCATAAACTAAAGCTGAAAGACCTTCAGCTTTGGAAAGTAATATTCTACCAGAAATAGACAGGTCTCTCCATAGCCACATATTAAATTTATTTTGTATTAGTAAAGTAAGGGGAAGTAAAGGGTAGATTGTTATTGAGGGACTTCCGCGTCCCGTGAGTGACGTTGCTCGCTAACACACGTCACGGCAAATAAACGATTCAGATTGGACGTGAACGGATTAATTTTGCGGAAGGCGCGAGCGTTGACTGGGTGACCAGACTGATCCCCCGCTGGATAAAAAAATACAGAGGGGAATCATTCTGGTCTCACCAGGCTACAAAACAAAAGCACCATTTGTACTTTTTAAGGGGGTGGCAGGGCCCTGATATAGCATAAACCATTGTTTTTAGAGGCAAACTGTGTTTAGAATGTCATAATGCATTTATATATACATATATAAACAGACTTTAGAGGGCCCCTCTCTGCCTTGGGCCCTGGGTACTCAGTATCCTTTACCCCCTTTCTAATATTTGCTTTTTACATTGTCCACAGTGAATGATTGATTCTTTTAAGCATATAATAATCAACCAGTTTTATAAAGACTTCACAGGTCTGTTATTCAGTTTGAGCAGTAGATGTGTTGAACTAGAACTGGAAGTATTCACACAAGTTCGGGTTAGTCTTCTGTTTTCTTTGCTATAATGAAAACCACCCTGACTTCAGATTTGAGGGTGGTGCTGTGCCCGGAGAGACCAATCTCCAGATCTTGAGCAAGGCTTGGTCAGGACTACATAGCTGGAGGATTTACCCCACTGTGGGATTTGCATTTCCTGAAAACCTGCCAAACCTCAATGCAAATCAACTGCAAAGTAAAATAAAATGATGAAATGAGAATAAATTAATAGAAAATGAAATGAAATAGTTTGTTAGTCAGTCCAAAAGTTCAAACTCTCCCATATAACACTAATGCGGAGTATCCTCTTGTTTTTTAGACCTGGTCCGTGTTTGTACTCAGCCTGACTGCTGCACTCCTGGCTGGAGCGTCCGCCATAGGCTTGTTTATAGCTGTGGTGATGGCCATCAAACAACACGGCCGCAACCTCCTCAGCCACTGCCGCTTCCCTGACGCCATCGACTACTCCACCATTACCAACGAGTGCCCTTTCGACCCCACGCGCATTTATGTAAGTGTACACTCTGTACAGCATGAGGGAACATCAAGTCACGACCCATGGCTTGTGACGTTTGTGACTGAATCGAACAGGCGCTCCTTCGGGGACAATTAACTGTACCTTTAACAAGACAAGACGGTCCAATCACTTTCGGGTCTGTGCAAATTAAATAGAAATAAGGCAAAAATCAGATATAATGCCCCTTGGGAAATAAAAAAGTTAGTGAGACTACAAACATGTCCATAATCCACTGTATTTTGGGCTCCAGGGTGGATTATATCACCCATAAAATATGTCAGAACGTCCGATTTGAGTTCTTATACTTGCTCTGAGGCAAATGGCGGTTATGCAAGCTGTGTTTTTGTAATTCTTGCATATTTCATCATAAATTCCTGCCAAGTGACTTTGCTAGTTTTTTCGTACTTTGACTTTCATTCCCTTTTGTAGTCTGCACGTCAGCACGCCAACCGAGATAACTATGCTATTCCCTCTGCATAGATGGTAATACTGTGCTGCATATTTTATCGAGTGTTTTCCATGAGATATCAGCACTGTCTGTGTTTGAGTGATTGAAAACACAAAAACGCGCCACCCACTGTGTAGTTCATGTCGTGGGTTCAGGAAATATTTCTGCTCCTTTGTTTATGTTATGTTGAATTCTTGACACTTAATTTTTTTAAATTTTATTCCTAAAAAGATCAACAATCAGGCTTCATCTTTCTGTATCATGGGCAATGAACCGACTTTTACCACAGATATCAACTTTTATTTGTATTTATTTAATTTAGAGCATCGGTTTCCCAACTTAGTCCGCATGAAGTGTGATTTAAACTGTGAGAAATGTATGGGATTTTTAGAATTGAACTTACTGCTACGTTACACAAAAGTAATTCAGGTTTGTAATCTTCCTGAACCCACTGTATGACGGATTTGTTGAGCAGTCTTGCCTCAAATTGTGCCACTGTGACTGTCCAGATGGTAGCTCCCATTAAAGTGCCGCTCTCCTCCCCTCTGTGTCCTTTGTGTCCCCCAGAGCACCACTCTGATCCTGTGGCTGCCACTCATAGTCACCTGTGTGGTCCAGCTGGTGTTCTGCTCGCAGTGTTTCGCCGTGTGCATCTCCTTCCTGGGACTGCCCTACTGCCGCTGCTGCCGCCAGAAGAAAAGGCCCAGATCGTTTGCAAGATCGGTGAGAGTTTTTACAATCCCAATTGGACGCAAACGTTTCTAATTGAAGGGGGACGGGGGGTGTCTTTTAAGGCATTAGTGCATGTCAGTGTTAATTTCATCGACTAAAATATTTAGTCTTAATTTTAGTCAAAGTGATATTTCTGACGACTAAAATTGGACTAAAACTAAATTTAAAGTTTTTAATGAGACTAAAACTATGACTAAAATGTCCAGATATTTTAGTCGACTAAAATGAGACTAAATAAAAATGGAAAGGAGAGACTAAAATCATCCAAACGTCTATTGATAGTCTGAAAGAGCCTCATATCATGTAAATTCACTGCCAAAGGAACAGCTCTGAGCTTTGTTCATGTGGGAGCAGCTCCATGAAGCAGAGGACCTCGATTAAATATGATTATAATGAATATTATATTATTATATTATAAAGTCGATTAAATTTGTCCTGAATTTAGTCGACTAAATTGACTTGCAATTTTAGTCGACTAAAACACGACTAAAATTTAAGGTATTTTTTTGACTAAATCTCGACTAAAATTAAATTATATTTTCGTCAAAAGACTAAAACTAAATTAAAATACCTTGTCAAAATTAACACTGGTGCATGTTTGATCCTATGGCAACTATTTGAAGTGTTACTGCCATTGTGCAAATACAAAGCAGTTCTGATTCTAATTCATGTTACAGATCAATGTCGTGAAACCGCTGGAAGCTAAACCTCCCTTCTCTCCACCTCGGACTAGCACTTTATCTCTGCCCCGCCCTCCTCCCGGACGAACCAGCAGGACATCCTCCTCGCGCCACTCTGCGCCTCCTCTGGTTCAGTATGTTCAGAGCCCCATGTGCCCCAGCCAGGCACGGCCCTGTTCTACTTTACCCGCGATAACTCACGCCCCCACCGCTGCGAGGCCGCACAGGGAGGTGTCCAAACAGCAGGCCTCCCACCCCCAGCCTCCTACATACGTGCAGCGTCATTACAGTGCCCCCCCATCGCAGAGGCAGCCGCTGACCAAGCCACGGAGGGAGAGGGCGTCGCGAGAGGCGTCTGCAAGGGCCCAGCAAAGGCTACTGGACGAGTATCAGTTCCTCAATAGGCCGGCCCAACCTCTGGAGAGGAGGACCATGGACAGGGCCAGCTTTTGGATTTAGACTCATTTTGAGAGGACACAGTCTTGCGCTGCATAAAGGAACATCTTTAGTTTCAAATTACTTGAATTCAACATATCAGGTTTGACCAGAGTTATTTATCTATTCATGGGTTTCAGTCACACAAGTTGTTTCCTGTTATAGATGTCTATTTTTAGGACTTTTTGCCATTCAATAGATGGAGCTGCAACATTTTGTTGCTATTATTATTGCTATTGCTGCATTCCTAATTTTACATCACTGGAATTGATACTCAAGGGAATGTTTCATTATTACGTAAAAAAAAAGAGTCAAGTATGCCACAATGTCAATTCCCTTTTACTTTTGTTAAAATGATGTAAATGGGTCTAAACCTTTCAAAGATCAATCTTCCGTCATTTTAACTCATATCGGTATTCCTTTGTTTGTTGTGCATGTATTTGTGTAGAACACTAGACTAAATGTAAGTAAAAAAGTAGAGTTCATCTCTTGTATAAGGGTCAATGTAGAATGAAAAAACTTGTAGGCAATTCCATACAGTATTTTCTTTTTATCAATGAGCTGGTGTATAGTCAAGACCAGTGAGAAATGCCATCTCACGTTGTGTTCAGAAAGACGAGTTACTAATAACGTCTAATTGTTTAATGGCTAATTGTTTAAAAGTACCTGTCACTGGCAGCAGAACATAGATCATTGTTGTCCTTTTCAATTTGATGCTGCTACCCTTTTTCTGCCTAGATTATGACTGTAATTTTGATTCTGCATGAGACATTATGCAAATGCTTCATTTCTGCTTCTGAGTGAGGGTAATTACAGCTGAGTCATTGATGATGCATGAGATAGTGTTATTTCTGGGTGGACATGACCCTTGTACAGTGTGTTTTCCAGCACAACAGAGAAAACCTCACAATCTGGTCAAGCCAGATTTCCACTTGTTACGGTTTGCCAAGTAAACATAATATAATGGTGTTGCAATTGCTATGTGCATTTCTGACCTGCTCAAACTGCAAGTGCTCTTCTATGCTTCCAAAGAGCTACGTTCCAATATTCCAAAATGTTTACATACGGTTATGCCTTGTTTTGTGTGTTAAATCGTTATCAATAAAATGTTATGTGCCTTTGTGTGTAATGATGTGGTTATCTATCTATTTTCTAGCAGTGTCAACAACCTCAAATGAGTAAGTGGTAAAAAGTCTAGCACAGTGATCTGACAGGACTGACTGGTTAAGCCTTGGCAGGTAGACAGCTGGTGTATAATGCGCTGGCAGGAGAATGGTAATAGCTGTGCTTTTGACATAGCTTGACACACAGCTAAGGTTCTAAAAGGCATTCTGACCATTTCAGAAATTCCCAAACAAAGGAATACAGGACGCGTGCAGCTTTGAAACACATAGGTATATTTCCCCACCGCTTTAAACCAAATATCCATGACACCCTCACACGAGGTTTTCATGCAACAGAAAAGTAGGAAGGAAGAAAGGACATACAGTAATCTAACACAAGGTTTGATCAGAGGCAGTGAGTATGTATGTGTGTGTGTGTATATATATATATATATATATATATATATATATATATATATAAAAAGCTTTTTAGGATAGTAGTAGTGTTGCTCCTTATCCTACCAGCAGGAGGCAGTGACACAATAGGAATCCCCAAAGCAGGAGTGCAGCTGGTGAATGAAGCTCCGTGTTAAACGTTGGTTTATTGAACAGGTCTGATTGTTGCTGTGCCACAAGGCTGGTATTGTCAGTTCACTTTGCCACAGTCCTGATCCAAGCGAGGTGGTGGAACAGGGACACAGGAGGGATTTAAATAGAGGTTTCATCAATAGAACAAGAGAAACGTCCCTTTTTGTTTCCCCCTTACATTTCTGAAGTTTGGGTCACAAAATTAAATCTTGTGAATGTTGGTATAAAACTAATTCTTGTCTCTTAGTAACGGCCACACGTGTACCATACATATCACAGTGAGAGCAATTATTCAGAGCGCTATCATACAGCCAGGTCAACCTAGGTAAGGCTACCTTTATAAAGTTGACGGGCCCGGCGTCCTTTAAAAAAATCATAATTTGTCTCCTGAATCCAACTTTTTGTTTGTGTGAGCTCTCATGATTGTTTGGGCCAATATCAAATATAAAAAGAAAAAAAATTGGTTTGTGAATCTAAAATACTGCTTTAATGCTACAGAAAGACTAGGTATCCGCACCCATTCTTACAGTTTCTGTCATTCTTGTCATAGACGTGTCAGATTTAGTAGTGGCTGGAGTGATCTGGCAATGTTGCCTTTGGCTGACTGTATAGAATAACACTGCAAGCCAATTACTAATTCTTTCAACCTTTTTATCATTCAACAGCCATTATTGTTTAAACGGAGTATGTATGTAAACGAAGCAGCAGCCAGAAAAAGTCTTTCCCATTTCCAACGGGATCAGGCAAGGGTGACTTGGTCGATTTCCGTATCCCCTTCATCTTACTGCAGTGGGAGTGGACAAATCCAGGGGGTTACAAAAGCATTCAGCCAGAAAGTGATGAGCGAGCCCTTAGTGAGTTGTCTGTCTGTTGACGGAAATCAGAGTGGAGAGATAAAGTCCCAGAAAGATGCGACATTAACCGAGGCTGCAGAACCACAAAAAAAAAGTGCGCCATTTGTGCGGCACTGCTGTTTTTGTGTCTAGTATCAGGAAGGATCATGCGGTTGTAAATAGTAGTAGTAGTAGTAGTAGTAGTAGTAGTAGTGACGAGTTACGACTACAGTATCTTAAGTTTACTGCTTGAATACAAATAAAGAACAGCACAATTATAGATAATACTGATAAAAGTTTGCATCAAGCATACAGGTGCGCGTCCACATGCACACAACACATTTGTACACTGCCATACTTGGACACGACGTAGCGGCTCAAATGATATGTGCTACCGGTGTTTGAAATGCATTGTGACAATTCCGTAGTAAGCTCCAAAATAGTCTCCCATTAAAGCCATACTGCATAACATTTCACCGAACACACACAACAGGCATTCGTTTTCTTATATAGGCGTTTTTATTGTTGAAAACACTTTTTTTTACTGCAAGCAGCTAGCCTCTCCTCAGCCCTCCGCGGAGACGTTGCTGCTTTGCTTTGACTTGAAGTGGCCAAACGCGAGGTTCACAGGCATTTTTGCTTTATTCGTCCGGAGCAGGTTTTGGTGTCACCGGCGACTTTATGTTTTGGAGTTTTCTTGTAAGTTTAGATGCGAGACCGTTTTGGGCGCCGCGGCTCGGTTCGGCTGCACTCGACGCTAGCTAAACTATAACCCTGCAATGTTCCGCAGTGTGGCTTTAACTTTGTGTTTCTGTTTATTCACATTTTCTCTCCATCGATCGGTCACAGCGTCTTTTGCTCGACATGTGAAATAAAACGACAATAAAAATTTACGAATAAAATATGTAAAATATATACAACAACAAAAAATTGTCGATAAAAATGAATGACGTTGGTTCGTTTACCAGTAAAACCCCGACCCTTATGACCAAAAGCTACGCTACATAATACTGCCTGTCGATGTGCACCGTACTTGGAGACAACAAAATTCATGATATACATAGACATACAGTATATACAGGATGTACACGAGAAAATAATAATTGTGAGAATGCGCCGCTTCTCAAATAACAAAGAAACTAAGCAAATACAACAACTTGATCCAAAGATCCTTTCTGGAAATTTCTGGATTAGTAAACACACTGGCAAAAAAGTCCCTTCCAGTTTCCTAAAAACATCAAAAAATCAATAATAGCAATAACTTCTTCCTTTACGAAATAACAACAACTCCGGAGAAACGATATGATAAAGAGAGAGACGCGAGCCATCATGCATTATTTTTGTTGTTTCCGTAGTAACAGAGGAGGTGAGGGAGGGGGGCGGGGTCAGTGCAGGAAAGTGGGAGGGGCTTCAAAACTGGGAGGCAGAGCTGGGGTCGCACTGCAGTAGCCGCACGATGGACGGGTCGCTTTTGGCACCTTTGATGAACTCCTCCAGGGAGAGCTTTCCTGGGGGGGTAAAAAAAAAGAGGAGGTTATTAGATATATTTATATGAATGCTAAATGTGAACATGCTATTCCTCATTTGAAAGCTAAGAACCTCCAAAATTCTGTCACCTGAGGGACTTGATTGGGGACAGATGCCAGGATTGTGGAAGCCCCTTTACGTTTGTTTAATTTTTTTATTTTTATTTTTGTCTTGAAAAAACAAAACAAAATTTTAAATATAAATTACTTTTTTTTAATCATATTTTAACATATTTTTGTTGAGACATGCTTGTACAAAAGCCAATAATTGATTTGAAGATCTTTACCTTCATATTTGGAGACACAAACAAGTCAGCATTTATGAAATATTCACCCTACCTATGTATAAGATGTTGAGTATTTTGCATTCCAAATATTCACTGGCAATAAGTTCATTTCGATTTTTTTTGTACTGGTTGCTACAAAAGATTGTAACTAAATAAGATGATTTTTGATACACATTGATACATCTCATATTTACTGGAAATACAAATTTAGAGCTTTTTTTTTTGCAAGACTCCATATGGTTGAAATTCCAGAATCATTTAAGCACTTCCTGAAAAGATAAATCCGACAGTGGTAATGGCAACAAAACTGTAATGGCTGTGAAGTAAACTCTGAGCCAACAGAGAAAAAAAAAACACTGAAAAGACACTCAACTCTCCCTTAAATGAAAGTGGACTTTGATGGGTGCCTTTTGAAATAAATAAGAAAAGTGTTGAAAACCTGATTGAACGCAGATCTAAGAGTCGCTAAATTTACTTCAGCGGGCGCCAAATGTCTCTTTTCTTTTGCAGTAGCCTCAGCACTAAAACACCACATCCCACTAGTAGATATTTATAACCAAGCCTTTCTCCAAAGTTCCACATAGCGCTCCCTGACTGGCTAACCCTATCAAGTATAATACACCCGCTAATGTTCCCCTCTCTCATTTTCCAGCCTGCACCACATTTACATAAATAATGTCTTATAAACTGTTCTGCACCGTGCGCCACATTCATTCATTTGTCTCATTTGGCCCTATTTCCTCCCCTCACCATCATTATTGAGGTCCATTTGTCTGAAGATCTTATCCGTTCTCTTCTCCGGCGTGGCCTCATCCTCAGGCATCTTCATCACAGAGGACACCATCTTGTATATGGCCTGGAGAGACACGGAGAGAGGTGAGTGGAGATTAACATGCTGAAGACCAAAAGGATCGAACAGAAGGCAAGAATAATACAATTGAATGGTCCAAAATAGAAACATACACAGCATACACCACAGTGATAAAGATCGGGATGTTATTGGTTCTAGGTTGGAGGTGCAGCAGAGGCAGGCTGACATCTTGTATTGACGTAATACATCTGTTGACTAATACAAGTGCATCCTATCCCATGGCAGCATTAAATTAAGCTCGGTGAGTGGCCACAGAAAGGCCTGCTGTATCCACCAGCCCCGGGCTCCGATCTGCAATCAGCCTCTATGGCCATTAAGTGTGCTCTGCTGGGACTACAAGGTGTAAAACTCAGATGACTATCTCAGAATTCAATCTGTACAACAGAGTACATTTGGACAGAATGTCGCTCTGCGGCACGGTAGCACAGTGGTTAGTGCTCAAAGCTAGAAGGTCCCGGGTTCGATTCCCATCTGGACAGGGCCGTTCTGTGTGGAGTTTGCATGTTCTCCCCATGTCTGCGTAGGTTTACTCCAGGTACTCCGGTTTCCCCTACCACTAAAAACTTGTTCACTAGGCCAGGATGAGTGAGAGCGTGTTTGAGACATGGATATGCACATGGGGGACAATGGATGGGAATTAGCCCAAGGCTACAATCCGGTGTGGCTAGTTTACATGCATGAGACCCATTTATAATATAAATGGGTGAATATTATTCATTAACATGCACTGTCCCGACCAAATACACCAATAAATAAAATGATGTGTGTAGTCTGGCAGCCAGACCTTACTATTTAAAGGTGCACTACGCAACTTTTTATGGAAAAAAAAACAAGTTCATATGTGTGCGTATTTTAACCTTTCAGTGACCCAGCAGCTGTATGGGTGATTAGTTTAGCTTACTGTTTACCTTCTATTACGGTTGCTCCAATTATGCTTCAGGATCAATTGTATTGCAGATTTTTTAGGATTTCTGGTCGGTTTTCGGATCAGCAGTGAAAATCTATCGAACAATTGATCCTGGAGCGTCCTACAGACCATTGAGATGGTAAGTAAAGGCTCTATTAACTGGGGGTGGATTTACATAAATGATCTTCCTCCCACTCCCTTTCAGGTAGAATTGGATTATCAGGTTTACATACTGTATATTCCTTTTTTTGCACATATGACTTAACTCTATTATGTCTACCTTGTACTTTCTGTGCCATTGCCTGAAATAAATTAATAAATGAAAAAAAATATATATATACTATACTAACCACTCACTGGTCACTGAAAGGTCAAATGCACATTAATATAAAAAGTTGCCTTGTGCACCTTTCGCAGATCCAATGAGGTAAAGTTTCAAAATATAGAAGTGATTTATTAACAGCATCTATATATTTATGTGTGAATGTTTATCACATGTATGATTTATTTACTTGTCAATAGCATTGATTAAATAAGTGTATAGCTAAGGTTGACCTTTGAACTCAGGTCAGGGTTGACTTTAAGAATTGGGGCTCTTCTTTTTGTGGTCTGTGTCTTTTTTTTTTATCTTTCTGAAATTTTGAATAAAAAATACGTGTTTTAATGCAACATCCACTGTTACGCATGTTACCCCTGCTAAACATGCATATAACGCTCAACACTAAACATAGAACTGTACTCAGGCTAAATAATTTGCATATCGGTCCTTTAATTTTAAAAATAGTTCTCTCTTGATATAAAATGTATTAAATGCATAAAAAGGTCATTTGATTTAATAGCTAAAATAGCTTATTAATTGTGTGCTAAACCCCAACATCATTACAACACTCAAAATGTAATGTGGGTGACATTTTGATATCATTTTGGCAAACAACGAATATATTTACCAAATTAAAAGTTGAGATAACCGTAAATGCATCAAGCACAATCGTCACAGTGCACTATATTTTGTATAGTGACACAATAGGCTTCCCTTGTACTATCCAGCGGTGCGTAACCTCACTGAGCTGTCGGATTATCTTACTATTCTGCACACTCAGGGATAAACTGGATAAATCTAACTTGCTAATCCATAGGAACTCATAAGCACACACAAACACACACACACGTCCATGCAAAGACATTCCCAGGTAGACTCTGAAATTGATGTTTTTTTTACCAACCACGCTGCGATATTGTGAGTTGCTATGTCACTATAGCAGCTAAACGGTTTAGAAGGACAGTTAAACTTGGCTGTGAAAACCATTGTCTGGTTCGCCCACTCCATTTTGTGCCAGTTTAGAGACCGTGTCCTATGCGCTCCACAAATCTCTGTACATGCCCAGAGTAGATTTTCTACCTCGCTAATGGAGCCCTGCACTTACCCGTCAATTGCGGTGGCAAATATTGCTGTCAGCACATCAAGCACGGTTATTAGTTCCCTCATATTAGTGCTCAAGCCTCCCTAAACGCTCTCCTCTCTCGATGCAATTACTTAAATAATTAAACTCAGCACTTATCAAGTTCATTCACGTTCTTATTACCGTCTTAATTAAAGGAATATAAACATTTTCATCATGCCATCTGTAGCTGTTGAGTTGCTGGGGTTATTTAAAAGGCAAAAAGAGCAGTTGGCTGCGAAAGCGCATTCAATTATTATCAATGCCATGTGGATTTATCAATCCCATTAAAGAGGTTGTTCCCATGTCAAAAGCCAGAGGAACCCTGGTTTGCAATACAGTATTATGTTATTATGCAAGAAGGTTTTGACACATACAGTATGTAGCGTAAATTTGTGGTGAGTGTCAAAATGTTTACGTGACAGATAAACATTTTCAGGTGGATTTTAGGACAAAGAATTGAAGTATATTTTTCTGCGCCAAAGATCGGGAAACTTTTTCCTCAAGTTTGAATTACTTGAGGAAGTAATTCAAACTAATAAAAACAATATTCACTTCTTTTTTTAATTTAAATTTTTCTTGGAATAAGATGTTAATTAGCGTCATGACTAGTTCTGGTCTCACGCTGTTTCACACAATGGCTCTGGTCTATGTTTAGAAATAATTGTTAGTATGGGAACTACCAAAAAAGACAAAGCTAGAGGAATCTGCGGGAAATGTTACTCTTGATAAGCAGTGGAGAGTTGGTCAAGATGTTCTGCCACACACCCAAAAAATCGGAGAATATTTGAACGACTGGATTATGGTGTAAATTAGCAACCGTTTTTATTTTTGCATTCCCCAAGCCGGAATAAATGGAAGAAAAACATATGCAAAGTGCAATAATGACTGTAAGCAGAGGTTCTGTTTAAGGTCTATTGCAATGGCTCCCAAAGTGGGGGTCCCCAGATGTTTCAAGAAGAAATAAAAAGAAAAAAGCCTCTGTTTTTAGTCTATTTTGAGTGTAAAAGAGCATGTGATTTGTGAAATCCTTTAAAAAAGCCAAAATAAACTGGTTAAACACATATTAACTTGATTATAAAATGTTTTTTTGCTTTGCCCCAAAGTAGCATAAGAGGGAATAACTTTATGTAAAGGGAGTCCCGAGTTGTTTACGTGTTAATTTTAAGGGTCCCAGTAAAGATACTTGCAAAATCGCCCATCCCTACAATATAGTTTAAATAGGAAAAAGATTAAATGATTTCATGCAATAATAAAAACAATACAATAGAGCGGGATCATGTATTTACTGTCAATTGTTAAATTGTGGCAGATGGCCCAAATGGAGGCAGAGAGATTTTCATAACGGCATAGATTAGTTGTTTCATTTTCCTTTCATCAGATTAGATTATAAAACCGGACTGGACTAGTTTTGCATCGTGGGACTTTTGCCCCACGATGCAAAAGTCCAACTCTATCTCCAAATCTCTTTACGGCAACAAGATGAACAGCAATCGTAAATTAATTTGAATGGTTTCCATTTTGACCTGATGTCCTCAGAAAAAAATAAAATAAAAAATATCCTGTCTCAGTTTTGCAAATCATGATTTCGATACGCCTCATGGAACCTCACCTGTACGATCTCCAGCATCTCGTCGCGGCTGATGTACCCGTTACCGTCCAGGTCGTACATGCTGAAGGCCCACTTGAGTTTCTGCTCCAGCTTGCCCCGGGACGTCACGCTGAGGGCGATGATGAACTCCCGGAAGTCAATCGTCCCGTCTCCGTTGGTGTCGAACGTTCGGAACACGTGCTCGGCGAACTTGGAGGCGTCGCCGTAGGGGAAGAAGTTGGCGTAGATCTTCTTGAACTCCTCGACGTTTAGGGTCCCGCTCGGACAGTCCTTCAGGAAACCCTTTGGGGCGATGACAAAAAAAAAAAGAAAGGGTCATTTCAGATCGAAGATGTGTTTGTGATCCAATTAAAAGTCCATACATAATACAAAACAACGCTGAGTTTAATGTTCATTGTCACAGAAGAGGTGAATCTTAATACGCAATGAGGTGTTAAAACGATCCTCTCTGAACAGAAAAAAGCAGAAAAAAAAACTAAACAATGGAACCTATTCTTCCTTTCTACAAGGCAGGCCAATCCTCTTGGCTCTGCAACACGTTGGATAATGTCTCTTTGTGTGAGGAGAGAAAAGCGAGGTAAAAGTCATGTCAGTCCTGTTCCGCAGAAATAACACGATCTTACTGGAGCCGTTGAGACAGAGGCAGGGAGATGTCTTTGCCCATTTTGGAGGTCGGGAAATTGCCGCTATGATCATATTAAAGAAAAAGGCCATAGCAGTCGAAAAGGCTCAGCTTTTAATAACTTTTTTCCATTGTGGGATTTTGACATTTTCCCCCGCAGCGAGACTTGTGGACTCGAAGCAAACTTTATTGGCTGCGAATTCTCCAAGGAAACAAGCATGCTAATGCTAAATCCAGGTCGGTGAGTTGTGATTGCATCATTCTTATGTACATCGTGAATCATAAAGAAGAAGTAGATGCTGAGCCAAAATGGGTCTGTAAGCATATTGTATATTTTTGTACTTCTTTCTTCTGTAATTCTTCTTATTAAGAATTTGTTTCCCTCTGCATTTGATCCATCCTTCAGTCATTCCAGGAATCAAACCACAGAACCCCCCTAAAAAATTAATTAAAATAACAAAAACTTAATTTGCATAAAAAAAGAAAAGTAAAATCATGTTTTTGAAATGACTAGTGCATCACAGTCATTGGCATGGTCATTTTCTTGACTAAACATAGGTGTGAAAATAACAAGATAGATTCCAAATTCAAGCACTTTCCAAAATCTGGACAATAGGCTAATTATGATATTAAAGCAGAACTGAGTAACAGAGTAAATACTACGCTGACAGAAAAGACAAAGGGAGAGAGGGATATTGTACATTGTGCCACAACCCAATTACACAATGGAGATCATGAGATGTCACTCAAACTTGGCTGTAAATACTGCAAAACAGTCCACAGTTAGCTTAGCCTGTTAGGTTCTTCTTCGTGATTCCATTAGTGTGTCTTGCGCCGGAGCAGGGAAAGTTGCAATTGTGGTTTTCTGGCCAGAGACACCAGGGGAAGATGAAAGAACTTGTATTACCCCCAGAGGGACTACGAAAAGGATTTATTAAGGTTAACAAGTTACTTAGTTCTGCTTTAAAGCAAACTTTAATTTGGCTGTAGCTAAAATACTTTGTAGTATAGCGCTCGCATACACTCTGAGTGTGGACATGACCACATGAGATTCAGAGCGGAGGGAGCACCAGTGAAGCACTTTGCTCTGAACCAATGTAAGTGTGTTACAGACCCACTGCGTCTTAGTTGATAGTCCAGTCAATTCCTCTTTGTCTGTTGTAGACCCGTCTCTGCCTTTGTCCCATGTGCCAACTGACTGTGGCTACACCATGGAGGGAAGTCCCCTTTGTCTGGTTTTGCATGTCCCCTATGACATGGCTTTGGACAGGAGACTGAAGTATAGCCAAGTCACTGAAATTGTTAAGATCTTTCTCTCAAGACCTCACATTGTTTTTTCCTGGGAACTGATTTCTTGACTACATTTGTTGAAACGCCACATAATTCTTGCTTATAATTGTCATCTTAATCTTACACACTGTAATCTTAAATCAAATGTACAAAGATTTTTAATTAGTTTGACCCACACAACTACAAAATTGAAAGTACTTTTACAACCCATTCAACTAAGTATTGATTTTAAAGCTAAACTGAAGTCCTCTCACTATGGATAGTTCTTTCTTGGGTTCAAAACTTTATAAATCTAAAGTTCATCAAAAGTTATAAATTAGGCGTTAAATCCACTGTAGACTAACATTGTTCAGACATTGATTTTTCACCTTCACTTTTTAAAAGGTTAGCCATTAGCTGTCATCACTAGTATATACTTCTATTTCTTTAGGTTTATTATAATGGGATGCACCAAGAATCCCAGAAATCTTAGCGGTTTTAACAACACAAACCCAAGCTACTAACGGAATAGAAGACATCCATGATATACCTTCCTAAACATCTAATTTATCTGTTAAAATCCATTCCTGCAAAGGCCAAGTCCTATTGATCTAAGTTGATTAAAACCACCGTTAACTTTTGTCACATAGCACTTACTGTTAATTTGCCCTCATCACTGTAATGTTTCTGACCTTTTCAAATGTTTTTAACCTTTTAGCGCCGCAGTTGGATTGTAGGCTAGGGCTAGGCACTCATTTACCTTATAGGCTGATGGCATAATCCCTGACTTACTTTGTACCACTCTTGCAGCTCATGGTCGGAGAACTCTGTATTCTCGCGGAGGTCTTGCAGCGCCTCTGGCCTCAGTTTGCTGTTCTGCTTCCCCATGGCAACCGGACAGGAGTCTGGGTTTCCTTGACAGCGGTGGCGAAGACAGCGCTAGCCAGGCTGTTTTACACCTGTCAATGGCACAAGAAGAAGAAACATCTTCAATAACAGAAGAGAAACAAGACGGATACGCTTACAAACGTGTCGGCCAGTGGACAGGATGCCACTCATGATCTACTGGCAAATTGGAGTCCAAGAAAAAGGGACAGTGTTGATTGGGGGGAAAAAGGTGAATATATATATCATGGAAACACGGAGCATTTGAAGTGTAACAGAAGTGCGTACAAGTAGGAACAGCCATTTCTGTGATTTTTATGATGCAATCTGCCACACGACACCAGTTCGGCTCGTTTGCTGCATAACGCATCATGGGGTCACGTCACACTTTCCTGGATGTCTGTCTAACACAACAGTGCTTTTTTAAATCAACAGGTCCACAGCCCATCCAAAGGAGCAACACTGCCGTTTTTGGAATTTGAAAAAAATAAATAAAAAAAAATCGAAAATGGTGCCAAAGGTGCTTAAAATATTAAGTCAATAATAAATATCCAAGCCCTATGATGTATGGGCAAAGCATAGGACTATATTCCTAGTGTCAGCCAGTATCCGCCCATCATTACTAAACAAATTAACCCTCAAGCAACTCTGTTCCACTCATTCTCCCCTGACTATTCACCAGCCAGCCTCTGCCGGGGAAAAAAACAAACGAGAACAGCTTTAGCGCATTGCCGGTCTCTCTTAGTTCCTGCCAGGGTCTAAGCAGCAGACTTTATTTTATGTTTTTTATTCCAAAAACCTTTCCCTCAAAGTGTCACTAACTTGAACTATATTTAAATCAAATCGAGAGAGTTGCCCAGACCGTGTGTTATGTCATTCTGCCTGCCAGCAGCATCACATTGGGTAAACAGTAGAATAATCCCAAGGGCGCACAAACAGTGACGTCAAAGCTAGGGCAACCAAGTGACTGTGGGTTTGTGTGTCAAAATCAGCGGGCTGGCTGGCTACGTAATCTCTATGTGCGCTCAAGCTGTCTAGCAAAACAAGAATTCCCTTATGGAATGATACTATGACGTGACGGCCCAACTCTAAGGAGATCAATACCTGTTACATACAGCCTAAACAATTTGACATGTTGAGGGGGTTTGTATGAAACGTCCAACAAACTGCTCATCTAAATATGACACGTTACATGTACAAAACGAATTGAAATGGCAATGTTGGTTAGCGGGGATACTGCACAAAAGGCAGCAATATCTTAAAGCATACAAATAGCTATATTACGACATAATGCAATATAAAAAGTCTTCTGAAGTATGAAAGATGTAAATGTTGGAAACTGTCCATGTGTGTGGAAGTGCTGTGGGTCAAAAAGACTATTTGTGTTTACGCAATTTCAAACTTTCCGAGATAGATATCGACCAGTTTCTGCCCACTTTAAGTCTGTTATCCTCCAATATGTCAATGGCTGTCCTGCGTTACCATGGACATCCGCTGCCACACGTCAGTTTTAATAAACCGATTGTGCTGCCTTATTTCGGAGTCTTGGAATAACTGTGACATGGAAGTTTTTCTTTTTATATGCACAGTAGAAACGACGATGCATTGAAGCACTGCAACGTTTAGTCGACAACAATTGAAAGCACAGAGCCACTCCAGTAGGATTTGGCCATGCTCTGGAAAGCTGCAGCAAGAGAGCAGTCCTCATTCTTATTTTTAACCACTCCATTAACGTCTTCCCTTCAATACAGCTCTGTAGACTCATCAATCCTCCTCTGCTCCTCCACCTCTGTCAGCGCTGCTAACGGCCTTTTAAGATAAAAGACAGTGTGACACAATCTATTCCCAGTTCGCTGCTTATATCGGTGGGAAGGCTTCACTTGTACTGTGAAATCTTCAGCGACCGTATTTCTTATACAAGAAATACAGAAAAATAAATCACTCTGCAATCAAGGACTATTGTTCCAGACAAACGTGAAGTGAAACCTAATCAAATACTGGCAAGGGCAATGCATTAATAAATACAAAGCACCAAAGGAAAATATGTGTGAAGAGTTGCACGGTATAAATAAAGTTGCCTTGCTTTGCCTAGGAAAATAAAGTACAAACACACCATTTTTAATCCTGATTCTGTAATGACCAATGATACAGAATATATTATTGTCCTCATAAAGGATTTGTCCACTGCTTTTGACCCACCTTTCCCATTCAGTTAGTGGGAAAAACCTGTAAATCTTCCCACAATCCGGGCTTTGAACCCTCTTTCTTGTTGTGAGGCAAAGCAGTTTACTAAAACCTTCTAGACTTACATTTATAAATAGACAGAGACAATATTGTTTTCTTCTTTTATCCTTACAAATACATATCACAGCAGTAAGACAAAAACCATAGATTATTTGTTAGCTTGTACTTTCTGAGCCACACTCCCCCCCAAAAACAATGAATTCCGTTGCTGGAAAATACCATGAAAGTTCCTGCCTACTGTTGAATCTCTCTCGCAAGCTAACGAGCAAACATCACGAGAGTGGGTTTTCAGGTCTTCCTTTGCCACTGAAACAAAGGGGGGGAATCAAAATATAACAAATCATTAAAAATTTCCAACAACAACTGCTCGTTGTTTACCCAAACTTGCAGCTCTCTTAACAAGCTTTGCAGTTTGCTCAGCTCTTTTCCCCAATTGCACTCAACCTGTCATTATTAAGGCCTGACTCTCAACTCAGGAACTAGAAAGAAAGATGCTTTGAAAACCACGGCAGAGTGCCATTTCATTTGGCCATTAGCATATCCCCACTGTCAGGCTTACAATGCAGTCATCATGCTAAGTGACTAGAACCTCAAGGCAGCGTCTGAATGGGAAGAAGAGGTTTTGAACAGGTGTCATATCGGCAGCTTTATTCTTCTTGGGAAGCAGAGCCATTGGATGCCATTGGGTGACGAGAGATGATAGTCGCAGGGTTGGAAGAAGCGCATGGATACAACCTTAACTAGACACGTATCTGTGGGATCGGCTGTTGCCAAAGTCAAATTAAAAAACCTGGCTCCTTTTTACATTTACAATGCTGCCTCGATACCTGTTTTTGTACTAGAGTTTTGTGACTTTTTTCCCCCACCATATAGTACACAAGTGGGCAAAGTGGTGCTTGAAAGTCTCATGAAGCCGTACACGCACAAAAAACATGCATTTAATTAATTCCGGTGAACAATCCAGATGTGAGGGAGGCATCATGAGAGCTAGAAGTGAGTTCAGGAAAGATCTCCTGCTTTTAAGGTTTTAAAAGGCAGAAAGGAAACGATGCCGGATTGTGGTCTGCATCTCTGGTGGCCTCAGTGCGTGGCGTTGTAGAAAGTGGAGACAGATCAATGGAGGCTGTCATTGTTTTGGATCCGTCGCCTCTTCTCATGGCTCCAGCTCCGTCTGTCTGCACCCCTCCCTGCAAAGGAACTACGCCTCTTGCATTTCCTGCCCTATCTGCTGCAACCATCCCTCCATTCTAATGAGAAAATAAAGGATATGCTTTTATTTCACCCTTTTTTTTTATATTCCTCTTCTACTTTACGTGGCTGACTGTCTACCCACACGAAGGAAATGCTTGCCAACAGAAAATTCAAGCCATATGACATATTCAACAGACCACTTTACCAAAACACAATAACTTTGTTTTATTTTCCTCCACAGTGAAAGTGGAAATTATGCAGGGCAAGAGCACCATTCTAGCTGCTGTGCCAAAACAAGATGTACCTGAAAGCTTTCTCCTCCTTTCAACACTGACAGCTTATCTCCACTGACTTTTATTTATTTATTTATTTTTACTTTAGAAGACTGGAGTCAGTGAGGCAGGAGCTCTACTTCTCAGGACACTGATTGCATGGCCATTGCCGGCAAATCAACAGTCTTCATAATCGTACACCTTTGTAAGAAATAACATTTATTCTTGTGCCAAAAAATAGTCAATATTAAATCAAATATATTTTTAAAGTCTGTCTATGTTCACAAACTATATTGAGCGCAATACACTGTGTGCTGTTATTTTATTACTAATGGCTGGAAAATGACACAACTTTGTGATAAATGCCATCACTCAGCACCACGGACAGCGCTCCTTTTTCATTCCTTGCCATCTCTCAATCTATTCTTCCATTTCCCATGCCCTAAATCTAGGCCAATGGCTTCATTATTAGAAGCTGATGCTGGCCGGCAGTGTCATCATTCCTCTCCATATGATGCCGCCTCTCCGTGCCACAGCGAGTCAATATGCTTTTAATACTCCTTTGATTTCGCACGGACGCCCAGAGAAATCGCTTCTGCTGTTTCTCTGTGGGTGGGCTCGACTCAACTTTCTGTGAAGGTCTGCTCTGGCACCCTCTAAGCCAAGCAAACTTAAATTAGTTTTCACTGGAGCACGGCAAGGTGTTTTTCTGCACTTTAGATTCTGGGAAGTAAAAAAGGTGCTAGTTGATTCAAAAATATATATCACCGCCTTAGTTTGGACAGCTACCAGGACTTGTGGAGCTGTGAGGTGCAGTAAATACTAATTATATAAAAGGCGGTACAGTCATTAGACTAAAATGGAGTAAGAAAATACTGGCGGCACGTTTGCGTTATTGCACAAACTAGGACAGTCATACTGGGTTTGCTCTATCTAGCTATTTTAAAGATCAAAGTGTCAATCAATAACCTAATGCAGGACGCACCATTTTTTTAAATTTCCTTGACTAGGGATGGGTACCGTTAAATGGTGCCTACTTGGTACCAACCGAAAAGCTCCGGCCCGGGATGGTATCAAAAAACTAAAATTCTTTCGGTGCCAACTTTCGGTTCTTTTTCTCTCCAGACGTCAATATATGATCCGCAGCGAGTCTAAAAAAAAAAATGCAACATGAACGTGTGCGCAGATAATGAGCCGCTTCAGCGCAAATGGAGCAAAGCAAAGCTGTAACTTAAAGCAAAGCAAAGCTATAATGTACTAAACGTTTGTACTAAACGATGGCGCAGCCTCGGTCTGCAGCTGGACTGAGCCAGGAGTAAACCAGGACATGGCCTCCACCGGTTGTAAAACCCAGAGCCAAACTAAACCAGTTATAAACCAGGCCTGAGTAAGTTTTTAGGCAAATTGAAAAACAAAACAGAGCAGTGGCAACAAGAAAGACGTCTTTACCTTTAGCGACAGACCCGGAGGCTGAGCTTACGTGCTGCTGTTTACAACTTTACAAGCAGCTGCAGCGAGAGGGGAATATCAAAGATTGTTTGTGGAAAAGTGAGCGCTCACTCTGTATTAGACATTGTTTGTACGGTTTTGGTAAATTATTAGTGGCAGAGTGAGCGCTCACACCATGTAAGGATTTTTGACATGTGGAGTGCTTTTGCTTCGTCAAAGCGCAGTCAGTTTAGAACATTTTGGCAGAAAGAAATCGTGTCATGATGTGGATCTGGTCTCCACAGCTCAGGAGGTAATAACGTCCTTTCTCTCTTTTTTTTTTATCGCTGCTTAAGTGGAAAGGTGACGCTGCTGCGGCCTCTGTAGCTTCTGATGTGCTGTTTTTGGACTTTTTCTTGAATGATACTTTTTATACACGTTATTTTAACTGAATTAAAATAACATAGGTACCGAATAAAGTACTAGTTTATGGTAAGTTGGTATTTTATTCTATTTCCCTCTTTCTTTTTTCTTTGCTCTTCATTTCTGCCTTACTGTAGCGTCATTTCCCACATTGGAAGCACTCTGAGATAGTGGAGCCTCTTTTTTTCCCTTTATGGGAGCGTCAGTTATGTATGGCTGCTGAGCGGAAAATGGCCCATTACTGTCATTTTCTCTATGAGGCCAGCAGAGTGGGCCCAGCAATCCCGTCTCAAATCTAGGCGCTTATGCTATTTGGTTGAAAGGCCCGAGGTGTTAGGTTGGATAGTCTATTGCCATACTCAAAGGCAGGCACTGGGTGATGATAAGCTCTCCTTAAATAAACAAGTGTGTTTTACAAATAGTGCCACGAGTCTGTGGTCGCCACTGTCCTGTACTGTGCTGTGGTGCTGCACCACCAGAAAAAACAGACATCTACCAGATCAACAAACTGAAAGGGTAAAACTGGACAGGTGATTGGCTGTCAGCTGGAAACATGGACTTTCCTCCACTCCGAGACTGTAGAGGGGCAACAGGCTCCGACAGCTCTGTTGTCACAGCGTTTGTTACAGGAGAACTGTCCGAGACTGTAGAGGGGCAACAGGCTCCGACAGCTCTGTTGTCACAGCGTTTGTTACAGGAGAACTGTCATGCTATACTCAATACAGCTGAACAAATCACTCCACTGTAATACTTATCTTTATCTACCTTTCCTTTAATTATTATGCAAACATAAGTTACAATTCTGAATATGTTTCTATCTTGTAATTGTGTACACAATAAAATTACTTTCCTTCTTCCTTCTTTCCTTCTTCATATCGTATTATTCCATTGTTTACACTGATCATATTTGATTTACAGTTGTGCTCAAAAGTTTACATACCCTGGCAGAATTCTTGATTATTTTTTTTTCACCCAGAGTTAGTGGATGTGTGAAGCCATTTATGGTCAAACAACTGGGTTTACTATTTTTAAATCATAATGATAACAGAAACTGCACACAAGTTGACACACACAGGTTCGAATGGCTACTAAAGGTATAAGCACCCTCACCTGTGATCTGTGTTTGTGATTATTGTGTGTGTTTAAAAGGTCAGTGAGTTTTTGGGCTCCCGACAGACCCCTGCATCTGTCATCCAGTGCTGGCGTCTCTGCTTACTGAGTCATGGGGAAAGCAAAAGAATTGTCAGAGGATCTTCAAGAAAAGGTAATACCTAAGTATAACAGGGGAAAGGGTTATAAAAAAGATATCCAAAGGACTGAGAGTGTCAATCAGCAGTTGTTGAAACTAAATCACGATCAGCTCAACCAACAAAAATTTCAGGAACAACTGGAAAATTGTTCGGGAAACTTAAAGATAACTGAAATACAGGAGGAAAAAAAAGTGGTGTAGCTGTTTCAAGATGCACAATAAGGAGGCACTTGATGAAACATGGGCTGCATGGTCAAGTTACCAGAAGAAAGCCATTACTCCGCAAATTCCACAAAGTATCCGCTTGCAATATGCCAAACAGCACAGAGACTGGCCTCAACATTTGTGAAACAATGTCATTTGGTATGATGAAACCAAAATGGAACCTTTTGGCCACAACCATAAACGTTACAGACAGCATCTCTGGAACTGCCCATAAGGTCATGTTCGAAGCAGCCAGAGGGGAAGGGTAAAACATTGTCCACCATTACAAATGCTGGAATTATAAATATATTTTTCTACTAAATAAAGATATAGGGACATGGAGAGGAGCAAAGTGGTTCAACAGTCCCTATATACAGAAGAACGGACAATGTTAACCAGGAATTTAACATTAGCTTTATGCTACATATGCGAACGTTAGCTACAAGTGCCGTTTTCAGCTTCTAAGTTGCTCTTGAAAAGACATCCGTATGGACCCGATTTTGGCTTGACTTTATTGGTGTGTGATAAATATATTTATACTCCGCCAGAAAACGGCTTAAAGAAGTAAAAAACGTGTGATTTCCATTCGAGGTTTTCTTCCCCCTCGGCAAGGCCCGGTCCCCTTGTATGACGCGTTGCCGTATGTATCTATCGTCCGCAGCCGCACCCTGAAGGTAACACTTCACAAGGCATTGTGGCCTGTATGACCTCACATTATTCATGACTCTGTCTTTGTCGTATTGTGTGCAGTATCTCATCCATCGGGAGGGTGAATGACCCGCTGAGCCGCTTTACAACAGCTGTTAGACTCATAACCCAACCCGACAACAAAAGCCTGGGACGCCGGGCACTTGGACTGGACGGGCGGATTACAGCTTGATCTCATGTTGCAATTGGGACTTTTACGGACTTCGAAGGCAGGTCGAATGAAGATTATATTCTGAAGTTCCAGGCCTGTTTATTACTCAGTGAGCAGCGATATTTATTTGAGAGTTCAGATATAAATACAAAATATAAAAGAAAAAATACTAGCCCAGTGAAAAGGTCACACGTTTGAAAAATGGGATTCGTTTTACGGTTGCCGCTATGTGGAAAGTCGTGACAGCGTGTTCTACGGTGCACTTCCTGACTGTTGGGGATGTACCCCCAAAAGCTTTTTAGTTCGGTGAGTGAAGATCATTAAGACGCTCGGTGACAGCATGCTGTCACCGAGGGGGCTATAGCCCCCTTTTAGTGGGCTATAACCACTAAAAGACTTGAGATTGGAGACTGCGGCGAGTCTGAAGAAGAATTAGTGCAGCCTTAAGACAATGCTAACTTGCTTCCACTTAGACTGCAGGGGAAATATTTTCAACCAACCATTCTCAAGCAAATTCCCATTGTCTAAGTGAAAAATGCTCCTCCCTAAACTACTCCGAGCAACTACCAAAGTGTATCCATGGAATAAGCTACGTTCAGCCCCTCACTCACATTGTTGTTTCTCCTCATTTGAATGCAATCTAAATCAAATAAGAAATGCATTTGAAAGCACCAGAAATGACCTTTTTGTTAATGCATCAGCTGTGGTCGGAACTCTAAATCCATTTTCACTAATCGCTTCCTCCCAATTAAACAGTGTTCCCACAAGTTTGACCAACAAGTGCACTTTCTATTCCCAGCAATGATAGGGATTCTTGCAATTCCTGTTGTAATCTGTGCTAAGCGTTTTTTCTTTTTTCTTGCTTCTCTTAAATAGGTCACATTCTGTAGCGCTCCTTTACAAACATTGCTCCCAAATATTGCCAACTGTAAGAACAAAGTGAGTGTTTTTTTTTTTGTAATAGCTAACATTGTTTATTTAGAACACTCGGTACATTCCTGTCTTTGTTACAGTAAAAAGCCAATTAAAAAGACGCTGTGGGTTTTTATTTCTGTCCCACTCATATGTCATCAGGAAGCATTTAGTTGATGTAATGAGGCTCTGGAAAATCTTCCCCCAATTAATTCTGATCCTTTGCACTCTCACGCTCTATCTTAGCCACTCGTAGCCAAGACATGTCGATGCTTAAAAAATAAAACAATATGGCAATATGTGGTAACTTCGTTGAAATAATTACCCTATTATTCCTTCCGTTCCTAAACTCTCAACAGAGCTGAGAAGTTGAATTTGTAAAACTGTTAGCCGTAGCCACAAGACATTTCTAGTATTTATAGGCAGCTTTCAGACAGTGAAGATGGGGTGTCACGTTTACCAATGGGACTGTTCGCTCAAAACACACTTGTGGCGTGGTGTCCCTGAGTGAGACACTTAAACTCAAGTGCAACTCTAGTCCTAGTCACTTTACGACGGGGTCATGGTGGCTACCTCCTGTAATGCACCTATATACATACTTTAACTGTGCATTTTGGTTTGCAATTCTTAGTAATTTTGATATCACGGTTGATATTGCAATAAAACACGTATATATATATATATATATATATATATATATATATATATATATATATATATATATATATATATATATATGGGCACGACCGGGAAGTGTTACAATGGGGCTTGCTTTGGACTAACTTCACTGTTGACTATTGTGCCTCAATTACATGTAAACTCCAGCAAGTGACAACTCTTAGGACGTTTTGCCTTGGCCTCACATCAACAAAGAAGTTGTAGTAATTTTGTATCCAGTGGACAGAGCAACAGGATGTACAAAACAAAACGAGACATGAGAGCTGTGCAACTAAACAGAGCTAGCTTATGATAATCGTTTGTAAGTCCGAAGAGACAATTAAGCCTTTCACATAAATCTCAGTCGAGTCTTTTATAATTGGACTTGTTTCATACTCTTCTTTCTAAAACATACAGTTGTGCTCAAAGGTTTGCATACCCTGGTTGATTCTTTGGCCATTTTTCATAGAATATGAATGATATGAATGAACACAAAAACCTTTTTTTACTCATAGTTAGTGGATGTGTGAAGCCATGTACGTTCAAACAACTGAGTTTACTCTTTTTAAATCAAAATAAAAAGAAACTACCAACATGAGCCTGATCAAAAGTTTACATACCCCTGTTCTATTACCCCCTTTACCCCTGAGACGGCAACTCCAGAACCTTCACTTTATTCTACTGTAGCCAATGAGAGGTCGACATGGCCTTGTGCTTTGGATCATTGTCATGTTGGAACATCCAAGTGCATCCCATGTGCAGCTTCCAGGCTGATGCAGTATTCTTTAATAACATGCTGCATTCATCAATTTTCAACAAATTTCCAGTGCCTTTGTAGCTTACACATCCCCAAAACATCAGTGATCCACCTCCGTGTTTCACTGTAGGAATGATGTACTGTTCATCACAGGCCTTGTTGACTAGTCCAAATGTAACGTTTATGGTTATGGCCAAAAAGTCCCATTTTGGTGTCATCATTCCCAATGACATTGTTTCAGAAAGGTTGAGGCTTGTGGCATATTGTAAGTGGATACTTTATGGCATTTGCAAAGTAATGGCTTTCTACTGGCAACTTGGCCATGCAGCCAATTTTTCATCAAGTGCCTCCTGATTGTGAATCTCACAACAGATATACCACTTTAATCAGGGAGTCCTGTTATTTGTGGGTTTTTCTTTGCATCCCGGACAATTTTCCCGGTAGTTGGCATTTTCGTTGGTCGACCTGACCATGGTGTGGTTTCATCAGAATCCCGCATTATCCACTGCTGATTGATACTCTCAGTACCTACAGTAAAAATGGCCAGAGCCACTAGTGCGCCTGCATGTTTGATTCTGCCTTCATCACGCCTTCTGATTGGCTACAAGTCACATGTTCTGCCTCCCCATGAAGCCGCTTCTCCCGGCTTCGTGTCCAGACCACTCTCCCATTTAGAAAAAAAGAGAGAATAGTCTAACTAGCCAGGAGTTTGAGAGGGTTTGGCTTAATTAATTTCCTATCATATTTTTCTAAGAACATAGATCACCATTTCGATTTGATCCTGATTTACGTATTTAGCAGCTATTTTATATTGTCTTTTCATACTTCTATTTTCATTCAATTACAATTCACCCTGCGGCTGTAAAGCACCCTAGACTGTATTTAAATATAACACACATTCACCGTCTGTACAAACAAACCCTGCCAGCTATTCACGATCTTATCTCTCGCCAACAAAACCTTTTAAAGCAATTACCCGACACATAGAGTGCAGGGTTCAGAGGGCATCCCGGGCTGAGACGTTCAAGCTTCACTGATACTCTAATTTATTTCAGAGCGGAAGATACCTTCACGCACTAATGACCACTTTGATGGCTCAATACATGCTAATTAGCAGGAAGAACCAAGCAGCGAAGTTCACCCGCTTGAGTTTGTTGCTCATTTTGAAAGCAAAGTTTAGCTTTCGTCAAATCACAGGGATAAAAAAGTTTAATTAGGAATGAGTAATGAAAGTGTTTTACTTTTAATGATCTGTTTTGAGGAGCAGAGTTGGGACGTTTGGAATGGGCGATTAAATGGATTAATGAAAAGTATTAGGCTCTAGTTTGATGAATTTCGCATAATGGTGGGTCATGGACAGGTTACACATCCAGCAGGAAACTGTCAAATCAGTGAAGATTTGCAGCAGCACAGATGTGATATTATTTCTTTATAGGTCCGAACCACATCGGACGAATGACAGTATAGCTTTTGTACAATAGAGCAGCCATTACCAAAGTCCAAAGCCTTGCATTTCTCATAGATGTTGAAGTATCACCTCTGATGAAATATCAATCGAGATAAATCATACTCCTGAGACTGTCCTAATTAAATTCAGGGAGGTGCGATGGGATTAACCAGCCCGTGTTAACACAGCAACATGCATCTTACTGAGCACAGGGGAATGCACCTGCTGTGTCATGTGCTGCATATCAACTACATCAAGGGCATCGAGTGATGGTGATGCTTCAAGTGTTCAAAGCAAGTCAATTTTTCCCCTGAAAGAGGCACTAAAAGCACAAAGCAACAATCATTCTGTTTTCATTCTTTTAAAGTGGGGGTATTATGCTTTATTCCAAGTATTTGGTGATCATTTCAGACACATATTGATGACTATTTTGCACTGTGCTGCTAGAAAATGCTACGTTGACGTTGGACTGACTTCCTTTCCATGTGTCGCCTCTGTCCTTTTAAGACCCTTGTCCCGCTCCACATCATGACAACATACGCTGCCTTTCCTGTCAGAACAATGGTGCCATTATCAGAAGGTGCTCCGATTGATGGAGGGCCAGCCCTGGCTGTGTGATACAGATGAGGAGTATTGGAAGCCTGGGCAGGAGGCAGGCAGGGAGTTTCCTGGTTACATAAGGTGGTAGAAGACGCTCATGGGGGAAAAGGAGGAGCAACGTATAAGATAACTGAAGCAGGTGTCACAGAGGATCACTCAAGCATGCACAAATGACACAACCCCAGGTATGTTTTTGTTGAGAGAACAACATGGTATAAACCTCTAAAAAGTCAATTGTTGTTGTTATTGTGTATGTTTGTTCTTGGCACTCTACATCTTGCCGAGGGACAACGGTTGAAAACTAGCTTAATAACAAAGCTGTCACATGTGTTTATAGAAATGTTGATTAATGTCCCTGTTCAAATAAACTAATAAAATAAAATAAATGCATTTGCATAATACTGTACCCACTGTGACACTTGGCACTTTTTGTACACGTTCATCTGTCACACCTGTCACAGGTGTTCTCATCATTGCACTCTTTCCCATGAAACTGATCATTATTTGGGACAAGCCCAATGGAGGGCATTTCTATTTCCATCTGGATCACAATGAATGAGAATAATGTTCTCCAACCAAAAGCACAATCTCCAGTGCTATACGTGACCAGGCTTCCTATATCTGTCACACTGGAGTAAATGGGCTCTTTAAGTCGTGTAATGAAATCTCGGCCTCTACAAATGGGTGCTATCTTACAGCTCTGTTGATAAGCTGATACGAAAATTCGCTACTTCAAAACACCACTCCCCACTTTCATCTGAAGCATCTTTCGCACGCTTAGCACCTATTATGTCCTTAGCCACAGAATCCCCTCAAAGTCTTACATTTTTTATCACAAAGCAAATCAAATATGCCCGATCGCAAACATATTGGCCCCTTTTATCTGCTCATAAAACGCGTGGAGGCCCGATTTAACATACACAGAGCAAATATATAATAACTTTCACGAAGGAAAGATGTGCCTGATGAAATATTTACATTGAACAGGCAATGTGAAGTATAGCTTGCACGACTGTGCATGAGATTGCGCGAGCTAGTGCTCGTTCTCTCCCAGTGAACATTCAGACATTAGCATAGACTAATAGCACACACTGTCCATGTTAGATTAGTTTTACACAGATCTTTCTTTGTTTGCTCCAAAGAAAAGCAAGCAATCTAATAACAATAGTTCCTGAATTCTATTCCTGCTAAAGTATGTGTGTATTTCATCACAAAACTGGCACACGATTCACTGGATTTTGCTGGTAAGATAGCAGCAAAGGTCTCGTAGGTCTCTCTAAGAGTGAGTCATCTTCATGGAGGTGGTTTGGAATTCTATTCTCTGTATAAGAACCATTATGTAATTATTTCTTACCAAAAGTCTGAAAAAAAAAAATGAATAGGCTTAAGAAAAGTAATATCTTCACCTTATTGGCTTTCTACTAGTTTCAACCAGACATTCACAGGCTAAAAATTTATTCAGTGTATATTGTTAAAATGAATTCTCTTTCAATTGCACACATTTTCCTGTCCATGCACATACACGGTTCCTTGTATGTTCCTGACATTTCTTTGTGGATAAATCTATGACCTTCTTCGGTTACAATAGACAGACTTGAATGGCCGACACTGCCACAATCTACCGAGCCGTTCTTGTCACAAAGAAATGTCCTGGGGCCTTATTTATAAAGTTCAAGCAAGGTATGAACAAAATGAGGCCAAAACTTTACAGACGAGCTTTTCTGCGCCAAAGATGGTATTCATGGATATCAAGCTGAGCATGAAACATTTTGCCCCGCCATGCAAAGCCTTTTCAGAAACACTGCAAACGCGAGGAGAGGCAAGGTAAAGCAGCGAGGGGAAGTCATTATAGGGAAATCAAGTTTGGTGTATATTTTAAACAACAAATTTCTTCCTAATTTTCTTTAGAAGTGCCATGCCAAGATAAGACACAGAAAACCCAAATTTCTTCACAGGATTCTATCTTCAATCTTTCGTTAGTGTGCCGTCTTCTGTGATGAACGCTCATGTACGCTCCATGGCTCCATGACAACCAAGCAGGCCTAACCAACTTAACTCTAGCCTGACCAACTCCTGCATTAAGGCTTAGTCCAGAGCACATGTCCATTCAGAAACGCTGCGTAAATGTGCAATGCAGCTCACTCACACCAACTTGACCACTGACCTCTCCTTATTCACGCCACCCAAAGCAAATAGCTGCCTCATCCAACACAAAACCCTGACTGAACGCACAGTGTGTGGAAGGAACAATATGTAAGTAATTAAAAAGCCTGGAAGACTGTGATATGGACAGTAAAATAACTCCTTTACAGCTTCCTTGGAAAATACAGTATTTTTCATTATATATAAGAGATTCAATACTTATTTGGATCACGGCTTGTCATTCAAGGGTCTCAATGCTTTACCAAGTGAGAACCACTCTCGCTGGAATATTATATCCTCTTCTTCTTCTATTTTACGGGGATTGGGCAAAGTATTGTTGTCATGCTGCAGAATTTCCACTTCTCAATTTTGAGTCTGATGTCATTTATCATGAACTCCTATATCCTGTATCAATAGCCTACTTCATATTTGTAAATATTAGACGACACAATATTGATGCAATTTTGAATAGAATCACTAGTTTCTTTTCATACTATGTCTGCTTTATGGCAAAGCTAATTCTTAACTACTCACAGGCATGTCAAAAAATGAAGGCGAAAGAAAAATGTATTCCCCTTGTTCACAGTAGCACTCTGGCATTAATTTCATGTCTTAAACTAAAGTCCTCTCAGAACAGTAAAGGCAGGGAGTCTATTTGCTGTGTAGTTGTTGCTCTGACGGAGACTTGTGTGGCGAGGCATATGGCTCAGGTCAGCGCTGCATCTGCCTGTGCTTCTCAGTGGGGCGCGGTGCTACAGCTCCCCTACCGTGCCGCTCCCTATGTCTGTGTGGGTCGCATTCAGCGCAGCCGGCACAGTCGGCGCTTCAAAGAGAGAACTTGAGCTCTTCAATTTCAGCGTACAGTACATGTGAGTGGGAGAGAGAGAATACAGGGATACGGCCGATCTAAATGTTAGCTCTGATGAGGAGCAAAAATGATAGAAATGAATGGATTGAAATAATGTAATACAACTATGGCCGGCTTTCATAATGTTTTTTATGTTTAATGATTTGTGGGTGAAAACAGTATTTTACATATTATTTATTATTGAGATTCATATTTTTGATTACGTCATGAATCGCCATACTATGGTGGTGGTTTCAGGACACCACACCAGTGAAACCTTTTTGAGCTTGTTACGTCTCCTCGTCAGAGTAATCCTGTTCACATTGGTTGTTTCTTCTTCTAAGCGGAACATAAACTGTCCTCCGCAGTTTAAAAGCCCAAGGCAGGACATATATACGGAGCCACGTGTGTTCATCACAACATCATTAATCTGTTAGAATTCTGTTAGCTGAAAGTGAAAGGTTGTTTTGCGTGTTGTTTTATAACGTGCCATTCCCAATAGTGCTTGGTAAATTTTTAATCCTAACCAGTCTTTCATTTTTTGTACATAGATATCAGTACCGTGCTACCCAAAAGGATGTTTTTGGTATATCCCGATATCTAATCTACAGATGTTTTACCTAACATTTAATATAAAAATCTGTTTATAATCAAAAATCCTTCTTATAAATACTGTAGATGTCTTCAAGTGGTGTAGTATTAGCTTTGTGTCATTAACAATTGGAAAAGAAAAACAATTACCAGCCTTTTTTCTATTGAGTCCATTCCCTAATCTAATGATTTCCATGCACAATAATATATAATGCATAATATATGCATAGTATGTACAAATACAAGAACAAAAACTAGTACTAGGCCTTACTTGTTAGCACCAAAATAGTGGCTGACACATTCCATCTCTGGCCATGCGGTTACACAATATAAAAAAGACCATAAATAAACAGGAAAGGTCAAATGTGGATGAATATATGAAATACTCCCACATAACTGTGGAGTTGTGGAATCAACAAACTGCGGACATGGTTTGGAGCTTAAAGTTTTGAGAGATAGATCATTCTGAAGTAAGCTAAACAAGGAGGTTTAGTATTTCAGATTGTGCTTTTTTTTGAAACACAGAACCGTAAGGAAGACAAATTGAAGATAGTGGGGATGTCACACAAATAGAAGGCCAGAGTTTTGCAGGGGTGATGAGCAGCTGTAATGAATGCCCCTCTTCCCTGTGCTGCGTCAGTATCCGCAGTGTGCACAGCGGTGACCTTTTTAGCCGGCGTGTAATCCTAGCACTGTCCTGTGCATAATAATACATGGAAATCTATCGAGGCTCACCAGTGTGCTGCTCACACATGGACGACGGCGGCACACCAGCAGAACAGTCGCTCCAGGAGAGACGCATAAGTGCACGTTGTTTATCTCCCGTTTAGACACTTGACCCTAATAGTTCAGCCTTAGCACAGTCAAGGAGCCAAGACTTTCACTGTTGTTTTGGTTCTCAAAGAGGCCTTCAGACAGCCTCTGAAGATGCCAGAGTATGGATTGAAAAATATGACAGTAGAATATTTTCCAGACATGTAGGCAAATTCATACATTTTGCTCTTGCCTTGCTGGTATGTCTATTTATGAGGAACATGTAGTTTCATTTGCATGTATTCCTTCTCCTGAGCTGAACCAAAGCCAAGCCAATATTTATGCATAAATAACATGAGTAATATTAGAATACAAGCTGTAGACGGCTAACTCTTCCAAAGGTACTCAGTCTACTGAACAGTGTGGGTTAACAGGTCAATGATAACCATACTACAGAATAGCAACCATGCAGCTGTCCAAGTAATCCCGTGGATAAATAAGGATTACAGGCAGATTACTCTAACAGTTCTGGACAGTGATATGCCTATATAGCCAGGGGCATTCACACACATACCATATACTGTGCGCACACACACACACACACACACACACACACACACGCGCGGACCACAAATGAGAAAGGTCAATGAGTTTCGCATGCGTGGCCAGACGTCTCGATATGATAAATTCCCAATCCAATCGCAATGTGTCATGCAATGTACTAATCATCCGTTTAGATTTCAAATGTATAGTGGTTTCATACTAAATTCAGGTTTACATTAGTTGCAGCATTTGGAAAAGGCTAGAAAGGCTGCGGGGGAGGAGAGGTTTGTAATTAGTTGTAATTCAGGGAAATCATTTATGTACCGCGAAAAACGCACTTGGCTAATCACACACACCTCTCTACTCAGGAATAAATTGACATAGTGGCTTTGCAGTGACTTTTAAACAAATCTATAGAGCCCACAGATTTCCCTCAGGGGTCAAAAGTGGCAGAGGAGAGCCCTCATACAGGTCTATCCTTAGCTGCAATCGATCTCTGGACACACAACCCTTGTCTTCCCTATTCTTTCAATTAGCCTGTCCTTTTCCCGTTCGCTCCAGCTCCACCCCCCCCCCCCCCCCCCCCCCCCCCCAGCTGCCTGCGATGTTTGCTTGTCGCTTGTGAGCAACCCTTGATCTTTGCTAAACGCCTTGGACCGAGCTTGGCTGCTGCCGCGCTCCCTTGGTATCGCTGCTCTAGATCTTTCCATTCGGCTAATGCCACCGGCAGCCGGCTGTTCAGGCGCTCCAACCCTTTGGCCACCGCTACCAAAAAGTAAACTATGGGGAAAGTGGATTCAGATGGTGCAGGCTTTGGGGAGCCCGCGAGACATCTCAAAATCTTACTTTGTCTCGGCGAACTGCGGCTTGCAGGCATAGCGTTTAGAGCTCAAGCCTCACTGCAAGAAGGTCCCTGGCGCAATCATCTTCTCTGCCGTGCCTGCGTTTCTTCTCGGTGCTCCTCTGGGGCTAGGAGTCCCCCAAAGATAAGCTTATAAAATCTCAGGGTTTCCTTTGCCAAAAGAAATGAAAAGCATGAAAAACTGTGCCCTCGAAACCGTACCCCTTTGATTAGCAAATCTGCCGAATTTAAGTGTGTGGGGTTGTTTTTGTTACTCTACAAAAAGACCATGGTGGAGGTCTATTGCAACAAAAATAGTTGCAATAGATCTCGATCTTTTGGATCATACAGGTCAGGTTTCCCCTTAACCTCTTAACTGCCACCTCCAGCAGGCGGATTTTCTCCAAATATGCATACCAATCTCCGAGCTAATTGACTGGAGAGCTTACAGCCTGCATGCCAGTGTGATACCTCATTTGAAAGCTAAGACCTTATAGTTTCTAAAAAATTGTGTAAAATCTGTGTAAGTGAAACACAACTTTACATTCTCAACGTTGATGCTACTTTACAAAGAAATTCCAACGGCATACTTCATAGTTTTTATTTGATACTATAGTTACTAATTGTATTAACAGCACCAACTGTGTAAAATTGTATAGCTGTGGGAATAATAGTTTGGATTTTGGGGCCCTTTTATGCATAAAAAGACAATTCGGCACATGTGGTCCATTTCTGTGCAAAATGGCACCTTTGCTTTCTTTGAATGGGTGTAGCTCTATAACCGTGGCACTGGAGGGCTCTGGGATGGTTTTATTTTGAAGGCATATATATATATACGCCCGATGAGAAAGAGATGTTGATGAAGTGATGCGCAATGGCTTATTGTATGTATATGTATTTAGTCCTAATACAAATAATATGAATTTTGAATATTGAATTATTTTTACAACACAATGTTTTTATATAGGAAAACTGATTTGATGTTTCTATTCCAAATATTATAACAAATAGAAAGAGTACGGGCACTTCTGGGTTGTACGAGAATTAGACCTCCAAAACCAACCTTGAAGGTCTGTTTATTAGTCTGCTTTTATTGACAACACTTATTTACATTTTGGGTAAGACCTAGGCATAAAATAATCTCTATAGGAGTTTTGTGAAGGAGAAGCTGATAAAAATGATATATAACACTTCCAGTCCAGTCATATTTTTCCTACCACATCGCAAGTAAGTGAAAATACCAGAAACCCCCCTGATCAGGGGGGGCGGCAGTTAAGAGGTTAAATGACAAGCCATTACTTACAAAAGCTTCTTCCACCTGCCGCCTGTGTCTATAATGTACAGATCTATGGCTGTGACCTAATGATTTTCGATACCCACTGTGCCAGTCAGGAGGAATCTACTATTAGGCGTCAGCAGCCTTCCATATTGAGACAGAGAGCCGATAACTTGACATAGTCTTCTTCACAAATGTAATCTAAACTCCTCCTAATTCTTTTATCAGCAAAGAGAAGCGCACCTCCAATCAGAATTGTATCTACAAATTTAGGCTGCGTCCCTTCAACCGAGTTAACCAGTTTAAACATCTTGTGGTTTGCCTCACTAGTAATGGATATTGTAAGCCCATCTTAGGCTGACCGCAGCATCTGATCCCTCTCCTTTCTAACCAGCTGATGGTATCACGTTGCCTCTCGAATCCAATTGTCCCACTTCCGCAAAAGGTCACAGAACTGTTTCTCGAGCTCCTCTGGGACGTTGACAAAAAGGGGAGGCGCTATTTACACAGCCAAGTCTCTTTGCTATGGCGTTCAAGGCATTGTCATGTAGCTACAATCGCAAACACAAGCAACAGCACCCTCTTAAAAAAAACACTCTGGGGCACATGTGCTGATCACGAGTACCTAAAATATGCACCACAGGGAGAAAAGTTTCCCAAATGAGATGGATAATTATTCGCACAGCATCAACTTCATTTCGTGCTGGCTCCAGGCAATTATTTGGCAATTCAGGTCAGGCGTAGAACAGCGCTGATAAAATAATTATAAGAAAAAAAGCTGGATAGAGTCATATGAACATGGCCAGCTGGGGCGTATTGCATAATGCACTTTGGTATGAGGTCGTCTTCAGTGTATTAATAATAGACTGGATAGATGTACCTCTGATTTTAATTTTCTGAGCAAAGGGAATTAGCATTGGTATAGCCAACATCCTCAACAGACCTCTTAAAGTCATAAACCTCCAAAAGTTATCTTGCTGTATAAACAAACTAGCTAATATAAAGAGCATCGAACCGGAGCTTGTTACAGTGTTCACATAAAAAGTTATATCATACAGGTTCAAGGTATAGTCTCCAACATTGTTTTGCAAGCAATATTGTTTGAATGTGGGCTATAATACAATTTGCCATTTACAAGAAACTCTGCTATTTCTTATTGTGTTGCTATAAACTGAAATGAATATATTTCCATGCATTTCAAAATTTAAATTGGCACAATACAATTTGATTCAAAGGCAATAAGTCAAACAAAGCCTCTCGCTATTGAGTATATTGAATTGAAAGACCTCTTTATGTCGGTGCTGTCACCCCTGTGCTAAGTAGACAGCCCGGCGTGAAAGGCAGATGGAAGCGACAGAAGCGTCCGTCTTGTCCAGATGCTCGGTAGCACACCAACAACAAGGTCACGACCCAACACGTTTCTATTTATAACTTCTATTGTCCACAGCTAATGTTTGTTTGTTTATTTCTCAAGTTACCTTTTCTCCTTTTGAGCTGACTATTATATTCTACTGGATTTGCATAATGCAAACTTCTCCTGAGGGGCTTTCCAAATCCTCTCGGTGTGGCAAACGTGGTGTGGATTCTGTCCATTGATGTTGAGTGCTATGATGATAGTTATAAATACAGGAGTGAAGTGGGGAAGGAAGGGGGGCCGGAGTGCTCCAGTCTGGAAGTCACACGAGGTAATGAACATGGCTCCAATGGAACATAAAGCATTAAGAGGATTTAATTTCTGCTGTTAATATTTCCGCAGAAGCCACAGTTGACCTTAAAGTGCAGTAAATCTCTAAATCTCTTTTTCAAGACCAGGTTTTAAAATAAAGTCAATTTAAAATTAAAACAATGCATCGCACTTTGGCCAGCAATTGTGTAATACTGTATTTTGAACACTTGGTTTGCTCATCTCTTCAACAACCATAGTCAGTCCGTCTATTCCCATATGGTACTTTCACCCATGGTGCAACAGCTTAAATTGATTGATTGATCGATTAATTGTATATTTCGAGTTCACCCTACACAGTCACTGAATAATTATATTAGGCCCGAACACCATCATTTCTCTTTGTAGTAACTTCATTACTTTCTGATGCTCAGTTTAAACAGGTTATCCTTAAGCGCTTGAATGTGTTTGCATGATAGAACACTTTGAGTTTCGCATGTTTCCTGCTATTTGCTTTAACGATCCATATATCTAATTTAAGTATGTAACAATATCCACATCTCCTGGTGTGTGATTTAGATATTAACATGAATGGGTTGTAGTCACATGACTTTATCTCGTTGTGTGTGCCATTTTGAGGACTTCTGTTTTGTCCATGAAAAAGATATCATTTGTAGTTAATATCTACAATGATAGTCATATTTCAGCCCTTTGGCCTTTTGGCTCTGATTCTGACTAATACTCTTATCCTGACTACTCTTTTGATGCCACTTTATTGTTTCTTGTGAACCTACCAAAATGCAATACACTGTCAAAGGAATAAACAGAAACAGTTGTTTTCACCTTGCTGTAACTCTCCTTCTCCTGACACCTCGTGCACTGGTGACAGAGTGTGAGAGCATTTCTAAAAATACCAATACGGATTGACTCGGCGAGAATTTTCCCCTTCACGTCGCATCGTGTCATAGGGAAGGACACCCCGCGAGATGTGTCGGATGACCAAGCTTTCCCACAATGCAGTACGGGCGGACTGCGTGACGTGTACCTTAGTGGCGCGCACACTGGGCTGACTGTGGGCTCAGATGGAAATAAAGATAGGCCTTTCAGAATCGACTTGTGCACACGCCTCAGCCGCTCTCTTATGCTGCCGCTTCACTTGCTCGCTGTCCAATCGGCTCTCCTGCAGGCTGAGCTGTGAACTCCGCTCGCCTGCTGCAGAGAACAACCATCACACACACGGCGCTTAGCATATCCTCTAGGTTCCCCGTGCCTCTTTCATCACAGCACATTACAACCACAGCAAGTGTGACTCCTTAGCACCTGTGTAAAAAGAAATGCTGGCACGCTGAGCTGAGAAAAAAAAAGAAAAAGGAACAAATACAAACAGCTCGGGCACAGAGGTACTGTAGGAGTAAAAGCAACCTACGATTCTTCTTTCTTTCTTTCTTTTTCAATGTGTTCAAGCTGTTAACCAAGCACTGTGTCGTCATTACCTTAACTGGAACATTGATACTTAAGTGCACAAAGAGTCTATCCCTATCTGCTGTTAGCGGGTTTACACTTGTCCCTTCCTCAAAACAGTTCGGCTCTACTTGACATGCATTTCTGATGTGAGCTAGCACTTAAGACCAGGTATTATTTTATTACCAGTTTCCCTTTGGGGCTGAAGAGAGTTATCAGACGTTTTTGCATGCCTGTTTAATTTTTAGAGCTTTAAATGGTCTTTGTTCCATTCTGTGTACTATGTCTATTAATGTTTCTTTACCTGCCTTGGGACAACGGATGCAATTTAGCTATTATGCTAATTCTGGAGCATTAGGGACACAAAGACATCCCAGTGCTTATTTGTGTAAGCACATTTAACCTGGCTATACAAGCTTGGGGCTTGGAAACTCTGTCTATCACCTTACATCCTGTACAACCATGAATTATTGTATTCATAATCTGGTCGTCCAAGAGGCCATGGAGACTAGATAATGATAACCAGGTTTTATTTGTCTGCCTCAGGGCCAGTGTTGACAGTGTAGTGAATAAACAACTGGGCTCAAGAGAAGCAAAAGTCTGACTTGCTAAATTCATGTAAATTTAGTCAAAACAATATCCACCATTTAAGGAGAAGTTGAACTATCCATTAAAAGTACAAGCTGTGTGACCAAAAGGCCCCAACAGTAGCAGAATGGATAGTAGTTTCATCAGAAGAGGTTTTATTTGCTCCCTCGCATAAGCTACCGCTCAAAAATAAAAACCTGTCCAAACTGTCAAAACACGGTCTAACCAACCAAATGTACATAACAACACAGAACAGCGCAAGGGACCAAACTGACAGCTTACAAATTTAACCACCAGCGCTTCCTTACACTTTTTTTCTTTGATCGCCTCGTTTTTCACTTTACCGCTGTACCAGACAACTCGGCATATCCCGCGTGGAGGCGATGACATGCACAGCAGCCGCCTCACTCTGATTTCTAACAGGCCGCTAAGCTCCAAAGGAGGGGTTGTCGCTGACTCCGTTTGGAGCCCTATCTCCGGTAAAGACACTACATACATGTGTGAATACAATGAGTTTGACTTTTTACCATTCATAGAGGGTATTTTATTGTGAATTGTTTATTGCTATGGCGCCACTGTAACTAACAACATTGCTAAAACATCTCTAAAATCATACGCTGCAGCTCAAATAACACACCACTCCCCATCTCTTAATCTCCAGCAAATGCATTCATAACATCCAACAGCAGCCCCAAATGAATAACCCACGACCACAAGCAAATTGTGTTGTTTACTCAAGAAAAACTGATATTATTTTTCTTCAGGTAATAGAGTAAATGCTTTTCAATAAATAAGCTCATGGCATTTCTATAGAAATATGTGATGATTATTGTGCAGCATACCTTAACCTTGGCTGTAATAAAGACGGGTGTTTTTTTCTTTCTGCTGAATCCACAAGGGTTTCCTCATATTACTCACTGTGCAAAGTTTAGCAGCAGTGCAACGTGCTAAAGATGGCTTCTCAATTTGCTTCACACTAACTGTGATCTCAGCAAAACAAGATAAATCAACTGTCTGTGATGGAAAAACAAGCTTGTTACAAACACATATGACATTGACCTAAAAAAAAAAAAAATGACCTTGGCAGCTATATTGCCCCAATGATCAATATTATTGATGACAAAGTTAGAAGTATACAGTTGATTATATGATGTATATACATTTTATCTGGAATAAAATCCACAAAATACAGTGGTACATAGGGACCTAGGCTACTTGTTTGAGTTTTGTTATCTCTAGATTTTGTTATTTTGTTTTTCCTCATTTATTAAATATCACCAGTTGTGTTGCAGTCCTGCATTTTGGGTTTTATTTTCCTCACTCCACCTCCACCATGACAGAATGACACGACCACTTCAAGACCCAGGGGACTGCCCTTCGGTAGCTGAGGACCCTGACCCTTGTTCCTGCTTCCTGCTCCTGTCCAGAGCCAACGCTGGACACTTACCTCCATCCGTGGTGGCTATCCCCGCCTTCCCGCCCTGAGCCACTGCCAGACCCCAACCTCCATTCGAGGTGGGCCCCTCCTGTTCCGGAGCCACCGCTGGACACCATTCTCCATCCAGGGTGGGCTGCTCTTGTCTTGGGGCCACCATCGGACTGAGACCTCCGTCTGGGGTGGGCTCCTCCTCTTCGTGTCCCAGGGCCACTGGGGGTCATTGTTCTCCGTCCTGGGTGGGCCCTTCCCACTCCTGTCCCTCCTCATCTACCAGGGTTGTCTCAACTGCCTCCAGTGCCTGCACTTATCCCTGAACCACCACCAGACGACACTCTCCCTCTGGGGTGGGCTCCATCCGTCCCTGCGCCACTGCCGGACACTGACCTCCGTTCGAGGTGGGCCCCTTCTGTTCCGGAGCCACCGCTGGACACCATTCTCCGTCCAGGGTGGGGTCCTCTTGTCCTGGGGCCACCATCGGACTGAGACATCCGTCCGGAGTGGGCTCCTGCCGTTCCTGTCCGTGCTCCCCACCTGAGCTCTTCCTGGCCGCCGTTTGTCCCCCAGACCCGCCGTCATTACCTTTGGGGCCTGACTTGCCTCTGCTCTTCCACCTTCAACGTCATCACTTTCCTGACCCTCCTGGTCTGCCTCATGTCCCTCCTGCTGCTCCCCTGGTTAGGACTCTGTTCCCTCCGGACTCCCTCCACCCTCCCAGGGCTGTTTGCATTATGGGACGTCTGGGAGCCGTCCCTTGGTGTCATGATTCATCTTTTGTTCCCCTGTTTTTGTATGTTGTCTTTGGTCTAGTCCTGTTTTATTTTGACATGTCTGTTCTGTCCTTGTGATTTTGCGTTGCTTCCCTTGTGTTAATTGCCTGCCCCGCCCTGATGTGTTTCACTTGTGCCCCGTTTCCTCATGTATTTATACCCCTGTGTTTCCCTTGTTCGTTGTCGTGTCATTGTCTACGTCAGCCCCGGTTTGTTTGAGTTTTGTTATCTCTGGATTTTGTTATTTTTGTTTTTCCTCATTTATTAAACATCACCAGTTTTGTTGCAGTCTTGCATTTGGGGTTTTATTTTCCTCCACCATGACATATCACTGTTCTGATGTTCCGCAGTGTGGTTTTATCACTTTCTGACTCCCTCATTAGAAGAGTATATTCTGGCCTGGAGGGGTACAGTTTAGCTTAGGCCAAACTATACCTGTGTTTGGCCTGCAGTAACTTCTATCTACAATGCATTTGAAATGAGTAGCAATAGCTATAGAGAAAATTATTTCATTTCAACTTTTGTTCTCTCCAATTTGTCACTGTATGTCCTGAATTTCGCCTGTTTGAAAGGGGCTTGAAAGGCTCGGATATTGCTGAATATTATTCTACAGAATAATTCCGTCGTTTCACTTAGGGCTCTGTGAAGGGTTGCTGTTTGATTACACCAGCAGCTGGAGAGAAAGGAGCCCGCAGTCATTACAGCTGCTTGTAAATGCACCCAAGCCAGCTGGCGCCAGATCGATTTTTATATTTCTGATTGGCCCTCTGTTATTGCCCCGAGAAGCCCCTGCAACAAGGCTACGGGCGGCTGAAAATGCTGAGGCTAATTGATGCCGTCACACTATGAAACGGGTTCTTTTTTCTGCAGACGGACATTTTATCTCCATCTCAGTGTGGCAGGTTTACTTAGAGAAAGCACATCCAGTGCTTTATGTTCCTCATAGTGACCCCAGCTGGTATTTATTGTTCAATAAAATCAGTCATATTCAGAGCCCAGGGCAAAAATCAGGGCCAGTCTAGAAGAAGAATATCCAAGTAATTTCATTTAATTAAATCCATCTGTGTATTATCTAGTATCTGGGACCCTACTGTGTTGCTGAACATCAAAACTTACATGAAAGACAAAAAGTTGCACAGTGCATATACATGTACGTCAGGGAATATGACAGAGGGTATAAACAGCTTCCATCCTTGTTACTGTGGGATTCGAAACTCGTCTTTGAAAGTATTTTGAATCCAATGGCGCAGCTCGGTGGATAGGGACTAATTATGCTACTTTTAATCTCCCCAGCCTTTTAAGCAGACACATAGCCACAAAGAGGCGAAACTAGAAACGGCTCCAAAAAGATGAAAAGGCTACACAAATTGAAGCGGGAGATCAGATGATGCGAGATGTGTCGGGAGTGCAGACGTGCAAGCTTGCCGATAAACATTTCTTTGCTGCGAAAGTGGAACGGATAGCACTGAGAGGGTTTTTGTCGATAAGATCTCAACAGAGGTTTGGGCTGGAGAGGGCGGCGTCGTGTGTTTTCCCTGCACCTCGCATTGGCTCGAAAGCGTTCTCATTTAAAAAGGCACACTTTTTTTTTTTTTTTCTCCCCTCCCAGACTTTATTAGCCAAACCACATGAACGATAGAGAGCTTGGGGAGTCATTGCCTGGCCTTTTCAGCAGCTAATGTCCACAGCAGCGCCCACAAGATAAGAGCAAAAGTCATAGCACAGTGGGCTCAGAGAGTATTCATAACCCTCTCATTTATTCCCATTATGTTGAAGTCTAAGGCATTACAACTTTTGGCAGAGATTGCACTGAGAAAGTTCAAATGATTGTAGTTTTCTACTCTTAAAACCTTTAAAGTCACATTGCATAGAATAGAATACAAGAACCTATATTATTTCAACCATTTTTAATCCTCAAAGCTACCTGTACCTGACTCGTAACTTTGCTAAAAGTATGACATCACCAGCTCGACTCCGTAGAGTTGCTTTGACTAAAAGTGGCCAGACATTATTGCTGTATTCCAGGCAACTAACTGGTAAATTCCCAACCTCCGACTAGGAAAAATGCCTTGGAATGCGAACAGGTAATTACAACTTGGAGGTGTTCAGGGTGGTCCGAGTTCAGGTACGAGATGAACACAGCAATGGCAGCCCCCAGTGGAGAAGTAGCGAATGATCAATTTTCAACAAAGTTTTGGTCATAGACTTCGATATAACGTTATTAAGCTTGCTTTGAATTACGTCTGGTGCAGAAACGTTTAGACGCAACGTAAGCAACGTAGCTAACTGTTGTAGCGTTAACCATTTTGTGTATCCCGTTCGCCAGTTGCGCAGAATGCAGCATGGCTTTACACAAATTGGGTTCTCTTTCGTTTTATTTTTGCGAAACGTATCAATGCCGTTATCAAGCTGATTGTTAAGAGCAAGTTGCGGATCGCTGCCATGTCCGGTTGTGTTTTGAGTTTTATAACAGTTGCGATTGTATAACTCAAACATTTCCTTTGAATTGTTAGCAGTGGAAAATAAGGTTAGGCTATATAAACAAAATATTGGACAGCTGCGGAATAAAATAGAGAATTATTAAAAGAGGTCAAAGAACAATCCACTATTGCCTGTAAACTCGCTAATTCTTTTATCTGATGCCAATTGTTTTAACCCAGAGCAGCTTGTGTCCTCACTGGCGTGTTTGTTGTCCTGACCTAATTCGTAAAACGCTGTAGTTATTTTTATTGCAGACGACAAAGAGAGGAATATCGTGCCACTTCTGTCAAATTATCACGGGCCAGTGTCTCTTGACTCGAGTCGCCGGAGACAGAACATCTTCACAGCTTCCAATTAACGACATCCACAGTGATGCTGTTGGTGCCACGTTGTATTGCAGCGCAGGCAAACCAGGGCCATTTGTAGAGCAGACTTCACCAGCATAAATGAACACCAATACCCTTCATTCAAGCTATTTCAAATATAAATATATAAATGAGAGCATAGATTAAATGGGTTGCAGGGTATCTAAGAATTCTATGGAAGACTTTGCCTTTAAATGGTCAAATTTTGTGATGTGTTGACCTATTTTATGGTTTACTATGGTTTACAGACAGGGACAGACTAATTCCCGTTGAATTAGCAATAGAATCAATGTGATTATTTACCACTAACACTATGCCGCACAATATGATATTTATGAAGAAAATTACACATACCAATTGTAGTTGGGTTGCTTTATACTAGTAACCATCCCAAAACAACACTAAAACTATACTAAAAAACATTCAATTATTATAGATTGTTTCTATTTCATTACCTAATGGTAAACTGAATTTTCCTTTTTCTTACTATAAATAATATTTTCTGTATATTTCAAAATGAAAATCCAGTTCACTGTGCATATTAAACACAGTCACGAGTAGGGCTGGGTACGGTTAAACGATACCAGTAAGGTTTCAAAAAAAGGTTTAGGTTCTACCGGTATCGCAAAAATGAAAGTATCAAAAGCAGGTACCAGCAGGTAAAAAAAAAATTGGATCTTTGATGCTGTTGGCCCAGGGACAGCATTAATGGAAGTGACTTGGTTGTTTCAATTCATATAAATGTTGTTTGCCCAAAGTTGCCCCCTTTTTTTATTATTTATTTTTTTATTCCTATTTTTTTGACATTAGAGATGAACCCGATAATGTCAATTTAAATGTCTTCCACACATTATTGTTCTGTTTCCTGGTTCTAGATGAGAAATGTTTTAGTATAGGTATCGGAAAAAGTATTGTTCAGGTATCGGTATCGAAAACCAAGTATCATTAAAGTTCAGGTATCGGGAAAAAAATGTAACGGTACCCAGCCCGCGTCAAGAGCTTTTGCATTACAGACAAGCCTAAAATATAAACTGCTGAACTAATATAAGAATCACGGATTATGCAGGTCTAAACTAAGATATTCTACATAACAAGACCCCATAGAGACATGATGTTTTGTGGCTTGAAAAGGACATCGTACTGCCTAAATAATTGCAGTCCTTGCAATTAGTCCAAATGATGAGGTTAATTTGATGCACAGATAGTACAAAATACTCCAACCTACATGAGTAAGAAAATGATGGGCAAGGGACCCCATATGCTCTGATATCAATATGTGAAACGATTTCTCGCAGCATTCTTTCCAAGGCTTCCTCACTTCATGGTGCCAAAACCAGTAGCAGTCACTAACAACAAACACCCACTTCAGACTTCATTACTCATGCATGCGGACAGTGCTCATTGATCATGCCAGTCTAGTTGCAACCAACTGTAAAGGACTGTCTAATTTCTTGCCAGAACTTTGCAAAATAATAAATGTAATTCCAAATGGGCAGGAAATGCTTGTTTCCGGACAATCTCTCATTATGTTTCAGTATAATCAGGCTATGTGAATGCAGAATAGAGAATTAATACACATTTAGAGTGACGGTAAGAAAGTCCATAAGAACTTACAAAACATTTTTTTAGATGCTCGCAAATTGAGCACATACACGGAGTGGTGTTTTGTTTCACTAATCCTGCCTATTTAGTCTGTCTCCCTGGCCAATTCCGCACTTAAAACACACAAATTTGTTTTTTATAAAGTGTGTCTGCATTTTAAAGCATAGACATTGTCAAGGAAAGTGTCCGCGCAACTGGTTTGTTGTAACTGCATTTAGAAAACAGGGGGATTTTTCTAGATACATACATTTTATGTTCTGTTATACTGTAAAAAATACCGAGACTAGGGCATGTAAAAAGCCAACATAAAGCATAATTCACAACCTTTAGGATTCATGGTGGTTAAAAATGTTCTATATTGTTTTTTACTTTTCCTCCATATCATCAACAGTTTTATTTAAGACATAATGAACAGGGCACTTTATAGCATTATAGAAAGGAGACATGTTTTCGGGCAGGTAGGGCATTTTGCTGTAGGAACTAAATTTTTCATGTCCTTTTTTCCGTTGTTGTCAGGAGTGCCTCTGCTTCCCTCGCTTGGCAGCGCTCAACATTATCCAATCTCCAGACTTCCTGCTGCATAGAAAAGCATGATAAAAGACCAAATCGCTTACTGACTCTGAGCGCTAAGCTACATCGAACATCACTGACAATCGATCGGTCCAATCTTTGGTTGATTTTGGTCCTCTAGCCACGCAGCCACTCTCTCTCTCTCTGCCTTATCGCAGGCTCTATCAACATGGACTGCATGTCAGGCCCGTCCCGGCTGGATCAGGGCAGATTACAGCTGCCAACTTAAGCTGTCCAATTCTAGGGTTGGAAGTTGTACTGAAGTTGAACTGTAATTACATATTTTTTTTTTTTATGACAATGCATATTCTCAACACATGTGGGAGCATCAATATTAGAGAGAAGACATAGGAATAAACGTATGAGCTGCTAAACTGTCTGCATGGTGGCAGCTTGGTACCCCTGATCAAGATCCTATCTCAAGGTGTGGATATGGATTCCCTGTCGTCCACTGCTTTTGATTAGATGCTTTTTTTTATTGAACCGCTACATATTCGAATTTAGCTTGAATGCCCAAATATTTCCGATGATGAACGATGATTGACAGTGATATCTCCAGACAGGTTGTGCAGAAGCAGATGCTTTTGAGGATGTCGCTCACACAGAACTGACTAAGGCTATTTTCACACCGAGACACTGTCATATACACTGACACATCAGCGTTCCGTTCAGTTTAATGCCTTTTAACAAATATAACTTGTGTTGAAGAAGACTTTGCGTTCATGACCCAGAATATGAAACCTAAATAGTCATTGTCATTGCAAAATATTCCAGGCGAACTGATCAAGTATATACGACTGTTCCTAGTTTCATAGATGATGCAATTGCCTTATGCATCATGGTTGGCTCCAAAGAGGAAGTTCCGCAATCTTTGACATATGAATACAAGCGTGAAAGTCAGTATGTGATTCTTTGTCTCCCATACGCTGCCCCTCCACTTGGTGAATCGTGGTCATTGCAGTCAAGGCGGCAATAGCACACAGGTAAAGTGGTCATTCTAAAACAAACAAATAAGATGATTTTAACAAGATAAACAAAGCCATTACCATGTACTGCCCGTTAATGTGCAATAACAGTAGACCACAAAGCAGTTTATACATATTTCGCTGTTTTCATATTCATGGCGCTATTATTTCCATTCAGCTCTCATATATTAATCTACAATGGAAAAGGAGACTTCAGTATTGTGCTATTATGGCACTATGGGGAGATTGAGAGGGTTTTGCAAGTGTGGTTTAAATGGCAAACCAAGTCTGTCTGCAGGGGTATTAACCTTTTATAGGCATTTGTTAATCATTAATCTTAACACACATAATCTGATCACTATCCTACCCTTTGTTGATTTGAAAATGCTATATTGATCTAAAACGGCTTATTCAAAGCTTCTCTCTTTGCTTATCTCCGAGTTCGACAAGCAAACAAACCTCCGGCTCCGTGAAGATAGCGTATCTCCGCACCTGTCAGCACTAGTGGCAGGAGGCAGTGTGTTGTTTCGTAGTAGTGAAGCTCCGTCAGATGTTTTTGACTGTCGGCGCTCTACAGCTCTGCAAAGGAGGGATACGGTAGGCCATGGGTGATGCTTGGGCGAGAACTGGAGGAGCATAGTGTAAGCGTTGTAAACTATTATGGCAGAACAACTTGCTTTGAAACCTGCACAATATCTTGTCTGATTATGTATCAAACCCATTTGTAGTTTCCACGTCTACAAACATGTTTTGAAAACAAATTGCAAATCGAATCGCAATCGCAAAGCTTGTCAGAAAAAACAGAAAAGAAATAAAGAACGCAAATACTGTAGCTGTTTGTCCAATATTGTGCAGTCCAAGCAGAAATGTTCATCACAATAACTTTGTCAGTTTCATGGAACATTGCTGTACTGACTGATTTGTAGTTCATACAAAACCCAACTAGAAAACGACAAGGGACATAATGTAGTGCAGCATAGACTTGCACAAAAAATGTTATACTTAATATGACTCTACATGTTACTTGGCACAAAATATAGGACAGATGACAGAAATTGCTGGGGAAGCAATAAAGTGTGGCGTCCATTCTTGACTACGGACACAATGACAGTGTTCAAGCTAGGCTGCACCTTGCAGCACCATGGACAGCTCAACAGTTTAAGACGCGCTGATTTTGAATGTAATTCTGGAAACAGCACTCGCACGGTGGAAACCTGAGTGGCCCACCCAACATCAACCTCTTAACAACTTTGCAGACGCCTGATGCAAAGCGAGTGTGGATGTTAAGCTAATGTATTCTGTAGAGACCAGGACGAGAAATTCCAACATCCATATTGCCAAGGTCGTATATAAGGGAAACACTCCTGCATTGTCCTCATCAGTAGAAGTGCTTCTATGAGACATGACTGGAATTGACTTATATCCTCCATAAATACTCTTCACCATTGCAATGGTGCTGGAAAATTGACGTCTCATTCTGTAGGTGCTTCACGTATGGGTTCAATCCTCCGCCACATTCTATACTATTGCCGATCGCACAAGTTACGAGAGTGTCAGCGCCGACAAATGTGCGTTTGAGACTGCCTGACTCGGTAAGTAGTGCTCCAGTTCTCATTTATCTCCTTATGTAAGAGCAAGGCTAGCGCTAACACATGTTTTATGAAGACTGGTGCTCAAGCTAAGAGGCAGAGTTTTGCCTTGTTTTCACACTGCAATCTCGCTCGGGCTGCAGAAAAGCTCCATCAAATCGATTTTAAGGCATTCATTCATTTCATACTATTGGGAATATCCAAAGTGCACTTGAGTGCTGAATGAGACTGAATAAAATACAGGACAGCACCCTTGTTAACTACATGCTTATTGAAATTAATCAAAAAATAAATAAATAAAATAAAGCTCTATTTTAGATCAAATGGAATTGGTCTGAGCCACAAAATAATCATAATAATAATTTCAAATCTGATCCTGATTCAGGTCCCCCTCAAGCTACCTATTGGTCAGTCTGAGCAAATAAAATACACCAATTTAACCAATCAGAGTGAAGTGTGACCTTTCACAAAGCAGATAGCTTTAGGGACTTCTTAAACATAAAGGTACAAGTTATTCATCAATCAAAATGCATTAAAAAAAAAAGACTTCTCTGGTGTATCGCCCGGCTCCACAGTATTGTGTTGAAACATTCCCCAGAGTAGCTTGTTAAGCATGTGAATATAATTGTAATTTCTATGTTTTAATTTCTATAATGACTGGCCCAAACTGGGCACATATGTACAGTAGGTATAACATGTAGATTTAATGTGACATCTTAACTGAAATCTCAACAACACAACTCCCTCCGCCCTTTGACTTGTCACTCACTTTTGAATAACTGTCCCAAGCCACTGACAGGTTACTTTCCCCTCCTTAGCTTCATGCTGAATGCCAACCGTGACAGAAGGCCCTTTAAGTCAGAACGGATAACTCGGAAGTAGCGCAACAGCTGGGTGGCATTTAGGGAAGAGACAAAGCGAATGTATCCAGCGCGCTTGGTCTGGTTTGCTATCAAGGCAGTGGACACAAGAGATCCCAAACATAAACATTTTGTGAAAGCATAAGAATGCTTGATACAGCATATTTGACCGTTGACTGTCGGTCAAGAATAGCAATAGCAATTAATTTACAGGAAACATGTGTCACAATAGTAGATACAACAGTGTTGTTGTGCTGTATAAGGGACTTTGCCAACGATTGACTGTAGGGCTGAAAGATATATCGTTATCGTATTTATATCTAGATATGACCATTCAAAAAAAGCAATATATAAACGATATAGCTTTTCATCAATAAAACTGCACTCTTTTGTATTATGATTTTATTTTTCTGAAAAATGCTTAGTTTTCACCTAACCCATAGTTATATCGTATCGTATCGATATTGAGATATCTGGCATGAATATCGAGATATGAAATGTTGTCCATATCGTTCAGCCCTACTGTCGAGCAGCACAATTGCCAAATTACTGTATTGCAATATTAGGTGATGTAATAGCCATATAGGTCTTCAGTCTAACTGAGATTTGTGCATTTTTCTCTGCTAACACACCTTAAAACGTTCATTTATAGCAATAAATTGATCCCATTTTAGTCCGTTAAAAGCAGTACTAAGTAACTTGTTTACCTTAATAAATCGTTTTCGTAGTCCCTCTGGGGGTGATACAAGTGTTAATGGGATGATTGGGGGTCTTTCATCTCCCCTGGTGTCTCCGACAATTTTAGAAACGCTCCGATTATCTCAAAATAATCTGATCAGATATTCCTGAGTGTCTGGTGTGTTAAGACGGCTCTCGTCTGCTCGGAAGGACGTCGGAACCGCTCCGATCCAACATGTTGGATTTTTTTGGCCCGATTTTTCCTCGTGTGTGGTGTCCCCCGGGGACAAACGTGTAGCCAATCAGAAAGCGAGGTGACGAGGCGGCGAAGAAACACCGGGAAACAAAATCAAAACAGCACTTCTTTGACCATTGCCTTTTCTTTTGATAACGCTTTTTTTCTGTTAAAATCAAACTACAAACTATCGCCACTGCGTCCTCTTCGTCCGCCATGATTGTTTACTCTGAAGTCACAGTTGATCTCGAGGGGTTTTGCGAGATTTCCCGTCTGATCTGGGAATGCTCGGGAGTCAAATCGGTTCGTGTGTGATGTGTTGATTTTGCCGTGTGGCTGCACACCACACACTGTACGACCAGAACTGTTAGACCCGTGATTTTTTATCGCCATGTGTGGGGTCTCTCAGGTTTGGAAAATCGGCCGACAATTTTAAAATCGTCCCGTGTGAACCAGGCTTTATCTACAAAACAAGTACTTTGAAAATAATTGATTTTGAAAAGAAAAATACATTTATTTGCTATAATGTGCAACTTAAAACCAATATTTAGCCTATAGTCATTGCTAGATGTTACTTTTTATGTTTTTGCAGTAAAATAATAACAAAGCCCTGTGAAAATTGAGGGGCCCTGAGTTCCAGTGTAAATTGGGGGGCCCCAAGACAATTTCGGATCGATAAGGGGGCCGCGATGTCCTGGACTTTGGGAATGGCTGCCTTAACTAATCAAAAATGTTAATTTCAACCTTCACATTTTTTGATCATGACTGAGTCCATGAACTTGCCTTATTAATATCGTGGCAATTCATCTCACAAGAATTATGCCTGTGCGACTGAATAATGCAGATATTTAATAGTAAATACAATAAATTACCATAGTTCATTTTCCCCCCAAATCCACAAAAGTTTATGTTCGGTTCTGTTTGATGTGGATAGACCTGGTAATTACACATATATTACCCATATGCAGGACATAGCATTTGTTTTGACAGTTGAAAGGAATGTCTAGTCTGTACGTGAATGTTATGCCATACATGAAAGCAGTCACTAGACCAAAAATGACAAATTGTCAAAACATTCCAACTCGCCCACTGTGGCACAAATTCAGTCTTTGTTGACATTTAAATAATTATCTAAGGGTTTTTTTAGAGCATTTGAGCCTGTGCCATCTGTTTTGGGCATGTCCCCCCTTGACAATTGCTAAGCCGCAGGCAGACATGCATTGTCAATCTCTCCCCAGCATATATTTTCTCTCTATGGGCTCTATAATGTTACATGATTTAAGAGAGAAAAAAAACAAAAAAAACAAGGCACATCATACTTTTAAATTTACATTTTCTAAAAAGCCTTTATTGTGCTGGGCTGATAAATATTAATATCTGGTTGTTGATTTTCTTTTTTTCTTTTTTTGTTATTCTCTTAAGTCTCTGTTCCCCAAACACCAAAAAGCACCTTCCACCAAAAAACACATTTTGATATTGACTGTGCACTTTGTGTCTTGTTTATTTGTTTATTTGAGCAGTACACATAGTGCTCAAAAGGAGTGGGCTGAAGCAAAAGCTTATGATTGCCCACCCCCAAGTGCAATAAAATAAATAAAAAAAGAACATTTCAAGCAGCTACATTCATACAGACCAACTTACAAACTTACCAAAAAAAATTATAATATATGAACTGTTTATACAATTAATTGAAGCAACGCACAGCTACAACAACAATCCCGTTTCATGTACGATGTCTAGAACAAAGCAGTCAAAAAAAAAAAAAATGTGATCCTTAATATATTTCTTCCAGATTTTTACCCTTGATAACCGAGAGTTACTTTTATGTTATGAAGGTACATTAATAGATATTATAATCTGAGATCTTGATACTTTCCAGTTGTCATTACCATTCTCAGTATAATTTTAATTTGGGTGTAATTTCCATAATCATTATTATTATATATTTATTTAATTGAGTTATATGTGAAGTATGCTGCAAGCCCTGCATAGTGTGGTGCATTAAAAAGCCAAAGTGTAGAGCGGGCCAGATGAAGAGGGCAGTAACTCCCAATCAACAAACCCCCACATGGCTGCCCTAACAGCTGATTTTGTAGAATATGTTCCTATGCTGAGTGGTGCATTAAAAGACAAGGTTTAGAGCCCGTTGGGAGGATTCCTCTCAACAGATCCATAACCTGCCAACCTGTCTAGTTTTTCTTGTTGCAGAAAGTAATTTTTATGGAAGGAACAGGTTGCATGGTACTCCCATTATATCAAAACAGTCAATTGGTTTGTCATCTTGACAACCTGGATGGCATAAGAATATCAGCTAGAAAACTCCTGGAGGCAAAGGAACTCATCTTATTGCAGGCCTATATTTTAAAGTGATTCTAGATCAAGGTGACTTCAATTGAGGCAATCACAAGATTCAGAAGGATTTTTTCATATTGCATGACTCCTTCCAAACTTGCAGTAAATTCACACAGGTGCCTCGGGCTCGAGACAAATGTTATAACATGTTACCCAAACTCATCATCCTACTACATCATTATATTAAAGTTAATAAGCTAGATTTAATGAAACACGACACTAGGCCTATATTAAGTCGATAAAACAAACATCAGACTATCCGTCTCTGACGTCGCCATACGCCATACTTTGATGGTGTGTAACTACAGACCACGTGCCACCGCAGGAATATGGCCAATGCGTTGGCTACAATTTCGTCCAACTGCCATTTCCATCGTCTTATTGTTGTCATACGGAGAACAGAGTGCACGGGAGGTCTAGTAATGGCAGAGACGGAAGGAGCAACAGCAGAGTAGGTGGATGACTGCCCCACGGTCCGGCGTCCAAACCATTTATTAAAAAAGCCAGTCCCATGATGTTGGTGATGAGACTGCTATCATAACCATCATCGTGACTCTGGAATACACGCTCAACAAGCGTCCACTCTATTGGAAAACAGTAGACGTTCAAAGACGCATGCTACTTTATGCGTAAAGACACGAGCACATGGCTGTTGTAACTGTAGGCTATCGTTTGTATCCAGCTGCACATTTCGCCACAACACAAGCGTGGAATAGAACGTGTTCAGTTCTGTACAAAGGCGATTTCCATTACATGGGATGCGTAAATGGTTAATGAATGGATAGAAAAAGAAAAAAGCAGTGACAGAACTAGGCGTCTTACCCGACAGAGCCGAGGAGGAGGAGGAGAAGAAACGAGGGCTAGCCCTGCTCCGATTCCGCAGGGAAGAGGTGCTTGGATGCTGGGATTGCTTCGGGACGCGTTCCGGTGGAAATTTGTTTTTTAAATCAAGCGATGGGGTCAAACAAGCAGTGAAGTGTTGTTGGAGCTTCCTTATTGCTCGCTGGGGCTGGCTGACTTGACAGTGTCCTGTCGACTACAGCAGCAGAGCCGCGTAAACCATGTTATCGTGCAGCAGCGGCAGTTGTAGCGGTGCTGCGCTGAGCGGTGCTTCCTCGTCTCTCTCCACTGCAAGGCTCGGGACGGGACAGAGAGCTATAGCCTACCGCAGACAGAGGCGGTGATGGAAGGACAGCGTTTGGATGGAATGCGCCGCTGGAGTGGATTTAAAACTGGGGGATGGTGCTGTTGAGATTACGTTGAAGGGGTTTAATTATATAGCGTTGCGCCTATTGGTACTGAGGAAGCGCACGGCCCTCCCCCTGACACACTCACTTTCTCTCTCTCTCTGTCACAGCCGGTCACAACATCTATAGACTCGTGGTGGTGCAGCACACTGACGCTGTTCATAGGATCTGGGATCTACCCCACTCACTGCGCCATATTTGGACTAATTACAGAGCTTGTAATTACATGTTTGATTAAATCTGCCATTCTCACTTACCTAGCACTTCAGTTTATGGGCCTAATGGACTAATCCTTTGATTGCCACATCCTCTAGTCTAGTTTATATGCCTATGAATCAATCAATCAATCAATGGTATTGTATAGCCCAATATTACAACATACGTTGGCTCACAGGGCTGCACTAAACATTAAGGCAATACAACAAAACAGTAAATAAGACCATGTAAAGTCCAGGCAAGTGAAGTATCCAGGCAAACATAAACATAATGTCCAATTAAATGTCAGCAGCAGGTGATGAGGAGCGGCGAGTGATTGTACATGTTTTTATTAATTGCACAATTGAGTTAAGTTCATATTGGAAGGTGTTTCATGTCAGTGCTGCGTTCTACTGAGGAGATATCAATGTAGCCCAATAAAATGGTCAATCTGTCATGGGCAGGGTTGTTTTATTTATTTATTAATTGGTCGGGGCAGTGCATGTTAATAAACATACATGGGACTCATGCACGTAAACACGCCACACCGGATTGTAGCCATGGGCTTATTTTCATCTGTTGTCCCACACTCGCACTCTTAAACAAACTCTTTCCTCCTGGCCTATTGTACATGTTTTTAGTGGTAGGGGAAACCGGAGTACCCGGAGGAAACCCACACAGACATGGGGAGAACATGTAAACTCCTCAGAAAGGCCCCGTGCAGGTGGGAATGGAACCCGGGACCTTCTAGCTGTGAAGCACAAGCGCTACCGTGCCGTATATTGAGGGACTTTTTTTCTATAATGAAAAACGAATATGCCTGCACAAGAGCAAACAAATCAGCATACAAGATGTTATGATAGGGCCCATTAAGAAAATAGGCTAATGAAAGAAATAAAAGTAGGCTATTATAATATGTTGCTAAGGGCTTTCAAATAGTCTATTTTAGTGGGTTGTTTTGAAATTAATGACATTGCGGCTATCACCAAAAAGGCTTTGTAAGATTATCAACTGATGATCCCTGGCTGCAGGCTCTACTCCAAGTTGGGAGGTTAGACTTGTCATTGCTCCACCTTATTTTCCATAAAATCTGCTTTCAACTGCTTTTTTTCAAATGGCCTAAATTATTCTGCCTAGAGTGGATATCCATTGAGTTAGACGGAGCAATGTCATGAACCACGTATGAGGCTATGGTTAGAACGGCTCGCCATTCACTGCAATACAAAAAGACTCCAATCTGAGGCTTGGTAGTTTTTACATTAGGCACATTATACAACTAAAAAGAAAAAAAAGCAATAGTTTACATCCTCCGGACACAGTGTGCAAGATGGGTACTCTGGGAAGCTTGTATTTCGCGTATTGTGGGGTCGAATACACATCCTTTGGCCACTAAACATCATGTAATATGTTAATGACGGAGAAACCTTGCCATATAAGGCCTTGCTTCCCCTTTCCTTACCATATGCATATGGAGAGAGAACTCTCCATTTAAACGGGTCTGTGAGGCTGTTTGCAAACACAAGTATGCATTTGTAGGAGAAGGCTCTGATGACTAACGCCATGTCTGCGATTTTTATGGTGCAACCTGCCACACAGTTTGCTTAGAACCATAAGAACTGCCTAGATTCAACGACACTAAGATATGGCACCCTTTTTGCTAAGGAAGTCGTGTAGTTACACTGACCATGGATGTCCGTCTAGCTCATTGCTTACACTGAATTGTGACCGGTCTTGTCTATTTTCCGCCTCTGTTGTGCCTCAGCCTTATTAGCATGGTATAGAGCCATAGGTAGTTCCCAGTACCCTTATCTGGTCCAAATCAAGATCACCAGCATATATTGATGTAGATGGTAGCAGGAACAGCATGTGCAGGTGACTTACCCTTCTTCTAAGCTTAAAATAGAGACAATTTGTGATGATGGCAGCAGGTGGATTTCCAAGGATAAATGTCAACCAGTTTTATTAACCTAATTCACAGTTGTTTCACATGTTTAGATCATGGATTGGGGTATTACCAATTACATGTAACCAAGGATCAATATTTTGATATCTCAACCAACAGTATGGTGGCAGAGGCTCTCATGAAATAAAGACATATCATATACCTAATTTTAATAAATATAAACTTTTATGAACATACATTGGAGCATCATATTCTATTTGCATAAAAGTAAAGATTCAACTAGAGACCTGCTTGGGGCTTCTAAGTGCCAGATGAGAGCCCCTGGGCGTTCTTGACCAGCGAAATAACTTTTTAGTTTATCTCCCATCTTTTTTTTTGTTGTTTCCTTTTTCCAATAACTAATCACCACCCAAAGTGAGATCTATTATACATGACATGCAGCCAGACTCCAGCCGCAATCTTGGTTAGACATCTGCTCCACTGTCACAGCTCACGGACCCCGGGAGTATTCAGCGGAGAAGGTGCTTTAATATCTCCAAAGGTTGATGAAGAAAACCTCTTTTCTTTGTCCTTGCGGTGGTCACCTTGTACACAATAAAATATGATTAACACGTCGTCTCTACTTTTCCATCCATATTTACCATTACCACCGTTGGACAATGCGCATTCACACTGGAAGGGGGATTAGAAAGTTTAGTCGTCAACACTGCACTATCAGCCTAATAAACAAACCAGGATAAAGATGAATATGAAACCAGGAACTTAAAGTCACGAGGATTTATTCACAGGTCACCTCACACAGACGCGTCTGTTCCCCAGGTCCCTAACACTCAATCTGTCAGCACCCCACACGGAGAAGACTGAACTCTCTGGGGACACAGACTTCTTCACACCACACCTCAAATTATAATATTCATGAGCCTATACTAAGCGCATCAGTTTCCCATCGTACGAGTCTGGCACTTTCCACTTATCGGCCCATGTCTGCCAGCCGGCCTTGGTAGGGCCCATGTTATCTCTTTGTTTACGTGTGCATGGGGTCTGTTCTCGGAGCCTGTCTGCACATCGGCTCAGTATTTTTCCACTCCACTGTAACAGAAAACTGAAACACTTCTATTGCTAAATTGCTCTCTAAGCAAGACATCATTGATTAGAAACAATCATTCTTTTCATCCCCCTTCTGGCCTCGAAGAGGCCATTTCCTTGTTTCTAATTAATGAAGGTACAGCCGTCGTCAAAACATAGTTGTCCCCTGCCCAATGTATAGTGCCACCACCACCAGGTGTCGAATTTGGCTTGGGCATAGGCAACCACATCCTCCAGTCCTGTGAAATCATCACTTTCTTCCCATGTATAATTACCACTCACTAATCGTTCCATCCGGAACCTGTATCTCCCAGGACTGGGTTCAATGATACATTTCACTTCCTCAGTTCCATAGGCTCCATCTCGAATCAATATGAAAATAAACATTCCTGCAAAATACAAGCACAGCGAAGCAAAACACAACATAACACTCATCATATGGTTCTTAAAGTTATTCTGAGCCACGTGTGTCCTCCCATCCATATCCCAGAGCCTTAAATGCCCCGAGTTGATACAGGCTCGGCTCACCCCCTTCAGGCAGGGACCTGTCCCCGGCCTCTGGGTCCTCCGGGGGCAGGGTCACAGCTGCGTACAACCCCCCCGAAGTCCCCAGAGCCCTGGAGACCATGCTGCGGACGAGAGGGAGAACACAACAGAACAACACAACAACAGTATTACACCAATTAATATACCCACCTTTTGAAGTACATTATAACTATATTTAGGACAATAATTTTTACTGTCTTCGAGCCAATTATGGTTTAGTTCTGTTTGTTAGAAAGCTCCTTCTAATCGTAAATGTAGAACCCATTCTCTTACTCATTTGTATGAAGTACACTGATACACTATGTTTTCATAAACAAACCTCCACTTTTAGCCGAGCTTTGGAAGCTCAACCACCAATACTTATTCAAGCTCCAAAGATGCTTGATTGTCTTTGTCAGATCCAACCTGCCTCTCCGATTTCCTCTCTTGCTTGGAACACCAAATCGTTACACAAGGGATTCTGTTGCTCGGATAGGACCTCCAGGCCTCCAGAGCCAATCGACATTTTCTCCTTCCATGCTGCCTCCTGCAACAATAAAAGAAGAACACTCCGGCCTGCATAAAATCAAATTTTACCATGCCATTGTGACCAGTTCTTGGCTCATCAGCTCCTGTCCTGAATCCGTCCCTGTAGCATCACAATTCCTCCTGTAAAGTCCCTGTTCCTGTGTAAAATTAATGTTATCAACCTGGAATGAATATGGATTAAAACATGTTACACTCTCAGTACATAAAATAGTCACACTTATAATCTTATAGTAACTTATGTTTTCTCATTATTTGTTTATTTAGATCCGAAAGAGTCACAATTATTTCTACGGAGGTCCAATCGACTCTCCATCTCTTTTTAATAATCATAGCGAGTCTGTGTGCACCAAGAGACGCGATGACCATTAGAAAGCTGGGCAATATATCCTTGAGGTCATGAGTGTGACCTTTTCAGTGACTCTTAAGATACCGGATTTACACTGATCTTATCACATTTTGCTATTTTGAAATAAAACACGTTTGCCAACACCAACTTCAGATTTGAAGACGCCGTTTTACTTACACTGTATGTAAACCTCTATATTCAGAATTCATACCACTCCATATCTCGGCCTCAGATCTAAAATCTAAGCATGTGTTCAAATCTGGATTCAGCCACCCCTTCTTTGGCAAACCACACAATATTTCAACTCACGCATCCAAGGGTTTACCAGTGCAAATGTAAATGATCACCTTTATCACCAACGCTCCAAATTAAGATACACCAGTATCTCCCGCTGATCAAAACATAGGACTCCATCTCTTTCCTGTATTCAACCAAAACCCAACAATAAAACACTACGCCGTCAATTCCTGTACAAAACTCACTCAGTTTGCTCAAATTAAATTCACAACATCTCTGATCAATTTCGGGACGTTCAGAGACCACCTACACAATCAACAAATTGTTACGCCTTAACACACCTTAGACACAAACCCCCAAACAAGCAAATGAACCCCAACCACTCCTATCAACAAAACTCTTCCACACGACAATGGTAACCTGTGGATGTTTACTGTTCAAAGTTAAGGGGACAATATTATTATCAGCTGTAACCTGTGCTACAAAGTAATTGGAGAATTACTATACTGTTCTTGAGAAGCTAATCACACCACTGATTGAATATTCATTTTAATCGTTTATGTACTTTGCATAGATGCCTAAGATCCGCTGCAAATCAGGTAAAATTCAAATTAGGACACCTTTGCCTATAACCCAAAAATTATTAGAAATAATATTTTACTAAACCAATAACGGGCCTTAGCTACGCCTAAACTCGCCTCGCTACACCAAATTATTTTCACTTTGTGTGAACCCTACACTCACTATGTTTATTTATCCCTCTGTAAATATGTTATCTCTTAAAATATTTAATTAAGTGTATTTATCTGTTTATTTCATTATCTATTTCGACTTAATTATTATAGCTGTTTAATTAGGATGCACATTGATCAATTGGAGCATTCTAAAAGATCAAAAAATAAAATGAGAAAAATAGAGATAGATTACCGCCACGCGGAGTCCCATGGGCCCTGGCCCATTGGCAAAACACAAAAGAAATTGATCAAAACAAAATATAAAAATATGTATATTTGCCTAAAAAATTCAAAAATCTAAGTCCGAGTGGAGCAGAGGTCAAGGCATCAGACCTGTGGCAAATTGTGAACACCGGCCCTTGTGCATGTGACTTTCAAGGGCTTTTCAGGGAGCAGCAGAGGGAGAGCGTATTTGTTGACATATTTCGAGGGCATATTGTCAGCGAGGCAGCGTGGAGGAGACTTTCAGTGTGGCAGACTTTCTCTTCTAATGCATTTGGACCAATGAACACGCAGAGCGCAACAGGCCTTCGCCTCTCCCCCTTTTACCACCAAAAAGGTCAGAGTAAAAAGTAAAATTTAAAACCAGCATGTCCTATCACGCTCAGCACTAAAAATAGGGTAACATTCAAAAAAACTAACAAAAGTATAAAAAATACACGAGTGAATATTGATAATAAAAATTAAAAGAATCCTCTGTCCACTATCAAAAAAAGGCTCATGCTCCACTATTGCCTTTGAAGACAAGCATAGTGCTATTAATTTCTCCTTTTATTTTCAATATAATGTAGTTGCTTTTAGGTTGTTAAAACCACATCACTAATAATAAAACTTCAGGAATTCACATACTGGATAACGATCTAATGGAAGGTTTCTTTAACTAGTTATTTCATATGCTTATATTGATTAGTGATCAGTTTCCGCATATATTTTATCCTATTAAATTCAATAGTCTTTTTGTGTCAGACTCTTAGTTTTCGATTATAACGCTATGGCCGTCTTATCAAAAATATGTTTCTCCTAAACACAGTTTGGATTCCAGGTGACCTCCGATCTAACCTCCGGCGCAAACTTTAAAGGATGTAAGAAAGTTTACAAAGCAATTACTTAACTAATTTAAAGGAACCAGGAAAAGCCATCCTGCCGTAATCTGGGCAGCTCTCCTTTTATCAAAGTACCCCTGTACAACTGAGAGCCCGCTCAGACACCTAGAACCTATAAAGATAGAGCTAAGATTCACTTCACCACAAGTCTAAACGATAAAGACAATATTCTATATATCTTTGTATGTCCTGGTACCTGTAGAACCGGACCTACCAACCCAGGGTTCAGAAACAAATCACAGCAGAACAATATGTATTCACTCTATTAGCGCTTCCTGCAAGCACAACATTATATAATAATAAACTAAAAATGCAAGACATTTCACCTTTTATACTTTCTAAATATTGTTTGGCCGTTATCAATATTATTTGTTTTGGTTGTTTGATAAGCACAAATTATGCCCCATTTCCTTTAGCATAATGTCAAAGAATTATACGTCTTGTATTATTATTAAAACAACAACAACAAGCTCTTGGCCTTTACCCATTTATTCTCGTCTGGACCCTGGCCTTCTACATTAAGAGACCGTCGCTTCCTAGATCCATCGCCTTCTGTGGGAACAGACATGTTAGATAAAACCTTTCAACAAAACCTTCTCTTTCTTTCGGTTTTCCCATGTTTCTTGATTACAATAGATTGCCAACTTTCCGCCTGGTTTTGTGCCTATTCGACGACACACTCTCAGGTATTCTCTCCTAAGTTGGGGAAAGGGATGTCCCCTTACTATCCCCTCACAACTGTTTTGGTCTTCCACCATTAACATAATTGGTATTATTGTCATACTTAAGGCCAGTATCAGTCCCCACACCCAAAATGGACACCGTAAGGGGCCCATACTCCACATTTTTGTTGATAATCTAATGATACTCTGCCATAGATGTATATCATATAAGTTCATTTGTTGGTTTATCTACCATACAGCACTGTCCCTTTTAAGAAGTCAGAACATGCTTGCCTTGCGGAGTCTTTGTGATCTCCTGGGTGGGGGTGGGATGTCCTCCCCCCCCCTTCAGTGGGGCCACCGGTCCCACTACCATTTCTAATACGGGCCCAAAGCGGGAGCTCCTCCTCCGGGAGGGGCTTTGTGAATCCCGCCCCCTGAGATGGGGGAAAAAATCTTCTCGTTTTTCCACCATTGTGCTGTTACCAGCTCAACCGGTTCCACGCGTTTCCCCACTGTCCGACACTCACTGAGCGCGAGCCCCCGCAGCTCTCCTACTCCTCCAGAGTCCACCACTCTCCCCCGACATTCCTCACACCCTCTTCCCCACACAAGCCACACACATTTGACCACCCGCAATAGACGATTCTAATCAGGCTTAAACAACACGTGTGCCCACGGCGGCTTTCACTCCTCTGACTGTTTCAACAACAAACCACATGGCCCATTCAACATTCAGCACACAGTCCAAATTAAAGACAACACGAAACAACAGCCACACACAGTTTGGGTACCCGACTATGACTCCAACAACATAACCGAACATCAATGCGCCTAATTTTCAATGTTTTCACCCCTAATTCCCCCGTTTTCGCAGACTTTAGGATCCTCGATCCAGGGACACAAACCCTTTAGGAACCTCGTTCCAGGGACTTTAACCCGTTTAGGAACCTCGTTCCAGGGACTTTAACCCGTTTAGGAACCTCGTTCCAGGGACTTTAACCCGTTTAGGAACCTCGTTCCAGGGCCCCTTGCCCGTATACTTTAGGATCCTCGATCCTATTTCAGACAGCCCCTCGGACTGTCAACGGCCGTGTCACAACTCTTATCTCCAGCCCGCGCGTCCGCGGTGCTGGTCGGACGTACTACGTGCTTATCAGCTTTTACCGGGATATCCCCAACGCGTAGTCCTGTAGATAAACTCTCGCTTCTGTAGTTATACTCCCAATTTCTTAACTTCTATTTTGGTTCGGTATTTGGTTCGGTATCTTAGTTATGACGTGTTTTCCCTTCTTACTTCCAAACATCAATGCAGATTTAAACCATCCAACACTTGGCTTCGTTGACTATACTCCTAACTAAAATTTAGACAAAAAATAGCCAATAGACGTACTTTGACACTCGTTAAAAATAGTAGTCAAAAGCAGTCTTACCTTATTCTAGAGTGGACGCGTCCCTGAAGCCGTGGGTGAGTGGTTTTTGGAAGATAAGACACCTGGCATGTCTACCGCGAAGAATTACCGGACCGGACCTTCGCCGTCGTCCGTAGTTGACGACTCCAATCCCCCCTTCAGCACTTTCGGGGTCACCAATGAAGAAAACCTCTTTTCTTTGTCCTTGCGGTGGTCACCTTGTACACAATAAAATATGATTAACACGTCGTCTCTACTTTTCCATCCATATTTACCATTACCACCGTTGGACAATGCGCATTCACACTGGAAGGGGGATTAGAAAGTTTAGTCGTCAACACTGCACTATCAGCCTAATAAACAAACCAGGATAAAGATGAATATGAAACCAGGAACTTAAAGTCACGAGGATTTATTCACAGGTCACCTCACACAGACGCGTCTGTTCCCCAGGTCCCTAACACTCAATCTGTCAGCACCCCACACGGAGAAGACTGAACTCTCTGGGGACACAGACTTCTTCACACCACACCTCAAATTATAATATTCATGAGCCTATACTAAGCGCATCAGTTTCCCATCGTACGAGTCTGGCACTTTCCACTTATCGGCCCATGTCTGCCAGCCGGCCTTGGTAGGGCCCATGTTATCTCTTTGTTTACGTGTGCATGGGGTCTGTTCTCGGAGCCTGTCTGCACATCGGCTCAGTATTTTTCCACTCCACTGTAACAGAAAACTGAAACACTTCTATTGCTAAATTGCTCTCTAAGCAAGACATCATTGATTAGAAACAATCATTCTTTTCATTGAGGATGAGTCACAGCCAGTGGTCCCTGCCTGCTAACTTTGGCAGCGCACTGAAGGGACGTCTGACCTAAATATGCATTGTAACAAAGGCCTGCTGCCGTGGCAGAAACATGCCGCTGTGATTTCTGTAGGTTATTATCCTATAAGTGCCCTTTACAACAACCATAATACAATGCAATACATTTGAATAACGGACAGATGATAGATGGATGGATGGACTCATCATAACACTATTACTAGTATATTCATGTCACATCACTGACACTGTCCACATTTCCTCTCTCACACAATCAATACCGTGCCATGGATTGAGAGGCCCCTAATCACGATATGTCCATGCTGATCATGTCTCATTAGGCCTAGTCATTTACACAGATATACAGCAATGTTGTTCCTTCAGTTTATAACTGTAGTGTGAAAACCGCTGTAAAACGAGACTTTGTTTGGAATCAAAAGTTGACAATCTCAGTAAAGAAAAAATAATGCGTCAAGGGGGGACTCAGCGGGGTTGGCCTGATCAAACACAGAACGACTGTGCGGAGACATTTTTATGCACCGCTTGAAAAAGTTTATTGATGAAAACAACTCTATGAGGCACCAAAAAAGGAAGAAAAACTCCTCAACAGCTTATTTATGCCAAATACTGAGCGCACTGTTATTCAAAGTACAGAGTGAAAACTATTGTAATAGTTCTGTGGTCGTCCAACTTGGAGCAGTCTGTGTATCAAGACCGTAGCCCCTGTTGTATTGAAAGGCAAATCTATATACTGTATGGATCTCTCTATATATATTGCCGCCATTTAGCCAGTTCCTGATCTGCCTGGAATCTCAGTTTAGCAAGTATGCTATACAGTAGATATTTTTTCTGTGACATCTATTAGAGGGCCATGGCGACATGGCTAGCCATTAGCCAAGGCGACACACCATAGACTTTATGGCAACATACTTACTGCCAGAAGATAAGTTTTTTTCAGGCCCAGAAAAATCAATATGGAATGCTCAGTTATGTCAGAACTGTTTCATACCAGGGCTCTGTTTCTCATTCTCAAGCTTTGTCTGATTGCATTTTAAAGTTTTCGTGTTCTTATGGCCATCAGCAGTCATCTTATCAAAAAGCGAAGGTAATAATATTTTTGTAGTGTGGTCTAAGAGTAAAAGTTGATAACCATAAAGTTTTGCTTCATCTGAGGGTTCATGAACCAAACCTGGGGCTGAATGGTCACGGAAGTGTGTCTGATATAGAAGACTGCTCTAAGACTGCCCCACAGCATGGTTGTCTGTGTGTATGTGTGATCATGCGTGGTTCTGCCTACAGCAATCAGTGGAAGTGAAGTCGATGGAACTTTTTGTTCTTGAGTGTAAGACCCTTTTGACCAAAAGTTACAAAGTGCTGGAAATCTTGATATTTATAATGTGAAACTTCTCAAGAGAACGGGAAGAGAAATGTGAATTGACCATTTATTAGAACCGAAATGACAACAGATGAGTTTCATGGTGCTAGGAAGGAAAATTGTTTGTTTGGGGTATCACCACTCTTTTACAAGTGGTGAAGAGGAGATGTAGAGGCTGAGGAGGAGGGTGGTTCTGCTGCTATGTTGGAGATGATGGAGGAGGGTTATTCAGTCGACTTATAAACTACTTGTGAGGTGATTGGTTGAGAGACAAAAGTAGCAGCAGACAGAGGACAAAAAGGGCCTCCCACAAGAGGCTGTTTTGGATGTATTTAAGCGTACACTTTTACACACAACAGAGCAGATATTGAGAGATGGTGGTATGGTACTAAGGTGGTGGCAGAAGCTCATTAGAGGACAAAATAGTTGTTGTACTGTTACTTTGTTACATTCTAAATAAGCTCCAATACAAGCACATAAATCTTAAGGGTTCACACTTGGTCCACCTGAAATGATCTCTGTCGCACTTCCAGAGAAAATGAGTAAAACAACAAAGCGCACAGAACGTTTTTGTCCTCTTCTTCGCCGCCACCTTTGTACCTCTCCACCTTGCCTCACCTTCTGTTCTGTTGTTGACGGTGAAACAACACCTGGGTCTGCCTGCGCTCATGGGATTAGCCTGTCATAGCAGTGTATGCATGCAAGTCTATCTGCGGGATGACATTGCTCCGATACCCCTTGCTTCCCCGCCCGTTGCCCTTATTGCGTACCACTGGTGCTTTCCCTTACCTCATGCTGTTGCTGCACTTTCTCTGCATGCTCTTGCGTAACCCCGTGGTGTTGCGTTGCATCCGCATCTTCAGCACCTCCGCGGGCGCCCTAGTCACTGTGGGAAAAGATCGGCCCAGAAAAGTAACCTTCATTCGGTATGGTGAAGAGAAAAGACTTCCAAATCTGCACGTGGAGATGTGCTGCTTCCCACAGGACAGTAATAATTATAACCTCCACAGAAGTAGGATAAAGTAGAGAGGGTTTCAAATCTGGAGGATTGATTTTGAATCAAAATAGACCCAGGGCCTCCAGGCATAGGTAGGCACCATCTGCTGAATTGCGCTGAATTGTGCTTTAATTTTTCAACACAATACTCCCGCCATTGACAACATCGCAGATTTTTTTTACATAACTTTGGAACAGATAGTGATAGAGACTTGCGGTCTTGAGATATCAGGCTTCCCAATCCTCTTTGGTCCGTCTACGTCTCCGGGGAGTCGTGTAACATCGCGATGAAAATTCTTACATTTATCTTTGGAAGTAGAGGTTTCTCCTCCAATGTAACTGTTATGCACGTTTCATGATGCACATGTTCAGATTTGTTTTAATGAATAGATAAACATAATAAAATATAATACTTATAATCATAGAAAAATATAATAAAAGTAGCCTTTTCCACATCCAAAGTGTGTTCAAAAGGATTCTCTTTTCCCTCCAAGCTCGGGTCCTCTACCAGAGGCCTGGGAGCTTCAGGGTTCTGCGCAGTATCTTTGCTGTTCCTAGAACTGCACTTTTCTGGACCAAGATGTCTGATGTATTTCCTGGGATCTGCTGTAGCCACTGCTCCAGTTTGGGGGTCACTGCCCTGAGTGCCCCAACGACCACGGGCACCACTGATGCCTTCACCCTCCAGGCCTTCTCCAGCTCTTCTCTGAGCCTCTGGTATTTCTTTAGTTTTTCATGTTCCTTTTTCCTGGTGTTGAAGTTGCTTGGTGTTGGTATGTCAAGCACAACGGCTTTCCTCTGCTCTTTGTCCACCCCCATAATGTCCGGTTGGTTCACCTTTAGACTTCTGGCGACGTGCTACGCCATATCTTTATGTCCTCCTACTTGGATATAGTACAGTTGTGGTCAAAATAATAGCAGTGTGTTAAAGTGTTCAGTGTGTTAGTTAGCACAACATTTTCATAATAGATTTTATTTCGATGCGTTGGAAGCATTGCCCATGGTTTTCTAAATGAAAACATGAAGAGAAATGTATAATTTATTTAAGTACTTTATAAAAATTACAAAAAATGACCATTGGGCTGTTCAGAAAAATAGCAGTGTCTGCATTTGTCTTTACACGCTCAGTATGTACTACATAAATAAATATTTACTTATTAGGATTTAGCTTTCCAGTGAATCAATTCACTAATATTTAGTTGTATGACCACAGTTTTTTAGAACTGCTTCACATCAGTGTTGCATAGAGTCAACCAACTTCTGGCACCAGTCAACACCAGCCCAACATGCTTTGACAACATTCCACAATTGCTTGGTTTGGCATGAGAAATGGCATTTTTTATGTCACCCCACAAGTTTCTATGGCATTAAGTTCCGGGGATTGGGCAGGCCACTCCATAAAATTAATTGTCTTGGTCTGGAGCCAAGAGTTAGCTTGCTTACTGGTGTGTTTGGGGTCATTGTCTTGTTGAAACACCCATTTCAAAGACATTTCCTCTTCAGGTATGCGATAAATAGGCCCCACACCATAGTTAGAGAAACATGCCATGTCAGAGTTTGTGGGTCATCTGTCCGCAGCCATTGGACCGAAAAAGAACAATCCTACTGTCATCAGTCCACAAAATGTTGCTCCATTTCTCCTTAGGCCAGTTGATGTGTTCTTTTGAAAATGTTATCCTTTTAAGCACATGTCTTTTTTGTAACAGTGGGACTTTGGGGGGGTTCTTGCAAATAATTAGCTTCGTCTTCTAACTGTCACAGTACTCACAGGTAACTTCAGACTGTCTTTGATCATCCTGGAGCTGATCATTGGCTGAGCCTTTGCAGTTCTGGCTATTGTTCAATCAATTTGAATGGTAGTCTACCATTTTCTTGCAAGTCTCTCTGTTGGAGATCCTTTTAGCAGTTTTACTCCCTCCAATCAAAATTTTAACTAAAGAACGCTGTTCTTCTGAACAAGGTCTTGAACAACTCATTTTTCTTCAAGATTTCAAAGTGAAATGCATGTAAAACATGTGCTGACTTCCTAAAATAATGGCCACCTGATTCAAACCTGTTTTTCCACAGAATGATTGACCTTACCAGTTCCACTCCCCACTGCTATTATTTGAACACACCCCTTTCAATTGAATATGCAACTACACAGAGGTAAGAGCATGCATACCATGAATGCTGGGTCTGTCCGTGTTTCTAAGAATCTACTGCACCTTCTGGTAAATTGTTGGCCATGTAGTTATATGATCTATACCAAAAATTGCGAATAATCTGGTTAATGATGGACTGCTATTATTTTGAACACTACTGTATGTGATTATCAGTTGACGGTCACTCTCCATGGGCCTGTACATGTATTAGTTACGAGTCAAATGGACTTCCATAGGAGAGGAAGCACACGGGAAGTTTTACACAAGATCCAATCATGTGTGTCTTGTTATAAATTATTCAAATGGGCCAAACACATAAGACAACTGAAGCGACTGGCACGACTGGAGGGGACTTAAATTGAAAATTACATTGTATTAAATTACCATAAAATAGCTTGCGAGCGGCAGATGGGAATTGTTGATAAAGGCTGTTGTTTTCATTTGTGCGCACAATCTGTCGTGCCTGTTTGGTTCTTGGGATGATCACATTTCTCCATCTTGTGTGCAACATCAAGCTAAGAGCATTTGGATCTTTTGTAATTTTAGCAAATATAGCAAAGATTGAGATATAGGAATGAGGGTTACTTTGTTATCCCTGTCAAGTCATTTGTCCTCTGAGTTTGACCAATAGCCTGGAGTAGACCTAGATGACCTAGTTTATTGTGCATGTCTTAAGTTGATTTGCGGGGAAACCGGAGCACTCAGACTAAATCCACCACTGGGGACACCTTCCAAACTCCTTAAAAAGGCCCCACAATCCCGGAATTGAACTCAGGATGTGCTTGTCGCGATGCTGAGTTGAAAACCACGCTGACACCATGAGTCATAGGCAGATGACATTACCACCATGTGTGTTTCATGGCCCAGGGTTGTACTCACCACTTACTTAACCAAGTAATATGCCCAAATTACCGCAGTGGTACTAAGTGTTTCAGAGCGGCTGTGCCACATTGACCTAACAATTACACGCTGCTCAGAAAGTACTTGTGGCATGGCTTTTTGTCGACTGGTGACGTCCCCATTGTTCACATTCAGCGTATATGCCTTTCAAAAAACGAAAAACCCGAGGCATTTCTGGCTGGAAAGGTTAACTTTGACTTCTCAGAGACTCTTTATAGAAATGTCTTCAGAGGACAATGGAAAGTTAGGAAGCTGTAAAGTAATAAAGCCTATGCAAATGTGCATTGTTAGACTAGAAATGACTCTTCAACTGCAAATGTGTACTAAAAAGCGCTCATTCATTGTTCTCACATAAGTAACAAAGTACGAGTACCAATAAAAAATACAAATTATAGGTACTTTTACTTAAATAAGTAAATTTTATGATGAATACTTTTTACTTTGACCTCACTTTAGAGCCTGTATCTGTACTTTCTACTCCACTACATTTTTAAATTGGGTTAAAAGTAAAAGTATTTTATTTTCAAAGTGACCTCTCTACCATGAACTGGTTAAGTCCCAGTTTAGACTTTCATGGTTTAGTGGTTTACTCCTTTCGACCTTATTGGATGTGGTTTAGACCTGGTTTAGTTCCTGTTTTTGAGTTGGTGGTTTATTCGTTTAGACCTGGTGTGATTCAACTTCATAATATTAAGAACTACAGTGGGACAAGGTCAGGGCAAAAACAGAGCAATGTTAGGGCTTTAGCGGGACTACATCCAAATCGGGCGTTACTTCAAGAATACGTGAGAGACTCGATCAGCTCAGCAGCGCCCCTCCTCCTCGCAGCTGGATGGACATATAGGGCGGATAACCAAACACCTGTGGAGTCGCTGTTCTCCTGTCCAGCCCTGGCTTTATGACGCTTTGTGAAAAAACTCTGTGAATTAAATGGTAAATGGTAAATGGTCTCAACTTATATAGCGCTTTTCCACCTACATTAGGCACTCAAAGCGCTTTACAGCAAGGAACCTCTCACCCATTCATACACCAGTGTACGCAGACACTGGAGGCAAGGTGGGTGAAGTGTCTTGCCCAAGGACACAACGACAGCATGCACCTTCAGGAGGCGGGATTCGAACCCCCGACCTTCCGATCATGAGACGACCCGCTCTACCATCTGCGCCACCGTCGCCCCAAAGGACACTCGTGCATCGTGTGTTCGAGCACGCCGTCTCTTCTGAGACGGCGTGCTCGTGTTTGTATCCACATTTATTCAGATTCAGCCCCACCCGTTAACTCCTGCCATCGCAAAGAAACATCTCAACGCTCGTATCTTCACATTTCCCACAAACGCAGATCAAATTGAGTCAATGGGTAAAGGAAGCAAACATTTATCCATCAAATGAATAATTCAGATATTATTTGGTTAAGTTAGAGTCCAGACAGCGAGGTTTAACGGGCGTATTGACCGGTTGAACACTCGTGCTAGCCCGGTGCAGTTTCCCCAAACTCACGCTACATCAGTTTCATCACTCCCTTTACAAACACATCCAAAACTGATGTTCCTCACCTTAAAGTTACTGGTCAGGCCCTTTGTACTGATGAAGAAGGGAAACGCGATGTCCACCTGCCGAGGACCGCGAAAAGTCCTGCTCCTCCATGTGATAATCCGTGAAAAACTCCGAACACACGATGCACGAGTGTCCTTGTGCTTCGGTTTGGTCAAATCAGTCCGTCCGTCGATAAGCCTCAGTATTCTCACTTTAGTCGTTTTTCAGCGGTTTACAGAGACATGTTTACATTTCAGCCGCTCTGAGGTTATGGTAGCGGAGCCGCATAAACACAGCTATGCAAAGCGGAGCGAATGCGCCGCGGAGCGAATGCGCCGCAGAGCGACCCGAAAACTGGCGCAGATAATGCCAAAAAAAATTTTTTTCAATGAATGGAAAATAAGGCGCGGGTCATAATTAATTGTTTGGCCTCGGGGAGCCTATTGAAGAGGTCCAGTCTAAACTAGTAAATGTAAAGTCAATGAAAATTCCCGTTGTGAAAGTGGAGGGGACCAATCAACCACTTTCAAAAGTGGGGGGGACACGTCCCCCTCACAATGAATGGTTCCGACGCCCATGCCCCAATATAATAACATTATCTGAAACCTGGCTAAATGAAAGTACCACAGACTCTAATGTTAAACTGGAAAACTACATCGTAAATAGGTTAGATAGAGTATCCAGGGGAGGTGGGGTCGCCACCTACATTTCATCAAACCTGAAATCACAATTAATTACTTTTACTAATTAATAACTTTTTGAAGGACTCTTTGTTAAGGTTATTCTTCATGCAAATAAATAATTGATAATTGGTAACATATATCGCCCTCCAACATCTCCAAAGTTAGAGCCTGTTAGAAACATCTTAGCCACCGTTTCATCGCTTGGTGACTCGTCAGAAATTATGCTATTGGGGGACTTTAATTTAAACTGGACTGATCCTTGTACTTTCACAGAACGTAACATGTGCAATGGTTCAAATCTTACTCAAATGATTAAAGAGCCTACAAGAGTCAGTCCAAGTTGTAAATCTCTTCTTGACTGGATACTAGTCACACACCCCAATAGAATAATCAAATCTGGTGTCTGATTGTTTCAGCGACCATTCTATCATATATTTCATTTGGAAAATTTCAACTCCCTCCTAAATACATTAGGATCCGTGACATGAAATTATTTAACAGGGATTATTTTTTTTATAAATGATGTGAGTAGGATAAACTGGAATAGACTCAGCCTAATTCCTGATGCGGAAGCTGCCTGGGATTTCTTTTATACTGAATTTGTGCAGGTTATAGATAAGCATGCCTCATGGACATCTATCAAGGTCAAAGGCCATCATCTACCCTGGGTAAATGGTGATCTTATTAGTCTGTTTAAGCAGAGGGATAGGGCTTGGAATAAACACAAACATACAAAACTTCATGGTGATTGGGAGGAATACAAGCGGCTCTGAAACATGTGTACCACCGAAACAAGAAATGCTAAAGCCAATTACTACAGAATTAGTTTGTCAAATGACTCCAATAATCCTAAACAATTTTGGGAAAAAATTAATACCTTACTTGGTAAGTCCAACAGTACTACAAGTAACAGACAATCAATAATGAAATTATTGATTTGATTTCCAAAGCCTTTAGTTTGCATTTCTCCCAAACACCACGGGTACAGCCATCGCTTGTTCACTCGGGTGAAATATTACCGACATAAATGATTCGTTACAACATGACTTTGACTCTGTACAGCGGTGGCTGCCGTTTAATAAAATCCTACTCCATGCTTTTTCGGAAAAAAGATGGAAATAATCTTAATCATAATCTGCATTTTCTGGATTCTTCTCCTTTGGAACCAACGGAAACATTTAAATACCTTGGTGTTTGGATGGAAACTGATCTTTCATTCAAAGCTCAGATACAAGCCATTACCAACAAATTTAACTGGCGTCTCAAAAACATTATACCAATCTGCAGATTATTTTAACTTTCAGATAAGGAGAAGAATAGTCTCTCAGTTATTGCTACCCATTCTGGACTATGCAGATATTCTATGTTCTAACACTACTGCCACTTGTTTACACTCTCTTGATGTGGTCTACAACAGCCTGTGCCGTTTCATCCTTCGCTGCCCCTATAGGACACATCATTGTGTGATGTATGAACAGTTGTCCTGGCTTGCACCTTCAACTAGAAGACAATATCACTGGCTACAGTTCATTTTTAAATGTATTTACTTTCAATACCCAATTTACTTATCACAATATCTAGTCCCTTACAGTTCACAATACAGCCTTCGTCACAATGATCAGGTCTTCTTCATTGTCCCGAGAGTCAATAAAGAAATTGGGAAATATGCTTTCTGTGTTAGGGCCCCTCGTGACTGGAATAATCTTCTAGTATCCATTCGCTCACTTACGTCTTTTCCTCTGTTTCGAAATGCTCTGTTAATACACCTTCAGAATAATTGCCTTCCTTAATTAGCAAAGGTGTGCGTGTACGTGTGTGAGAATATGAATATTTATATACATAATGTTTATTGAAATGTGATGTATTATCACACTATGTAGTGTATTGTGCTAAGCTATGTGTTACGTCAGTGGTTCACAAAACATTTCACATCAAGAACCACCTGGTAAAATGCTTTACCTGAGCACCAAGTTTAAAATTCTGATCTAAAAAACTGATTAAAACGTCCCTATAATGTATCTAAATCTGACTAACTAATATTTAATGAAGTGCAATCTGTGTCTAACAACAACTTAAACTCCCTATTTTAGCATAAATTAACATCTTTCCTGTAGTCTAAACAGAGCTTGTGTGTGAGGTCATGACATAGCAAAAGGAAATGGGGGCTATGGCCATGTCTGCAATTTTATTCTTCTGATATTCATCAACTTGTCTACTGTTTTGAGGTTCCATTTCTATTCAGATGGAAATTGATCTGTTTAGCCTCTATAAAGTCTAAAATTGCAGGCAACTCAGAGCACCACTTGTTCAAATACTACAAGTGGTTTTACATACCACAGGTTGGGAACCACTGTATTTTTGTGTTGTGTTCCCTCTGTGATGGGTGGGGAGGTGACTATTGAGAGCCGGTGCGTTTGTTCATGTGTGTGTAGGTGGATGGGTGCGTCATGAGTTTATGTTGTACTGTTTTGTCCTTTATTATTTGATTTTGTGCATATACTCTGCTGTTTTGTTTTGTTTCCTGTGGATGTGATCCCGAGGAACCCCTTGAAAACAAGATGATGCATCTCACGGGGCTGATTCTCCAAATATGTCCATGTCTATAAATATTTTGATAAAGCATCATTCAAATATGTTAAAACAATATTACCGATACTTACCAAACCCCTTCTTTTTTCTTTTCTTTTTTTTTGTCTTGATAAGCATGGCTATATTTGTGGAAAGAGTGACACAATAAATTATTAGGTGAAACTATAGACTCTGTAATAGTAGTTAAAATAATTGAATTACTTACCGTCTCAGCAGGGTGTTACATCCACTACCAAGTAAAAAAAAAAACAAGGAGTCGTGTAAATGGTTATATTTCAAATACTTCGGTTTCTCAGAAGTTGTAAGCAAAATAAGTAAGTATGATTTTTTTTCCTCTCTCTCTCTTCTCAAGATGGCCGACTATATTTAAAGAAAAGCTCATTAAAGCCCTTCCTCCTGCAAGTGAGCTAGAAGATTTATTGTATTGTGCTGCAGCTCTGTCACATGACAAACAAGACACAGGTCATTTGTATATTGACGTCATTGAATATCACTTACAAGTGTTACATTTGAGTGAAAAACACACTTGTGTACATATTGTACAAACTAAACTTTGTATTTACCAATGTTTTAATATGCCAACATGTTTAAATAAATTGGTTTCAATTGATTTTGTGACTTGTTTAATTTCACATTGGTTTGTGTGAAATTAACACTGTTTAGTGTGAAATAGTGTAAAACATTAGTGTTAATTAGAATTAACTAAACTGGGTGGCAATTCTGTTTACACTGAACCAAGTGTCATTTGTGGATAGCACTGAATAGTGTTGTTTTGACCTCAGTATCAAACACTCAACATTAAGCAATGTCCGCACAGTGTCAAGTACAAACGCTACACAGTGTGGAATTAACACTGAGAGATAAACACTGTCTATAGTGTTATTTTGACACTATTTCGATTAGGACCATGTAAGCTCCGAAAAACTCAGTCTGAATTTTACTGTGAAGAATGTTGAGTACGTCTTCTACCACTGGTAACAAAGTCGAGGGAATCTGTCTGGTAGTTTCCACCGCTTCATCTGACCCCTGCTCAATGTCATATGGAAAATCCACTTATAGAGCCGGACATGTAACAGGAGATGTGGCTTTCAGGAAATACAAAGGCTGTCGCAGCGCCCTGGACCTCACCTCTAGCATTAGCACTGCAGGAGCCTATTGGCAAATAATCTGATATAGTACTTTTTTGTAAATGATAAAATATGGATTGTACAGAAAGTCCCACTGTAAGTTTTGTGTTTAGATTTTTTTGTCTATAGTTATATACTTCCTTTTCCGTTCCAGGGGAGGATTCACCCGCCGTGTGCACGTTTGTGTATTTATGTTTTCCGGCAAGGATCGGAGGAAACGGGATGAAAAATCAAATGATAGTTTGAAGAAAATGCTGTCATTATTCGGCCCGCTCAGACCTTGGATGGAAGCTCTAATAATAATGCCTTACACTTGTATTGCGCTTTACAAGTCTGTATTACCAAGTTTTTCTCAAAGCACCACACTGTTGTCATTAATCATTCACTCCATACTTGGTGGTGGTAAGCTACTGTTGTAGCCACAGCTGCCCTGGGGTAGACTGACGGAAGCGAGGCAGCCAATCTGCGCCATCAGCCCCTCCGACCACCACCAACCACTCACATCATTCTTCCAGGCCTATTGTACATGTTTTTGGTGGTAGGGGAAACCGGAGTACCCGGAGGAAACCTACGCAGACACGGGGAGAACATGCAAACTCCACACAGACAGGCCCCGTCCAGGTGGGAATCGAACCGGGGACCTTCTAGCTGTGAAGCGAGAGCACTAACCGCTGTGCTACCGTGCTGCCACGGTAGCACAGCGGTTACCGTGCCGCGCTGTGCTACCGGGAAACTGACCTGTTAGCGTGCAAAGCGTGTGGCTTGCAGCATGAATAAATCTAGCACTGGAGTGAGAATGTGGGTGGGTGTAGGTGGATGTGCAACAGGGACCACTGTAATTCTCAAAAAAAAAAGCTGCAGAAGCCCAAGAAGGTTTTGTACTATTGCATTTCTCGTAGGATCACTGTGTTTTATTATAAATCACCATAGATTTCAAATGAAAATGACTAAGTGAGGTTGGGGAAGGGATGGTGGAGGCTGGTGGTCTTGCTGCTGTGGTGGAAATAGTCTGACCGTGATGGATAGCTGATGGAAGGCAGGGACAAGGTATAGGAAAAACACAGGATCTTGTGGAATTTGGCGACGTCGTGGAAGACTTATGGTGACAGCTTCAACCAGTGGCATGCTGGTATCTCGTTTCAGCCCAGGAGTTTCACATTTTGGACCAGTGCACAATTCAGCTCATCAGCACATTGTTAAAAGCGCTTGGATAATCTTTTGGCTAAGGAGCAGGGCGACCCAGGCCGACGCCATCATATTTTATTTTCAGATGGAGGGACAGACATAAAGGTAACATACATAGATAAAGCTGATAAAGCTATAGTCTCACTGTTCCTGCTCTAAGGCTTTGACTGCAGCGTGTAATATCTCCAGTCTATCTGCTTTGGCTGAGAGCAGTGCATGTTCTCACCTGTGAGATCAGCATGAACCCGGAGAATGAGGTGCAGGGAATGAGCAGAGAATCAATCATTGCTAACCAGTACATGGAGTGAAATACACACATAACACATTTCAAGTTCCTTCCCCCAAAATGCATTGTGAAATATGAATATGAAGGTTATTTTTTTTTTTTGAATGCACAGTATATTTTGAATATTTTGAATTTGTTTGAATCTGTTTCCTTCCAAAGAGGTCCGGAGGCATTGATAATTAGAGTGATTAATACAACAATCTTACATTTTCTAATGGTAGGTCATATGTAGACATTTTGCCAACAGATACTGCTCAGAAATTGAATATTTTTCACAGTCCTAATTGCGATTTACAACTCTTGTAAACATCATAATAAAATAAGAATTAAATTGATGAGTAAAGATAAGCAAAATGCAGTATGTAGCGGGCGATATGTTACCACACAACAGAAAAAAAAACCTGCTAATCAAATTATTTTCTCTCTTCAGCTGTCAGACTTTTAAATGACACTAGCTAGAAATGTTATGCTTATTTTTTCATTTTTACAGGCTCGCTTGTGTCTCGATGCACTTACAGCTCATGATGTATTGAATGCGGTTGTATGCGTCTTATTTGATTGTTTCTATGACCAGAAAGCACAATTGCTCTTTGGTATTGATTGTTTGATGCAAACCATTATAGCACCAAGCTGACTACTTGCCAAGCTTTGAATTTATATACAACTAAGTCACTGACGGCCTGAGTCCTTGCAGTTGCAGGTTTTACTTCATAGAGACATAGTTTGTCTCCATGAGACTGTGTTATCTGCAGAGGACTTTGGTCCAAAATTATTACAACGGCAACGAAACTGAGATGTAGGTTTGATTTAGATAGTCATTAAACTACTTTAAAATATTCACAGTCCTCTATATTTCCTGGGGAGAACAGAAGTGCTTTTCCACCTTGTGGATAGACTATGCATCAAACCCTCATTATAAAATTGGCAGATCATCTCGGGTCTCCTGGACCAAAGTTATAAGCTTCTGTATTTGGCTCCATAGAGAAACCATCTGTCTGCAGAGAGCTGTATCGATCAAAGCGACAGCGCTGGAGATGGAGAAGTGTTGCAATCATACGCAAAGAGTTCTGTTTGAAGATTTTTCAAGCCTTTGATAGTTACACAGATCCATTTTTACAGCAGTTTATTTACAACACACTTCTCTTTGAGTTGACTTCAACCATTCAAAATCATACATGAACTCACATGATTGGGCGGCACGGTGGCACAGCGGTTAGTGCTCTGGCTTCACAGCTAGGAGGTCCTGGGTTCGATTCCCACCTGGACGGGGCCTTTCTGTGTGGAGTTTGCATGTTCTCCCCGTGTCTGCATAGGTGTCCTCCGGTTTCACCTACCACCAAAAACATGTACAATAGGCCGGGATGAATGATGTTAGTGGTTGGTGGTGGTCAGAGGGGCCGATGGCACAGATTGGCTGCCTCGCTTACGTCAGTCTACCTGGCAGCTGTGGCTACAATAGTAGCTTACCACCACAAAGTATGGAGTGAATGTAAAGTGTCTTTGAGTGTCCAGAAAAGCGCTATATAAAACTGATGCATTATTATTATGATTGTACAGCAGAAATTCAACCACAAAGATTTCATCTGTGCTCTTTGACTGAAAGACCCCTCCGAACTTCTCTCTACTTCTTCACTTCTGGTCTTGCTCACCTCACCGCCTGTTTGAACAGACATCTTCGCTTCATCTGTCACTTCATCCTCCTTATTCCAGGGCAGCTGTGGACAAATGTAGCTCATTACTGAATGTGAGGAACAAATGAATAATAAACCCCTTGTTAAGCACGAGACCTGGCTGTGAAAAGCACCATACAAATAAACTCCCAAAAGGTGTTTTGGTTTCTGACTGGGCATTACAATTCCACTTGCTCTTTAAATTTGGGACATTGTTGAAAAGCCTGGGGATACAATTACATATGTATTTTATGATGCACAAAAACATTTTAAATGCCAAGTGCTTCTCCGGACAAATTTCACTAAATGCCAAGTTGTTTTGAATAATTACCCTTTTATTAGTGTGACGAAGCAAATATTTGAAGTAGCTTTTTTTCCACTCTAATTGCAGGTAAAAAAAAAAATGTATAAATAAAAAAGTTGAACATAATGGAAACCCACCCTGTCAAAATCAGAGAGCGCAGATGAAGGCGCAGAACGCAACTAGACGAAATGATACATAATGCATTACACAGAGCTGTGATGTAACGTAGCATTCATTTGATACAGCTGCAGCTCACTGGCAGACCATGTCTGAGGCAACCTCTGTCAGTGAGCGTTATACTTGGCCACATGCCCAGGGAGAGTTCATTTATCCAGTAAACAGGACTTGAGACATAGTGCGTCTGAAACTACCTAAAGTTGTATACATATTTAGTTTTGTTTTTTTATATTGTTTGTAATAATCAAAAGGGTTTGGGGCCTGGATTTGAAATTACTTTTCGTGAACAAAATCCCCAAAAGCAACTATTTATTCAATATACTGTACATTGTGAAGCCAATTTCTGTGTCTCCCCACAACTCTGGTTTCCATTTCGTAGTTGTTCAGTGTTCAACAACAAAGTGCCTGATTAGAAAAAAAGTTAGGGAACAGATGTTTTATTGCAAAATCATAACCTTTAACATGGACCAACAACGATATCTCTGTCACCTGACTCAGAGGAATTATTGCAACTATATAACACATCACAACTTGTCTTTTCCAGAGACATGGCCAAGGTGCACTATGTTTATAAACCTGGACCTTTAGATGTCAAAAGTGCTTTGTTGAGTCAAACTAAAACCGCAAAAAAAAAAAAAAAACATTCACCCATGGATCGCTGAGCTCATAGATTAATATTTATTTATTTATTTATTTCCTTTCCTTTACTGCACTGGTAACATTTGCTGAACTGAGGTGGCACCAAAATGTGCAGTACTAAGGGGAGTCAACCCACTGGCGAATCATTAAACAAAGGACTTTTTGCTATAATGTTTTTGTCGTTATTGTTGGTCAGCATGAGCCTCCGTGGGCGTTTGAGAGTCCCAGAGAACAGACTAAATATGGTGCTACCTGGAAGTCGTCGCTTTGAGATCACACTCACTTTTTAGTAAAAACTTATAACTAGTTTCTATCAGACTCATTTACATTATATGTTATAATTGCTTAAAATGTTTCATTTTCTTTTTGTGTACAATATATGGGCCTAAGGAGACAAAACATATTCATGAATTACAAAAAAAGGGAGAGAACGGCGCCAACAGCTGATCATTGTGCAGCCGCCATAACAGTAATTTAGTTTAGTTTATTAGTTTATTTGAGCAGATAAAATTCTGCTCAAAAGGAGTGGGCTGAAGCAAAAGCTTATAAGCGCCCACCCCCCGACAATCATCGCAATAAAAACATTTAATCAAATCACAGTAGTATCACAGGGAGCATATTACAAAGATACAAGAGCCTGGGAACACAGCATGCACCACACACAACGTACCCTTTTGTGATTTAACTTTACCTGTTATAATTACATTATCAATCTTACATTAAGCAACATCAGATTTTGATTTTGATTTGCCTCATTGGTAAAAGAGAACCTATAACACATCAGAGCAGCTGTTTCAACACGGACCACATTTACAAAGCACTGTTTGAAATGTTCGTATAAATTAACAGAATTTAACGTAACGGAAAGGAAACACAACTACAACTACTGTCTCACTTCATGTATGACGTCTACTACAAAGCAAGTGACAAAGGCGATCATTAAGTTATATATATATTATTTTTTATTTTTTTTATTGAACGTCTGGAAAAGCTTTACACTAATGCGTTGTGTTGCGCAGTATTGACCCAATAATCAGTTTTGCATCAGACACTGTGATTTATGTATTTTCTATGATGTAATAATAATAACAATAAAAAAGATTGAAACCTATCTATACCTAATTGGTATACATTAGTACTATTCAGATGTTATTCATATCAAATGACATTGGCTGGCATAAAATAAATTTTTATTGAAATAAAATAATAATGTTTTTGTTGAGGCACCATGTCGGACGCCGATGCAGATGGGGTTACTGCCGTCTACCGTTGTGATCCCTGAATAATGTAGATGCTGCACGCATGTAAAATCAATGGTGGATGACATGCATTTTTATAGCCCTTGTGGATGTATATTCATACAATGCGGAACAGGCTCAAGTTAAAGTGATTGGACAGGATCCTCCCGATGTTGGCACGCCACCCAAAGAGGCCATCCATCCATCCATCCATCCATTTTCTTCCACTTGTCCGTTGCCGGGTCGTGGGGGCAGCTGTTGGAGCTGCCCAAATCACATAGCACCAGCCCACCCAAAGAGGCATCAATAATTAATGTTTTGGGTATTTCATTCCGGACCAGATTAATGCTGTTGTACTGGCACGGCAGTATTTGTAATTCAATGAGAAATCACTGACCAGCAGCACAGAGGATATTTATGGATTTATGAGGACACAATTAGAACAAAGTCCGGGCGGTGCATGAAACAAGAAAAGACTACAAAGCTGAAAGAAAAAAAAAAAACTTTGAAGTTGTTTTGTTTAATTCGTACGGCTTGTCAGACCTACAGTATGTCACAGTAGACAAACTGGTTCCCTTCCTTTGCACGCTAAGACTAGTATATAACTTCAGGACTAAAAAGACCAACTGCAATTGGCCGTGTTTTCCAAATTCAGCATTTCCTCACACAGTTTTGTCGATTTAGGCTTTTATTATTCGGGTTGACTAACACAAACTACCAAAACAAATGATCTGCAGTCCTTTGGGAAAGGCTCGCACAGAAATTGTGTCCCATGACCCTCTTCCCAGTATCAGCATTTGAGAACCAGCTTATATTGAGTATTATGCCAAATCATATTCTTAGAGCATTTTTTAACCATGTTACAATGTTGTTCAGCTGCTCTCGAATATTTGAGTATTCCTCGCAACAGGAAAATTAGGATGTAAAATTACTGTTTATTGTTTTGTTACTGTTTGTGATCAATATTGCATTTTCTAACCAGTGTACCTGATGGTTTGTTTGAGAGTATTGCCAAAATGTCTAGACAAGTACATTATGCAACAAAACATTAGTAAGAAAAACAAAGTTAAAAAGGAAAAACAATCAGTAATGGTTGCCGTTGTTGTAGGAGGAAAAGGAAGAACTTGCTTTCCGAGACATTTAAGCACTTCATTTCATTAACAGTATCAAGAAGTGTCATAGAATGGAAGCACGAATATTCATACACTGTACAGTGCTGTATTTTCCCATTTTGTTTTACAGTACAGCGTCAAATATAGCTGCAGAGTAATCACCCCCCAACCGAGGTGAGTGATGAAGAGCACCCGCCTCCCCCTAGGTCACTGTGGGGGGGCCCTGAGACCTCTTTCGAGCCCCGCTGTGGCATGGATCGCACTGTTTGGCACAACCTCCTTCTGCAATGATGATGCAGGCAACATACAACTGGAGGATTGCCGTTTCCTTGAGGGATTTCAGAAAGTCTTAATTCACTGCTTGTCACGGGTAACAGTGGGGTTGTGTCCGCCTGTCAACTCAAAGATTTATGGCTCAAACCTCAAAACACCAGTATTCTGGTATCGAGCTGCCCATCACCACTAGAAGAATCGCTAGGATACAGGAATGCCACGTACAGTAGCGCCTCTTATCCCTTATCATGACTCAAGATCATAATGGACCAAACTCTGTCTCCATAGCAACCCTCCCCTCCTCCCTCGCCTTCTCCAATCTGTTTTAATTAAAGCGTGAGAGATGCCAAAGGCCAGTGAGCTGGTCACGTTGTATGCTCCCTGGCTGTGGCCTGTCATGTTTGGTTTGAGTCATCCTCATACTGCCCTCCATCATTCCACTCCAGTCCCTTGCCCTCAACTATGAGTTCGGTTCCACAATGAACAAGACTAGAATTATGAATGAAGGTCTGCAGCGTCAAGGCGCTATAGGAACGTTTTTTGTTTGTTTTTTCATCGAATTTCCCATTTCAAATAAGTTGTTCTGCAGTTTCCAGGTGTAAGCCACGCTCAGATTCAGATGGCAACGCGTCATACAAGGGGGCGTGGCCTAGTCGAGGGGGATGAAAACCTCTCATCGGAATCACAATTGTTCACTCTTTTTCGTCGTTTTAAACATATTCATCACACACCAATAAACTCGAACCAAAATCGTGTCCATGTGGATGTTTTTTTTCATAGCAAATGGTTTAGTAGAAGCAAAAAACTGAACTTGTTGCTAACGTTAGCATATATAGCGTGACGCTAACCTTAGCTTCTTGGTTTGCATTGTCTGTTTTTAATGTATTTGTGTTTTACACTAGCTCCAAACGCCACCCCAGGAGTTTCACCTGGAGATTTAGCTCATACAAAATGTCAAATTAAAAGGCACATAGGTTTGTTATGATATGACAGGCAAGCAATCTTCATATTACAACATATTTTATAGAGGAGGAGCCTGTAATTCCGCCATGATTTCCCCCACGAACGTGGTCATTTTGGTAAACGGGGAGGAGTGAGGAGGAGCTGTCTATTCTTTATACAGTCTATGGTTTGAATTCAACCGATGAAATTGACTGGAGTTTACGGCCAGGCTAGCGCAGATACGAAAGGCTGTACAAAAAGTTAAATTTAGACACTGAACTTATTGAAGGTTGTTTGCAATTAGTACATTATAATTGTAAATTTACCTGCAAACCAATTGAGACCAGGCTTTTGACTGAGCGGCTCGGAGCGGATACTGCGAGCTACTGCGCTGTAAGAGTGCGGTGTAAAATGTTGCTTTGAAAGGTTGTTCTAATGCGGGAAATTCCCAAGATGCCGTCTGTATCTGTTAGCCTGATGGGTGCTTATCCAATCAGTGGTCACGGCCAATCACAAAACTCTGAGGGCCAATCTAAAAGCTGAATGCACAAAGTAGCCCGGTCTTGCCTGTAAGTTTGTGGCAGGTGCAGCTGATGGCGAGGTGAAGGAGTCAAAGCGACCGTGATAAATTGGAGGCAGGAGCATGACAGAAAGTGAGCAAGTGTCAGAAAACAAGGACTAAACAGTTTATCAGTCTGAGCAGACATATAGCAGTCTGGCAGATGTGGCCTTGGATGGCAAAAAGGAAAAGTCAACCAAACTAAAAATAACTCAGCGAAGGCAGTAGACAATGCCGAAATGCTTATTGAATCGGAACGTAATGAATTCTAGTTTGAGCGCAAGAGTCGATTATGGTAACTGTCATTGGTCTGTGTACCGTGTTTTATTGACTTCAGTGTGTGATGTTGTTCATATTTGTTTCGCAGTTTGTTTCAGATGGTTGTCACATGTTGTGGAAATCTCTGCAGATGGAGGCATGAGCATGGAAAATCTGTAGGTTGAATTCTCCTAAACCATAATCTGTAGTTAGTACTTTAAAGGCACAGGCCACCGTTTTTTTTTTCCATACTGAGATTATGTTCTTACCTGAGCTTAGACGAGTTGATGCGTCTGGTCTTTGTGCGTGCCCTCAGTCACGCAAAACGACTAAAGATGTTGTTAGCATTTGGCCTCTCCCAATGTATTCCGATAGCTCCAAACGGGGTGAAGTTAGAAGCGACCGCGCTCTTCCACGGGCACGCACAAAGACCAGACAGATATGTATCAACTTGTCTAAGCTCAGGTAAGAACCTTTAAGGTCCTTAAAGGGTTGTATACGTTTGGCCGCTCATCCAAGAATCTTCGAATGCTGACGAAGGGTTTTTTTTGGGGAGCGAGGGAAAACAACAGCCAGCAAGTGCAGATGACAACTAACAACAGATGACAGCTAAGAACATTTGTCTCTGGTATGGTAGCTCACACAAACAGCATGTAACTGTAATTTGTGGAACATTTTATATAATCTTTGTATTATTAACCACTTTTATCAATCACAAACTTAAATGAATCCATTGGTTGCTAAATTCAGCAGCCTTTTACTTTGCAATCCTTCGCTCACAAATGTTTACATAAATTCAGAGCGTCGGCAAACTCTGGAGGAAGCCCCCGTTAATTGACATGTGCATCTAAGCTGATTATGGTAATCACACGTTCGCAGCAAACTGGCTTTTTGCTTTCCAACAACGCGCCGGCCCATCCCCCCGTTCCCTGGAGGTGAGATCCAAGGAATTCGATATCAGACCACTCCGCACATTACACTGCGGCTAATTAATGCACGCAGAGAGCAAATCAGAGACGTTTGACCTCCCTCAGCTTAAAAATAAGTGCCACAATGCACAGCGCTGGGCCCTCCTGCATAATGGGATGTCCCGCTTTCGGCCCGTATGTGTGTGTGCGGGGTGAGGATAATTACTTCAGACTAATTGGGCCAGTGCATATGAATCCATTAAAAAGCCTCCCCTCTGGTCCCTTCAGCAAAACTGGGCCTTCCATGAGAAAGGTCCCTGGGAGGAAGTCACGTCCTGTAAATCTTAGGTGGGCACATCACAGACATTCGGTGCGCTCACTCAGCTGAACTCCCTTCTGTTAATGTACGCTCTGAATAGATGTGCCGTCCTATTTACGAATCTCATATGATGATTGCACCATTTATGATCTTCATTTGCCGTTTCGCTTTGGCTTTTCCGGGACACACATACCGGGAGTTGTGTTAAGAGCCATGAGCACATATTTGAGTAATCTTTGAAGTCTACAGATTAAAGATCCATTTAACCACTATCGGCTTTCAAGCATCTCTTATTCAAAACTACTCAACAGCTAAGCTGTAGGCAAAAGGTTAGATTTGGAATAACGACACAAAGTTAGAAGAAAGTTCAATTCATGGGTGATCGATATTGTTATGGATTATTTCAAAATGAGCTCCAAAGAAATAACAAAAGGGGGGAGCGCGAGGGCAGAGGGACTCTGCGTCGTGACAGAGCGTCGTGACTGTGTAAATAGGAGAATGTCAGGCCAACTGCATTATTGCAGTGAGTGAATGAATAAAAGATCGACACGCCACTGGAAGAAGGGACAATCTTCCCCAATTTGAACCGAAGATTAAAATAGATTATCCCACGTCATTCCCACCACTTACATTATAGTATGCTATATACATGCTTTATTATTGAAATCAGTCAATTCAGCCAATGTACATATGTGTGTGTCATGTGTTTTAAAATAATGTAATTTACCATTGTGTAAGGTTCATGTGCAACAGGAAAGGGAAAATGTGCTGTTCATTTTAATAACTGGTACGCCCCTCAACTTTAATTGTTGGGATAAGATTATCAGCCCATAGTACATTTAAGAGTCCATATCAGATGTAGAATGGATCTTATCTGATCTGAATGGAACGGCTATAAGCAGCAGTGTAATCCAAATGCTGATCACTTCTTCTTGTTACTTATTTGATTACAGATATTTTGTTTTGAAAGTGGTGTGACTACTGATCACTGGTTTGAGTGTCTAATTTCCCACCGAGCCAACGATGGACCACGATATTCTTAGCTTTAGACGAGATAAACTCAGAATAATGTCTGTATTGAGATGATTACAGAAAAACATCGATAGTTTTTTGCTATCGTAATTCCCTCCTTACTTTACTCCGTTAAAGTCTGATAAAAAATAGTTTTTAAAACGTGCCACTCACCCACCAAAGAGTTCAATACGCTCTTCTGGCGCTTTCCAAGTGGTTTCCCCATGTTTGTTACAGTACGGCTCTAACCAGCGCTAGCAGTTTCAAAGGAGCACTTTTAGCCACATTTTCATCGCTTTTTGTCACTTTTCCATCACTTTTCTGTTGCTCTGTTTTGTTAGTTTTTTTTGTTTTTTTTGGGGGGGTCACATTTTTAGACGAGATAAACTCAAATCTTGTCTATTTCAAGGAGCTTTTAGATTTGGGTAAAGCCAAACCGGGGGAAATGTGCTCGTTTCAGGTAAAGCATCCGCAGATTTAACAAGTGTATGTTATCCCTTAAGACTTTAACAAACACAATCAAAGCAAAACAATTGTACCGAGTGGCAAGTGTGTGAAAAATGACCAGCCCCTACTTCATAAATCATCTACATGTATCTCCCCTTAAGCATTCTGAGCCTTAAAAGATCACACCTTCTCCTTCAAAGCCTGTCGAAGCCTGACACATAGGATATCCGGTGATCTGCTACAGTAATTCATTAGGCAGCCTTGAATATTATTTGTTTTCCTGTATATATGTAATACCTCTCAGGCAAAGTGTGCCTTACTGCTTATCAATAATTCACGCGTCACGTTCCGCACACAGGGCCTGGCTCGCAGTGCTGTGTAAAAGGATACGCCATGGTCGGCAAACTGAAATTAAAGTGCAACTTCACCCCGGGGCGCACTGTCGGGACCCCACTCACACTTGACTCTGCAAAAGCACGATGAGCATGTCCTGTTTACGATCAAAGGGCCATCGAACGGAAAATACAGATGCTGGCAGATCTATTGAGTAACATGGACGTGGATTTTTCTTCTCTGTTAAATTGCTGAAACCGCATAGTCATGGTCAAGTCGAGAGCGGATCAAAAATAATTGGCCCCTAGATATACGCCTGGAGGAGGTTCAAAAAGTGCTTCGCAACCCATTGCCGCAAAGAGTCGGGATGTTTAAATTTGACGATAATGGAAATATTAGGAACAAGACCTGGGTTGATCAAAGCAGCGTTGTACATTTCAAATCAGACTTTTGTATAGGAGTAAATGTCTGGTCTTAGTTTTACACATTATTTAACGCCTTAACCCCCGCCTGAACCGAGCACATTTCCTCCAGTTTTACCCAAATCTAAACTGGAGCTTCGTTTGAAAGCTAAGACCTACAAAACTGATCTAAGGTTCTTCTTTGTTTCTGTTGTTATGTTTTTGTTGCATTTTTATCATGTTTTCATTGCTTTTTTTGTTGTTGCTTTTTTTTGCCACATTTCTGTCACGTTTTTATCTCATTTTTTTTCTTTGTTGATGAATTTTTTTACTACATTTCTGCCACGTTTTAGTAACTTTTTGTTGCATTTTTTGCATCTAGCCACAAAACTGTGACCAAAACGTGTCAAAAAAGCAACAGAAACATGATGAAAACACAAGGAAAAAGGAATGAAACCGTGACGATAATAACGAGGAAGAAGCTAGGATTAGTTTTGTAGGTCTTAGCTTTCAAATGAGACGTTACACTGGTAGTTCAGCTAGGTAAAAATGCACTCGGTTAAAGCTGGGGTTAAGAGGTTAAAAAAAATGTATCAAAATAATATGCTAATGCGCCGTTTCTGTAAACAATGGCCTGGGAAATATTATCGCAATAAACTAAGTGCGTTATTGTCCTCATTCATCACCTCTGAAAGTTACTGCTGCTGTTGTGGCGCTCATACTTTGGTGTTTTATCTCGACTCCTCGCTGCCTGTAGCTGATATAACTCCGGTTTTATTAAAGCGGGGATGGCTTTAAACTCGGAAGAGAGGAAAACAAAAGAGCTGATATGAGAAAAAATATATATTACACGCAGGGTTGTTTGTGTTCCGTGGTCATAAAGATAAGAAATTGGTTTGAGGCGAAGGGGGAATGGAAATTGCTGTAGTTTTCTTTTTTAGGGGGAGGGAAGTCGACTTTTTAGAGCTTTTAAGGATGTTGCCATGTTGTTCCTTGTTTACAAAAAGCAGAACCAAGGCAACAGGCACTCTAAAAGCGGTCATTCAAGAAATATAGCGTAAGTTAACATTGTAAGTTATGCCCCCAGCTGGGTGAGGGGTCACTGGGCGAGAGTGTTCTGCTCTGTAGCCTATATCGAGATCATCTACCTCAGTGAGCTTGAACGGTTTCAGTGTATGTGCGGGGTGCATACTTATTACTTGAGCACTTGTCAGGGGTACTGGGGTGAAACTGAATAGAATTTCAATATTGCTAAAAAAAAAAAAGTTTGTTTTAAAACCCATTTGTTAAGCTAAGGCCGACAGCAATGACCCTAACGTTTTTGTCGTGTTGTTGTTTTTGTCACATTGTTGAAGCGTTTTTGTCTGGGGGGTTTTTGTAGTGTTTTTGTTGCTTTTTTCATAGTGTTGTTTTTTTTTTCGTCACTTTTTTGTCGCTCTTTAGTCACTTTTGTTTTGTTGTATTATTGTTGCTTTTCTGGCACATTTTTGTCGCCCTTCTATTGCTTTTTCGTTGCTATATCGCCGCTTTTCTTTTCAAGAAGCTTTTAGATTTGGGTAATGCCAAACTGGAGACAATGTGTTTTTTAGTAAAAGGTTTGACTTTTGGTTTATTTTGGCCATTTTTTGAACATAACACTCAGGATCGTCGAGTTTGGGGGCACTCGATGTACATTGGACAAAACAAGTTGAACCAGTGGTATATAAGGAATAACCCAACAGTTATAGGGTGGAAATACTGGAATGAATCCGACTGAAACCTGTCAACATCCCTCCCTAGGATGCTCATGAGGTGAGAATACAATAGATCAAGATACGTCGCTGTGGCCCTGAGAGGTTGCAGAGCATTAATTTGTATGGAAAGCATCAAAGCCAGTCGTGTGCAGAATGTGATGGAGCGCATAAATCCATCAGCGCGCAGGCGAATGAGAGCCACCCCAGGCCCCCCTGTAGCTCCGCCTCTGTATGACTTTACACTGTCCGGTGGAATCTACACATGTTGAAGCCATTGCTTCAGTCCAAAATAAGGATGTCACGATTCTAAACTTTTGAGTCAGGATTATTGTGAGGAAAGTATTGTGATTTTACGATTATTCACGATTAGCGAAATTAAGGAAGAAAATCTTTACATTTTGCCCTGTTCACAAAAGAGAAGCAAGACATACAGTACGTTCCACATTATTATGCAAATTGTATTTCAGTTTTAAAAAGGTAAAGAAAAAAGGTTTTCAATGAAACTCATGGATCAATCTGGGATGATTAGTTGTCAGTTAAGTTAGGGATAATGTATAGATCGCTGGTCATTATCGGGTAAATACTGTAAGTACCATTAGGGTGAAAAGGAAGGTACTTATTTTCCCGATAATGACTAGCGTTCTATTCATTATCCCACTTATTATACGGCTATTTGCCAACTGAACTCACACAACATAAACTTGTGTGAGTTCATTATTATAAGAAGGACATTATTAAGCCACCATTTTCAAGCATTATAGGAAAGAAAAAGGATCTCTCTGCTGATGAAAGTGTGAAATAGTTGAATGTCTTCGACTAAGTATGAAAACCTTAAATATTTCATCAAAGATCAAGTGTAATCATTGTACTGTTAAGAGATGTGTGGCTGATACAGAGGACACACGGGTTTGTGCAGATAAAGGTGCAATGAGGACGGTTTCTGACAGACAAATACATCAGATGAATAGAACAGCTGCTATAAAGGCTATATGTTTTTTTTTTATTCTCCCTACTCCCTTTTGATCAAAAATCTATCTGTTTCTATGTGAATAGTACATTTTGTGTGTGATGTATTGCACATCTGTATGCTATTACTCGAAATAAACAATCAATCAATCAAAAAAAGCAGCAAACAGGTATTTGAAGCTGCATGCTGGTGCCTCTGAAGTCTCCCGAACATCAAGGTGTAGGACCCTCCAGAGGCTTGCAGTTGTGCATAAACCTTCTCTCCGGCCTCTCCTAAACTGTTAATAGGTTGCGTTCACGATTTAGAATTCCATTTCAGTTGGAGGGCAGGTGTCAATACAACTCTATGGGAGAGAAACAGTTTTTGAAAGAAATTTCCAAAAAGAAAATGTCCAAATGTTTTCTCTGATCATCATGTGATAGTGATTGGATTCACAAACCTGACATGTGAATTTCAAGGCTGAAAGTCCTTTCTACTGGCCTACATCAAGCACATGTTATTGAATATTGTCTCCACTTTTGGACGCCTTTGTGAAGAAATAATTAGACATATGTTCTTATCTGCTGGAAGATGTGACTTTGAACTTTCTGTCAGTTTTTGTTTCTTGTGAATTGGCCCAATAATTACAGAGATATTAGCAATGATTTAAGACTATAAATCTGCATTTTGAGCGTTACTATGGTTACGGCCGTGGAATTTTCAGTTGCCCTCCACCTCAATGTTAAACTATAGGCTCTTTAGAACGTTGTGATGTCACGTGAACGCTACCTATTGAATGCTGACGAGCAGAAACGGCTGCAGTGGGCCCAGAAATACATGAAGACTCATTTTCAAACAGTCTTATTCACTGATGATCATATTTATTTAAGGGTTGTTTTAATCAAAAACCTATTGAACATTAAGCCTGTGTTATTTTTTTTTATCTTTATGCTTTTGTTATTTATATAAAAACATAAAATAATAAATATGCAGTAGAATATTATTATTGGCTATACATAAAGGAAGCACATTTATGTGGACATTTTCGAAAGATCTATTTCTTTGTTCATGTCCATTTTTACATGACATAAACGCGGCTGCACATGATTCTTTTGGGACTCTACATTTGGCAGCATTATGAAGTTATGAAAATAGATAAGATTTGCACATTTAACTATTGAACCTGCCGTTGACTTCATGTATTTTGGAGCTTCATGTGTTTTGAACACTACCGGTGCATGCACACAAAGAAATCATGAGACGATTTACCTTGGGCCCTAAAATTCTTACGAATAACCTGCCTTGAGCTTTTATAACCGCGGCTATTGTAGAAATCGGTTAATCTTTACACCCCTAGTCTGAAATGAAGAAGCCCGTGCCTTTCTAAATGTAACACTCTGACGCTCATTTCAACCCCTTGTGCGTCATGCTGGACACTAAAAATCCCATCACTCTTTAAAAGGTATGCCAATGTGTTAGAAAATCTGAAAAGTAGCCACTTTCATGAATTGTTATATAGATTTTACAAAACGCTGCAAAGGAAATGAAGTGTTAAATCCTTCTTGTACAGTATTGACTTGCAGAGTAAGGGTTGAAAAACAAATCTTTAGCTGACAATTCCGTGCGCTTCTTTTACTCTGGATGACTCATTCTCATCCATTTTACAGGAGCCTGTCTCCGCAGGCTTAGGCCACATTACTAATTTAACTTTTATTTTTCTGTTTTTGTACCCCCGCCTTGCATCTGCTTTGATTTGAAGACATCTCCGAGCTGTGTTTGATAGAAATCCAACTGCCAAGATTGGCAGTTTTGAAGATAGATAGGTAAGCAGTATGTATTTGTAAATCCTTTAAGGAATACATCGCCTGGCGGGACGAAATAACTGCTGAATTGTAAGTAACTGTATTCTAATGGGCAAGCATCTACGCTCTTGTGGGATCACTCTAATCACTCGAGCAAGCAAAGGTCAGCCTGAGCACCACCTCGCTGTGGGGAAATGGACATCGATTCCGCATTACGCAACCTTGAGCCGCGCAGTGGTATAACATCAACTTGGTGTTTATTATTGAAGGCCACAAAAGAGTAAGGATCTCTTACTGAATATTGATCAGTGTATATATGCAATAATAAATATACAGCAGTGGTGTGATAATTAAAAAAGTTTCAATATATTACATGCATAGATTTGTTTGATTTGTCCATTTGTCAACTGTCATATTAGTTGACTTAATGCCCTTCCGAGCAATCCTGGATGCTGAGGACGTCTACCTGAGTGCTGAAAGTGCTTGATTGTTCGTGACTCTGCGGTCCCTAGAAAGTGCTCCTTTGTGTTTGTAAAGTCTTTACTGGGCTTCGAAAAAGGTGCTCTTTAATGGGCTCATTCTAGGCTAAATTTTCCTTGGAGAATGTGAAAGACTTTTTTGAAAGACTGAAAGGGAGGGGAAGGAAGGGAATACATTTGTAGAGATATGGTTACAAAGTGCTTCATAATGGACAATCTTTCATGCAGTCTTCCCCACATTTGGATCACGCCGATCACTTCCAACCAACCATACACACCACTCATCCAGGCTACCACCTGGTGTACTCTCATGTTCTCCTTTCCGGGTGCTAACCACGCCCATCCCTGATGATCTTCTCAGGCATTCACAAGGGGGTACACCATCTATTTCATCAGTCCAGAATGTACCTTTACTAAGGCCGAAGGTTATTCTGCTGTTTGTGTTCTTGTAGCAATTTGGTTAGAGAATAACGTTTGATATGTGCAGCTTGCCAGTCAGCCTTAAAAAGTCTCATATGGTAACAATACTAACACTCTAGCTCCACCCTGCACTTAACTGCGGTGCTTTTCTCTTTTGGTAGAGCCATCAGCAGAATGGCTCCCTGTGGGCTGAGGGAGGTTTCTAATCTGCCTATAATCACATTGCCCAAGCTGCATCCGGGTGTGATACAATGCTGTTGCCAGGTAGACTTTGAACGACACGTCTGCAATGTGCTCCGGCGGGTCTGACTCCGTCCTCTGAGGTATATCATGTGAATGACTGCAAAAACGTAACTTGACGAATTGCATGTCATGAAATGCTTACGGGGCTTGGGTGCACCATTCTCACCAAATCAATGTAGGTCCAACAATAATGGCAGATTAAACATTACAGTCTCTCTCACATGGACAATACTGAACAGTTATGAAGCCATTTGTCACAGTGCTGTAGGCAGTTGTGCCACAAATTGAACATGCGATATGACCAAAAGGCTGTCATAATGTTTCAACGGTGCATCGTCTGACTGAGTGAATACTACTCAAACCAAAAAGCATTTATTTTGTTTACATTGTATCCAATAATATACAATTCCAATTATGGCACAGGGTAAGTTTATTTGTATATCACATTTCATGCACAAAGAAATGCACAGTGCTTTATAGTGTGTCCAGTAGTGGTAAAACAAAACAAAAAGTGCTACATGAAAGTCTGGTAGTGAGTATTAATATAAATTCAAACTGCATTGTCTACATATCCAAGCACTAAGGCTCCGCATCGAGAGTCCAACCTGTGGCCCTCTTTGAAAACTGGGTGATTTGGGTGATTTCTGCATCAGTAATCCAACCAGATGAATCACAAACACAGGAAGTATCATCATACATGGAGGATTCATACTGTATGTGCTGAAATCCATATCCACTGAATCTGATCGTGTGCAAATGCCATTTTGGAAAGAGCGGGAAAGATTTGCAGAAACCGCAGACGTTTTGTGGGAGGAAGTGGCAGGGTGAAAGAACGAGTTGAACTTTGGGCACGTTGGATCAAAAGCACTTCGTCTCCATTCATCTCATTACGGATGGACATGAAATCATTTAGTGTTTTGAAGAGTTTCCTTTAGATGTCTCAACTGCTACATTAAGGTTTCTGTCTTGCTATTACATATTACACATGTGACATATTGCTTTTCTTTTTCTTATCCGTAACATCTGGCCATTGTTGAAGCCTGATTAACAGTGTGGTGATGCATGGAGGCTTCGTAGACTTTGCAAAATGTGGAGAAAAATGTATGTATGCAGCTGTATACTTGGTGAACGGTGAACTGAGAGTCATTTTGTAATTTGTTTGCAAAGGTAAGTACAGAGACTCTGCCAGATGGGACCTGACCTTGTGAACAGAGCCATGGTCCAATATTGATGGTAATGCGATTGATTTCCGAGCTCCTCCCAGTGGGAAGCTTTGTAAAAAAAAAAAAAATTGAAACCATTGTTGGTTACCATGGCCAACCTGTTTTTTTTTTTTTTTTTGTTCCCTCTAGTGCCTGGAGATTGACAGGAGAGTTAGAAAAGTGGACTAAGCCACTCACGCCGAAGAAAAAGCACAAGTATTAATGGGAGAAGCACTAAAGGCAGTTAATCAGAGGCGAGATGAGTTATAACAGTTTCTCTGAATGATAGCGCTTGATTGGATTTGCGACTGGGCAGCCCTGTAATTGTTACAGTGGTTTGTGATAGATGATCCCAAATGCTTCTGTTTTCATGAAGGCTAAAGTCAAAAGTCACGAGGCTGCGTTGTGATCTCCCACAAGTGAAAAGACCAAAACACACACATTTTTTTGCCGCTGAAGAATGGGGCCAATCCAGTAATAACATTTCAATTAAATCTCTCTGATGCAAACCTGCTCCAAGTACGGAAGTGCACCGTTAAATTCCATTTAAGGACTTGCTTTGTTAAGCTTGTATTCATGCAATTGCCTGTGCCCCTTAGATCATCCGCATATCCCCCAAACATGGGCTGCTCTTGTTTTAGCATTGTTAAAAAGAAAGGATTATTTTTTTAAAGATGACCCTCCTTCAAACCCTCTTCCTGCATGATGCATTATGAAGCTTTCCAAATATAGTTATGTTTCCTGTTAGGGCTCGTAACTGTTGGACCCAGAAACGCACTCAACACCCAGAACGAGAATCAAAAGTGAATTTATTAAAACAAAGTGTCCTCTAGGCTTGGCTTGGTCGTAGGGGTGGCTCCAGAGCAGGCTCAGGGTCTGGAAGAAAACAGATGTCCAAAATCAAAAATAGAACCTGGCAAAAAGTCGTACATGTAGAGGTGACTGAGCAGAAGTACCGCAACATGGAACGGAACAATCCCACGATGAGTGGAGGTGAGTCAGAGGTCTTTGTATTGCAGTGATGAGTGATAGATGCCAGGTGTGCCTGCTCGGAGTCCACGCCCCACCAGGGCCAAGCCTAAAAGAAAAACAAAAGGCCACAAGAGGGAGACAAAACGAAGGCACATAAGGCCAGAAACATAACAGGACCCCCCCCTCAACGGACGCCGCCGGGCGTCCTACCAGGCTTGTCGGGGAACCGGCGATAGAAGTCCCTCAGCAGACCAGGGTCCAGGATGAGGCGACGAGAAACCCACGACCGCTCCTCCGGGCCATAACCCTCCCAAACAACAAGAAATTGGAACCCACGCCCCCGGCGGCGCACATCCAGGATCCTACTAACCGTGAAGGCAGGGTGGCCCTCAACGAGCCGGGAGGGAGGCGGGGGAACGGCAGGAGGGCACAAAGGACTGGACAAGACAGGCTTGATCAAGGAAACATGGAACACAGGATGAACCCGTAGAGCAGCGGGCAACTTGAGTTTGACAGAGACGGGGTTAACAATCCTCTCAATCTCGTATGGTCCCACATACCTCGGCGCCAGCTTCCTGCAGTCCACTTGTAGGGGCAGATCACGGGAAGAGAGCCACACTTTCTGTCCCGTTTGGTAGACCGGAGCTGCTGAGCGACGGCGGTTGGCAGTCCGCTGGCTACGAGCCGAAGAACGCGTGAGGGCAGAATGGACAGTATTCCAAACGGCTCGGCACCGACGAAGATGGGCCTGAACAGAGGGTACAGCTACCTCCCGTTCCTGAGTAGGGAACAGAGGCGGCTGGAAACCAAGAGAAGCCATGAAAGGAGAGAGTCCAGTAGCAGGACTTGACATAGAATTGTGTGCATATTCCACCCAAGGAAGAAAAGTGGACCAAGCAGTAGGATGGCGGGCTGTCACACAACGGAGGGCAGTTTCGAGACATTGGTTTGCCCTTTCAGCCTGGCCATTCGACTGCGGGTGGAAACCTGAGGAGAGGCTGGGTGACGCTCCAATGGCCTGACAGAAGGCCTTCCATATTTGTGAAGAGAATTGAGGTCCACGATCAGAAACTATGTCCACAGGGATCCCGTGTAAATGGAAAACATGTTGGACTAACAAGTTAGCCGTCTCCAAGGCGGATGGGAGTTTGGAAAGGGGGACAAAATGGACAGCCTTGGAGAAACGGTCGACAATGGTTAGGATAACTGAATTACCTTCGGATTGGGGCAGGCCGGTAACAAACTCCACTGCAATATGAGACCAGGGTCGAGAGGGCACCGGAAGAGGATGTAGCAAACCAGCAGGGGGTGAGTGAGATGACTTGCTACGAGCACAAACATCACAAGCAGACACAAACTCACGGATGCCCGAACCCATAGACGGCCACCAAAATCTCTGCTTAATGAAGGTTATAGTGCGTTGGATACCTGGGTGGCAGCTGAGCTTGGAGGAGTGGCCCCACTGGAGAACTTGGGAGCGAACCGAGTCTGGGACAAAGAGGCGATTAGGCGGACCCTGACCCGGATCTGGCTCAGAGCGTTGGGCCTCCGTGACGGTGTTTTCTATCTCCCAGTGGGCAGCAGCAATGACACAGGAAGGGGGCAGTATGGTGCCTGGAACAGATTCAACAGGGTCAGAAGTGTATAGTCGGGATAAGGCATCAGGCTTACCATTCTTTGAGCCTGGTCGGTATGTTAACGTGAAGTTGAACCTGCTTAAAAAGAGGGCCCATCGTGCTTGGCGGGGGTTGAGCCTTTGTGCTGACCGGAGGTACGAAAGGTTCTTGTGGTCAGTCCACATGATAAAGGGTTGATGCGCCCCTTCCAACAAGTGTCTCCATTCCTCTCCGCCTCGGAAAGTCTTAGAAAAGAAAGCACATGGGTGTAGCTTGTTGGTCTCAGCAGAGCGTTGGGACAGAATGGCACCCACACCTAGATCGGATGCATCCACCTCCACAACAAACTGTCGACCGGGGTCAGGATGGATGAGTACCGGTGCAGAGGTGAACCTAAGCTTGAGCAGGTCAAACGCATTCTGAGCATCAGAGGTCCAGGTGAAGGGAATGGAACTAGAGGTGAGACGAGTGAGCGGGGCGGCAACTCTGCTGAAATCTGATAAATCGCCTGTAAAAGTTAGCAAAGCCCAAGAATCTTTGCAAGTCCTTACGGGATGTGGGGGTAGGCCACTCAGCCACAGCCTGAATCTTGGCTGGATCAGCCCTCAATTTTCCCTGTTCGATAACAAAACCCAAAAAACTAACAGTGGGGTCTGTGAAATTCACATTTCTCCACCTTGACAAATAATTTGTTCTCCAAAAGTCTTCTCAGAACAAGACGGACATGCTGAATGTGCTCCTGAATGTCCCGGGAGAATATGAGGATGTCATCGATGTATACAAAAATGAATTTATTAAGCATGTCCCGCAAAACATCGTTGACCAGAGCCTGGAAGACCGCGGGAGCATTAGTAAGCCCGAAAGGCATTACCTGGTATTCAAAATGTCCCAGTGGCGTATTGAAGGCAGTCTTCCATTCATCGCCACTCCTGATACGCACCAGGTGATAGGCGTTGCGTAGATCCAGTTAGGAAAAAACAGTGGCCCTGTGCAGAGGCTCAAAAGCAGAATCAATTAAAGGCAGTGGGTACTTGTTCTTTATAGTAATATCATTAAGCCCTCGGTAATCGATGCACGGACGCAAGGTCTTGTCCTTCTTTCCTACAAAGAAAAAACCGGCAGCGACAGGGGAGGAGGATGGCCGAATAAGACCAGTGGCTAATGAGTCCTGAATGTATCTCTCCATAGCCTCCCGCTCAGGTCCAGACAGCTTGTATAAACGGCTAGAGGGTAAAGGAGCACCAGGGAGAAGATCAATAGCGCAATCATATGGTCTGTGTGGAGGAAGTGAAAGCGCTTTATCTTTACAGAACACCTCAGCCAAATCATGGTACTCAGAGGGTACATTAGAAAGATCCGGGGGTTGTGTCACACCTGGGCTCTGGGTATGCACAGGAGAGATAGCTGAACGTAGACAGTTAGAGTGACAAAACACGCTCCAGGTAATAGAGGTAATCTCAGAATTGCTGTTCCATATAGCTGTAGCCCATTCCGACGCCTTTCCGGATAGTAACCCAATTACATAAGCGATACGTGATCTATCGGAAGCATATGTTTGGCGCTGCTGCTCGAAGACTAGGTCACACTTTAACAAGAAACTCCCACAGGAACCAAGCTCCCCAGAGTATGGTTGAGGTGTAGGAATATACGGCTCACGTGCTGTTGGGAGCGTAGCAGGTTGAGGTGAGTCGGAGGCCTGAGCAGGTGGATTAGAGGTGTTAGGGGTTGCAGAAGGTGAGGCCAATTGGGCAGTGACTTGGCTCAGCTGTGTTCCCATTTGCATTACTTGTGAGGAAAGTTCTCTTACCGCGTCAACCACTTCCTTCAATCCTTGGTCATGGCGTCCAAGAGTCCGTCCATGCACAGAAAGGGCTTGGATAATGGATGCTGGGTCGTTGGGATCCATAGTGGTGGGATTGTTCTGTTAGGGCTCGTAACCGTTGGACCCAGAAACGCACTCAACACCCAGAACGAGAATCAAAAGTGAATTTATTAAAACAAAGTGTCCTCTAGGCTTGGCTTGGTCGTAGGGGTGGCTCCAGAGCAGGCTCAGGGTCTGGAAGAAAACAGATGTCCAAAATCAAAAATAGAACCTGGCAAAAAGTCGTACATGTAGCGGTGACTGAGCAGAAGTACCGCAACATGGAACGGAACAATCCCACGATGAGTGGAGGTGAGTCAGAGGTCTTTGTATTGCAGTGATGAGTGATAGATGCCAGGTGTGCCTGCTCGGAGTCCACGCCCCACCAGGGCCAAGCCTAAAAGAAAAACAAAAGGCCACAAGAGGGAGACAAAACGAAGGCACATAAGGCCAGAAACATAACAGTTTCCTTCTTTTTGCAGTGAGCATTTACCCATGAGCAGATTATGCTAAACTCTGGTTAGTTGGAATATCACAGTTAAAGGATAACATTTCTCTTGTTCCCTCTTTTTATCAAACTAGGCTACCATTCAAATAACAAGATGTTACATGAATTACAGTAGCAGATGTATGATTAAAAGTCATTATGAAGATTGACGTAAACGCTGCGATATTTCCATAACGTGCTGTTACGAGCTGTCCCCTGTGAGTCACAGTGTAGGGAAACACTGAAAAGAGGACTTGTGTTTGTTTGGTGCATTAGTTGGCAGGGGGCTGGTTTTCATTTCAGAATTGTCTAAAAGGATTTCATTTCGCTTTCGTCCTCTGAGTCTGATCTTTCTGGCTACCTTAATCTGTGGCAGCGCAGAGGTTTGTGATTGTATTTATTTGATCTTAAGCTGCAAGCATTTTTCAAAATCCCTGTTGTAAGTGCCTCATACTGATCCAAAATAAAGCGATCGATGAGGCAAATTATAAACTTTTCATCACAGGAAGCTACACTGCTTGAGGACATCTTAGCGCAGTGGCCCCAAACGGTTTCAGTCAAAGAGCACCGAGCACTGTTTGAGAGAAGGGCAAGATCTATACCAGCATTATAATAAACTACCATTATTTTTTTGCTACTAGCCCACGAAAATTTTTATATTTACTAGAACTAGTTGGTGCACTCTTGTCTTAAGGACACAAAATCAAGTTTCACTAAAAGCTAAGACCCTCTAGAACTTTACCTACTGGAGGTCTACACTAGCACTTATCAGGACATGATTGGCGACAGGTACGGGGATGTTGGAAGCGAGGGAGAGTCCTTGTACTCAAGCCCCCACTGATGCTGCGTGACACATTTGCCTCAAATATACAGGTGTATCAGAACTTTCATTTTGCACTTTGCAACTACCACCTTTAATGCTGTGGCAACATCGAAAGAAAATCAAATGAAGTGGTGAGTGTGTCCCTAACCCCCGTCTCTCTTTCTTGTTTTTTTCATGTACGGGCTTGCCAGGCAATTGGGTAGCTGCCAAGTAATGTTTCATCTATTGTGCCATGGTCCTGGTATTCCTTTAAATCGATTCTTTGCAGATTGCTAGCAGAATCATTTGATGGAATTAAAGGCCAAGTTCAACACATTAACAAAACATCAGCCACCGACGCTTTTATGGCAACTGGCAATCATTTCCGTCGCTCTGCTTTTATGTGGTGGAAATGCCAGATTGTTTGTGGGAAGTCGTCGTTCGCATGTGCTTCGGAACCTTTGCACGGGTTCATCTCATCAGTCCCTCTCCAGTGCGGCTAACCAATTCAGTGAGAGCCCTCTGACCTCAATAACACCGCGGGGTGCGTTCAGCAGAGGCGGGCATCTCCCGCGTGGCTCTGCTCTTGTCATGTACGACGGGACATCAGCTATGATGGGATGTGGAGGGGCTGCTGCCAGCTGGCCCCGAGGAGAGAGCGAGCACTCTGTATGCAACTCCATCTGGAAAATGTACTGTAGGGGCTGGTAGAGAGCAGGAGGACAGAAAGAGGAGAAAATATGTCACGCACAAGAGGGTCAGGGATTCAAACCTCACACTGTCAAAACACGTCTCCCACACTGCCTGTTCCAGTCAGTATTCCAGGGCCATTCTAGCTCCGTAGGTGTTTTTGGGGGGGCCCATCATCAAACCACATAAAAGTGATCCTTAAAGGCTCATATCAACCTTGAATTTACCGTTATCCATTTTTTTTCAGAAACAAATCAAATAAGGATAGTTGAAACTGTATTATTTGGGGGTGTGCATGTGCCTGGTCTGTGCATAGAAAGGCACTCACCGCAACACGACCACATCTGGTTCAGTAAGGCGACCTCAAAGAGACGTAGAAGAGATTAAACAAAATATAAAAAACAGGGGACAATAGCTTTCTGTGCTTCTTGTTTTACTCTTGACTTAATTTGAGCACAGCAAACACGTGGCTTGTTCCTTTGTGTCTTTTACAAATTTAAAAGGAAAAAAAAAAAACTTTGACTATATTATGATCAATGCGTTTCAGCATATTATCAAGGTCCAACACTTGACATTCACTATTTGCTAATTAAATAGCAAACACTAGGCGCTAATAAGCTATCTGCAAACAGTTGGCCCTTGGTCCCCGGATTACTATTATTTTTAGAACCTACCTTTAGTCCCTCACCGACTACTGAGAAGAAAAGTGCGTCCAAAACAGAAAACAGCCCTGACTCTTACAAGTTTACAAAGACCAAAATGAAAGCGACTGATGAGGGTGAAACTATTCGTTCAAAGAATGAATTCTGTTTTATGTCTGTTATGGCCTATGATAAAATGCCTCTATATTCCTAATTTGTGGCGTATGGATTGTCTCTTTATGGTTAGGATACCTAAACCTGTCTCGCCCACTGGAACATGGCGTTGTCACTTGGTGTGTCTCTAGAGGCCACACATGGTCCTCTTAATATTAAAACAAGAAATCCATTCTGTCAGTTTCCTCCTCCTTAATTGTCAGGACACATGCGCTAACGCTAACTTTTGAGTCCCTGAGACCCTAGACTTTTTTCTCCATGTAAAATCCATTTGTGACCAGGTTATTATTGTGTTCATATATTTGCGTTTAGTTGTGCATTTTCCTGCTGTTTGTGTCATGTGTTCATTAGTCGTTTGAATTGTTTTGTTTTTTTGTCATTTAAGTTTCTATTGACTTTTCTTTTTTTAAACAAAAACATAAGCAAATACAAATAGCAATAATTAAATAATAATAATAATAATGATAAATCAATCAATCAATCATAACAAAAAAAAACGAACATAATAGAGTAGTAACAATGGCACAATTAAGGTATTCTAATGACAGCAGAGTTTTGTTTCGTAATGAATGACCTAAAACATATTCATGTTTTGTTAGCTTTATCCTGGACATTGTGAACTTTGGAAATGAGTGTCTCATAAGTGACAGTCTCAGTCATCAGTTTAACCTATGTTGGGTCTATGAGGGCTCTTCCATATCCATAGGATAAACCTGGCAGCTACAACAAATGCAGCCACCATAAACGCAGGGGCATGAGTGACTTGTTCCCCAGGCACATCTACTAGATAGACAACCCTGTCCAATTTGCCACATTTTGTCTTACTTCATTCCAAAATGTAAAGACTAAGAGACAATCCCAGAAACAACATAGGTACATAGTTTACCGGTATCTGTTCCACATCTCCAACAAGTATCACTTTGTAACAAACCCATTTTGAATAACTTTGATGGCGTAAAAATTGTACGATAATATTGATGTACAGTTTTGTAATGAATAAATGTACTCCTTGCATCTCTAGTTGCCCACCCTATATTTGAAATGATATTCCCCCACCCTTCTAAATCCCTTTGCCAGATCAATCTCAAACCTTCATATATGGTACCTTGACAAGTCAAAAGCTTTGTGCAAACTCATGATGCTGACAGTCGATGACTTGGTTTATCCAGCTTATCCTGCAGTGTGTTGTCCTTCTGTATCTGATTTAGGCCAAATACTGAACCCACACTGCTCCTAATCTGCAAGTGTTTCCAGAAATCCCCTTTGTCAGTCAAAATAAATTATTTTAACATATTCAATGAGATGAAGTTATCATCTCTATACAGATGCTAAATTTTTCCCACCCCATGTTCAAGCCATTTCTGCCACAAAAAGGAAGATTTTCTGCTACGCACTAATGGGTTGTTCCCAGACAGAAGAATAAATCAGTGTATAAGGAGAAATTCCTAATATCGTGTGTGCTTTTGCCCATGCCCACTGTGAATGTTGCAAGATTGGGTTCTGTTGAAATGCATTTGTAGATTTCTGCGAGAGCAATTGGATAATACTGAAAAGAGCTGCAAGTCTCTTTTCAACTTTAATCCCTATGAGTCCCTGTACCATTCCAGTGTCTTGATAATGTGTTCATTTCAAAAGCAAGGTTATAAAATTCCAGGTCTTGAAAAGCCAGTCCTCCATAATTCCTCAAAACTGAGTTTTTTTTTTAAATCCAATTCTCGCTTTCTTACCATTCCAAAGAAATGCTTTGATTAGCCCATTATATTGTTTAAGAAAGGCAATAACTATTGTTATGGGTATCATCATTGATATATAGTTAACCTGTGGAGCAACAAGCATAATACCCAAGTATTTAATTCCAGTGGGAACCCACCTAGAGTGGGTCGTTTGAATTATGTTGAAATTTGTGTTAAAACTTTTGCTAATGTACTTGTGATTGTTGAACAGAGCAGTTAATGGTGATGGCATCAGAGCAGCACATTAGCACAATTACACTAACAGGCTTGTGTATAATGGTGAAGCTCCCAGCTGTCAGCTGAATGGAAGTACCGTGCAATATGTATGTGTTGAGCTTATAACCAGGTTTTCTGTTGTCTTCTCATAAAAAAACATCAGAAAAAACAACAGATGGCGGTCTTGAAAAAACTGTTGTTATCTGTTGTCAGAATCTGAACGTGCTCATTGGAAGAACAAACAAAGCACTACATGAACTGAGAATATTTACCATTTTAAATATATTGCTGCATTGTACATCAATATAATAAGCTATACTCCTTTCAGGCGTATAATAAGGAGTATAATAAGCTTTCGTACAAGTCATCAAGAACAGCACACACCCTTACACAGAGCCCTCATTACGGCACATAAACAAACACACTCCGTCTCATGTGTCGCTGTCCTGCGCACATTAACGCCATTAGGGGAAACATTATCCCTTATGGGTCATTACAGCGTCCATATACCGTGTTATGATGAGGTTCCCGAGCGACCCGACCCCTTCCCACGCCATTAGCACAAAAACTCTGAATTTAATTGACGAGCGACTGAAGAGAGAAAAGTCACTGCGGACTGAGGAAAAGTGCCGCTATACCCGTTTATGCCTAATTAGCCTGACTGATACGGCAGACTCGCAGTGCACAACACCAGATGGTATATTACTTTTTTTTTTGTCACACTCTTAGAAAGTGTTAATTGTCTCCATACGAGAGTATCCTACATATTTCCTAGACAGGAGTATCAAATGTTGCCAAATGAGTTTGATATCATAGGCTGAACCGGAAACGGGAGTGAGATGTTGTGCTTGTATTGCTTTTGTAAATGTGGAACACAGACAGAGAATCCAAATGGGGTTACTATCAAACCAGTGGGTGCTGGTGGTCTTTCAAACTAAATGTTGAAATTGAACCATTTAGGGGAAACTGTAGTATTCCTGCATCAGCAACTAAACCATGTAAAACAGTAGCTGCAACGCTAACAAGGTTCAAACTGGAACAATACAAAACTAGATAAAGAAAACCTGGGACTAAACCAGGTCCTTTTTTTTTTTTTTTTACAAAGGCAGCCAATCACCATTCAGCTGGTGGGTGTTACTACTTCAGCCCCTGGTTTGAAGCTCATCTTCACTGTCAGCCAATCAGAGGCTGCTTTCTGAAAGCAGAGCTTCAGTGGTATTCCCCGTAGAGCTTCAGGCTGAGGGGGACAGGGATACTACAGGGAAGACCACACTAAAACACCTGATTAACAACTGACATTCTCACAAAATTTGACACACACTAGTGGATTTATATGTAATTTAATTCCCACATTTACAAAATATTATACATTTTATTGGGAGAATTTTGGAGTGAAGTTCAGCTTCTCTTGTAGTCAATGAAGAGAAGCTTTATAAAAACCTTGATGCCAATTAAACATATTGTGAGCAATATCAACAATAAGGGGCATCTGAAGGGGGTAAAGGGAGAGTTCAGCATCCTGACAGACTGAAGCAGCTCCTGTTTCCGTTGGACTGAGCATTTCTGATGTGGTGAACTGCATCGCAGGTGGGGAAAAGAGGGAGAGAAGAACTACACTTGCAAAGAATGAGCTTCACCAGGAATCTCAGGTCATGTATAAATGTGTCATGTTTGGTTTTGTTGTTGTTTTTTACTTTATGGAGAGGGGGCTGTTTTGTTTTGAGTGGAGCAAGTGTACATACAGTATTACTTCATTGTTTGTTATCATCACGAACAGTGTTGCAGTAATTTATCAAGTTATGTTATACTTTATTAATTTCTGTAGAGAAATTCCCCTCCAGGAACCGCCACCTTATCATGAATGATCCTGGAGCTCTGTTGTCGGGGGCTTTGTCCCCCTGGTAGGGTCTCCCATGGCAAACAGGTCCTAGGTGACGGGTCAGACAAAGAGCGGTTCAGAAGGCCCTTATGAGAGACCCACAGGCAGGTTAGAACCACGAGGCCGTCCTTCTGTGGACCCACCACCTGCAGGAGGAGCCATAGGGGCTGGTGCAATGTGAGTTGCGACCCGGCAACGGACAAGTTGATGTCCGTTTTTTCAGGACAGATTTAAGTTAAAAATGGATGGATGGATGTAGAGAAATGTGTTCTCTGCATTTGACCCATCCCCAATGTCACTGGGCGACCTGTAGGAGCAGTGAACTGGCGCTCGGGGACCCATCTCCATGATGTGGAGCCAGGCTGATGGTCAGAAACACCTGGCAGGAGGATTAACCTATTGCACATGTTTTTACCACTAACCTACACACACATGGGGAGAACACGCAAACTTCACACAGAAAGGCCCCGTCCAGGTGGGAATCCAACCTGGGACCTTCGAGCTGTGAGGCAAGAGTGCTAACCACTGTGCCACCGTCCACTCAAATGAACAAAAGTGTGTAATTAATGAACAGTCTTTCTGCTCGCCCTTCTGGCTTTGATTCTGCTTCACCTAATTACAGGACAGTTCCGCATAACTGAACGCCATGATTATCATAAGCATACAATTGATCCTTTTCATTTGCAGGGGCATGGCAGTGACGCTAATCGGTGTTTGTTTTCAGGACATCTGTTTCAACACATAATTAAGAGATTTGATTGTTCTGCTTAATTGTACCTTTTATTACATTTTATAAACTTCAAATCATCGTCCAGTCCTTGATGGAGCTTCAGGACAGGAATATTGCGGGGGTAGGGCACGGTACTTGTACAATAAACAGACCCTTTTCTCCTTCTTCCAAACTCCAAGCACCTGTCCCCAAATCAAGTCCGAATCTGTGTAGTTAAAGCCGAGTGACTTAACTCAAAATCCATCAGCATGTTTGGAGCCCTAAGATGTTGAATACAGCTTCCAATGGTCCCCCCAGCCGCCGTTTCGCAACAGCTCTCCAGTCCCTCTCCTCATTTTGGCACATTTCTGTACCTTTCATCAGCTGCCATGCTTAGCAACATGCATCAGTACCCCTGCTTTCTGCCATTGGCTCTGTGTGCGCACTCACTCCATGCAACGTGGACAGCTCGCTGCTGGGTTGAAAATTGACATTTTTACCGTGATGGTATTTGGTTATGTATTTCATGTTTGACTAATCTTGGACGATAAGAGTGTCTTTTTTTGAGTGCTGAAAATTGCACATAAACACATATGAAGACATCATCCTCATGCCTTTTCAGTGGAGCGTACATTTGTTAGCGCCATGTCGCCAACAGTTTGCCATTCCGCCATGCTTTGTTCCCAACAAGGGGCCTAATAAATGTATTATCTGCGCTTGTCAGCAGCACCCCCGAAGAAGACATGTTTTAGGCATGCACATTCTTTACAACTGGAAGACAGACAAGGCTAAGTTGCATCACTTTTGATAGAGATAGGACAGTTTGTTGCAAAGAGGACAGGTACAGACATTTATCAAACAATTATAGCCAGGATTTAAACTCACAACGCTGAGGCAGGCATGCCCTAAACAGTGATGCCAGTAACTAATTACCTAGTAACGGATTACTGTAATCGGATTACTTTTTTCAGTAACTAGTATTCTAACGCGTTACTATTTATAAGTAATCAGATTTAAGTTACTTTTCCAAATTACTGTGAGTTACTATTTGGTCATTTTCCTTTGGAAATTAGTGTGGTATGTGTGTGCAGCTGAATGTAACTAATAAAGTAATCTAACTTAGTTACTTTTAAAATCAAGTAATCAGTAAAGTAACTAAGCTACTTTTCAAAGGAGTAATCAGCAATACATTACTTGTTCAAGTAATCTGTGGAAACACTGGCCCTAAACAAATGATGTGCCGCAGCCAAACCCCAGGGGCTTACTTTAAACTAACATTTACTTTTTTCCCACACTTACATGGGTTTCCAATGACATCACGTATAGTTCTGGTTGAATACTGAAGTAGAATTAATGAATTTAGCGACCAATATTAATACTACCTGAAATGGAGCGACGAGGAGCAACAACCACAACATGGGAGACTGGGCATACAGGAAGTCAGAGGTCAAATAATAAACGGACGTGCTATTTATCAGGTGACAGCCAGCGCGCACAGCCAATCACCGTCAACTACAAGTGGCAGTGCCCGCCTGCAGGCATACTGCCACACTCATTCAGATAACAGTAAAAACACGGCCCCAGAGACACACGTTTTTGTAAAGAAATCTGCAAATGTACAGACGTAGCAGCGCTGTCTGTCGAGCTACAGCATGATTTACTAAAGATCTGCTTCACTCCTCAGACTAAATTAACTCACCAAAGAGGAAACAGAAAACCTTTCTCTGTGATTGTTATAGTTTGTCATGTCGACAGAGTCTCAGTGTGAGGCAGTGTTAAAGTGTTTAAGCTGCTCAAGACGTTAGCATTCTACCTGTTAGCATTCTACCATTTAGCTTCAACAATCGACTGTCAATGGCTTCAACATGATAAACACATGTGTGGCTCACATCCATGAACACTGAGGAAATACTACAGTAACATTTCAGCTCTGACCTCTGTCACATGTTGTATCCAAGGCTAGATGTTTGGCGTGTGGTTCAGGGCTTTCTCTTGGAGAGGTCAGAGCTGAGCTGTTGAAGCTAAATGATAACCAGTAGCATGCTAACATTTTGAGCTGCTTAAACACTGACTCACTGGTGTCTTCACATAAACATGCGTCTCTGGGGCCGTGTTTTTATAGTTATTTTCTTGAGCAATGTTTACGAGTACATAAAAATGCCACTGTCGATCAGTTGTCTTTCATTTTCATCCTGAGTAGAGATAATTATTGTTACATGTTGTAGTACTGCATAATTCTACTTCGGTATTAAAAATGGCCACCATAGCAACAAAAGTCACATGACTGAAAGGCTATATAGCAAGAGTTCATCCATGCATAAATATCTTAATGGCATACACTGCACTCGACAATCACCTGATTTATAACTTGTTATTAGCTTTATTCATGTTCTGAAGTGGAGCTCATTTGTATCACTGCCTCCCACTTGTGTCTGGCTCTGGTTCTTGCGCACAACATCATCCATCATTTGTATCTTTTCCCCCTTCACATCATGAAGAAGGTATCCATGGAAACGGCACACAAGTGTGACCAAACAGATTTTGTAAAGCCATCCAGGCATTTGCCTATACTTGACGCACTCACATACACTTCTTATACCTGTTTCCCTCTCGCCAAGATCATAAAAAATAGATTCAAGTGCATACATTGCAATGAATTTGATTCCAACATTCATCCAGCACTCTCACCTGTATTTGATTGCATTGTATTTAATTTTCCATGAACAGTTCTACATTATTTTTGAAGAAAAGAAACTTTAAAGGCCTGGTCTAGAAAACTTTATACAAATTACAAACTAGCTGATTTGTATGAGAGCTTTATAACTGTTAAGTATGGAGACATAAACAACACACAGAACCTCTTATTTTAGTCTATAGCTTTCTCCGTACTCACTCTTCGCTGGTGCCTCTCGATGTATCAGACATAAAATAACACTTCAAAATATGTATCTTTGAGGCAATTTCTCTGTTCCTCTCCCTTTCCCTCTCAATGTGTTTTTCTGTCTCTAGTGAGGCATATTGTGGGGTTATTGTGAGCTGATAAAGGCTAAATCCAACCCCCACAGTCGGAGCAGGCTCCACTGTAGGTCACATCTGGCACTGGAAAATAGCTTATGTATATCTCAGCTTCACTCATCAATTACTGCCGATATAATCTTTAAAATGCCTTTAAAATAACAATTCACTGTCATACTGTGGGTAAGTCATTAAGAAAAGACAATCTTATGATGATGATGATCTTGTCTCTTGACTGTTTTTAAGCAGGCTGTGGTCAGGCCACTGATTAAAAAACCCAACCTTGACCCAGCAGATTTGTCCAATTTTAGACCTGTGTCCCATCTGACTTTTCTCTCTAAAATCCTTGAGAAACTTATATTCAATCGGTTACATTCATTTTTAGACCAGAATAACATAACAAATTTTGAGTCGGGCTTTAGGACATTCCACAGCACTGAGTCTGCACTACTGAAAGTGCAAAATGACATCCTGTTGTCTCTGGACTCTAAAAAAACAGTGTTGTTGGTGATGCTAGACCTCACTGCAGCCTTTGATACAGTGGACCACTCCATCCTCCTGACCCGCCTGGCCCAGCAGGTGGGCCTTCAGGGACCCGTACTGCAATGGTTCATGTCCTACCTAACAGACAGGCCTTTTTCCGTGGTCATCAATGACCTTTCCTCCTCTACAGCCTCTCTGTCCTCTGGCTTACCACAGGGTGCCATTTTAGGTCCGGTTTTATGTTCACTTTACATGTGGTTGGGGGGTTCAATCATCTCTCGCCATAACGTGTACTTTCGAATGTATGCAGACGATCGACAAATCTACTTCCCGGTTTCGCCAAACTCCCCAAACACACCTCAGCCCATCCACAGGTGTCTGGATGACATTAAGCTCTGGCTCTCACAGAACGTTTTGTGTTTAAATTAGGGCAAATCTGAACTCATTCTTTTTGGCGCTCAAAATCCACTCAGCACCACTGTTCCTGGTCTTCAGTCTCTCGTCCCCCACGCTGTCATCAAAAACCTAAGTGTTAATCTGGACGAAAACCTGGACTTTCGCAAGAACATTTACTCTGTAGTTGAGGCAAGTTTTTTCCAGCTTCGCCTTCTGGCAAAAGTGAAGCCTTTCCTCAGCCGCTCCGACCTGGAAACAACTATTCACGCATTCATCAGCTCACGATTGGATTACTGCAATGCACTGTATATTGGACTCAGTCAAACCTTCATTCACAAATTACAGCTTGTGCAAAATGCTGCTGCCCGGCTCCTCACCAACTCTCGCAAACATGACCATATCACGCCTGTCCTTTACTCCCGCATTGGCTCCCGGTCCTTTTCAGAATCCAGTACAAACTTTTGCTTTTTTGTTTCCTTCCACAGCCTTGCACCTGTGTATTTATGGGAGACTCTGACCCCTTACCAGCCCAGCAGAACCCTACGTTCTGCCCAACACCACCTGCTGGAGGTGCCCAGGTCACATCATAAAAGTGGGGTGATCGGGTTTTTGCTGTGGCAGGTCCAAAACTCTGGAACTCGTTGCTGCTTGAGTTACGTGTCGTTTCAGACCTGCCCCTGTTCAAAGCAAAACTAAAGACTTACCTGTTTAAAGAGGCATTTGACACATAGTTCTGTGGCAACTGTTGTGGATGTAATAATGGTCTATTTTTAATGAAATTGTACTCCTTTTTAAATTGTATTTTTTTATTGTGTGCAGCGCTTTAGCAGCCCTTTTCTTGCCCTTGTGTGTACTGTGCTTATGGATGCTGTTACCATGTGTGCCTCTGGAAAGCTTGGCATAATCCTTAAGCTGCTCATATTTGTGACTATGTAGCAGTGCCAGTACACCATTAGCATGGCATAGGGGAGCATATAAAATCTGTATGACCGCGAGGTATCGGTGCAACACTTTGAAAGGTTCTCATGAGTGTAGTTAGCAAAGTGGCAACAGTAAGACTAGCATTGTGTGTTGGCGCTTATGTGGTTTTATTATAAACACACTGCTGGGAAGATCCAACTTTATGCAGAATAGTTATTATCTCATAAATCATAATAATTTAGATGGCAAAGTGCAAAGAAATGCTCCTCCAGATAAAGCTCCAATACTTAACTTTTATTTATTGTGGTGGAGTATAGAAATACTAGAAAGATTCTCGACACCCAGGTATACTGAAATAAATAAGAAGTCACCAGTTATATTTGTAATGCATTTATTTGTACACTTATTACCCATTTAGAAATAGTCCTTTTCTAGACGTCATATGTCAATGTGAATTTCTCTGGTACAATCTTGTTATTTAAGGTTTTACACTGCAAAAAAGTAATCTTGAAAATAAGTAAGATTGTCTTCAAATAAGTGCATTTGTTCTTGATTTGAGAGTATAAGTAAGGAAGTAAGTAAGTGCTTTATTTGTCATTGCACATGCAGGTATACAACGAAATAGTGTTCAGGTGTTAGTCCTGATCCGCTGCGACTGAGCCGCGCCACCATTGTGGGCCAACCTGACCCGGAGGTCGGGCAAACCGTAGCACCTGGAGGAAACCTGCCTTCTGATTTTCAGAAAATTGCTAAACTGTGTGTATACAAAAAAAAAAAAAAGAGTGTATAGGCTATTTACCTTACTAAAGCAGAAATCTTATCATCTCTAACTAAAATGAATGAAGTCGACAAACCCCAAAAGATTTAATTTCATATTTAGAACCAAACCATAATTTCCATAATTGGGGATTTATGTTTTAAGGGGGGAAAAAAGGCTTTGGTCACGTTATAGCAGAGGGGGAAATGCATTCACTGTGGTTCATTAAGTTAGTCAAGTTAATGTGGAGTTACTTACAGGCAGCAGTTCTTTTTATATTCTAGTGCTGCCCCCACATGGTTTATTATTATATTAAGGATCACGCAGTTGTAGTCACTGAACATAATGCTTTGGTGTGATTTAAAAGAACCTCTTGTATAACACAGACATATATGATCTTGTTTTACACTGAAATGTTTCCTTGAATTCCAGCCTCTATAAAAACCCTCTGAAGAGTATAGCTTCACTTCCGCCCTTCAGAGGAGTCTAAGATCTAAATGTCAGTGTACTAAATGCATAATAAAGGTGAAACTGAACATAATGACAGCGTCCTTGGTCCGACATGTCCAAGGCCGTCTGATTAGCTCTTACAAATCACACAATGGAAGTAGCCGCCGGACATGGGGAAAGTGAAGAAAGAGTGTTTTGACATTTTCTAGTCTAAAGTTAAGCCAAGCTAATAACGTTTGATTGGGCCTGTCTGACAAAAGCAGGTGAGCTTTGCCACAGAAAAAAACAAAAACATCTGCTTGTTTAACAGGGACAAAGTGCAGAGAAAAAAATTAGTTTTTGCTCACAAATAATACGCATTATCAGTCGTTATTGGAAGTGAATGAGATTTCCAGCATAGTAATGACCTAAGATAAGAAACTATTGCTGTCTGGAAGTTTACGATTCCTGCTTATTGATATAAAGGCACATTAACACACATGGCATTAACCCCTGAACTATAGGATCCCAGGGCGAGGTTAAGGAAATTAACAACTATTTTCTTCAAAAACATGCTTTGTGGCATGTTATTATTGAATTTGTCCGTATACAGTGGATTTCCAACTGCATACATGGGGCCGAGGCATTTTCTTGTACGTGAAGACAGGCCAACCAGTCATTGTGAAGCTTTGTGATGAAACACACCATGGTATCTGTCATAAGAGGAGAAGAAGAAGAAGAAGAAGAAGAAGAAGAAGAAGAAGAAGAAGAAGAAGAAGAAGAAAAAAAGCTTTGGCAACACATCCAGTCAAGGCACCGAGGTATGGCTTTGACAAATAGATCTTTTGTGAGGCGACACTAAATCGCTTTTTAAAATGCTGGTGAGGAACTTTCTGCTTTATACAGTATATTTACAACAATCTCTATTGAACTCTTAAATACACTGACCAGAGTACATCGCTGTCTTTGAACTTTAGGATAAAAGCTTTTGTAACACTTTAGAACTTACTATATATATATATATATATATATATATATATATATATATATATAATATAAATTATTGACATGTCTATGATTTTTTCTTCAAATGTAACTGTAATATACCATCATTCAAGTTGTAATAAATTGTTTTACACACCATGTTCTAAATTTGGGAGCACTTTACAGCATAATTATAGCATAGTAAAGGGACGGACATACGTAGCTGCATGGTATTGAAAAGCGTAAAAACATGGAAATTAAACCAGAATACATACTGTAAATTACCAGTAAACGTGGTTAGTATTTTCTTTCTTTTATAATATGGAAGCAGCGCTGCCAATGCATAATCCCTTGTAATCCAATTACAAAGCTACTTCCATCCTATAACCATGATATCACTGCACCGTCAAGGAAAAGGCGACCCTAAGGTATTACTATATTGCTTCACTAAACAACATTTACAAGTCCCTTTGTTTGTTTGTTGGAGAAATCTGCTGTCCAGCCGAGGGTAGTGCCATGTGTTCTAAGGAAAAGTCTATGTGTCTGCCGCGGGCTTCTTTCTGGAGTGGTGATGCTGTGCGATTCCGTAGGGCACATGGGCAGCGATGGTGCCCATCTCAGCTGCTCCCTCGATGTGAAACATCTGATCATCAAAATAAATGTGCGGTCGGATTTTCTCTAGCATTGGACCCTTGGGAGCCCCGGCCAAGAACAGGGCCTCGTCAATCTCCAGGCCCCAGGCTCGGAGGGTCTTGAGGGCCCTGATCCCGGAGCTGGCTGCGCTGCGTGCGGTAACCAGGAAGGTGCGGATGGGACAGTCCAGACGGTGGCCTTTTGCATAGAACTTCTTCTGGAGCTTCCCCAGTACCTCCAGAAAGCCTTTCAGAGGACCCTGAAAATTCAAAAGGATAAGATGCATTTATTAACAGTGAAGACAATAAAGATACCAACTGTACTGAATAAACATGTCACAGATAGAGACGTTGTGGCTTTTAGTTGTAAAGTTGTTGGTTTTTTTTAAGTAGTGTTCATTTGTTAGTCTGTGAACCAAAGTAAACATAGACCTACGTGATCCAGAAGCGTGTCTTCATTATCCATCTCGTGCTCGAAAAACTTGTCGAGGCCGTGGGCTTTGAAGATTCGCTCAGACTCGTCTGAGAAGAGGACAGCGTCTCCATCAAACGCCACCCTCAGCTGAGACTCGGACACCTCTGTCTGCTTCCCTGGCGTAAACATGGTGGCTGCTGCAATGCCTGAACATAAAAAAAAAAAAGAGAGAACTCTCGGATACATACTGTAACGCGAATGAAGAAGAAGATGGTTTGAAAGCCTTGACATTCTGGTTAAATGTCCAGACCAATGTTCATGAATGGATTGACACAACCATGGGAGTTTAGGAGGGGATGTGCTACAGGTACTTGAAATGGCATGAGGGGAAATGAACCAACGGCTACGCGGATAATTAGTGCCTTTCATGTAAAATGTCAAGGACCCTTCCTCTGGCTGCCTTGTCTAAAGAGAGGCTGCGGTTTTGTGTGGGCCTTGTGTTTCCCACTGTGTCACTATGTTAAGCTTCCAACTCACACTAATGTGTGTCTGTGAGTGGGGTCAATGCGGGCAATGCGGTGGTACCGAATGATAGAGAATGTATTTGGTGCGTCTAAATTTAGCCGTCTTCCAAACAGTAAAGCTGCAGTAAATCACACTATGATGTTAACTGATATGTTGATGCATGTAAAAGCATGGACGGGGGAGAGTGATATTTGGATATAATTGAAGCCAAAGCAACAGGTGCTGTAATCCTGTAATGAATGCACCGATGCACCTTGTTTGGTCCATATCTGTAGCTTGGCACGTCTAGACTCTCAGCTCTAGTCAATCTGGAGCACTTGTTGCGTATAAAAATTATTAATGAAAACAGAAAAGTGTCATTCTAAAGAAATGATGTGACCAGTGCTTTTTTTTTACCTGGCAAATGCACGCTTTTATGCATTGAGCTCAATGCATAAACCTGAGTTAACATTGTACATATACAGATGCAGGCTTTGAAAATATGTCTTCAAAATACTTCTCAAACTCTAAAATTGCATTTTTTCAATAGCCCCTTCAGATCAAATTGCTTTGTGAATCATTTAATTCACCAAAAACATTTTTTTACGGCTACCACAAACAACCAGTAGCCTACAATTTGTAATTTCCTTCCACACAAAAAAGCCCTTTCAGATTTCCTCCAAATGGGTCTATTATTACACATGGTGAGAATCAGCCAAAACAAATTGGATGTCACAGCTGACTGGCATCCCATTCAAATTCCTTTGAGAAACCTGCAAGTGTTAGATCCATCAAGCAAACACAAAGACAGTGAAATAATCAATATGCTGATTTATGCTAATGCATCGTGCAGATGAAGAACCTGTCAGTCCTGGCTCTCCATTAGGCACTGGATGGAAGTGTTTTGGAAATTAGGTTGGCAGCTTGGCGGCCTACTGTAAATACGCCACACAGAAAGCACTAAAGCTCACGGAGCATATTTTCAATAAGGCATGCATAAAGTGTCTATGAGCGCTACTATGTAATCTTATGCAAAGTTTGACATTTGGGATCTGGACAAGCATGTTATTGTTTAAAGTAGGCGGTATGGAAAAGGCTATTAGGAATTATTTCTCACAACTATATGTAAATGTCATAGCTTTTAATATTGTGATGATGCTCAACATTGTTAAAGTGAAATGGAAGTTTTCTTGTGTGGCATTTTAGTATAACTGTTAAGCAACTATTTGGCGATGTGATATTGCTATAAGTTGTAAATAATCATAGAGGCATGTAAATTACAGAGAAAAGGACTCGAATAGACACAGCAGGGGGCAGCATACTGCAAGATATTTTTCCCATGTATTTCCTTTCTGTACACTATCGAAGAAAAAAAAAGTGAACAGAGATTTTATTTTTATAATGTGAGCCTCGCTTTAGGCATCAGAGAAACCGAGATGTGTGTTTGTGTATATATAAGGAATATATGTATTTACATTTACAAAGAATTGAGATATAGAAATATTTTACAGTGTTTCATAAAAAATGTGGTTTCAAATAACACTGACATTGTTTCCCCTGTAATCAAGCAGATCCGTATAATGATTTAGATTAATGGTGCATATTTCTGATTTGGAAAGCAAACAAATCGCTGAGGTTGTCACGGCTCAACCAAAAATAAGGACCCAAAATGCAAACACAATGGCCGGAAAAACAATAAGTATTTATTTCCTTTGGTATTACAAAAATGTGCAGGAGGGGTTTGGAGGTTGTGCAGATCCAGGGTTCTCCTTCTTAGTATTGGCTGGGCTGGGAGTGGCAGGACAGAGGCTGGAGTTGAGTGAGACGCAGGAGCTGGTTGGAAGACTGACGATCTGGCAGAGGTGCAGAGGGGAAGCCAGTCCTTCATACTCAGCAGATTGGAAGATTGAGGACAGGTGTGTGAGCCAGCCCAGGAACAGGAGGAGGAGCCACGACCACAACCACCCAGAATCCAAATAAGGCAAGGAGGAGGGGAAGGAAATTTGAGACAGCCTGAAGTGTACTCTGACAGTACCCCCCCCCTAATGGCCGCCTCCAGGCGAGCCACCAGGCCGGTCCAAATGGGCTACATGAAAAGCCCTGATCAAATCCGGGTCCAAAATAAGCGATCGGGAGACCCAGGAGCGCTCCTCAGGACCATACCCTTCCCAGTCCACCAGGTATTGCAGGCCCCACCCCCGGCGACGAACATCCAGAATCCGCCGAACAGTAAAAGCAGGATGACCATCGATAAGCCGGGCGGGTGGAGGGGGTACGGTCGGAGGGGAGAGACTACTAGAAGAAACCGGCTTGACTTGGGACACATGGAAAGAAGGATGGATACGAAGGGAACGGGGTAGTTCCAGTTGAACCACCACAGGATTGATAACCCTTGAGATCTTGAAAGGGCCAATAAATCTGGGAGACAGTTTCTTGGATTCAGTCTTCAAAGAAATATTCTTCGTAGAAAGCCAAACGGACTGACCTGGAACATAGGACGGAGCGGAAGATCGATGGCGGTCAGCATAGAACTTATTCTGGACAGCAGTGCGGCGAAGGGCTTTCCGTGTGTCCAACCAGACCTTGCGACACTTCCTGAGGTGGGACTGAACTGATGGCACAGAAACCTCCAATGCCTCTGTGGGAAATAGTGGGGGCTGGTAGCCCAGAGCACACTCAAATGGAGAACGGCCAGTGGCCGAGGAGATTAGTGAATTATGGGAATACTCAACCCACACAAGATGATCACTCCAGGAGGTAGGATTATCACCAACGATACAACGTAGAGCAGCTTCAAGGTCTTGGTTGGTTCTCTCCGTCTGACCATTGGTTTGGGGATGATATCCTGACGATAAACTCACTGAAGCTCCCAGGGCACCACAAAAGCTTTTCCAGACATGTGAAACAAATTGAGGTCCGCGATCAGAAACAATGTCCTGAGGAATACCATGGATTCTAAAAACATGCTGGACCAAAAGATTGGCAGTTTCAAGGGCAGAGGGCAACTTGGGAACTGGAACAAAATGAGCGGACTTCGAAAAACGGTCAACTATGGTCAAAATGACAATGTTACCCTTGGAAGGTGGTAGACCTGTAACAAAGTCAACTGCAATGTGGGACCAAGGCCGAGACGGGATGGGCAGAGGGCGCAGTTGACCAGCTGGGGGTTGACTTGAGGACTTATTTCGGGAACATATGGTACAAGCAGCCACATATTGACGGACATCAGCTTCCATAGTAGACCACCAAAAGCGACGTCTTAACTGGCCAAGGGTCCGTCCTATACCGGGATGACAAGCGAGTTTAGAGTCATGCGCCCACTGCAATACCTGCGTACGAACAGTTTGGGGCACAAACAACTTGTCGGGAGGTCCCAAGCCAGGATCAGGTTCAACTGTCTGAGCAGTACGAACAGCAGACGCCACCTCCCAAACCAAGGACCCTAGAACACAAGAGGTGGGCAGAATAGTTTCAACAGGGCCGTTGGACTCCTCACAGGCGAACTGGCGAGAAAGAGAATCAGGTTTAGTATTCTTGGACCCTGGACGGTACGTCAAAGTGAATTTAAAGCGACCAAAAAACAAAGCCCAGCGGGCTTGGCGAGAATTAAGTCTTTTAGCAGACTGAATATAGGACAAGTTCTTATGGTCAGTCCATACAACAAAGGGTTTCTCAGATCCTTCTAACCAATGTCTCCATTCATCCAAGGCCAACTTGACAGCCAATAACTCCCTGTTTCCAACGTCGTAGTTCTGTTCAGCAGGAGACAGACGTCTGGAGAAAAAAGCACATGGGTGAAATTTACCATCCGAGTCAGAACGTTGCGAGAGGACTGCTCCCACCCCAATATCGGAAGCATCAACCTCAACAACAAATTGTTTATCAAGATCTGGATGAACAAGAACAGGAGCTGAAGTAAAACGACGCTTGAGGTCAGCAAAAGCGGCAGAAGCGTCAGATGTCCAAGAAAACGCTATACGAGACGACGTGAGTCTTGTAAGGGGAGCAGCAATGCTGCTATAACCCTTGATAAATCTGCGATAAAAATTGGCAAAACCCAAAAATCTTTGCAGCTGTTTACGAGTGGTAGGTTCTGGCCAATCTGAAACCGCTTGAATCTTGCTTGGATCTGCTTTAACCTGGCCCGCTTGGATGATATAACCCAGAAAGGGAACAGAAGGAGAGTGAAACTCACACTTTTCCGCCTTGACAAACAACTTGTTTTCTAGGAGGCGCTGAAGAACCTGGCGCACATGGTCCTGATGCTCCTCCTGGCTTTGAGAAAACACAAGAATATCATCGAGATAGACAAAAACAAAACGGTTAAGAAAATCTCTAAGGACATCATTGATCAGAGCCTGAAAAACAGCTGGAGCGTTTGTTAATCCAAAAGGCATAACCAGATATTCAAAGTGGCCCAAAGGAGTGTTAAAGGCGGTCTTCCATTCATCTCCTTCTCTTATTCTCACCAAATGATAAGCATTCCGCAAGTCAAGTTTGGTAAAGATGGTCGCACCCTGGAGAGGTTCAAAAGCTGAAGAAATCAGAGGAAGTGGATACTTATTCTTTATCGTAATGTTGTTCAAACCACGATAATCAATACAAGGTCTTAGAGTTTTATCCTTTTTATCCACAAAAAAGAATCCAGCACCAACAGGAGAGGACGACGGACGTATAATACCTGCAGTCAGCGAATCTTTAATATAAGTCTCCATAGATTCTCTTTCAGGACGGGAGAGATTGTACAGACGTCCAGTGGGAAGCGGAGAACCAGGTAAGAGGTCGATGGGACAATCATAAGGACGATGTGGAGGCAGACTGAGCGCCAGCTCCTTACTGAAAACTTCAGCCAAGCCGTGGTACTCTGTGGGAACATTAGACAAATCAGGAGGTTTAGACTTCAACGCTCTGGCTCCCTCTGCAGGTGGCATGGCAGAACGAAGACAAGCAGCATGGCAAAACGTACTCCAATTTACTAGTTTGTTAGAGGACCAATCGATAACAGGGTTATGCTTCTTAAGCCACGGAAAACCCAAAACTAGTGGACATTGAGGAGAATCAAACACAAAAAAAACGTATAGATTCATGATGATTGCCAGAGAGAACAAGATCTATGGGTTCAGTTTGATGACTAACATAGGCCAAAAATTTACCATTAAGGGCACTCACCCGGGTCACTTGCGGAAGTAGTTCAGTGGCAATTCCAGCTTGATGGATCAGACTGGAGTCGAGAAAGCTCTGCTCAGCTCCTGAATCTATCAATGCTTGTAGTGGAAGGGACTGTTGCTGGTAGTTGAGAAATGCCGGAACCAAGAGTCGTGGGATTTCCTTTTCAGATTCAGGAACCTTGCTCACCAGTACTCCCACTCCTACTGATGAGCTGGACCTTTTGGGCGAACAGGGCAATTTTGCAGGAAATGTCCCAACTCCCCACAATAAATGCATTCTCCTGCAGCAATTCTCCTCTGACGTTCAGCTGCATTCAAACGGGTACGGCCCAATTGCATGGGTTCCTCCTGCATGGACGTTACAGTAGAATGCAAAGGTGGAGAGACACCGTCAAAAAGTGAGACATGTGACTGCCCAAACCCTGGGGGCCGACGTTGGGTCCTGGAGTCTCTCTCCCGTCTCCTCTCTCTTACTCGATTGTCCAAGCGAATACACAAAGAGATTAAAGTGTCCAGGGTAGTGCATTCATCCCGCACAGCCAACTCATCCTTCATAGAATCAGAAAGGCCATTCAAAAACACCCCCATTAAGGCTTTGTCATCCCAGCCTGATTCAGCAGCCAAAATCCTGAATTCAACAGAGTAATCTGCAACACTTCGTTGGCCCTGACGGAGATTAAGTAGTCTCTTAGCAGCATCTGCAGAAACATTTGGGTGGGAGAATACCTTCTTGAATTCATTCACAAAATTAGCAAAGGTTGGTGAACTTCCCTCTTCCCTGGTTAGGAAGGCCTCGGCCCAATCAAGAGCTCTCCCTCTTAATAGCCCAGTCATGTACGATACTTTTGCACAGTCAGAAGAAAAAACCCTGCGTTGACGATCAAACACCAGACGGCACTGAAGCAAAAACCCTTTACATTTTCCCAAATCTCCATTATAGGACTCAGGAGTCGGAACTGGAGACTCATCAGCCGCAAAAGCAGTATGGTTGGCATCAGAGGCTAGCTCAGCAGATGTGGCAACTGGGGGCGAGGATAAATGCTTAGCAATATCTTCAACAAGCTGCCCAATCTGGGTTACCTGGGTGGCTAATGCCTGTTGACCTCCTACTAACTGATTGAGAGAATGATGGTGCTGTCCAAGGAGGTTCCCGTGGCTGGAAATGGCATGGAGAACAGAATCCGGGTTTGCTGGGTCCATGTTGGCCAGATCGTACTGTCACGGCTCAACCAAAAATAAGGACCCAAAATGCAAACACAATGGCCGGAAAAACAATAAGTATTTATTTCCTTTGGTATTACAAAAATGTGCAGGAGGGGTTTGGAGGTTGTGCAGATCCAGGGTTCTCCTTCTTAGTATTGGCTGGGCTGGGAGTGGCAGGACAGAGGCTGGAGTTGAGTGAGACGCAGGAGCTGGTTGGAAGACTGACGATCTGGCAGAGGTGCAGAGGGGAAGCCAGTCCTTCATACTCAGCAGATTGGAAGATTGAGGACAGGTGTGTGAGCCAGCCCAGGAACAGGAGGAGGAGCCACGACCACAACCACCCAGAATCCAAATAAGGCAAGGAGGAGGGGAAGGAAATTTGAGACAGCCTGAAGTGTACTCTGACAGAGGTTATCTCTAACAAGACTGATACGCTACAATCCTTACGGTTTCCATAAAAATACAGATACGCCTGAAGGCTATGAGGTTTGAACTAACCATCTGCACATTTTCATTCATGGAATTTGTCCTCGGTTTTAACCTTGCCTTCAACAACAATACATTTAGTTACACCATAGAACACCGTGTATGCACCGTGTTCTTGTGGTGTAGCCTTAACAGTGAGAATCGTGTGTACCCACCTTCAGCCAGAGCTTCCCTGACCTTGTCGGCATCAGCGGACAGGTAGAGATTTGTGTGCCAGGCCTTCAGGTATCCAATGGGACTGCCTCCTCCCGTCATGCAAAACCTCTCAATGAACAGATCTGAGGAAACAGCAACAGGCACATAAATCCTTAAAAATATGTATTTGAATAATAAATAATATCCCAGACATGCCCATATAATGTGCCATGGTCTCTTATTCTGCAAATAACGGGACTTAAAGAAATTAAGACACTGAAATGTTTTATTGTTCATTGGGTCGTGTTCCAATTTTTGGAGTCAGATGCTTCAATCGACAGATTTATTTGGAATTTTGAAATCAGATACTGTACTTCAAAACAAACATAGTTTAGTGATTTGAAATTGATGTTTTATTGGGGCCCTGTCTTGACATATGATGTCAAAAGTGCATCATACTGTACGATGGTGAATGTTTGGAAAGCAAGAGGATAAGTAAAGTATATTCAATTAGTGAAGCTATTTAATAGCGTGTGAGAACAAGCTGTGCACACAAGAGGAGGCAAAGATGAGTGGGGACGTGTCTCTTTACGCTTTGGCTCTCGGTTGTCCTACTTGTTCTAAAACTGTATCTATATGGATAATTTCATCTAAGGTAAAAAGAGGGTGATATTTACAAATTGACAATTTAACATTGTTCATATCAGTATGAGAACCTAAAAACTGTAAATGATGAATAGACAGCGTGTGATTTCAGGACAATTCCATAAATTATTATTTGTATCTTTTCCATCATCATATTTCATGTAACGCTCACTTACTGTGACGACCTTTGCAAGCTGATATGTCCAAGAGGATTTTATTGCTACTCTGACAGATCCAAGAAAGGTTGCAACATGAAGACACATCAATGTGATGTTATAAGACAATAATATGTACACATAATGTTGCGTAGAGCGGTTATTCTGTATCCAATGTGCAGTCAGTACTGTATTCTTAAAGTAAATCTACATCCACAAACACTGCAGTGTTTCTCAACTGGTGGGTCATGGAACTATTTGTGTTGGTTCTGAGCGCCGCGAGCCTTTCATTCAATATTTATTAACTGAAAAAGTACAGAAACAGTAAAATGGTTGTTATCAGGTTGTTTTATCATGATCTCATCTTTATAGGCTCTTATGCATCAATAATGTGTAGGGATAATACAGTATTTTACATTAATGGTACATTGGGTCGCAGCTTGTCATCCTGTCATCCTTATGCTATACTAGTTGAGACCCACTGGTTTAGAAATCAATTGTAGCTGCCCAGAAGCACATAATTTCACTGACGACAGACGGAAAGACAAACTGTCCCCTTGAGCCCCTGGAGACCACATCTATCAAGGCAAGTTTTCATTTATTTCACTTTGCAGTGGGGGCCTGGTCAGTGTGATCCCTGCACTCCACCGCACCACTTCAGCTAAACATTCAGGAACTCTCTTCTCAATGGAGCGTGGGAGACGCTTTGGGAACAGCCGCTGTACTGTTCCCGTCTTTGTAGTTTCTACGTTTTTTGTCAGCGCATCAGTGTTGTCTTTCAATCTGTGACGAGGATTTATTTGCTTTTTAGGAGATCTGAAAGATGCTAATGAAAGCAGGAAGGAAGTACCGGGGAGGGGGGGCTGCTGGAAACCAAGATGTAAACTGGCTCACATGAGATCGTGTGATAAATTGCTAAATATACAAAGTCATATACAAAGTGGGTCAGCATTGATTTCACATTATAGAAACTGTAAACTGTAGGATTACGATTCTTACGAGAAAAATTAAAATGGAATGTGAAATTCCACCTTGTGTTGTTTCCCAAGAGTTTAGGATTTGATAACTTTCTTTCACAACTAGTCCCATATCCCATGCCTGGATTAGTCTTGCTCAGAGACACAGTAACGGAAGGATTTTCGATAAAGTCCTGCGCTGATGGGCCCCGCACGGACCAGTTTTGTTTTGGGGCCCCTGGATCCTGTCTAGATTCCACGGGAGCAGGCCCCAGGAGGTTCGGCGAATATAAGAGGAAGTGGTCTGTGGTGCGGTGACGTCACAGAGGCTGAGATTTTCCTGAGAGCATTGTTTCACTCAGCTGTTCATACATTCACGTGTGTGTCTCCAGAGCTTGATGTTCGCCCTAAAAGCATGCACGTTTACGTCTGGTGACTCATCTGCTAAACTAGCCGTCTTGATTTTAGCGCAGCTCTGTTGTACAAGCGTTTTCCATCACAGGAAGAGGTTTTCAAGTTGGCATCTGCACTGGATTGAGTAAAACATGATCAAATCAAAACAAAGTGAAATAACCCAGTACAGATGATGGCCTTTCCATTGCATTTGTCAGCAGTAACACATTAGTAATTGTGATTCTCGGACACTCACTGTGGTGGTTGATGGTGTTGATGAAGCGCACTCCCACGTGGGCATGGTTGTACGTCACCAGAACAATGTCAAACAGTTCTTCGCTCTGTGGGTAGAGCTCTCTCAGTCGGGCGTTCACCGTCTCCAGAGCCTGCTCCAACACAAACGCACAATCAGCTGACCGCAAGGACACGCCACGGACAAACGTGATACCGCCATTTATATTAACCTTCACAAAAGGAAAGGCCGGCCCCGGGGCAAACGGCTCATTCTCATGTTCGATTTGATACCTCAGATACTCCTCTATTCCCTGCTGCTCGAAAACCTTCTCTTCCTTTTCGGTGCGGAACAAGACTCGTGTTGAAACAGCGACGGTCACTGCATTCTCTGGTCTGGGCTGCAGGGACACACATTACAGGTTCAAGTTATCAACAAAGACAAATATAGGAAATAGATCCTTGAGGGAGTTCCTGTGCTTTCCTGTCCCAAACTGTGACAGTTTAGTCAAAGGTGTTTTATTCATATCATGACTTTTAGTCCAAATCATGCTGATGCTTGATTATTTTTAACCACTAAATACCTAAATGAAGCTCATATAAAATATACCACAATTTGCTTATTCATTTATGTGTTTATTTGCATGGACTCCTGTGTAAAACACTCATGTGTTCAGCCATGGGCTTGTTTCCATCTGGTGTCTCACACTGACACTCTGGAGTTTACCCCACTGTGAGCATTTGTAATGGGGGGGGGGAAACTGGAGCACCCAGAGGAAACCTATCAAATCTACTCCAAGGATTCTCAACAGTTGTAGCATTGTACCAAGTCGCGGGAAAAAAATAAAAATACGTTGTTTATGTTTTAGTAGGCTATATTTAATAGGAAATTTCACCGCCAAGGTTTTGTTGACTCTGATGTTCATCATCTATCAGAACTATCAACCTATACATTACTAAATTGAGAACTGCTGATCTAATCACTTGTAATGTTATGCATTGCACATTACTAAAAGGTTGTTGAAAGTAATAAACTCTTTGCAGTAAAGTATATCCCTTCTCTGGGGTAATAGGTAGCGGCTTCCTGAAATGCCTTTTCGACACAGCGATGACTTTAGAAGCCTCCTCTCCGTGTCATACTGCACGGTGCTGCCCCGGTGGCCTCGTGTTGTGTTCTTTGGAGTGCATTTACACTGATGTGGTGTTCCTGGGGGAGGGGGCATTCCAAGCGGGGCACAAGAGCAGTCTCCGTTATTGCCCGCGGTTGAACCCTGGCAGTGCCCCTGAGGGCCCCAGGCGGAATGGATGGACTCATATAAAATACCATGCTCGTAAGAAGGTATGAATACAAAGCCTGGCATAAAGTGGCAGGTATTACATAGAGCCATTTACTTTGTGCATGGTGCAACAGTGGTTACTCGCACCTCTCGCCTCACAGTCAGAAGGTATCGGGTTCTATTTCCGTTTGTGCTGAGTCTGCATTTTGTCCTTACGTCTGTAGGCTTCCCCCTTGTGCTCCGGTGTCCCCTACCTCAAAAATATGAGGGTCAAGTTGACTCACAGTCGCCAGCTGATACATTTGCAAACACAGTCATTAACCGTAGGAGGCTGTAATTTCATATTATCCGGATAAGTAAAAATAATATATACCAGTGTTTATTGAAACCCATGCAAACTGAAAAACAAACACACGGTCATGACGTAGGCATGTGCACGGGGTTGTTCTGTATTTGAACTGTAGAAACTTCTGTTCAACTGTTGCTTCCTCTGCATTTACATTTACACCCCCCCCCCCCCCCTTTGGGAATGAGTTCGGCTCCACTTAGCGTACCCTAAAAAGTGCTCAACAGCCAGTTTTAGCGAGTCGATACCAGTCCAGGGTAAAGAAGCCGTCGCAAGAGTAGCAGAACAAATTAGGCCTTATAACAACAGCATACAACATAGTGCAGATGACTACTTAAAGGCCTTTCTCAGAAAACTCCCATAAGAGTTTACACACACACATGCACAGTGTTATGAAACCTTTTGCACTTGCACGGCCTATCTGGATATGATTTAAATTGAGAAAAAATTAACCTGGTAACGTGAGGGCTAGTTACATTACGTCCAAAGGCAAGTTCTGAGTGCACGCTTTGTTGAAAACACTCTGGCTTCATGCAAAAGAAAACAAACACTGGGCATTTTCAACAGTTGGTTTATATGAAGTGGGACAGTGTGTCAGCTGGCTCCGTCTTTTCAACCAACCGGGGCGCATGGAGGTATAATGTTACAACAATCCCCAGGCTACAGGTCCACAATCAAAGCAACTCTCCTCCAGACCAGTTGCTCTTCATGCAGTTAGCCGTGTCTGGACACTGACCAGAACAAGCCAGCGACAGTGCCGCGGTAGCTTCTTGCATCGTTGTTGTTCGTCAATTCGAGCGTGATAAAAAGGTCGCTGAACATTTGTATCCTTCTTTTCTAATGTATTTTGTGACTCAAAAGGAAGAACACGGATTTCCAGCAAATAAAAGATAATGTCACAAAGCTGTAACAGCAACTTGCACGACATAGCACTTTCACATCACCTGATCCACTATAACGGTCTATAGAGGATCAGTATGTGTTCATTGACCCAGTGTTTGGTCTGATAAAAAGAAAAATCTAAAGAAATCAAAGGGGAAAAAAAGACAGTGATTTGTCAGATTGGGTATTTCCTTTTAGTGTATAATGTACAATAGACAGCACACATCACAATGTAAGGAGGCGGGGTTGTTAGTGCGGAGGGCATGTCCGTGATCATGCAGGTGAATGTGAAGCCACCAGGGGAAGTGATTGGGTACGGGCACAGCTCAGTGACCTGACATGATGAGGACATACTTACAAAAAACACTGCTCCCTCCACCTTCCTCGCTCGTCTGCCTGCCACCTTAGCAGAACAACAGTGGTTTTAATCATCTCATGTCATCCTTTTTTGTTTGAATTGCAAAGCTACGTTTCTCATTCTGAATTTTTTTCGTCGAGATTTTGCAAGAAGAGGTTCCTAACCTGTCATAGGCCAGATTGATACAGTATTTACAGTGCAAATAGCAAAGTAAAGCAATATCAATCTGAAAAGGCTCGTTTTAGCCAATCACAATATGTAGCTTCACAATTTAGACTTGAGCAATAAAATATTCACTTTTGGTACATGTTATGTGTGTTTGTCACTCTGCATCACCAAGTTGGTAGCTTGTATGTATAAAAGTGCTTGTAAATGTTAAACCGGCCCATTCACAGCTGTACTGCCTTAAGATTGGTCTGATTCACTTGAGCCTTTTAACATTTATGTGAGACTGAAAATCAAGATCAGTCCATTTTGAAGCCAAAAGGTTAAGAATTTCCCCTTAGGGGTCCAGTAATTCGGATTCTGATCTTGCATTTAAAGACCTCTCATCTTGGCTTCAGAACGTTTTCAGAGAGTTATATTTTATCATGTAGCAGTCTTGCACTACACTGCTACGTATTTTTGTTTGTTTTTTAAGTTTAAAAACGATCATAATAATAAACAAATGTTGATGTATTTCAACCACAGATACAAATCAATTACTCCTAAGGGTGTGCACACTTGTTGGCTCAGGGGCTGGGAGTTCGGTGTCTTATTAGTGAGTCTTTAAACATTGCTGGGAACCAGTTGCAGGTGGCACATTCACAAGCAGCACAAAAAAGTGATGCAGGGTTTTCATAAGACAGACCAAACACATCAGTGTGATCACACCAATGGGCGAGGAACGCGCTTGTCTGGTCCTCATGGCGGGGAGAAGACATTGCTGTAAAACCACTCCTTTGTGGCCTGGAGCGACTCCAAATAACACTTGGTGGACAGGATTCTAATGGGACTTCAGACCTCCCTAGCACTGCTTAAAAGCCTGGTTCCAAAGTTGTATTTTTTCTAAAAATCACTATGATCCATGTGACAACGCTGGGCTAGGTGAAATATGTTTAACCAAGTTGTTTTTTGTACATCAGCACGAAATAGTGGAAGCATGTTTAGTGCATTGACTGGCTCCAGAGCCTGTCAATCAAGCTCTAGAGCTCTGTGGAGGCTCCGCCCGCCCCGCGAGTGCAGGGCTTCCCATCTATTTTCCTTTTTTTTGGAACAGGCTTCATAGGTTTGAGCAGCCATGTAAGTTTCACAGACGACTCGGGACCATTACTATGAATGGGGCTGAACGGAACACTGGCTATATCTTGTATATCATATCTATGGATCACACCAAACATTGATAAAAGTGATTTCCATTTATTGGCCATGATAATAAAAGGAAAGTGCAGAGTTAAATGTAATAATTTAAACTTGTCAATATCAGAGTGTAACAAAATGACATAATAAATAAAGATGTCCGAACACTTACACAGTGGTTACTATTACAAGAAACGACGTGAGTTTTAAGGATGGGAACAGTTTGCTGTGGTGTCATTTTACGAGGTAGGAGACCTTTACTGAGGTTTCTCTATGGAGTCAGCTTACTCCGTGCATAACACAGTCAGGAGCAGGAGTCTGGTTCCTGATATACTACTGGTGTTAACATTCGGTCTGCTCAAAGTCTCAACGTTTAACCACTTTCACAACTTGCAATGTTTGGCCAGACATCCTCCAACAATTTCGCACCAATGAAGGATGTCAGTCAATGTAATGATGACACTGTGTGATATCCCCATCGTGTTGGAGCGGCGCCAAATCATTGCCACGGTCACTGTCAGTGTGTCGGTATCCTGTACATCCACTGCAGTGTCTTCACGGAGGTTAAAGTGTGTTGACATAGAAATCATGAGGGCAATAATAAACAGTAAACGTGACTAGGTGTTGGAGTGAGCAGATCTCTTGGGAGCGGGAGAAGCCATGGCCGATATTTATAGAACAGTAAAAGGCCAGAGAGGATGCAGGTCTAGGGGCAAATAACACACTGTGGATTGACAAAACTAAACATTATTACATTTAAACATAGAGGCCTATATGTCATGTAATATTTTTTAGGTTTTTATTGTTGTAATTCCAAAACCAACAACAAAAGTGCAAACCGTTTCCAAACTATCAATTACTTGATAATAAATTAATTGCATATTAACTATAACTATATTTCCCGTCAAAATATCTCACACTTTAGAAATTGTACAATATAAGTAATTCATTTACTACTTTGAAGACACTTAAGGCACAGTGGATTACCTCACAGGAAAAAAGCTCTCAGATGTGGCTGTTGCTTCTCTGTGTTGAGTTTGGTCTCCCTCATAAACAACTGAAAACTTCACCTTTATCTTTAAAAATGGTTCCCCATAACGAAGAAATGGTTCTGTCGCATTTGTTTTAAGCAGACATTGTGTAACAGTTAATGTGAACAACCTTGACAGCTCCATTAAAATAATTACAGTATTCCATATTTGCACCAGCGTGGGACTATTATTATGTAATATGAATTGAGCAGTGTCACTGTATATTCCCAACTAGGACAGTGGACACAGTAATCCTCTGCAGGAGACAGATTACTCAGCTTTACTGGAAAAGATGTCAGATTATATTTTGACCCGGTCTCCATTTACTGCATTTTCACTTGCGTGAAAGGGATGATTTGACTGTTTTTTGTTGTTGTTGTTTTTTTTCACACCAAATGATCTTCCTGTCACAGAAAATACACTTTACTTTGGCTGGAGTGGTCAGTGTGGATGAAATGTCAGTTTGTGCTGTGAACTGTCGCCACTCTGGTTGGAGACATTAAAACAAGAGAATATTTCATTTCATAAGTTTGTTTTAAAGTGAATTAATGCATGTCTATTTTAAAGATATGCTAGTGAGTTCATGTGTGGGATCAAATAAGACTCAAGCTTAAAGATTGTATATGTGAAAATCTGAAGTAAATGGGCCCATGAGGACACATGGGGAAATGTGCTTGACAATTTATTTTTCCTAATATTCCATGCACATTGATATTTTGTCACATATACAGTATAGGGTGCTTATTCGCCACAAGTTTATGTTCAGACTGAGATGAAACTTAAGTCTTTTGTCATAAAATATGAGTCTTCATCAAAATGTGCACCTGCTGTATCCTATTTTAAATCACTGTTTGGAAGTTGTCAGAATTTCAACTTACAGGTTTGGGCTTGCTGTTGCTGCAGTCCTGGTTGTTAAACTCTTGCCTCTCCTCCCAGGATTCCCTGCTGCTGTCCCCATTGGATGGCGGTGCCACTTTGAGCTCCTTGAGCTGCGCACTTGCCACCTGAACCGCATCCAAACTCATCTTCACCATAGAGATCTGCAGCAAAAAGTCCTCTACGTCGTCCTTTATGTTGCAATTCTACGGTTACACAACGTGCCCATGTCTAAAGTTGTATTATGTGCAAGATGTGCAAGTTTTCCTTGAAGACTGGTGAATTCTGAATTCTCTTGCATAATATTGCCTTATTCTAATTCATTATCCTCCACGCTCTTTCGGTTTGGCCAGAGTAGCATCAGTAGATTCCCTCCGTTTAGTGTTTAGGCTCCATCTGCCCCTGCCTCTTTCGCCCAGTGTCCCATAGAAAAACAGCCTGGCCCACATCCAGGGACTGGAAAGCCACACCTCCAATCTCTCCCACAGCCAATCAGAGGCCTGCTTCCTCATCCAGCCGGCTACGCCCCCTCCTCTCTGCCCTGTCACAGCAAGTGCAGAGGCTCATGGGACGTTTAGGCACAAGCTGCAGTGCACTGTAAAAATAGACATAACGGGGAGACATTTAATCCATGCAGTAGCGGCTTGATCAGGTTACTGAGAAAGAGAAAAACAAACTGATGTTGACGATGATTTAATTATTATTCAAGATTTGCCATTGGGAATAATTGGGATTGGGGTTGAAGTTTTCTTCTTTAGTCTATTATGCACTACAGTTACCAATAATTGTGTCAACGCATGCTTAATTGTTTCCGACTAAGTCAACCTTCAAACTGATCTGGAGGATTTGGCCCATTGTGCTTCTTTTATGTAGATTGGGGAAACTAGAGCATCCACTGGAAACACACAAGATGAGGGGAGAACATGCAAACTCCACAGAGAAGGCCTGTCGAGCCATATTTTGTAATAACAAAGCCACACTCTGGAAATGTTAACTTGAAGAGGCGAGAGAGGTGACTATTCAGCCGTGTCACATATTTGCTTTAATCGAAAAGGCAAATCCACCAAACTCACACTTACCAATGTAGAGTTTAATTTCATACCACTTTAATATAGGCTCTATTTTATAACTGTTTTAAGACAACACTAGAGCTAGAGCCTGGATAAAAACCTTTAGCATGCTTCCCGAATGTCTGGGACATGTTGTTACATTCTTGAAATGATTTTGAATTCTTAATGTGGAATTTGTATCAAAGTGGCATAGTATGGCTCCAAATGAACAGTTAGTAGCACAGTACAGGGGTTAATTAGCCTAAAGGTAGTGGCTAATGGATGTCACACTTAAAACCAAGGTTGGACACAAATGTGCTAAAAGGCACTAATGGTGTCACCCCAGTAATGACACAGCACACGGACTCCAAGGGCAACCCACACACTGACTCATTTAAATCTATTTTTATACAGCTACTTATCTATAAGTGTTGTGTTGACATATTAGTGACAGTTCCTCTTGAGTAAACCATTTGTAAGAGAAATGTATGTGTACATGCCCCAATTTTTAGGTTCTGTATAACTAATGCAAAATGTTGTGAAGAGCAATTAGTCTCCGGAGTCCCATTAGTAAAATTGCGAGCTCAGTAATGTGATAGGCACAGTAAGCACAGAGCTCATATATAGAGCCCATAGTCTAACCCACTTCCGGTCCTTTTCCAGGATTAAAAATCCCATTCAAAGAACAACAGCTTGTCAACAGTATGTGCTACCTCGTGGACATAAAACAAACCATTTAAATTGAAGATTTACTGTAGTGTTTTCTTTCTTGTAAAAATATCAGAATCAGAATCAGAATAGGTTTATTGCCAAGGTTTGTGAACAAGGTTTACAAACTAGGAATTTGTCTTGGTGCAAACGTGCGACATAGAACATATAACACAGAATTAAGATAAAAAATAAGCTAAGAACTTTAAACTATAAGGCTATGGGGGCATGCATAAAAAATATTAAATAAATAAGATAAAATAAAGTGACATATGGTAAGACAACAACAATTTGACAATGAACAACAGCGGGATTGTATATACAGATGTGTAGTAGGCATATAAAGTGGTATTAAGTGTTATAAAGTGATAGCAGCGGGTCTAAGTGTGGACACACCGCACACTGCAAGTGCAGATACATCCATGAGTTCGTAACTGAGCTACAGAGACTTGTTTTTGTTCATGAGTCTGATGGCGGAGGGGAAAAAACTGTTCAAGTGGCGGGAGGTATGGGTCTGGATAGACCCATACCTCAGCGCAACGATCGGTAGTTAGCAGCACATATCGTATCGGGGAGATCGGGGCTATCGACATAACATCTCAATTGTGATGGCATCATACACATGGACAAGATTTGAAATCTTAATGTCTCTTTCATCAATGTCATTTAGTCCTCACTGTGGTCAGCCAGGAAGCTGCATCTTGACAGGTAGTCTGAGGCAGAGATGGGTTTGTCCTCATAGTCACGCCACAGTTTTTGCAGTTGGGCCTGTTTGGACATCACTACCTTCTTACGGGCTCTGTACAACCTCTTCTGTGCCACTAGCTTCACCTGCAGTGGAAGTAGTGATGCCTCCTCACTAAATGACATTGATTGAGATGTTATGGTGATATAAGCATGTGGCAAGCAGTGGGAGAAAGTCCAGCAGCGAGGTAGCCTGCAAATGGCCTGTGATTATGTCCGTTTGGGCCTAATTTAGGGGAGGAGAGCAGGAGGGGAAGAAAGCAAGGAGATAGATAGATGCAATGAATAAAACTGTGAGCGAAAGCATCAGAAAGACAGAAAAAAAACAGGCTTTCTGATCCATTGCTTCTTCTTCTCTCTGCCGTTTGGAAGCCGGGGCAAAATCAAATGAGTTTGTTGGTGGATACCATTTTTGAAGCACGTTATTACAAGCCATGTAAGGTAAAGCAAGGTAAAGAGTGCAAATGAAAAAATCCAACGCATCTGTTTTAGGAGGTCATTGTTGTGTTCATGGCTTAAAGTATTGCACGTGTAGATCTGGATTTTGTATAATGAGGTTTTCAGTGCACTTTGAAGACATTTTTATTGGTTGTTTAGCTTTAGGAAAAGGTCACGCACCTATTTTGATAAGAAAAGACAGATCCCGATTTCAAAGTGCTATCAGAATGGTGAATTCATTGTGGGTTTTCCACCTGGTTAAATTGACATGTTTGAGCAAATCCATTGTATGTTAGTATGCTGCAAGCCACGGCACGGCCATATTACCTAAAGTGGTAATACTTTATGTAAAAATCACAGTTTCTTATATATTTGTTTATGCATTTATTTGTATATTTTCAAATTGAAATGTAAAACAAAATAACATTGACCGTTGCCGGGACACCGCAACATTCTACACAGTTTAAAAAGATCTTTCCTTCACTTTACGCTCAGCGAGTGAACCGATCGACGGTCTTACCTGCGTTTCCAGAACTTTACCGAGTTTTTTCACCACTTTTGTCCATTTCGAGACAATGGCACAGAAGATGATCGACACCCGTGATGGCCTCACCGTGGTCTTTCGAAGTAAGTGTCAGACAAAGGTTTTTTGTAATGGTTTTAGACCGAGTTGACTCTGTACTGGTCACATCGGAAAAGAAACAGATCTTACGGGCAGTTTTAATCCAGAAATGCCTTAAATGTAAATGATATTCTTGTAAATCCAGCTGAAGGTTTGTAGGAGTCATCATTTAGTCATGTGTTTGCGTAAAAGAAGCAGGTTTTGTGTATTAACCTCTTAACCCTCGCTTTAACCAAGAGCATTTTCTCCAGTTCAGCTTTACCCAGAACTAAATCTTTACATCCTATAGGCTAGAGTAACGCCTCATTTGAAAGCTAATGTTTATGTCATGTTTGTTGTTTTTTCATCACTCTTAAGTCGTGTGTGTTTGTGACATTTTTCATGTCACTTTTAATTTGAAAGTTAAGACCTACAAAACTGATGTGTTATTGCTGTTTTTCCAACACTTTTTTCTTTTAGATTTGGGTAAAGCCAAACTGGAGGAAATGTGCTCAGTTCATGTGGGGGTTAAGAGGTTAAGACCACATGGGGACATAAGTCTGAACTAAATGATGATGACATAAAACTTGTAATATTGTCTTGGTTTTAGACCCGGGGCCTCGTGTCCTGGACGGTAGCCGGCCTCTGATCGAACTGCCTGGTCCCAGTTCGAAGAAGAGAAAGGCTAGTGATACTGATCCAGGGTTGGAGAATCCGGCCAAACTCTCCCGTTCGGACAAACTGCCCAAATCCTCCACTAAGACCCAGAGAGGAGCCGAGCGCAGGCGGAGAGCGCGGAGAGAGCGGCCCAAACCAACACTGCTGACAGCAGGAGGTCTGTATCGGAGGAAATAATATATAACGTTATATATTTCTTGTGAATTTACTAACCCTTTTGTTCTCAACTTTTCCAGGTCCTGCAGACTTCTTTAGGAAGTACGAGGAGCAGGAGATGTTGGGAGAAGGGGGCTTTGGCAGTGTCTACGCTGGAGTTCGGAGGGCGGATCTTCTGCCTGTAAGTTTTTTTTACATTTGATAACAATTTAAATTTCACAGTTGTTTACTCTGGAGTATTAAGTTGTCTGTGTTCTCATTTCCAGGTGGCTATCAAACATATCCACAGCGCTAGCGTGGAGTTCGTCACTGTGGTTAGTATCTTGAACACTTAATCATAATCATTGTAACATTTGACTGACGTTTCATCTTTCTCATCCCCTTTAGGCCACGGGCACCCAGTGGCACATCATCCCGAAAGAGGTGTTCCTCATGCGCTGCGCCAGGTCTGGGCCAGACTCCGAGGGCCGTAATGCCTCTGTGTCCATCTTGGAGTGGTTCTGCGTGGACCATGAGGTCATCTTGGTCATGGAGAGACCCACACCAGCAGAGGACCTCTTTGGCTACTCCAATAAGAATGGACCTCTCCCAGAAGGCCTCGCCAAGGTACAATCAAATATCATGATCATAGTCACAAAAAGGACTAGCTTTGGTGGTGCACAGCAGTAATGAGCATGTAGTTACTAACTTACTAGTATTGTTAGCAATAGTTGTGCACATTTAACTCAGATAGTTGTCCTGTGTTCTGCAGGAGATAACGCGGCAGTTGTCTCAGGCCCTGAACCATCTCCATGAGAGAAAGGTCTTCTATCGGGACATCAAGATGGACAATGTCCTATTACAAGACACTCCATCCGGGCCCCGTGTGCGCCTCATCGATTTCGGTTGTGGCTGCGATGTCCGGTCAGAGCCGTACAGTGAGTTCTCTGGTAAGTACGATTTATAGTAATAACAGCAGCTTCAAGGATTTGTCTAAAACATTGTTTCTAAACATTGCAGGGACAGAAGACTTTGCCCCTCCGGAGTTTGTACTCAGAAAAAGGTACAACGCGGGCCCGACCTCCGTGTGGCAAACCGGGGCATTGCTCTATGAGCTACTGCGCTCTGACGAGCAGGAAGAGTTCACTACTGAGGCCTGGAGGAACGGAGACTTGACATGTCCGAGCGGCCTGTCCCAAGGTAATGTGTCAGCAGAACAAGATGGAGTCAAATAGATACTGTAGTTACAGTAGTAGTGTTTGTAAACTACACACTCATTCCTAGCTGCTCTTTTTTGTTTTCTTACAGAGTGCCAGGACTTCTTGGAGGCGTGTCTTAGTGTGGACCCAACCGAGAGATTAGGTTTGGACCAACTGAGACACCACGCCTGGATGAGGCCATGAACCAACATCTCCTCCTGTTTAACCTGCCGTGTTTAACACTTTTTTTTCAGGGAGTTCAACAGGAATAGTCGCCTAATGCAGTCCAATGGTTAAGTAAGTATGTAAGTAAGTAACTGCTTTATTTGTGCTTTATTTGTGTTCAGGTGATAGTCCTGAGCTGCTGCGCCTGAGCCGCGCCGTCACTGTGGGCCGACCTGACCAGCGTGTTCTTGGAGGTCGGGGAAATTCTCGATAAAAACCCAGAGGAGCAGAGCGCAGGCAGAGAGAGCGGAGGAAGAGGCTTCAACCAACACTGCTGACACAGGAGGTATGTATTGGTAGAAATATTATTATATTATATTATTAACGTCATATATCTTATGAAATCACTAACCCTTTTGTTCTCGTCTTTTCCAAACCATCTTTTCCAACCCCGAGCACCCGGAGGAAACCTGGCTGGCTGCCTTCAGTCTCCTCTGATCCTCTGACACGGTGCAGCACCTCCTGGGTTTGTCCCATTTGCAGAGCGTGGTGTCCTGCAATGGTCAGCTCCACCTCCTCCTTCCTCTTCTTTCACCGAACCTCCACAAAAATACGGCAAAGATGTATCCACTAAAACGACGTGGAACGCAGAAACCGCACATGCAGCTCGCAGAAAAAGGTAAAAAAAAAGCCGCACCAAGAGAGAGGGAGGCCGCTTGGTCACATGTCGCCAGTAATATTTGTTCTTTTAATAAACACCAATTGTTTGAACTTCTATTTGTGTGGACCTCATTCGGTCTGAACCCAGATCAGCCAATGTGAGACAATCATGTAATGTAATTGAAATGCAGTCAAATTATATTTTTACTGATTTATTTATCGGTTTATTTGGCCAGGACAGTGCATGGTAACACACATGGGACTCATGCATGTAAACAAGCCACACCAGATTGTAGCCTTGGGATAATTTCCATCCGTTGTCCCCCACTCGCACTCTCAAAGATGCTCTCATCCATCTTGGCCTATTGTACATAGCATGTCCATGATTCAGGGTTTATTTGGACAAATACTAGGATTAGAGATGTTGGAATCTTTCCGTGTGGAACATGTTTCTGTGTGGAGTGTTTACCACCTAGCTATTTTATTGTTATTTTTTAGTGGCTTAGTGGTAAATGCTAAATCATATTCAGTTACATTTCTGTTTTCTTTATGTTTTGTGTGGGCTTGGAAACACATACAATAGTCAATAAACATCATCATGTAATGTTAATGATGCAGAAATCACATAAATTACATAAATGCCATACTTTAATATTCATTTAAACAGGGGTAGACTGCTCAATTCCAACAGGTCCGATAGGGAACAGCATTTCTGTAATTTAGTAAAGTAAAAGATGACTCAAATTCCCACTGCTGCCTGCAGAGGGAGCTGAACTTACGATATAGCATATTTTTCCTTCTAGAAAATATCAATATCAATGCCTTGGTGCCACAAAATCTCACATGTACAATCCACAAATGCATCTTGTATCTACTGTTTTGCTGGTGAGCTCATGCCTGGAGAAATGCACATATGCACATAGAGAGACACTCGCAGGGCAAGCCACGGCACGGCCATATTACCTAAAGTGGTAATACTTTATGTAAAAATCACAGTTTCTTATATATTTGTTTATGCATTTATTTGTATATTTTCAAATTGAAATGTAAAACAAAATAACATTGACCGTTGCCGGGACACCGCAACATTCTACACAGTTTAAAAAGATCTTTCCTTCACTTTACGCTCAGCGAGTGAACCGATCGACGGTCTTACCTGCGTTTCCAGAACTTTACCGAGTTTTTTCACCACTTTTGTCCATTTCGAGACAATGGCACAGAAGATGATCGACACCCGTGATGGCCTCACCGTGGTCTTTCGAAGTAAGTGTCAGACAAAGGTTTTTTGTAATGGTTTTAGACCGAGTTGACTCTGTACTGGTCACATCGGAAAAGAAACAGATCTTACGGGCAGTTTTAATCCAGAAATGCCTTAAATGTAAATGATATTCTTGTAAATCCAGCTGAAGGTTTGTAGGAGTCATCATTTAGTCATGTGTTTGCGTAAAAGAAGCAGGTTTTGTGTATTAACCTCTTAACCCTCGCTTTAACCAAGAGCATTTTCTCCAGTTCAGCTTTACCCAGAACTAAATCTTTACATCCTATAGGCTAGAGTAACGCCTCATTTGAAAGCTAATGTTTATGTCATGTTTGTTGTTTTTTCATCACTCTTAAGTCGTGTGTGTTTGTGACATTTTTCATGTCACTTTTAATTTGAAAGTTAAGACCTACAAAACTGATGTGTTATTGCTGTTTTTCCAACACTTTTTTCTTTTAGATTTGGGTAAAGCCAAACTGGAGGAAATGTGCTCAGTTCATGTGGGGGTTAAGAGGTTAAGACCACATGGGGACATAAGTCTGAACTAAATGATGATGACATAAAACTTGTAATATTGTCTTGGTTTTAGACCCGGGGCCTCGTGTCCTGGACGGTAGCCGGCCTCTGATCGAACTGCCTGGTCCCAGTTCGAAGAAGAGAAAGGCTAGTGATACTGATCCAGGGTTGGAGAATCCGGCCAAACTCTCCCGTTCGGACAAACTGCCGCCCAAATCCTCCACTAACACCCAGAGAGGAGCCGAGCGCAGGCGGAGAGCGCGGAGAGAGCGGCCCAAACCAACACTGCTGACAGCAGGAGGTCTGTATCGGAGGAAATAATATATAACGTTATATATTTCTTGTGAATTTACTAACCCTTTTGTTCTCAACTTTTCCAGGTCCTGCAGACTTCTTTAGGAAGTACGAGGAGCAGGAGATGTTGGGAGAAGGGGGCTTTGGCAGTGTCTACGCTGGAGTTCGGAGGGCGGATCTTCTGCCTGTAAGTTTTTTTTACATTTGATAACAATTTAAATTTCACAGTTGTTTACTCTGGAGTATTAAGTTGTCTGTGTTCTCATTTCCAGGTGGCTATCAAACATATCCACAGCGCTAGCGTGGAGTTCGTCACTGTGGTTAGTATCTTGAACACTTAATCATAATCATTGTAACATTTGACTGACGTTTCATCTTTCTCATCCCCTTTAGGCCACGGGCACCCAGTGGCACATCATCCCGAAAGAGGTGTTCCTCATGCGCTGCGCCAGGTCTGGGCCAGACTCCGAGGGCCGTAATGCCTCTGTGTCCATCTTGGAGTGGTTCTGCGTGGACCATGAGGTCATCTTGGTCATGGAGAGACCCACACCAGCAGAGGACCTCTTTGGCTACTCCAATAAGAATGGACCTCTCCCAGAAGGCCTCGCCAAGGTACAATCAAATATCATGATCATAGTCACAAAAAGGACTAGCTTTGGTGGTGCACAGCAGTAATGAGCATGTAGTTACTAACTTACTAGTATTGTTAGCAATAGTTGTGCACATTTAACTCAGATAGTTGTCCTGTGTTCTGCAGGAGATAACGCGGCAGTTGTCTCAGGCCCTGAACCATCTCCATGAGAGAAAGGTCTTCTATCGGGACATCAAGATGGACAATGTCCTATTACAAGACACTCCATCCGGGCCCCGTGTGCGCCTCATCGATTTCGGTTGTGGCTGCGATGTCCGGTCAGAGCCGTACAGTGAGTTCTCTGGTAAGTACGATTTATAGTAATAACAGCAGCTTCAAGGATTTGTCTAAAACATTGTTTCTAAACATTGCAGGGACAGAAGACTTTGCCCCTCCGGAGTTTGTACTCAGAAAAAGGTACAACGCGGGCCCGACCTCCGTGTGGCAAACCGGGGCATTGCTCTATGAGCTACTGCGCTCTGACGAGCAGGAAGAGTTCACTACTGAGGCCTGGAGGAACGGAGACTTGACATGTCCGAGCGGCCTGTCCCAAGGTAATGTGTCAGCAGAACAAGATGGAGTCAAATAGATACTGTAGTTACAGTAGTAGTGTTTGTAAACTACACACTCATTCCTAGCTGCTCTTTTTTGTTTTCTTACAGAGTGCCAGGACTTCTTGGAGGCGTGTCTTAGTGTGGACCCAACCGAGAGATTAGGTTTGGACCAACTGAGACACCACGCCTGGATGAGGCCATGAACCAACATCTCCTCCTGTTTAACCTGCCGTGTTTAACACTTTTTTTTCAGGGAGTTCAACAGGAATAGTCGCCTAATGCAGTCCAATGGTTAAGTAAGTATGTAAGTAAGTAACTGCTTTATTTGTGCTTTATTTGTGTTCAGGTGATAGTCCTGAGCTGCTGCGCCTGAGCCGCGCCGTCACTGTGGGCCGACCTGACCAGCGTGTTCTTGGAGGTCGGGGAAATTCTCGATAAAAACCCAGAGGAGCAGAGCGCAGGCAGAGAGAGCGGAGGAAGAGGCTTCAACCAACACTGCTGACACAGGAGGTATGTATTGGTAGAAATATTATTATATTATATTATTAACGTCATATATCTTATGAAATCACTAACCCTTTTGTTCTCGTCTTTTCCAAACCATCTTTTCCAACCCCGAGCACCCGGAGGAAACCTGGCTGGCTGCCTTCAGTCTCCTCTGATCCTCTGACACGGTGCAGCACCTCCTGGGTTTGTCCCATTTGCAGAGCGTGGTGTCCTGCAATGGTCAGCTCCACCTCCTCCTTCCTCTTCTTTCACCGAACCTCCACAAAAATACGGCAAAGATGTATCCACTAAAACGACGTGGAACGCAGAAACCGCACATGCAGCTCGCAGAAAAAGGTAAAAAAAAAGCCGCACCAAGAGAGAGGGAGGCCGCTTGGTCACATGTCGCCAGTAATATTTGTTCTTTTAATAAACACCAATTGTTTGAACTTCTATTTGTGTGGACCTCATTCGGTCTGAACCCAGATCAGCCAATGTGAGACAATCATGTAATGTAATTGAAATGCAGTCAAATTATATTTTTACTGATTTATTTATCGGTTTATTTGGCCAGGACAGTGCATGGTAACACACATGGGACTCATGCATGTAAACAAGCCACACCAGATTGTAGCCTTGGGATAATTTCCATCCGTTGTCCCCCACTCGCACTCTCAAAGATGCTCTCATCCATCTTGGCCTATTGTACATAGCATGTCCATGATTCAGGGTTTATTTGGACAAATACTAGGATTAGAGATGTTGGAATCTTTCCGTGTGGAACATGTTTCTGTGTGGAGTGTTTACCACCTAGCTATTTTATTGTTATTTTTTAGTGGCTTAGTGGTAAATGCTAAATCATATTCAGTTACATTTCTGTTTTCTTTATGTTTTGTGTGGGCTTGGAAACACATACAATAGTCAATAAACATCATCATGTAATGTTAATGATGCAGAAATCACATAAATTACATAAATGCCATACTTTAATATTCATTTAAACAGGGGTAGACTGCTCAATTCCAACAGGTCCGATAGGGAACAGCATTTCTGTAATTTAGTAAAGTAAAAGATGACTCAAATTCCCACTGCTGCCTGCAGAGGGAGCTGAACTTACGATATAGCATATTTTTCCTTCTAGAAAATATCAATATCAATGCCTTGGTGCCACAAAATCTCACATGTACAATCCACAAATGCATCTTGTATCTACTGTTTTGCTGGTGAGCTCATGCCTGGAGAAATGCACATATGCACATAGAGAGACACTCGCAGGGCAAGCCACGGCACGGCCATATTACCTAAAGTGGTAATACTTTATGTAAAAATCACAGTTTCTTATAGATTTGTTTATGCATTTATTTGTATATTTTCAAATTGAAATGTAAATCAAAATAACATTGACCGTTGCCGGGAAACCGCAACATTCTACACAGTTTAAAAAAGGCAAACATTCGATCTGTCCTTCACTTTACGCTCAGTGAGTGAACCGATCAACAGTTTTACCTGCGTTTCGAGTTTTTTCACCACTTTTGTCCATTTCGAGACAATGGCACAGAAGATGATCGACACCTGTGATGGCCTCACCGTGGTCTTTCGAGGTAAGTGTCAGACAAAGGTTTTTTTTAATGGTTTTAGACCGAGTTGACTCTGTACTGGTCAAATCGGAAAAGAAACAGATCTTACAGGCAGTTTTAATCCAGAAATGCCTTAAATGTAAATGATATTCTTGAAAATCCAGTTGAAGGTTTGTAGGAGTCATCATTTAGTCATGTGTTTGCGTAAAAGAAGCAGGTTTTGTGTATTAACCTCTTAACCCTCGCTTTAACCAAGAGCATTTTCTCCAGTTCAGCTTTACCCAGAACTAAATCTTTACATCCTATAGGCTAGAGTAACGCTTCATTTGAAAGCTAATGTTTATGTCATGTTTGCTAATGTCATGTTTTGGCCACTTTTTCATTGCATTTTTGTCACCATTTTGTCGCTCTTTCGTGTTGATGTTTTGATGCTTTTTCTTCACTATTAATTATGTTGTTGTCGCTTTTTCATTGTGTTATTGTTGCTTTTCTGGCACGTTTTTGTCGCTCTTTTGTCGTGTTTTCATCACTTTTTCGTCTCATGTTTGTCACCAAGCTTGGCTTGGCTTGGTAAAGCCAAACTGGAGGAAATGTGCTCAGTTGATTTGGGGGTTAAGAGGTTAAGACCACATGGGGACATAAGTCTGAACTAAATGATGTCGCTTGTCATATTGTTTTCCCTTTTACATAAAACTTGTAATATTGTCTTGGTTTTAGACCCGGGGCCTCGTGTCCTGGACGGTAGCCGGCCTCTGATCGAACTGCCTGGTCCCAGTTCGAAGAAGAGAAAGGCTAGTGATACTGATCCAGGGTTGGAGAATCCGGCCAAACTCTCCCGTTCGGACAAACTGCCGCCCAAGTCCTCCACTAACACCCAGAGAGGAGCCGAGCGCAGGCGGAGAGCGCGGAGAGAGCGGCCCAAACCAACACTGCTGACAGCAGGAGGTATGTATCGGAGGAAATAATATATAACGTTATATATTTCTTGTGAATTTACTAACCCTTTTGTTCTCAACTTTTCCAGGTCCTGCAGACTTCTTTAGGAAGTACGAGGAGCAGGAGATGTTGGGAGAAGGGGGCTTTGGCAGTGTCTACGCTGGAGTTCGGAGGTCGGATCTTCTGCCTGTAAGTCTTTTTTACATTTGATAACAATTTAAATTTCACAGTTGTTTACTCTGGAGTATTAAGTTGTCTGTGTTCTCATTTCCAGGTGGCTATCAAACATATCCACAGCGCTAGCGTGGAGTTCGTCACTGTGGTTAGTATCTTGAACACTTAATCATAATCATTGTAACATTTGACTGACGTTTCATCTTTCTCATCCCCTTTAGGCCACGGGCACCCAGTGGCACATCATCCCGAAAGAGGTGTTCCTCATGCGCTGCGCCAGGTCTGGGCCAGACTCCGAGGGCCGTAATGCCTCTGTGTCCATCTTGGAGTGGTTCTGCGTGGACCATGAGGTCATCTTGGTCATGGAGAGACCCACACCAGCAGAGGACCTCTTTGGCTACTCCAATAAGAATGGACCTCTCCCAGAAGGCCTCGCCAAGGTACAATCAAATATCATGATCATAGTCACAAAAAGGACTAGCTTTGGTGGTGCACAGCAGTAATGAGCATGTAGTTACTAACTTACTAGTATTGTTAGCAATAGTTGTGTACATTTAACTCAGATAGTTGTCCTTGTGTCTTGCAGGAGATAACGCGGCAGTTGTCTCAGGCCCTGAACCATCTCCATGAGAGAAAGGTCTTCCATCGGGACATCAAGATGGAAAACGTCTTATTACAAGACACTCCATCCGGGCCCCGTGTGCGCCTCATCGATTTCGGTTGTGGCTGCGATGTCCGGTCAGAGCCGTACAGTGAGTTCTCTGGTAAGTACGATTTATAGTAATAACAGCAGCTTCACGGATTTGTGTCTAAAACATTGTTTCTAAACATTGCAGGGACAGAAGACTTTGCCCCTCCGGAGTTTGTACTCACAAAAAGGTACAACGCAGGCCCAACCTCCGTGTGGCAAACCGGGGCATTGCTCTATGAGCTACTGCGCTCTGACGAGCAGGAAGAGTTCACTACTGAGGCCTGCAGGAACGGAGACTTGGCATATCCGAGCGGCCTGTCCCAAGGTAATGTGTCAGCAGAACAAGATGGAGTAAAATAGATACTGTAGTTACAGTAGTAGTGTTTGTAAACTACACACTAATTCCTAACTGCTCTTTTTTGTTTTCTTACAGAGTGCAAGGACTTCTTGGAGGAGTGTCTTAGTGTGGACCCAACCGAGAGATTAGGTTTGGACCAACTGAGCCACCACGCCTGGATGAGGCCATGAAGTCTCTCTCTCCTCCCTCTCCCCTTCTCCCATCCCTCTCTCCCTCACTCTCCCTCACTCTCTCTCCCTCTCTCTCTCCCTCTCTCTCTCCCTCTCTCTCTCTTTTTAACAAGGTTAAATCTTTTTCAGGGCAAACCGCTGTCACAGCTGACAGTTAAGTAAGTATAAGTAAGTAAGTGCTTTATTTGTGTTCAGGTGTTGGTCCTGCCTTCAGTGCTCCTCTGATCCTCTGAAAAGATGCACCGCCTTCGGGGTTTGTCCCTGTTTCAGAGCGTGGTGTCCTGCACTGTTCAGCTCCTCCACCTTTGATGGATTCACCGTGGTCTTAGAAGGTTTGTGTCAGATTTTTGACAGTTGTCCCTGTACTGGTCATATCAGAAAAGAAACAGATCTTATAGGCACATTTAAACAAGCAATTTCTTAAATAGATGTTATTTTCTTACAGTTAAATACAATTGAACATTAGGCACGCATTTTCGGAAAAGTAGCAGGTTTTGTATATTAAGCTAGCTTTGGTGGTACACAGCAATACTGAGCATGTAGTTACTAACTTACTAGTATTGTTAGCAATAGTTGTGTACATTTAACTCAGATAGTTGTCCTTGTGTCTTGCAGGAGATAACGCGGCAGTTGTCTCAGGCCCTGAACCATCTCCATGAGAGAAAGGTCTTCCATCGGGACATCAAGATTGACAATGTCCTATTACAAGACACTCCATCCGGGCCCCGTGTGCGCCTCATCGATTTCGGTTGTGGCTGTGATGTCCGGTCAGAGCCGTACAGTGAGTTCTCTGGTAAGTACGATTTATAGTAATAACAGCAGCTTCAAGGATTTGTGTCTAAAACATTGTTTCTAAACATTGCAGGGACAGAAGACTTTGCCCCTCCGGAGTTTGTACTCAGAAAAAGGTACAACGCAGGCCCGACCTCTGTGTGGCAAACCGGGGCATTGCTCTATGAGCTACTGCGCTCTGACCAGCAGGAGGAGTTCACTACTGAGGCCTGCAGGAACGGAGACTTGGCATGTCCGAGCGGCCTGTCCCAAGGTAATGTGTCAGCAGAACAAGATGGAGTCAAATAGATACTGTAGTTACAGTAGTAGTGTTTGTAAACTACACACTCATTCCTAACTGCTCTTTTTTGTTTTCTTACAGAGTGCCAGGACTTCTTGGAGGCGTGTCTTAGTGTGGACCCAACCGAGAGATTAGGTTTGGACCAACTGAGCCACCACGCCTGGATGAGGCCATGAAGTCTCTCTCTCCATCTCCCTCTCCCCCTCCCCCCCCCTCTCTCCCTCTCCCTCACTCTCTCTCTCTCTCTCTCTCTCTCTCTCTCTCTCTCCTCTCTCCCTCACTCTTCCCCTCTCTCTCTCTTTTTAACAAGGTTAAATCTTTTTCAGGGCAAACCGCTGTCACAGCTGACAGTTAGGTAAGTATAAGTAAGTAAGTGCTTTATTTGTGTTCAGGTGTTGGTCCTGCCTTCAGTGCTCCTCTGATCCTCAGAAACGGTGCACCGCCTTCGGGGTTTGTCCCTGTTTCAGAGCGTGGTGTCCTGCACTGTTCAGCTCCTCCACCTTTGATGGATTCACCGTGGTCTTAGAAGGTTTGTGTCAGATTTTTGACAGTTGTCCCTGTACTGGTCATATCAGAAAAGAAACAGATCTTATAGGCACATTTAAACAAGCAATTTCTGAAATAGATGTTATTTTCTTACAGTTAAATACAATTGAACATTAGGCACGCATTTTCGGAAAAGTAGCAGGTTTTGTATATTAAGCTAGCTTTGGTGGTACACAGCAATACTGAGCATGTAGTTACTAACTTACTAGTATTGTTAGCAATAGTTGTGTACATTTAACTCAGATAGTTGTCCTTGTGTCTTGCAGGAGATAACGTGGCAGTTGTCTCAGGCCCTGAACCATCTCCATGCCAGGACTTCTTGGAGGCGTGTCTTAGTGTGGACCCAACCAAAAGATTAGGTTTGGACCAATTCAGACACCACGCCTGGATGAGGCCATGAACCAACATCTCCTCCTGTTTAACCTGCCGTGTTTAACACATTTTGTTCAGGGAGTTCAACAGGAATAGTCGCCTAATGCAGTCCAATGGTTAAGTAAGTATGTAAGTAAGTAACTGCTTTATTTGTGCTTTATTTGTGTTCAGGCGATAGTCCTGAGCTGCTGAGCCTGAGCCGCGCCGTCACTGTGGGCCGACCTGACCAGCATGTTCTTGGAGGTCGGGGAAATTCTCAATAAAAACCCAGAGGAGCAGAGAGAGCGGAGGAAGAGGCTTCAACCAACACTGCTGACACAGGAGGTATGTATTGGTAGAAATATTATTATATTATATTATTAACGTTATATATTTCTTATGAAATCACTAACCCTTTTGTTCTCGTCTTTTCCAAACCATCTTTTCCAACCCCGAGCACCCGGAGGAAACCTGGCTGGCTGCCTTCAGTCTCCTCTGATCCTCTGACATGGTGCAGCACCTCCTGGGTTTGTCCCATTTGCAGAGCGTGGTGTCCTGCACTGGTCAGCTTCACCTCCTCCTTCCTCTTCTTTCACCGAACCTCCACAAAAATACGGCAAAGATGTATCCACTAAAACGACGTGGAACGCAGAAACCGCACATGCAGCTCGCAGAAAAAGGTAAAAAAAAAGCCGCACCAAGAGAGAGGGAGGCCGCTTGGTCACATGTCGCCAGTAATATTTGTTCTTTTAATAAACACCTATTGTTTGAACCTCTATTTGTGTGGACCTCATTCAGTCTAAACCCAGATCAGCCAATGTGAGACAATCATGTAATGTAAATGAAATGCATTCAAATTATATTTTACTGTTCTATAGCCTAAAGGCATAACATACCATTCAGTCATATAGCAGTTTTAATACATTGATCTCAGTTATCTCACCACACTCTTAAGTCTTCTGCTCCATCCGAAACCGTTAAATTGGTAAGAGGTCTTACACCAAACCGGATGTGCGTCAGCGTCCGCCATGACAAGAAGCGTCCGAATTGGGTTGTCGGTTAGGAAGGAGTTAGGGAAAGTAGCCTCCATGCTAACTATCATAGCCACTTTAGCACAGGGACCTCTGATGCTAACTCACTGGCGATTAGGAGCTTTGTGCCATCCCATAAGCCACTGCGCCAATCTCCCCACCCCCGTCGCCTCCACCCTCAAGTGATTCATGCGCAACCACTGTTGATTGACAGGTGCAGATTTAATAATAAAAATAATTTAAAGAAAATAAGATTCTGCACAAGCCAAACTTTATAAAAGTGACAAAATACATGTTAGAGTCACCACAGCACAGTCACATGGTTTTAAAGAGCCTCCTCAGTAAATGGCCTAAATGAAGGCAGTTTGTGCTTTTGCTTTCATTTAGTAGAAACTTAAGCCGCATGGCTAATTTCCATACTGTAGCTTTATGAAACTTATGTTGAGATAAAATAAAGGGAAATGTGAAGGATCATTTGGATGTTTCTTCCGCCTTAAATGTCTTTATTTGGACACTATGTTGTTGTTGGACAATATACAGTAGGTGGCGGCATGCGCTTTTGTTTGGCCTGCACTGAACTTTATAGAAGAAGAAAAACAGCTGTTGGTGATGTCACTTCCCCTCCTCCTGGGTAAGGACGGTCGAATTGGGCAAATGCTGCTGAAGCTCTAGTTCACTAACTGCATAGAGATCTAACAGTTGACCCCATGAAAAGTTAAGGAGCTTATGGCTCCATCTTGTGGCAGATCTGAGAACTGCATGTCCAAACTTTGACCTCTGTTGCTGCAGAATGAATAGACTTGTATTTCTAGCTTTCAGTTTTTCTTTCTGCTCTGGACTTTGCACGAGTTGGCAGATTGATGACGGTGGGTTTTCCAAAGGGCCTTGGACTAATGCGTATCTCTGAACAATTTATTGTCTTCGCTGTTGTGTTGCGTATTCAATTGTGGGCCTGTTTATGAGCTGTGTATGTATTTTATTGTATATATATTATATAAAAAGAGACAAAGGTAAATTATTAGAGATCCATAAAAGAGTGACGCATTTGAGTGAAATACAATAGAAGAGGGTATTCAGTCACTGCACCAACAGTGGGCCAAATCATTACATTGTAGAATATAGCATAAGTAAAACGGCAGTAGCTTTTGTTTTCTACGTGCAATAGTAAGTGTATTTCTCCGTGACCCATCCGGAGGGCTTTGTAACGGTTGCCGTGACAACACTAAAGCAGACATCATTGCAGTGGTGTGACATCATGGGGGGGGGGGGGGGAGGGGGGGGGGGGATGACTCATTCGCATTCAACAAGTGGAGAGTTTTATAGCAGGAGAACACATGATGCTGAAGCCTGTTATCGGTTTATTCTATGTAACAAAAGTAAGTACAATGGATTTGTTCTAGAAGCCTATAACAATAAACAAGGAACACACACACAAAAAAACATTACAGAAATGCTACAACAGAATTATACAGCACCAGCAAGTACACATCTTTTCCTTGTCAAAATTCAAAACAACAGTAGCACTTCACTTTACAGCACAGTAATAATAGTATGGATATGGCATGAGGGATAATGGGGGTTCATACATTTTGCAGCCCTGCTTCCATGTTATTAGCAAGAAAATACAACTTCATAGTAATTATAGCTCTGTTTATAGATACCCTATTCCCATGTGTTTACTACGTTTCAGCACCGTGCTATTTCCATTCTGTACCGCGTTCATTTACCTTAAGATAGAGTTTTCACCTGTGACAACTCTGAGGGCAATATTTCTAAACACACATGTTGTTGTTCTTTGTTTTGTTTTGTTTTTTTGTGTTAGGTTTTGCTTTGATTGACAGGCCCTGGAGGACTTTTTAGGAACATGCTCGGTAGGAGGAGCAAGGTGCGCCATCGCTGTTCCAAGCACACTATTACAACGTAAGTACAGACAATGAATACAATTGTCCACACAGCTCCCCAAAGGATGGCTGTTAAATTGATTCACATAGAATACTCTCATGGTCTACCTACAGTGTGGCATTACCGCTTCAGTCTTTGGCACGCTTTAGGTGGCTTAGAATCACTTATCCCAGACGTGACTAAAAATATGGCGGGATAGTGACTCTTTTGTGACGGGCGCTCGGCAAACGAAGACGGACAGCGGTTTAATCATCTAATAAAAGTGGTCATCAACACGCCGCGGAGCCATTTTGTGCGCCAATCCATTCCAATCAAAGCGCTCGCCGCCATGACCTCGGCGCTGCGATTAGGTGTTAGTCCCTCATTCATTTCTACACATTAAACAATTAGAAGTGTTTAGCTCTATTAACTTCATTACAATTTAGTTTCTTGGTTATTTTTATTCACTTTTTTTTTTTTTTTGTCTGCGGAAAGCATCGGATAATTATTGCAGCAAAGTATGACAAAAACTTTACAAACAACTTTAAAGTACGATTGGATTAAATTGTTATCGCTATTATTATTATTATTATTATTAATTGAACATTTATTTGAATGTTGAAAATGTTGTTGACCATTGATTGAATAACGTCAAAATGTCTGTATTCACTCCTATAGTGTAATGCAAATATTAGAAAATGCCTTATGTTCACTCTTAAGCAGTGGATCTCAAACTTTTCAAAGCAATGTTTCACCTTCAAAGTATGACCGGGCCTAGATCCAAAACAAATTGTGATTTACCTAGACTGCATTATGTTTAAACTGGATGCAAACCATGTCTAAAAATAAAATAAAAAAATAAAAAAATGGATTGTTAGGGCATTGAGGAAATAATCTTTAATTCAAATAAATAAAGTCTGAAACTGCAGATGACCCTGAGGCAGCCCACGAGCCACAATTGAAGAATCACTGCTTTAACATTTAACAAATAACAATCATCACATTTGAAAAGATTAGTACCAAGGAGAAACGGTCATAGTCACAGTCTTACTGCTCTCCTCTCCCCAACCCCAATGAGAGACCGACACTTTGACCGTCACTGCAACGGGAGGCTACAGCACAAAAGCATGGGTAGTAATACTTTTGACACAAAGATTTGTACAAAGTTAACCGGGACATATAGGTCTTCTTGTCTCTTGTTCCACAAATGATACAAATACAAAACACGTAAACACTTTACAGACCAAGCATTCACATCTTCGCCTCGTTATCCAGGGGCCAAATACTACAATTATTTTCCAATATAGTAGCTGAGATATAAATGCTTTTGGATTTAAAACAGCCCATTCAGCAGATAATATTCCAGTAGATATAATTTGGTCCCGCTTGTGATATTGCAAACCAAGAGTGTGTTTGAGTTTTTTTTCCCCAGTATTTTCATGTAACCTTTTGTGGCACTGGGCCCCGGATCTAAGCTAGTAGCACTTTTACATCATTCAGTTCATAAATACAATACAGTTACAGTCTGAATAAATGTACATGACTTACAATGTCACAGAGTCTTGAAAAGGCTGAGGAGGAGAAGGTTAAGAAGGCTCGTATTATAATGGATGTGGGGAAGCTGCTGCTAAAACGATTGGCAGTTGCTGAACCTACCCAAATGTGTGTAATTGTCGTCCCACCTTCTTTTACCATTGTGTGTATTCCCTTTCAACCTCCGTGTTTTGTTTTTCCCAATTGATTTATTCGGCAAAGTTTCTCCCCCTTCACCGTCAATCAAAGCGCTTCTGACATTTGAGCTGCGGCGAGACAAAGAGGCGCAGGACAAGCGTCAGGGTGTAGAGGTGTCTATTTCAGCGTTCCTGTGAGGCAGCTGTGATTCACGGGGGCAGGTTCGGCCTTTTACCCAAAAAAAAAAAAAAACACCATTTGCTCGGTGTAATTACCGTTCTGATTAGCCCACTCCACGCAGCTTCCCGGACCTTTTCAGAATCGCATAATATGTCAAACGGGCACGGCTGTATCTCGATGTCTTTTCAAGCTTTTACCGTAGAATGCAGTCGATGCCATGGGGAAAATGCTACGGGTTTGTCACAAACTGATTTTCCTTCTTAATCAGGCAGAGAAATGCACAGTCCAGCTAGAACAAAACAAACAGGCGGTCTCACGTCTCACAAACAGCGCCATCTTCTGCCAAAACAACTGGCACAAGCACTAAAGCCGTCAATCACAGGTGAAGGAAGTTATAAAGTTGGCTCTGCATGATATGGGATTAAAGTGATAGTCTGGAAGTCTAAATCTATTAGAAATGTCATCAAATGTGCCAAATAAACCTGCATTTTGATGTATAAGTATAAGTAATAATATGTATATATTATATTAATCCCTTCTTTCCGGATCTCAGCAACTAATCAGAGTCTAGTATCCTCTCGCGTTGACCATTGAGATGAGCTTTTCCTGTGAACTAGCCTGTCAGGTCCAATCAGGAGGGAGGGGGAGGAGCTAGATCATGTACTCTTTAAAATTCTCCTCACTTTGCAAACTAAGAAGGGCTTCCTGGTTAAAGAGGGGAGGAATTTGATTGTTTACTTTCTAATCTCACTTTGCAAATTTACAAACTATCCCTTTAATGGAAAGGGAATGTGTTCTGCATTTGAGTGACATGCTGCAAATAAAAGATTGTGATTGGATGACCACTGGCTATGACTGGAATTATGGACGCTACAATGAAAAAGGAAATATGGGAATTATATAAAACTGAAAACTCATATGGTTTGTACTTCTGTCAAGCATTACTTAGAAAATCTACCTTCCTATTACATAACGGCTGTACCAACTGTAATTACCAGCCAGCAGGGCACTTCCTGCTGCGTGCTAATGTTACCATGGATTATCATCCAGGGAGCACCTGCTGCTTCATTTCCTCATGTCACTCCTCAACACACCACTGACTCAAGCCTTGGCAAACAAAGAAATGATCAACTATTTTAGTTGTAATTGGATTGTATGTAACTAATGAAGACGGAGATCAGTACATTTTTAAACACATAACAGTTTTATTTTAAGAGACTGATCTCTGAACTGTTTAAGTAATACAAGAACCACCTGCATGTGAGATCTAGTTTGTAGAGGTCTGAGGATCAATACTTAAGAATGTTTCAAAGACAAAGGCTATTGTGTTGTTTGCAAAGGGCATTATGGTAGATAAATAAATGAGTGCAGTACTCGTTTACAACTTTATTTGCAACTTTTCAAATTTGAATTTTTATTTTCCTTGCAGCCCTAATTTTTGCGAACGCCAATGGCGCTTTCCGGGTGCAAAGAGATTCACCTGGCTGTGCTGTCTGGTAATCCCCTGGAAATATTGTGCTGAAGGAAGTCATGGGGTGACACATGGATTAATGAATACACAGTGTGATCTTACGCTATGAGGCAAACTTTGTTTTGCTTACTAAAATCTTCATATATATTCATGTTTTCTGACAGTGCTGACACAATACACACAGTGAGCGGAGTTCATTTGCATACAGCGATGCTCTGGCGCCTTTCAATGGATCACGCATGTGATCCAGACAGCTGCCTCCTGCCAGGCTGCATGTCACACTTTTTCACTTCCTTCCAGGGAGCACAGCAGGCAAACATTGGCTTTGTGTGTAAATTTGGTGGCCTGCGGGTGCTGGAAATTGGGCTCCCCACAGACCTGTAAACATTAACCTAACAGATTTTTGTCTAAGTTTAGAGTCAGCTTCTGTTGGATGACAATATATGGGGAATTATCAGAAAGAAGAAATCCTTTTACTTGACAATAAGTATAACCCTGGCCTGTGGACATTATCCACAGAGACAAACAGACACCTGTATGGACAAAACAAATCCCCAAGAGCGGTCATCTCCTCCCCAGCCGAAGGTTTCTCTGCTTCCTTTTCTATTTCAGTCCAATTCTTCCCCGCTTTTCCCCGCCCCAGCTGCTCATGTCTACTTCTGCATCTCACACTGCAGCAGGAGGACGATGGAGGGGTCTGCCCGGGCCGCCTCTTTGAACTCTTCCAGTGTGATCTCGTTGTCGTTGTCCCCGTCCATCCTGGAGAAGATCTTGTCGACGCGCTGCTGCGGGGTTAGGCCGTCCTCGTTCATGCGCATCATGATCACCGTGCCCACCATTTTGTAAATGGCCTGCACAGAGCATCAGCAAAGCATTACATGGACAGTTACATTTGGTCAATTTAACATGCAAAATTGGCTTTTTGAGGCTTTAATCATGTTATAATGTCATATCCTCTGCCAAAACCCCTCTGATATACATCCGTACACCACACAGTATAATCACAATTGTTACCGAGTCTTCATAATGCAGCAGGGTGCAGGTTTGTGCCCTCTGCGGGAGTTTTATATATCCACAATTTATAACATCTCATCTTCAGTTGTTAAAAAGTATTTAAGCTTTAATTGTGGTACTTTGGAAATGCCACAACATACCAGATACCACAAGAGATAGAATTTTACAATGCAAGTTATTGTAATTGTGTCTTTTGTGTGCATATATTGAGCAAAGGACCCCCTCGAAAATGAGATGATACATCTCAAGGGGCCATTGCAGCACAGTGCAGTTTGTATTATGTATTTCATATCACTTAATTTAAGTGTCATTTAGCTGTACAATTGAGAGGGGTGTCTGGAAACACTCCCCATCAATGTAAAAAAAATAACATTTGGCACATTTCAGGCATTAGTCTGAGAGCAGACCCCAGGCCAGTTTTGCTTAAATCGACAAGATTCTCCCATGTGTGTATACATTACTTCTGTTAATAAATCTTTGCTGTGTGTTCGTTCAATGTCCCTCCAGGGCCGGGCTTTCCTAGGTTATTCTACAAATATAGCATGACTAAAAAGCTCCACATTTGCTTTATTGAACAAAGAATATAATATAGTAGGAGACCTATATATGCAGTGAGAACCATATGTTTTCATACACTTCATAAAAAAAAACACAATTGCATTTTTTTTCTCACTGTCTGAGATGAAACCAGAATTAACTTTTCTTTTCTTTTTTTGTGGTCAATTTTAATTTAAAAAAATATTTATATTTGTCAAATTCCAGAAGAATGAAAGATCAAATTGTCTACACAATTTCTTATTACTTTTACAAAACCCAAAGTTTACATACATTTTATTAATATTTGGTAGCATTGCCTTTAAACTGTATAACTTGGGTCAAACATTTTGGATCTCCTTCCACAAGCTTCTCACAATAGTTAGCAGGATTTTTGGTCCATTCCTACTAACAGAACGGGTGTAACTGAGCCACATTTGTAGGGCACAGCATGATGCTGCCACCCCCATATTTCACATTTGAGATGGTGTTCTCAGGCATGCAAGATTCCCCCTTTTTCCTCCATTATGGCCAACATTTTTTATTTTTTCCGTCAGACAAAAGGGTATGTCTAAAAAAATTCAAGTCTTTATCCTTTTTTTTATTTGCAAACTCCAAACTGGATTTGTGTGTGTTTCTTTTGGAGTACAAGCCTCTTCCTGGCAGTGTACCCTCTCAGCCCATGTCGGCACAGTACTTGTTTCACTCTGGATCATGACAAACTCTTACCAGGTTCAGCCAGCATCTTTACCAGGTCTTTTGCATCATGATGGTATTACTATAACCTTAAACAATTTAAAGGTATAGTAGATTATACATAAATCTTAGTGAATGTAAGATGTATGTAAGTGTATGTAAGATGTATGTAAAATCTTACATACAGTACATATTGTAATACTTTTTACTTTTGTAAAAAGTAATACAATTCTATCTCTCATTCTTCTGAAATTGGACAAATATAAATATTGTTTTTATATATTCTAACTGACCTAAAAAAAAAAAAAAAAAACGTTAATTCTGGTTTCATGTCAGAGAGGGAGAAAAAAATTCAAATGTGTCTTTTTATGAAGTGTATGAAAACATATGGTTCTCACTGTATCTACAGTAGATTATAGTGTCATCCCATGAAAAAGCTCATGATGAACATTATCTGAAATTGTAATTTTCTGCATGTTTGAGAAATTGACACCACAAAAATAACATTTGTTCTCTCAATCTTAATACAGTTTCGATCTCCCCGTTGTCTGCAGAAAGTCTTTGTATTTTATATATTCTCAGAAATTTGAGATTAACTTTTAACTTTTAAGTTATATAATAATGCAGATGCTGATTTGTCAGAATAAAGTATAACTTTGGAGCTTTCAGAGCTCTGCTACTTCCTACTTATGTCTTAGGAGGAGGAGAAGAGTAGCACTTCCATCTTGACCTTTGTGTTTATGTGCTGTAAATGTCAGCAGAATGTATGCAGGACACATACATGAGCAGAGAGATTTTGGTGAAGGGCAAAGGAGAGGTAGTGCATGTGGAAGCATGGTTTGAGAGCACTTTGCAACATCTCTGAGTTATTCTGTTCTGTAACAAGCAGGGTAGAGAAAAATTCAATATTTTAGTTAATGTTTTAGTTAATGACAAATAAAATTACAAGTTAAAAGTGTGTTTTAAAAACAAGTACACGTAGTTACAATCCATCATGGCACGTTCAGGCCTGGAATTATAGAATAGAAGTCACGTCAGATTGTAAAGACTGTGATACCTCGATAATTTCCAGCATCTCCATGCGTGTGATCTTGCCGTCTCCATCCAGGTCGTACATGTCAAAGGCCCAGTTGAGCTTCTGCTCAAAGCTTCCTCTAGAGGTGATGGACAGGGCGCAGATAAACTCCCTGAAGTCAATGGTCCCGTCACCGTTCTTATCAAATGTCCGAAACGCATGCTGAGCAAACTTTGTGGCATCACCATATGGGAAAAACTGCACACAAAAAGAACAACAGTGATTTTAGTCGTGAGGACAGAAGTTTGCACAATAAACATCAAATCAAAACACTGTGACAAACATCCATTCAACGTCCAAATTCTTTAGCAAATTGCAGATCCCTGAGTTGGACAATTAGGAGCCAACTTCACTGTAGGTCAACTTAACTCACAAGTACAACACAATGACGAGTATCCTTTAATTAAGGCTTTGGTTGAGGTAACCCCATGTGTGACTCACCTTGACATAAAGCTGCTGAAACTCCTCCAGGTTGAGAATACCCGAGGGACAGTCTTTGAGGAAGCCTTTGTACCACTGCTTCAGCTCGACTTCGTTGAACTCTGTGTTTTTGGTCAGATCGTCCAGGACTTCTGGTGCCAGTTTGCTGTTGTGTTTCCCCATGACGCGTCACCTCCTGGGGCAGAGAGCTGATCCAATCTGCCAGCACAGAGAGAGAAGAGGTGATCACAGGTGAGGGAGGAGGCGAGAGGTAAACAATCAGCAACAGCACAGTGATCTCCAAAGTGCAGCGGGGGGGGACACAGTCTCAAAGAAATGTGCAAGCCATAGAATAGATGGAAGCTAAAGTTTAGTTTATAGTTCACTACCATCAACTAATAGTTTCACCTTGCTGAAATCCCCCATCTATGATTTATTCTGTCAGATACTTACTACAAGGATTGTTTCTCAGCCTGTCATGGCTGTGCCCGCTGATATCACAAATCGAACAACACTTTGCAGAAACCAACAAAGACGATTGCCACAAAATCCTGGAACAAAAATGTGCTTTGTGGTCCATCTCATACACAACACCTTTGGTCTGGCACATTGCAAGTCTGTACCTCCTCCCAGTGAGTATACTTGTATGTCCAATATAAGACAAGTGACTTTATAATACTTATATATTTATATATTTATAATATTGAGATACGCATTTATTAGTCTATATGAGGTCTGTAATTTTAACTCTCAATTAGAATAGTCCATTGTGTTTGTAATCATATAACCCATATTCTGTCTGTGTTAACGTGTTCGCAAATCGCTCCATCTGCTCCATCTCAAAGTTTGAGGGTTTTATTTTTACTATTGGCTCAGGGCATTCATAAAAACAGTCTCATCCATTCTTTAAGCTTTTACAGAGGTTTTTGACACCTTATGCATGGTACTTCATGTTTAATAACTTTGTTTGTGGACAACAAATTGGTAGAAGTTACTCCTCTATTTTTTCTATAAGTAAAATTCCACTTTTGCAGGGTTGCCACGTCCGAATGAAGGAGGTCCAGCACAGTGTAGTGTAGCGGTACAGCGATATATGGATATGCTTTGTAGCACATCACCCTCCAAAACGTCTACCCCAGTGAAGACCTTCCTCCTTGCAATGAGCCATGTCATGCGAGCCCCGCTATACTCATTTGAAGACGATCGCTTCCATGGCAACCCCCTGTACATCGGTCCGCGTGGCACTGTGGCTGACTCATCAAGTGTTTCTCAGCATTCACACTTTGACACCACGGCATGCGCACAGAGCTTGCTCAGACGGCCCAGACAATGTGGAGAGTCCTCAGGTATCGTGCTGTGTACAGCAAATTAGTCATAAGGGAATGACAATGGCACCTGTGGCTGGCAACACACGGCAGTGAACAAGATAGATGGATGGGATGGATGGATTGATGGATGGATGGATGGATGGGATGGATGGATGGATGGATGGATGGATGGATTGATGGATGGATCGATGGATGGATAAATGGATGGATTGATGGATGGATGGGATGGATGGATGCATGGATCGATGGATCGATGGATGGGATGGATGGATGGATGGATAGGTTGGATCGATGGATGGATAGATGGATGGGATGGATTGATGGATAGGTTGGATCGATGGATGGATAGATGGATGGGATGGATGGATTGATGGATGGATGGATGGAATTATCAGTGTTAGACAGGATGCCTCAACTCCAGATCCCACCTTTTGCACGGGAAGTGCCAAAGCCAGGAAGTGAAACAGCGACAGAGATGTGGGGCAGTGAGCCAAGATAATGTGAGCGGGTAGAAAATCGTCCCTAACAGGCGCTTCAGCGGTGAGAGACATGGACGTTATTGAGTCTGAAGGGGCCTTAACACAGTCACTCTAACTGTCAGTGCCGGAGTTAGCAGGCGCCTAATGCAAGTCATAAACGCGCGGGTGTCCTTGTGTGTTGCCGCCCCGACGCGACGGTGTTGTTTGCACAGCATGAACGCAGCCTGACAGCTTTTTTGCTGATTGGGTGAACAAGATAAACATGTTTGCGGGCCATGGTCAGAAGCAATAAATGTGTCGCTTAGACAGGTTTGAAACTTTCTCTCCAGATCACTACTTAGGCGGGATATTTTCCATTGAGGGATATGTGTAAAGCAAACAACAACAACATACATTAGGAATGCAAACCTTTCAACCTGACTCGTGACAATGCCGAAGTTATTTTGTTTCGGTTGAATGAATGAAGGTTTTGTTCGGTTACAAACATGGAACAAAATGTATTACAGTTTTTGCCCATTGCTTGAGCACATTTTGCAAAACTTCGCTCATTTTGCCAAAACTCTACACACAAGTAAACATGACACAACACTGGGACATATACTATTTACATCTGTGTCAAATTGAAACTCTACAATCAAAACCTAAACTCCACAATCAAAACCTAACATTCCTTTGTCAAAATGTAACTCTGAGGACAAAATGACACATTCTTGCATCATATGCACACATTTTCAGATCAGGGGGAACACACTAGTCTACTTTATATAACACTGCAGTCTTTGATTCTGGAAGTGACATCAGACCATAACATTTTGGGGGGGTGGGAAAAAAAATACAGTAATACTGTAATAATTTTGGATGAAATATACAAAAAAAAAGTTTTTTAAATAGTTTTCTTTCCTTTTTTTTAACCACATATTACGTATCTCGGGAAAATGAGATAATTTGTGGTGTAAAAAAAATATTTTACTGTGATTTTTATATTTCTTTAAAAAAAAAAACCCAACATACTATAATATCTTGTTCCCCTGAGATAATATGTGATACAAAAAATACAAATAAAATATTTTTTGTTATTTTTGTCAAACTGTCAGGAGCAAATGCTCTGTCACATCTGGCAGGGGCACAAAGCTGCTGTAACTGACCATACAATAAAAGGTTTCAACATCAATGGTGTTGGTAAATGTTTTAAGGGAGGGTCTGGAATCCGATTCCATCAATTAGGGATGGGATGAGTGACCTGACCACCCTATTGCCTGTACCTGGTTGGCAGTTAGATTTGGTTTCAATCAGTGTATACTAGTAGTGTGTCCTTGGGCAAGACACTTTTATGTACATTGAGTCTGAATGTGGCTTGTGCGTGAGTGGTTTCTAATAGTCAGAGCACAATGACATAGATTGGCAACCTTGTCTTTGTCTAGATGTTTTGTTTTGTTTTGTTATAGGGAATCATGGACAAGCAGTGCATTATTTACTAAGTTACACCTTGTTTCCTGTATAGTTGTGAATGTGAACTTTGTACATTGTCCCTGGCCAGCAGAAGCCCATAAGTTCCAAACACAAAGGCGACAGTCCCCAGCAGAGGCTAAAAAAGGTCTCTATGCACTCTCTCCAGTGCTCTGTTGTTTGATGCACCGTGACTGAAAATTATTTGATGCCAAAAGCTGTAATTGGTTTGGAAACCAGGAAAAACCATCGGCCAGTATTCTGTGGGGTACACACAATGGTAAAAATCTCTGTATGAACTGCCAGAGTGATCAATAGCCAACCAGTCCAATACCGGCCCTTGCCAATGTCAACAATGAAAATAGGCAAGGTGGACAGGTGGCTTTTTGGGTGAAAATGAAGAACCGCAATTGCAATCTATCATTGTTAGCTAACGCAACGACAAAACATCTTGTGGCCCATCAGATGTCGCAATCTCTCTTGCCGACTGGAACTGAGAAGTTGTTGACAGATATAAGCTTTGGCCAAGAGGGATTATTGGAGTTGTACTCTCACCAACTGCCCTTTACATAATCAGATGCATTTGTTTGTGAATGTTTACACCACTGAGCTGAGTAGTGTAATAAAGTTGTATAATGTTAACCCTAGCTGTTACGGCTTGACAGTGGAAGGACCAGACACCAGACAAAAGGGGAAAAGGTAAAGGTTGGTTTTATTGTCCAGGTAAGTAGGGTGCCGGGGGATGGGGCAGCTGGTTGCGGTAGGGGCGGCATATATTCTCAGGTCAGTTATTCCAGGTAGACAACGGCGGCGAGGAGCTGAGGAGCACAGGAGACAGGTAAGTGAAATAAAAAAAAAACGGGAATATTTCAAAACGTAGCAAACTAAGCAGCCAACTAGTCACCGTGTGTCGGAAGTAACAATCTGGCAGAGTCTGTCAGGAGAGCAGGATCCTTGAATGAGTCTAATTGGAGATTCACTGCTTCCAGAAGACTCCGCCCAAGCATACGCACACACACACACACACACACACACACACACACACACACACACACACACACACACACGAAAGGAGGAGGGGAACAAGGAATTGGAGGAACAAGCATTGTCACATAGAGGGGTGTGAGACCTAGCCCCCTAGCTGCATACAAAAACGTAGAACTTACTGAATAGTGTGCGTGTGTGTAAATGTAAATGTAAAATATTGATTCAGCCATTTATATTGACATAATCTGCCTACGACAAAAAAGACCATCACTGTCACACCCCTTGGCGCCTTGATTTTGCGTGAGCTTGTAGTGCCCTGGGGGGGGAAGCCACTTACTGTGTTGTATTTAACGGCAAAACAAAAGTGTGTCACCATGCAGAAATGTGATAATAATTATAAATGATAGAGAAAGCACAATCATGATTCCCATTCAAATGTGAGCTGCCTTCCACGATGCCTGCAGTGGCTTGGTGCAGAGCTGGCGCTTCATATCAAAAGGATCTTCTTATTATTCCAATCGGAGGACATCTCTGTGGAGACCGAGACGGGAGGAGACATCGCTATAGAAACGCTGCTCACCTCGCTGCGGTTCACGCTTTCATTTAAGAGCAGTCAGAGCGCGTGGAGCCAAGGGAGAAACACAGGCCACAGAGCAGCCTTCATGAGTCGGCCTAAGCCCTAACCTTTATCTCCATATCTGCTCTCACCTCTCCATTTGTTAGCGCAGCGTCTGTGTATTTACTAAAAAGTGTGAGTCATGTCTGCTGCTGGTTCCTATTATCGGCTCCTAAATTCCTCAGTGGCCTAAACATTCACGCCACAGCAAATGGAGCAAAAATGAATTTCCAATTTTAACACAGTCACACAATAACAAAATACTCCATAAAGTAGTCATACACAGGTGTGTGCAGCCACTGGAGGCATGGCAGGTTATGCGTAGTCATTTGTGTTTTACTCCACAATGAAAGGATTAAGTTTAGCAAGAGATTAAAAGGTGAGGAACGCATTCACTGGATACATAAGAATGGCTATTGGAGAAGATTCAATGATCACTCAAAGATGCATGAGGAACTCAAAACACAACTCCAGGTATCATTTTGATCCAAATAGGTTTTTTGCCATTGTCAGTGAACAGAATCACAAACTAAGAATTGTATTCGGTGCAAAAGTCCAACATGAAACATAAAGCATAAAAGAGTCATTGTAACATGGTAAAAAGCTCTAAAAAGTCAATTTGGCATAATACCCTCCCTTTAAAGTGACTGAATCAGCTTTAAAAAAATTAAGGAATATGCCTACATGGGAAACCAAGGGCAGGTTCCCGCGGCATTTCCAGACTACAGCTAGCACACCTCGTGCACAAACTCATCCAAAAATTAACAACACCCTGCAGGGTCCAACAGAGTTCACACAGTGCACTATGTTGTGGGTTGGTTTTGGCACCACAACCGTTACTACTACTGTACTCTTTATACCACTGCACTCTGGTGTTAGTTTGAGTGCTAATTCAACCGTGAATCCTGTTGTCAAAACATCCCTCCCACTGACCTAGACCATAAATCAGTGGTCGGCAAAGTCCGGCCTGAGGGACACTTTTGGCCCGTTGCCAATATTTTTTGGCCCGCCAGAGGATATTAAAAAAAAAGAAAGAAAAAGCCTATAGCAGAGACTTCTTTATCCGCGAATGTTTTACCCCTGTTTTTTGGCACACCATTCCACTGTTGCATTTTAACTCTAAAGGTCCGCACACACTACACGACTTTATAGAACGTCTGACGACTGAGAATCGTAAGAGCGAACACATTACACGATTCGGACAAACAGCTGATGTTTGATAACACAGCACGTCTGTCCTCTCTACCGCTTCATTTCTCCTCCAGCTTCAAAAACTGACCGGAAATTTGCAAAGATAGGCCGTGTTTGTGAGCGTGCGAAAACCTGTGCGTGTTCCAGTTTGGTCAGCAGTGTCAACAGTGTCACAACATCGCAGTGCAATGGTCCTACTGCTACGAAGCCTTCAACTTGGCTATAGTTCTGTCAAATGGAGATAAAAGTCGGCGACACGAAGAAGCGGGACATATTTCAGTGGATTTAATAAGAAAAGGAGACGGGGCTGAGATGGAGGAGACAGCGGAGAAAGCAGAGAGAGGCGAGCCGCTAGCGGCGAGGTGAAGCTGAACAGTTCGTCTCCAAACTCAGTAAGTTTGCGGTTGAAATGTAGCTTGAAAAGGTGGTTCTCGTGAACGTTTGGTGATATAAAGTCGTGCCTTTTCGTGTGGGGCTGTGGCCATGAAATTAGCTGCTTGTGCCGCTGTTTTTACGGAGAAAAGAAAAAGGAGGCACGGCTGTGTTTTTCTGTCTTTATTTCACTCTGTCATTGGCCGCTGCTTTCTGTGTGTTCACTTTGGGAACTGTAAAATCACCCATGTTTCTCCTGTGCGTCCAAAATCGGGCTTAAAAATCAAACATGTTTGATTCCCTGCGACTGTAGTCCAGTTGCGTCTGACTGCTGCCGACACTACACGATTCAAACGCGAGTCCAGTCGTGACCCTGGTAATTGTTAAGAGACAGTCCTAGAAACCTTCCTGCTGTTGTTTCATCTGTGCGCGGTAAGAGGGGGTGCATTTTTCGGTGGTCATGCAGTTTTCGGCGTAACACCGGGCCAAAATCCAGGACGCTTTAAATGAGGCACAATCATATATGTATAGTTTGGGGATATCTAGTATCTAGTATCCATGCATCAATATCCATTACAAAAGCATTTAAATGTATGAATGAAAAAAGTAACTCAAAGTAGTGTAACTCAGCTACATTTTTGAAACAGTAATATGCAGGGACGTGCACAGATAGAGCCCAGGTGGTGCTCAAGCACCTGCCCCTTTGCCCTGTGCGCTTCAAGTGCCATTCTTACGACCACTGCTTTTTTTCTCCAAAAAATTACTTATTTATTTTATTGTTCTTAGATATTTGCCCTACAAAGTCAACATGTGCTGAAAATACAGTTTTAATGCTCAACAACTTCAAATTGCGCATCATTCCTCCTCTGCCTCTTGAGCCGCGGCAGCGCTGACGTGCTCCTGATCAATGAAGGGCCACTGCACTTTCCCGGTGTTTCCCCCGTTTGAGAAGATGGTACAGCCCATCTCTGTGAGACGCGGGAGTAAAGGAAACTGACTAAATTCATAACTTTTTCATAAGGGGAATGGAAACGAAAGGGCCGACAGGGCGAGGAGGTCAGCGCCGCATGTCGAGACCAATGGCCGCTGGCTGCTCTGCTTTATGACCACAACCATTGCTGTAGTACCTCCATATAGCCGCTAGTTTCCCATTAGGAATCATTACACTTTACATTACACATTACAATTTAATTTTTTTATTTTTAAGTGTATGGTCGAAACCGTCCGGACAATGTCAGCAGTAAGAAATCAGTCACTTTAGCGGTTCTGTTTGTCGCGCTATAAAATGGTCTTAAAATTAGCTGTATTAGCTCATAGTAAGTCAGAGCTGGGCGTAGACCAGGACCAGAGCAGTGTGAGGTGAGCTATGGAGACAGAAGAGTGAGGATGGGAGAGAAGGGTGAGGAGGAGAGGTGCCTGGGCTCTGGACACGGTGCCTCTGTGGGAGGAGGACAGGAATATGAACAGCCCAGTGGATTATTGTTATTTAAGATTTCTTAGATATGGACAAAGCAATGGCATGGACAAACCAGATGTTTTAACTGTAGGCTGTAGTACCATTATTAATTGTACTTGTGCTTATCATTACTGCAGAGCTTTGTCATAGTCCTACATGTTCTCTAAAGTATTTTTAGTTTATTATTAGGTCCACATCAATGTACATTGAATGTTGCTGTATTAATCAATGGTATGTTAGTGTTACTAGATACAGAAAAAACTTTATCAATCTGACTTGTGGAGACATTGGCAAGGTTGTCTTTTTAAAATGCCATCTTGATTGTTTGTCTAGTCCTTTTTATTTTATTTTTAATAGACCACGAGTCCGGAATAAAACAGCTGCATGCGATTGACCGTTGCTGTACGCATACTCTCAAAATTAATAGCTTTATTCAAAGAGAAAGTGGCCATAATGAAGTGGTTGCCAATCCAATGACCTAAGCAAGCTAACAGTGCTGCATGAGGTAATGCAGACATGACACTAAATAGGCTCAATAACATATAGGTGGAACGTAGGGATGCTCTGTCCTATGAGCGGTAAAACATCGCAAAAAAGGATGTCTTGTGAAGATAAAATGACTCAACCTAAGAATGTCTTACCTCAATTTGAGTCATTTTGACTTTCCGGGTAAAAAAAGCCAGTGGAGTAAGTGTTTGGAAGGGATTTTAATTGTTCTATCCAGCTGCCACGAAATTCTTGAGTGACAAAATCCTCTCTGTAATTTCCACAAGCATTTTCTTTTCTTCTGCACACATCTTAAAGCTAATCGGCGGGTGACCAATGATGCAAATGAAAATGCATGCAGCAAACCACACTCAATCTCGAAGCCGCATCTCAGTCTAAGATGTTGCTTTGGATTCGTTGGAAATATACGGTCTGTCTGCTAAACATACGATAATGCGCAGTCGTATTTATCATTATCAGGATGATTATTTTTTCCATTTTTTTGTGTGTGCCCCCCCATGAGTCAGGCTGGAAGTGTCTGGTCTTTCACTTAAGTTATTAAACTGTACAAATCTGCAGCGCGCTCAGTTGAGAGACTTGGGTTGGCGATTCCATCGATAAATAAAGTTAAGATAAATAAAGTTAAGATAAATAAAGTTAAGATAAATGAAGTACAGTTGGAAAATAAACCTGTGATCAGAACTGCCAACCCTCTGATCAGTGGGCGAACGCAGTTTCAGTCTTACTGAAAAGCAAGGGTGAGGATCTTGCTTGTGATCTGTTTCAAAGATGGGGCTGGTCCAGGGTGGCAACTAGGCTGGATTAAGCTGATACAAGAAAAAAAGGGGGGTGCGCTTGCTCCTCTCTTGCCACGTTTGTCTTTCTCCTCTCTCCCATCGCTCAAGTTCACAGGGGTCGAGCTGTGGATGACTTTGATAACGCACTAGTATGGACAATAAAAAAAACGAACTGAACTGTACTGAACTGAACTGATCAAGGGCCATGTGGTTTCACTGAAAGGCTAGAGGTCTGACTGTCTTCAAAGGTAATTATTTGAAATGTCTGACAGTCAAAAAAATGGCAATGTAAATAAAGCAATACAATTTTCAACCAACTTCAACATTACTGTGAGCCATATGCTTAAAAAAAGAGAACATAACCCAACACAAAGTTTGATCATATGAATGACAAAATACTCCACCAGGACCTTCTAAAATAGCAGCTTGCTTTGAGAAATGTACAGCCACACGTGTAACGGAACTGCAAAGATTCCACAGACAAAACAAGGTAAACAACACCAAGAAAAGATGACATCCTTTGCTCTTAAGGAAAACCAGTAAGTGCTGCTTAATCAACATAGCATTGAGAGACTTACACTGAATGCGCGTCTTTCAGATTCGAAATACTGCCTTTCCCCCCGTCTGAGAGCTTCCCTCGCGACACTGTGTTTGGTGCCGAACAGCGCTCCCTAATCTAAAACAACGTGCGCGCTCACTCACCGCTCCGAAGAAGATGAATGAACTGCTGCGTCTCCCTTGCCAACACATTCGCAGAGGACCCGCCCCCACACACACACACACGCTCTCATTGGTCGGACAGCCCAACAGATGCTGGGATTTTGTTCTTTTTCTTTTTGTGGGGAGAGACGGTGAAGGGGGAGATGACAACTACAAACTGTCTTATTATTATGTTGAGCGTTTGTTTGGCCCATCAGTCATTACAAGTTCATGCTTATGCGTTTTGTCAATCAAATTCTAAATATGAGTAGTATAGAGAGTGGACATGCCAATAAGCTCATGAGTTCTATTATATGATCAAATGCAGTAAGTCAAAACAGAATGTATTGTTTGCGTCTTCATTCGATCACAAAAGTCTCGTTCTGTGTGTGACAGAGCCATGCCCTCTTCTGTTCACAATAGCCTCCCTGGCACCATACTGTATGGCGCTCATTCATGTTGGAAATGCTGCCATTGTGCCAACCCTCCAATGTCAGGGTGGAAATATGTCTGCCATTTGTCTTAATACGTATGCCGCTGTTGTAACGATCCTGTGCATTGATTTCTGGCGCTGACACGGTTTTACACTGGCTACATTCACAGGCAGACCGAAAATCTGATCCGGATCTGATGTCGGATGTTCTCAAATTAGTGAAGAGGGAAGTAAACAGCATAATCAGATATGCGCGATCTGATATTGAGATTGTTTATTTTCTGATCTTTCACACGCGTGCATAAACTAATATCACGAAGATCTGAAAAAACTGAAAGCATTTTCGATTTATCCACGAAATAAATCTCAAATGTGTTCGTAGCGAATGCACAGTGTGTGGATGACAGTCGAGTGGTAAAGGCTGTCGCTCCATCTTCAGTGTTGCGAGTTTAAGTCCCAGCTCTGATTATTATTATTATGGAACGTTGTATGTGATGTGATTGTGTAATTGACCTTGTAGTGACTTAATGGCTGTATGGGTGGTTATCATGGCGCCTTTACTTCCCATCACAGTGGCTTCTATGACGCTCCAGGATCAATTGTTTTTAGAGTTCCTGGTAGGTTTTCACTGCTGACGGACACTATTGATCCTGGAGCGTTAAAGAGGCCACTGGGATCAAGAGTAAAGCCGACATCTCAACCACCCATACAGCCATTGGGTCACAAAGAGGTCAATAACGCACAAATATCAAGTTTTTTGCTAAATGCATGACAAATTCCATATGCACCTTTGAATAAAGTTAACAAAACCCTAATTTACATGTTGACACTACATAATCCCGAATTCATAAAAGATGCATTTGTTTTAGCGGGTGTAAATAAATGCATATTCTTTAATGACGGCTTTATAAAGGGTCATCAGATGCAATTAAGAGCCAGTGATGGCCATTAGCGAATATAAAAATAGTCGGTCCCACATCATGCCGTTCAGTCAGGGTTGCTGAAGCCTTATGTGGGAGTGACATAACCTTAGTGGGAACAAGGTAAATGTCCATCCCCCACGGGGACCACTGACTCATAGCTCCTTTGTGGCTGTCCTTCAGTGTGAGGTGCTCATCCATCACTTTGACTAAAACTAAACATGGGAAAGGATAAGTGGATCAAATTGGCCCATAACCAGGGAATGTGAATGTAAGCCGTTGGAGGTGCAATAGTCTAAATAGGATTTCTTCTTAAATCAGATCCAGGGCTGTTGCCCGATATAACTGATAATCGATTAAGCATTGATTCATTGTCATACGTTAATATGAAGCTTTTGTCATTTGGGAAAGAGTAAACAAATGTTTTGTTCAAGTGATATTACTTCAAAATATTATTACTCAAATAAAAAGTACAAAAGAACTGTTTCATAAAAAGTGCAGTTACTTCAAAAAAGTTACTTAATACTTGTTTAAATGCTATGTTCAGAGTACACTTCTGGACATGCATATTGGAACAATAAAGTAAACACATCCATTATATAACCTGTAGACATTTCAGTGAAACCTATATCAGTTGTAGCATGAGCAGTAGTTCATGTATATCATTATATCATGATATACTTTCTAGAACCATAATTTTCCATTTGAGCCATTATCGTCACAACCTTAAGATTAATCCCCCGTGTCTAATTCAAAAATACATTATTAAGAGTGTGAGTGGAGTTCATGTAAAATAAATCTGATCACCTCTAATTGAACCATACTTTATTGAAAACAGCATAAATATGGGATGAACCTCAGCTCCTCTTTGGCCATATGAATATTCATGACCCAAATCTGTGTCCATCCTGTTGCCATGGGAGACAGCCCTCTCATCTGTCTTTCATTCCTCTCTCCCTCTATCACCATACAGACTTCTATCCTTCACTTCAGCGCTGTGGGATTGACCACTTATACCGCGCATTTCGTACACAAGGCAACTCAATGTGCCTTTTAAAGGAACACCAACATTTTTGCCATGATTTTTAAAAGACAATAAACTTAATTTCAAATTCAATCAGCTCAACAACACTTTGGGTAATCGCAGACTAATAAGGACACGGAGGTGTGAGCTTGTGTGAATTCCCTGGACCTGCAGTTGTCCTCACATCTTGCATGAGTTGACGCCTAATAATGAAATTCAGAACTTGTGTCATGGCTTCTCAGACTGTGCCTGCGTGATTTGCAATTGGGATGACGGCCTGCAAACTGTCTAATTGACCTTTCACACCAGACAAAGGACACTTCCGTCTGCTGTCTCCATTCAACTGACAGTCCATTTATGATTCTATTTTCTTTTTGGGTTTGATATTTGGGTCAGGTTGGGCCTTTCTGTGTGGACTTGGCATGTTAGATTCCCTTTACCACTAAAAACACGGCCCTAATATGTTTCATTTCTGTTTGTGGGTGCTAGTGTGGAAAAATAGGTGGCATGACTGTCCTAAAAAAATACAATCACAATCACTACCTAATGCATACATACATACATACATACATACATTCATACACAGATACATAGATACATGTATACATACAATCATGTGTGTGGAACATGAAGTCCCATCGGAATCACACCCTGACCCAGGGGGGCACCACGGTGAGGGATGGGTCAAATGCAGAGGACAATTTTCGTAGTACAGTTGTTGTATAATGACAAATAAAGCACCTTTACCTTAACTTGACATACAGTACATACATAGAATGCATACATACACTCATGCGTGTATGTTACGGACAACGGACAGGTGAATTTTAATGATGGTGTTTTTATTGCGCAGATATACTGTACCTAGATCCTGAGGCCTGTTGTTGTGCCATTCATCCACGACCATCACCTCATGTGTCAGCATGATAATGCACAGCCCCATGTTGCATGGAGCTTTACACAAGCTGAAAGCTGGAAGCTGAAAACATCCCACTTCTAGCATGTCCTGCATACTCCTGCATACTCCTGCATACTCCTGGAACAGGTCACCCATTGAGCATGTGTGGGATGCTCTGGATGGGCATATACAACCACGTCTTCAAGTTCCTGCCAATATCCAGCAACTTTGCACAGCCATTGAGGAGGAGCGGACCGACAGGCCACAATCAACAACCTGATCCACTTTATGCGAAAAGTTGTTTGAAATGAAAAACGTCAGTTACAAATTAAATCAGTTGTGTCAACCTGCGAATACAATTCAACTAAAGAGGTGAATCTGACATTTCAAATCGATTACATTGTAAATTGGTTATTGGTTACACATACAATTTCTTGGCAGCCCTTGGACTTAGTTTTTTGAGTTGAACCTATTTTACATTTTACAGTGTACCAATGTCATCACATTGCAGAAGTAATCCATGCAAATCCATAATGCACAAACATGACGCAAGTGGTGCTACCGCGATCAATAATAAAGATCTAACCACAAAGGGCTTTTTCTGTGCATCACTATCTGCCAAAACAGGGCGACAAGGAATGAAACATCATGGCAATAATGCATCTTTAGAGAACAACAGAGACCAACAACAACCTATTAAACCCCTGATTGATTTGATTTCAAATAAAGTTACTCAGAAATTTATTATTTTGTCTTTCTTTTGATTAAACATGTATACGTGTCAAAAATATTTGGAGTGGAATCTTGTGGAATAAAAGCAATAAGTAAATACTGAAGTAAAGTACAGATTCTTAATAATGCTACTATGTGTTGTACTTTTTTGCTAATTATTTGAGTCCATCCATCCATCCATCCATTTTCTCCCACTTGTCCATTGCCGGGTCGTGGGGGCAGCTGTTGGAGCTGCCCAAGTCACATAGCACCATGCCCCTATGGCTCCTCCTGCAGGTGGTGGGTCCACGGGAGGACGGCCTCATGGTTCCAAACGGTTCCAAACGGGCCTGTTGGTCTCTCATAGGGGGCCCATTCACACTCTCATTCATACACCAGTGTACGCAGACACTGGAGGCAAGGAGGGTGAAGTGTCTTGCCCAAGGACACAACGACAATGTGCACCTTCAGGAGGCGGGATTCGAACCCCCGACCTTCCGATCATGAGCCGACCCGCTCTACCATCTGCGCCACCGTCGCCCCTAATTATTTGAGTCATTGGAATTTATTGTAAATAAATAGATTTGCCCTGAAGAGTTCTTTTCATTCAGTATATTTTAGCATTTTATATTTCCCCCTGTAGCCATATCTTCCATTTAAGAGCGCTAACAGCTCCCATCTCCGCGCTGCAGGACCACACCGGTGCTAATGACCCTGTCTTTTACCCAGACCAATGGATGTAGCACCTTGTGCACTGAGGTGCTTAATCATATAGTGGAGCTGAAAAGAGGAAGCCGGCAGGGAGAGATTATGTGAAAAAAGATGAAGGGTGGGCAAAGGAGGGGTGGAGCAGTCATGATGATCGGGCATAATGGGACAACGGATTCACATGGGTGACGCGCAGGGGGAGAGGGTACAGAGGAGCGGAGATAGGGAGCGTGTCTGACAGATTCCTAATTAGGTTTTCTAATGAGGGAACGAGGGTGAAACAGTGGGATTCTTAACACCTGGACACATCTTCAAAGGTCTATTATACTCTGGTCTAGCGGGTGCCATATGCAAACTGTTTGTACACGGACAGATATTTTGTAATATTTCAAACTTGATCAGAATTTTACACGAAACATCTAACTCAAAGTTTACCTTGGCCTGTCTTCTGCTTTCGACATAATGCTCTGCCCTATAAAACCTCCCCTCGCTCCCCCTCAAAACAAACCTCCGGCTTTGTGGAGGTGTGTATCTTCGGTGGACATTCATGCCTGTCAGTGCGCGATACTGAAGGACAGCAAGTTTTGATAATGATGTGGTAAACATTTACTACAAAAATAGGCTGACCGTAAATAAATATATACACAAAACATTCAACTTTTTACAGTTATGGCGTAAAGGTTAACGGTCGGCACAGAATGGCAGATTCCATACTGACCCAAGGCCAGTACCTCAAAAGTGAGATTCCCATAAAATGCCCAATTGTGAAGCAACTTTAAATCCTGAGAGGAAATATTTAACGTGTTATCTGTGGCAAGGGCTGTTTGAAATTCAAACCAAAAACAAGAATATGATTCCATATCCACACAAAACATCCAGACACTTGTTGCCTTGTAACGTTTTTCCAATCGATTTTATGCTTTCCTTCTTCCCATGACTCCAGCTTGAACATCGTGCACCCACATACACAGCACTGTCATGACGACCGCCAGGTCAGCGTGGTCTCCATGGAGACGGAGGCAGAGGGGTGCTGACGGTCAGAGCCCCTTCTTATGTGAGGGCTGTGATGTAGTGCACACACGGGGCAACAGAAAGGATGTAACTAGTTACCATTACTGAAATATTTCACTTTAAGGATCATGTTATTGATTGATTGATTGATTGAGATTGAGTGATTGAAGTGAATTTCAAGTTACAAATGCTTGACAAATTCATGCAAATTTGCATGATAATGTGCAGCCTTAGCAATTGCAATAAATACACAATACATATATTCAAATCATGTATACATATTTATATAATTACATAATGTTTTACATTGAGTTCCCAGTACATCTTTAAACTTGAAAACCGAGTGGTAAGAAGTAAAATATTCTGCAGGAAAAAAGGTTTGGTTTATTATGAGAGAATGTAAACATACCTGTAATTATTATAGACTATTTACGCATGTTTGAAGACTCCATAATCCTTCTCTTTCTGAAGAGCTGAAAACACTTTCCGACTACTTGACAATGTGCTCCCTCCTCCTTTATCATTTTAGCACTCAAATTGCCCTCCCACTACTCCCTGCACCCTCTGAGACAATGCCATGATGTATGCACATAAAGAGACTCTCTAACCTTCCCATAGGCTACATATCTATTCTTTTCTACGATTGATAACTGCACTTTTTGACCAAATGAAATCAAGGCTAGGCTATAGTTCATATCCACGAGACCACTTTTCTGTACATTGCAAAAACTATACAAACCAATCACACAAACGTGTGCAGTTGCAATTTGTCTCACAGCAACAGAGATGGTAAAAGTCCACAACAGGCTGAGTCATTCTGCGGGTTTCAGAAACAAACAGGTAATGTCAGTAGTTATGGTGGTGTTTGTAGTGCGGTGTTATCAGAAATTTCAGTAATAGCTATGACTTCCTTTTCCCTTCATTTTCTCTCTCTATTTGTATTCTTAATAAACTGTCCGTAACCCCTCTAAATATTCTTGTCCCCCACAACACCCTCCCGAACTCCAAAGCAACTACGCACCTTGCACCATTCGCTGTCACATTCAAGGTCATGCCTCTTAAAGCAACAGCGTTTTCATTTGTTACGTCAACAGTCAGACCCAAGAGGACTGGAGAATAGTTTATTTTATTTTTTTCAAATGTAAAGCACAAATATATTTTTCCCCTTCAAATGAGCGCACCGTGGGATGGGGGAGACACCTGTGTGAGTCCGCCACCTGCGGCTCTTTGATTCCTGGCGCGCTTTAATCTGAGCTGTCTTTTGAAGTGAAAATCTCTGTCACCTCTATCCAGCTCGCTCTCGCTCTCTCACCCTGTCTCATTCTTCACTCTCTCTCTCTACGTGTGTGAACAGTGTGTAAACAAAGCCTCGCCACCACCTGTTTCCTTTGTCATAGCGGTTGCCGAGCCGTATCCCTGCAGAAGCAAATTGCTGTATATCTGTTGAATACTAGCGTGAAATTTTAGGGCTGTAGTTTAACTCACCTCGATTCCTTTAAAAACAAATTTGACTGCTCTGTTGCCTTTACTTATGTCTAACTGTCTACTGCCCGGGAGTGGATTATGCGGCTTTTACTTTTATTTACTTTTACATTTCCTGGTCTGTTCTGTCTATATCTCAGACCCATTTATACTAGACTCTATTCTCCGGCTCCATCTGTGCGCAGCTCTAAATTTAACCCCGCTGTTATTTCAGGCTCTTTGTAACATACATCACCGTCTGTCTGCTGTAATACATTTTCATCTACAGGAATAGAAGTATGATTACAACCATCACCGGGGGTTTGAAGAAGCATGGTATAAAACAAAGGATAGGAGAGAGTCACTGTTAAACCAACTGTCTGATTGAAACTTCAAGACGATCTCAAATTTTAAAATAGATTATAGAGAACAATTGTGTGAAGGTACTAAAAGCGAAGACTTCGGTACTAAAAGCCCCCATATAATGGACACTTGATATATGGATACAGGTTTTTAATGTGTTTTATGTACTAAACAGATTAGTGTGTGGATGCAAAACAACTTCCTCCAGCTAAATACAGATAAAACTGAGATAATTGTCTTTGGCCCACAAAAACACAGAGAGGTTGTCATTGGTCATCTTGAAACGCTTTCATTGGGACCGAGAAGTCAAGTTAGAAATCTCGGAGTAATCGTGGACTCATGGAGTCATATTAAGTCCATTACATCAGCGGCCTATTACCATCTAAAACATCGCTAAAATAAAAAACATAGTGTCTAAGCAAGACTTGGAAAGATTAATTAATGCATTTGTCTCCAGTCGGTTAGACTACTGTAACGGCCTGTTCACTGGCCTTTCCAAACGGCCTGTTAGACAACTGCAGTATATTCAAAATGCTGCTGCTCGAGTCCTGACCAAAACCAGGAAATATGATTAGTCCAGTGCTTCGGTCTCTGCACTGGCTTCCTGTCACTCGGAGAATAGATTTCAAAATAGCTCTGCTTGTGTCCAAGTCTGTTTATGGTCAGGCACCAAAGTACATCTCGGACATATTACAGCCGTATGAACCATCTCAGGGAGGGGTCTCCTGGTGGTTCCCAGAGTCACCACCAAACACGGTGAGGCTGCGTTTTTGTTTCACGCAGCAAAAGTCTGGAACAGTCTCCATGAAGATGTGAGACAAGCCTCAACTCTGGCAATGTTTAAGTCCAGGCTGAAAGGACACCTTTTTATTGCTGCCCATGGCAATTCATTGTATTTTAACAAATGTTAATATGTAGATATACATATTTTTAATGTCATTTTTAAATGCTATTTTATTGTGCTTTTAATGCTTTTTATTGTATTTTACTATGTTTGGGTGTCTGGTGTTGCTGTGAGGCACATTGAGTTGTACATGTACATGAAATGTGCCATAGAAATAATCTTGCCTTGCCTTGCCTATTTATGTATGTATTTATTGGTTTATTTATCCGTCGTCCCCCATGCACACTCTCAAACACACTCTCACTCATCCTGGCCTATTGTACATGTTTTTAGCTGTAGGGGAAACCGGAAGAAACCTACGCAGACACGGGGAGAACATGCAAACTCCACACAGAAAGGCCCTGTCCAGGTGGAAATCGAACCCGGGACCTTCTTACTGTGAAGCACGAGCACTAACCACTGTGCTACCGTGCCGCCCGGTACAATATTTATTTTCTGTAATCAATATTTTGTATTTCTATGGTAGTGTTATACAGCCTCCAAATATTAACTATCACAGAACCAAATCATCCTGTTTGAGAGGCATCTTGGTAAAAGACAAAAAGGAAAAACAATGCCTTCAGCACCATGGACAGCGCCACAGTAGTGCTTCACCGCTGGGGGAACACTTGGTCATGAGTCCACTCTGCTTTCTTTAGTGACTATTAGTGGCTATTTACCCATTTTGAGCCATTGAAATGTATAATTATCTATTTTGGAAGCTCAGTGCAACATGAACGTCACCAAAAGATGCTCAGAAATGGTGAAAAAAATACAAAATAAATCTTTATTTGGCATTCAAAGTGCATAGTAATAAACAAATCTTAGGTAATAACAACATACAGTAAGTCCAAGTGTTGTGTCAAAGCATTAAAAGCAAGTTGAGAGGTAAGGAAGTGAAAACAGTAAAAATATGTGTATTGCTTTTAGTTCTGTTTATATATATATATATATATATATATATATATATATATAAACATATACATATATAATATATATATATATACGTAACAAAAAACATTATATATATATATATATATATATATATGCTTTTTTCTAACATGACATGCACAGTTATCCTTGTGGCAGTAACAGTGAATGCAAAAGTGCAAAAACAGCGATTAAATCATCATCCAATGTGGCCGACAGTATTCCTGTGAAAAACTTGAACATCTGTGGTAGCACCACTAAGTATATATGAAAACCATTTTGTTCATGTAGGTCCTGTTCACATAAACGTCCAACAGAAATTAGCACCATGTTCATAAGGACAGCTCCCGTAGAAAGGTGTGTCATTTTGCCCCAGACTGTTTGTCCATGCCCGCCTGTGTCATCAACTCTGACACATCTTTTTCCAGGACGTCAATGCGGCTCCCCATCTCGTCAAGTGTAACAGTCAAGAAATTATGCACATTAGTACACACTGGGTAAAAGCAATTAGGCCCTATAGAAAACAGTAAGAGTTTGTTCTAAAGTACAAAATGAGGCAAAAAATAATAAAAGTAGCAAAAGGAATATGCCTACTATAAAGCATGCGATTGTGTCATCAAAGGTGAAAGAGTTTTCTTTCCTTGTCTTGGAATCAGCAGAATGGTTGTGACGTTAATATTGCTGATCACTGGAATAGGAAAAAATAACTATTTGTCATATGTGACCCGCCCGTGGTTTCCAGGGACACAAGTCGGCAGACTCACTTTCTCGCAAATGGAGAAACAAACGAACTTTTTGAAAATGTGTGATTTTTTTTTTGTAGAATCGTTCATTTGAAGCCATGAAGAAGCCTCTACATGTTTAAGATAGCAGTATTGGTATATTTTAGGTTCAAACCAGCTTGATTAGGGAGATTTCGGAGCGCGCAGTAGGGGCGGACTTTGTCTGTGTGTATTTACATACTGGGTAAACACCGCGGAGGAGGCACAGCTGCTTTGGTTTGCGTTGTTGACACATGCTTTAGCAAACAAATGCCACGCAAAAAAGGCCGTTTTATACATACGCCTATTGTCGATCAGTTTTTCAGGTTGAAAAAGTCTTGTTTTGCTGGAGAAATATCGCACGCCGTGGGGCCGTGCGCGTGTGTGGCTTCATGACTATGCAACGCTTCCCCGTGTGTCGCTGTTGGAGGCCGCTACGCTGCTAACGCTGGAATGCTACTGCAGAGGTTCGTTTTCCTGCGTGAAACCAGTGAACTTCTCCAGGATGACTTTCCCAATGCGACTGATGATGCCCTGGCTGTAAGACGCACAGCGCCCCCTGCTGACCATTACGTTTCCAGAGCCAACTCCTTGCCTTCAGAGCATGATTTAAGACAGAAGGCTGTAGCGCGGATTTGCCAAACTCTACATTGAAAAGAACTGAGCGACGAAAATGTATTTACCACGAGTTTGCTGAGCAGAAGGCACGCGGAGGTTACTTCAGACGGGTGAGTGAAAGTTTGTTTATTTTCCACAGTCATGTAGTTCACGAGGAATGAACCTGCTATTTACACAAAATCAAGATCTCTACAAACTTAAACTAATCTATGTTTGTAAATTGCTCAAATAAACAAATTAACTAATCCATAAATGTAGTCAGCGCATCCCTAGCTTTCAGCCACTTCTTATTTGAGAGATCCGCTTCATTATTTCACTTTTATGGTCAGATAACGTTAGGCTGGGTTTGTGGCGTGAAACGTAAACAATGCGATCACGCGCGGCGAAACGACGCAATGTCGGCCTCTTCCTCTCATGTGAATGAGAATGTATGTGCATTACTAAAGTAGTACAGAGTCTTTTCTACAGTTATAACTTCAGTTATTTTTGGAGTCTGTAACTCTCTCTCAGCGTGAGGCTCACGGAGGCAGAGCTGACACAGGGAGAAGCTATGGGAGAAGCACGCAGGATTTTGACTGTAAATAAAGAGTAGATTATTTGGTTTGTTTGAGCTGCAAGGTTGTTATTAGTAACAACGATGTCCCCAAAGAGAGTAGGCAGAAGATAACTTATAAATGCCAACCCCCTCATACATTAACAAACATAGCTGTTGACATTCATTTCATTTCATTGATACAATTCCTTAGTTGATAATGACTACAATAATGTCCATACGCATACGATCACATTGCTAAAATGATGAGATGATTTTCTCTGCAAGATTGGGTCCTATAGTTACAAAGTACTTATTAAATTGCTCGACAACTTCACTCATATCTTCTATTTTTTCATCATCGTTATGGATAATGTAATCTATGGGGCAGTTTATGGTTAGTCTTTTTTTTTTTATTAAACTATTTAATACTTTCCATATTTCTGTAATCTTGTTTTTATTGCTTTCAAGCAGATTTGTATAATGATCTTTCTTGCAAGGTCTTAATATAGTTACCAATTTGTTTTTGGATCACTTATATTTCATTTCATTTTTAGATGATCTATTTCTTAAGAATTGTCTGTACAGTTGATTACACTATGTCCATTATCTACATCACTGTGGCTCAACATACACATAGCAACAACATACACGTAACATGCCATGACGTGGGGAGCTTTACGGGGGTATGGCTTATCTAAATGAGATGTAAATGAGCCCTATTGTTATTCTCAACAGCAGAGAGGTGAGAACTGCCCAAAACTTCAGAGGGGTTTTCAGCCCTTTGGCCTTTTTGGAATTGTTAACTTCAAATCGCCGCTACATCTCCAAATATTATCAGATTTCCATGTGTTACACATTGTTGGAAAGCTTGGAGACTACACTTGAATAATCTGTGAAAATCTCAAAATGCCCCAGAACCGACTTGTGTCCCTAGTTCTAGTGACTGGTCACATATATCTTCTTGATTATAGTAAAACGTATCTACTGCCCATGTACAAAAGGGGGTAGGTGCTAACAAGCTTAAACTCCTGCCTACTCCTTTTGAGCATAATATCCACATTATTTATTTATTTCATTTTATTTATTTATTCATTTACTTATTTACCTGTGCATGTGTCTGTCTTTGGCTTTGCTTACTGTGCTGAACTCTGTTCCTACTGTATGTACAACTTTGTGTCATCTTAAATAAAAAAGATGAATTTATTTGAATTGAAAACTGCTCAAATTTCTGTAATTCCCTACATATTCCATTATAAAAAATAAAATAAAAAAGTTAAACAAAAATAATAATAACTGATATTCAAAATGTAAAATGCAGGGATTTTTTGTTCAAATATTAATTTCCTTGCCAGATGCATTCTTGCGGTACTTGTGAGTTCACAAACACACGAAAATCTATCTTGAACCGCTCCCGCCTTCACACCTAAACGGTAAAAAGTGGTTTGGGCCAAATAGCTACTAATTAACTCCACGGCGATGATGGAAAGAGTGGAGATATGCTTCTACACAAAACACAAGCACACATAACACAGGGGGGAAAGGCTGTACAGCTCAAGAGTCTACAATTGACATTGATTTTCAAATAGTCTATGAAATTAGATACCACAGGAAAGGTAATGCAACAAACTTTGTCCATTCTGTCGTATAGTGACCCCTAGTGGATGCATATTGTAAATGTATTATGTTTTCGATGGGGCTTTGAGGCACGTGCTTTTATGTGGGGGTTGCGATTTATTACTCATGTTGCTAAATGTGGTCAGACGCAGCATAACATAACATGGATTGACCTGATAGGCCAGGTGCATTTCCAAATGAGCAGAATAGCCCATGAAGACGAGTGCGATTAAGGATATCTTTAGACTCCAGCTGCTCAGACATCGCTTGGAATCTACCCTGGAGCCGCTGCATCGTCTTTTCCATCTGAAAAGACCAGAAAACCAAACACAGTACGTCAGGGTAAAATATGAAAGCTAATGTTTGCCCTTGTTAGCTCGGCCAGCTGTGTCTCTGAATGGGACACTGACGTCATACTCACCACCTCTGTCAGTTCTTGGGACGCTTTGTCATCCGTTTTGGACATCATTTATAACAAACGACGAATAGCTTTCTTGCTTTAAAGCTGGGGAGACGTCTTTGAGCGTCAAGAAATCGATCGATGAAAGCACAACATTTAGCAAACGCCAGAAAAGCTTAGTCCTTCACTCTAACTTTGTAGCAAGTTGGCAGCTGAGGCACTTAAAACAACAGGTCAGCATCCGGTTATGGATTTGCCATTTCAAAATAAGTGCCATGTTTTAAAAGTCGGGGAGTCGAACGGCTCTTGATATAACTTTGGCCTCTCGGGTATGGCAAATATTAATGTGTTTATCTATTATTATTATTATTATTATTTCCATCATTTTCATTATCATTATTATTATTATTATTTCCATCATTTTCATTATCATCATCATCATCATCATTATTATTATTATTATTTCCATTTTCATTATCATCATTATTATTATTATTATTATTATTATTTCCATCATTTTCATCATCATCATTATTATTATTATTATTATTATTATTATTATTATTATTATTTATATTTATATTGTTATTTTTATTCTATTTTAAACCTGTTTTCGTATTATCCTAACGAATAGTTTATTTCTAACACGTAACTATCTTGCTTCACCTTTTTCTCTTTTCTTGTTTTTCCTTTCGAGCGTGTGACGTGTGACGTTCCAGGAAGTAGAAACCGACCACAATCGTTCCGATGGTTTGAACGAAGAACTGTAAATCATGCTGTATTTATAGTTTTATTTTATTTCCCCCACAAGACTCGGCAAGTCGCTGGAGGAATTTTCCACACGCCTACGTTCATAATAAGGATTTCGATACTTGCGCAATTACGAATCGCCTTTTGTGATGAGATCTGTATTGTTCTTAAAGTGATTTTTGTAATGGATTTGCGTGGATCCGCTTTGGACTAACCTTTTGAGTTTCTACACACTGGGAATCTGCCTTTTGTTTCACTTGTCTCGTGGTGGCGTGGCATTAGAAGCTGTCTTTGCCTGATTATGCGTGTAAACAGACCCTTAACGCGACGTAATCTAACGAGAAGCCGTGAGTTTGTGAGGGGCACCCCCTCCCCTTGGCTTGTCATTCTACATTCTGTCTGTACAGGACGTCTGTTAGACCTCTGAAGATGGAAGATGGTGAGCTTTTTGACCAGGTCGTGTCCATTTCCCAAAGTGTGGTGTCGTGGGTCGCCGCGGGGGCCATGGTGTTCGGCGGGGTGGTCCCCTACGTCCCGCAGTACAGAGACATTCGGCGGACACAGAACGCTGAGGGCTTCTCCACCTACGTGTGCCTGGTGCTCCTCGTGGCCAACATCCTGAGGGTACTCTTCAGGTTCGTCCAGTAATGCGCCCTGAACCACACACCATTGTCCTGGAGTTGGGTCTCAATTTGCCTTTTTCTTAGTGCGTAATCTACAGTTCTATGAGTAACATGGGCACACCTTTAGGCATTTAGGAAACTTTTTAGGCCTATTGTACACGGCGTAATAGGTGAATGGCTGGTAATGGTCAGAGGATTTGATTGGCTGCCTTGTCAGTTCACCTATGGGCTGTTGTGGCTATAATTGTAGCTTACCACCAGTGTGTTTAGACTAGAGAGAATGATTTTTGATCATTTTTATCCTTTGTTTCCAGGGCGCACAGCTACTTCTGTACACCCTCAAGCCTTACATGATTAACTTGCCAAACAACAGCTACCGGCAGTTAGACAATCACAATTTACTCTCCCTCCATTTAGTTGTCTGTAATCTGACACTATAATGCACGCACACTCACTATTATTGTCCGCTATTAGCTTGATGTCAACCGAACAGCTGCAGTAGGAGTTGCTTTAATGTTGACATGGGTGAAACGATATAAAGATGCAGATAAATGCCACTCCATAGAGGTATTACATTGTACCTCAGAAGAAACACAGCCTCACTATTTTACTTCACTACCTTTCCACATGTTATCTCTTCCATATTTTAAATGCTCAAAAGCCCCTGCACGTGTTAGAAATGTGCAGACTGAATCTTGCTTATAAAACATAAATCGAAAGTCCGATTGCAATATCAGTAAAAAAAACAAACAATGCAGTTACATTTATTTTGTCTTTCTTTGTTAGGTTTGGCCGATACTTCGAGACACTGTTGCTGTGGCAGAGCTTTATCATGATCGCCACCATGCTCACCATGCTGAACCTGTGCACAAACGTCCGCATGGCCACTGAACTCAACACCAAGAGGCGCTCTTTCATAGGTCGGTAGTCACCCCCTTCCAGTGCTTTCTATGCCATGTTTGGGAGCATGTGAGTATGTCAGATAACCTTGTGTGTGACTGTTATTTTACATTAAAGTATTTAATAGTGTAATAAAGCTACCTAGGAAATGCATGGCGAAACAATGGGGGATAAAGGGTTTCTGGTTTTGCTGCTTTGCCTGTGAGCCAATATATATGCCCACTTCACTGTATACATGGTTATTCACCATAACTATGAAACTTTAACTCACTAATCGAATATGTGAATCTTAAAATCTTGGTACCATAAAATTGCCAATGGATTATATAGTGAACCATGCAGGTGAGTTAAACAAAATTGTCATCTCTTTTGAAGGTTGAATCGGAAAGTCCACTAGAACCCAACCAAACGAACTGTGTTTCTCTCCCCTTCCTTTTGCATTGTGCCTTTGTATCTTTAGCCACAGACAGTAAGGATGAGGAGGTCAGAGTCCCAAAGCGCCTCTTTCTGGGTACGTACGCTTCAGTGTGTCTGCCATCAAACATGAGCTGTAGTTCATTTCCTTTTCATCCATGACTCCTAACTCCGCTCGTACTTAACCTCACCTGAAGCTTGCCTTGTGCCTGCATGGATAACTTGTAGTGTAGGAATCATCACTCACTGTCCGTCTTGTATGCTGTCTGAGGCCTGCACTGAACAAGCAATTTAATAACACATGTTTACACACATGCGTGTTTTGCATTTGCTTCTTTGCTTGGTCACAGGCTTCTCAATTCCACAATGTTTATCCTTGAACTATATGTTACAAACATATGAGTATGTAGGATAAGCAACCTTTGCATCCTTTTCATTAAGAACTCTCAACACTTCAGACTGAAAGTCGGGTCAAATAAGAGTTTACGTAAGTCTTTAAAGATCTCACAATAGAGAAATAATTTCCTAATAACTAATAACCTTTAGCCTTCTGTTGCCATGCTGTGACATCATCTGTATACTCTCAATACTGCAATTTATTTTCACAAACTAAATGCAGTTTGTGCAAAAAAAGGGAAAAAGACTAGTTATAACAACTCTATTACTAACACATAGTTCACATCACATTATTTCCAGCTTTGCATTAGTTGCTATTCTCTACATGCACTGACATATTCCAGGAGTAAATAATAGTGTCTGATTAGCATGCTCACTGTGATTACTGTGTAATCACCTCCACTGTGACAGACTGCATAATCACATGATGCATGAGCTCTGACTGTTCTTTGCATTGCAGCTGCAAATATTTTTTATAATCTGTGTCAATGGAACAATTGCTTTGTTTCTAACAAGTTCTGAACTACACTTTGTTTTAATATTGTGAGATTCAGCGCACTGAAAGCAATGCATTTTTTACTCCAAAGGCCAATCTCAATTATCGTTATGGGACCCATTGATCTGTCTACCAGCCAATTCTGTGGTAGTAACAATGCAGGTTTGTAGTAAGATGAGTTTTTTTTTGTTAAAATGCACTGCAATGGAAAGCATTTCTTTTAAGTTTAGGTTTATTTAAAAGGTCTAACTTGTGAGCCACTTTATGAGCCACATAAGTACAACCTATTTTTATCTGTGTTCTATTAAGAATTAGAATAGTAATAACAGATGCTTAACCTCTTAACCCTCGCCTTAACCAAGTGCATTTTGTCCAGTTCAGCTTTACCCAAATCTTATAGGTTACAGCCTACAGTGTAACTCCTCATTTGAAAGCTAAGACCTACAAAACTCATCTAAATTTGTGTTGCCACGTTGTTGTCACTTTTTTTACCTTTTTTTTTTCCATTGCTTTTTTATTGTGTTTTCAACACTTTTTCGTCACATTTTTGTAACTTTTCTGTTACTCTTGTTGCTTTTTTGTTGCTCTTCTGTGGCTTTTATTGTTGCATTTTCTCGCTTCTTCTACACTTTTTCATCGCTTTTTTTGTTGCGTTTTTGTCACTCTTCTGTTGCTCTTTTGTGGCTTTCATGTTGCGTTCTTCTCGTCAGACATTTTTGTCACTTTTTCATTTATTATTATTATTTTTTTCACGTTTTCGGGCCATTTTTGTTGCTATTTTGACACATCTTTCAAGAAGCTTTTAGATTTGGGTCAAGCCAAACTGGAGAAAATGTGCTCGGTTCATGTTTAAGAGGTTCATAATTAGATGCCCCAAAACGAATAAATATATCAATATTTTGAGATTGGAAGAGGAAATGGTGTTTTTCATCTAACCACAAGATGGCAGTGTACAACAAGCTACAATAGACGTACATTAAGGCTCATTCTCCCTATATTTGCTCAACTTTGGATTTATTAAATTGTGGATTGATTAATATTATAATTGCAATGTTTAATTTCACTGTATACATTAACATTATATGGCTCAGCATGACTTTTTCTGCATCGTTCTAGTAACAAGATGTCATAAGGTCTATTTACTGGCTTCATTTACTGTACAGTATGTCAAAGGTAGCTCTGACAATCCTCTGCTAAAATGCTCATCTGTCTCTGAGTTAGATCAGAATTGACAGACAGCCATGTTGGTTGATTGCTGCTTTTGCTTGTTTATGGCTGCCCATTGATCTTGCGGCGGAAATATCAAGGGTATAAGCAATAAGCACGTCGTGATGGATTATTGATGGGGCACAATGGAAGCAGTGAGGAGATGGCAGAGGAAATGGAGAACATTGCTTACTCTGTTGTTAGGACTGTGTGTGTGTATAGACAATAAAGCACCGTAGTTCTGAGTGACGTTCAGTTCAAGGAAATGCTGTGACCGGAAGTAGTAGGAGTGTGGCCTTGCTCTTGGAAGTGGGAATGAGTTCACAGAGAAACCGACTTTGGGCTTGCATTCATTTAAATTCCCATTTCAGATTTGCTCGGGCCTGGGGCAAGGAGATTTCACATACCCGCCCCTTCCTTCCCCGTTTCCCCTTTCCAGAATACCAGGGATGTCCTGGATTGGCCACAGAAGTTCGACCGCTTTGAATATATAACTTGCTTGTCTAAGTTTTCCCGTCTTTGCTTTTGTAAGTCAGCGGGGGGACCCTCCTCTCGTACTTCTGACTGCATGTCCCTGCGCCGTAATTACAGAATGTATTTATTTTCACCATGGCACAGTGTCATTATCACACCAGGACCCCGCCGTCAAACAGCTGGAACACTTGTACTGAGAATTAAAAAAAAACTGTAATAGCGCTCCCTCCGCAATTGCATTGGGATTATATGTGCTCGCACTGAAACTAAATACAGACTGCACAATGAGCATTTTTATTTTTTTTAGCCGTGGACTGAGCTGAGTCCACTTCATTTCTGTTTAAAGCTCCGGATATTTCTGACTGCTTTGTGGGTTAAAAAGTTGTTCTCGATCTGGAAATTTAGATTGTTGAAGTTTTAGCTGGAGTTTTTGGAAGTCGCTTGAGGACATGGCTGAATATCCTTCCCCCAGGCGACATTTAGAAGTGGGGAAAATTAGATGAAGAAGTTTTATTATTTACTTGTATTAATATTGTTAGATGCAAGCAATAGTAAGAGTATTGATCTTTCAGCATTGTAAAACAAGATCTGACTCACGCTCCCTCCAGGAGGTCGGAACAACAATTCATTTTTTTAATATTTTTTTGCAATATCACACTTATTGTCACAAGTTGGTTGACTGAGAATAAGCTATTAATAAGAGTTTTGTGCAAGATTTCATTTGTCAAAATGAAATCGTGTTAAATTATGCTTACTTCCAAATGGAATACAGTATGGTCATGTTTAAAGTGTGCTTTTCTGCCGCCGATGACTCAAACACAATCACACACACACGCATTCTTACACCAGAGAAGACACTGAAGGCAGGGTACATTAAGAGTCTTGCCTAAAGACAGAATGCACTTCCAGGAGCTGGGATAGAGACTGACACTGCAGTCCTTTTTTTTTATTTAATAATTTTTTTTATTTTTATTTTTTTAACCCAATTGGACATTTCTATACTATCAGTAAGTCTCCAATATGGACTATCATTAAATCTTGTCTGAAATATTCCCATTTTTAGCCTGAAGTCCCCAGTTCCCTTTATCTTTCCTTGTGAACAGATCTTTTTGCCATCTCTGTAATGGACTAAAAGCCTTGGCGTCGTGGCAATGTCAGATTTCTCCAGTAACTTTGTGGCTGAGTGCCAACAAGCATTACTGAGCCAAAGAGTCAAATGTTAGTTGGTTTGGGCCGATGTGTTGATGGAATACTTGCAGCTGTAGACATAGCGTCCTGCAAATTATATTATTATTGTCACTGCTATGCAACTTTGATACAGTAAGACTTAGAGATATCTACTTAACCTGAACCGAGTGCATGTTCTCCAGTTCGGCTTTATCCAAATCTAAAAGCTTCTCAACTGGAGAGCAACAGTATAGCGCCTTGTTTGAAAGCTAAGACCTACAAAATGATTGTAACTTTTATGTCGCATTGTCGCCGCGTTTTTGTCACATTTTTGAAGCGTTTTTGTCGTGTTTTCGTCTCTTTTTTCGGTATGTTTTCGTAGCATTTTTGGCGCATTTTTTTTGCTTTTCCGGCACGTTTTTAGTTGCGTTTTTATCTTCTTCTTTTTTTGCTTTTTAATTGATTTTTGTCACGTTTTCACCATGTTTTTGTCGTTATCTTTATGGGGTTTTTTTTCTTCTTCAAGAAGCTTTCAGATTTGGGTAAAGCCAAACTGGAGAAAATGTGCTCGGCTCAGGTAGGGGTTAAGAGGTTAAGACACATTATTCAATATTACATGGAAGCAATGGTGGAAGAAGGTACAAGGAGACGCATGACAAATGACAAGCATTCTATTGTATTCTATTCAGTGTTGTAGAGTGTACAGATACCTACACTGAAATGCTGCCATGTAAAAAAATTATGTAAAGTACCCACAATTTTTACCTGAATACCGTACTTTTATTCTACCAAAGAAGTCTTTCAAAGAACCTGTAGGCCTTACATTTCCAAAGCTGTAACGACCTGCTACACCTCCAAAGAGCCGTGAGGATGATCTGCATTAAAACTGGCCTCTCTCCTTGTATTTTGTGGCATTGTGAACGGCGTAATCCCGGTGTCATATCAGCTCAGCGAGGTTTACACGGAAGACTGGGCTGCTCAATCCCTTAAGGAGATTAGAAGATCAAATCATTTGGCAGCAGCAACACCTCGCATGCGGCAATGATCAGTCAGTCAGAACCAGGTAGAGGTTTGGAAAGCAAAGCACCAGATCTGTTGGAATCATTTTGCCAGTGACTTGAGGGAAAGTTTTGCTCCACTGAACTTTTTTAAAACCTTCAAAAAGCCCGACAGAAAAATGACTTGCTGCTGAGGTTGAAATGCGGTAACGTCAGAAAGCCGAACAGTGTGGAAATCTCCTATGATGACAAAGTAGAACACAAGTAAGAGACATAAAAACCCATGTACTTTCCCTGGAAATCTTGGACATTTTGTTACAGAAACGGAGAGAAAAAGCTGTTTACTTTCTTAAACTTTTTGTACTGAGATGAATGCAGAAAAACTGATTTTGACATAAAAACAGGCACGGTGTGCATTTTTAGTCATAGTAAAGTTTCAAGTAAAATGACTGACAAACACTGCAGCGGTTTAACTGTATAGCTTGTCACCAGTGCAAACTTCGATGCCTTACAAATCGAAACACTGCAGCGTTTTACCCCCAACACTCTCTCCATTTTAATTTATTGGACCCAGGAGCTTCAACGGTCGACTGGTCCCATATCAAGAGATTTGTTGGAAAATAATATCTGCAAAGTACACGGCAAGACGAAAGAATTGCGTCTCTCTATCCGTCGATAAGGCTCATTGCTCATTCTGATCCCAGAGACACACCTGCTGCTTCACTGAGTTTTCCAGCCCAAAATAAATCAGTCCATCCTCCAGGTACAAGTACTAGGTTTCTGCCTCTTTGGGCATTTAAGGTTGTAGTTCTTTTACTTTTTTTTTGTTCCGCCTGAAATATTACTTGTTTTATTTAATATTTAGGGACTGAACGCTAATCCTCATGTAAATAAATAGGGTGAAATCTAAACTAATTGGAAATGTACATATTTACAGAAAACAATTCAATTTGATAACACTTACTAGCTTTTTGTTGTATTATCAAATAACTAGCTGCTTTTTCTGAGTCTTCTGCCTAAAATCATCTTTTTTGTGCTTTTAGCCATATTATAATTACGTTATACCCTCATCAAAAACCTAACTGGAGTGGTGTTTCTTTTCATTTGTGCATGCTTCAGTAAACCTGCATATTCAGTCTTTCTCTCTCTCTTGTGCTCAAAAAGCCAGGCATGTCATGCAGCGAAACAAGTTTGCCTCAGTTTTTAAAGAAGAACTAAGTAACTTGTTTACCTTAATAAATCCTTTCCATAGTCCCGCTGGGGGTAATACAAGTGTTGATGGGATGATTGGGGGCGTCTCTGGCCAGAAAACCACCCTTGCAACTTTCCATGCACCGGGTCAGAGGCGCAATACACACACGAAGAAGAGGTTAACAAGCTAACGGGCAAAGCTAACTGCGGGCTAGCCCCAATTAAATTGTATTTAAAGCCAAGTTTGAGAGAAAAAAAAATATCTACATTGTGTTATTGGATGTACAATATCTCTCTGTCCCTTGGTCTTTTTTGTCAGCGTAGTATTTACTCTCACGGACAATTAATGAGTAAAAAAGCGCAACATACTACGACACCTGCAGTGGTGCTTATGGCCTCTAGGGGCACGAGTTACTTAGTTCTGCTTTAAGTCAAGACATCTTCACCATTTTCCCTTTTCTCGACACAAGTCACCCAAAAGCACATCATATTGCTTTCAAATTTAAACTTTTCCCATTTCACTGCACCAGTAGAAGTGAGTTCAACACCTTCCGCTGGCATATTATATAGCTACATTTTAAAACAAATATATTATTTTAACTTAGCCTTGATATTTTTTAAGTAAAAAGCAAGAGAGGAGCTTTTAAACTTTCTGCCATTCACTCGGGGCCTAACTGAGCCTGACCAATTAGCTTTCCTGTCCTTCGATTCATAATCCATTTCCTTGGGCGGGCCTGTGTGTCAAAGGTTTTCAAATTAGGGTCCAATAAAGCTTCTCCCGAGGGTTCCCCCTGAACGACAAGCACGCCATTGTTTATCAGTGCTCGGAAAGGCGACAGATTTTGTAATTGAAGTTGGCAAGTAACAGTTGGCAAAACAACACGTCGACAGAAATCTCAAGACCGGGCCTAAGCTTTCCAAGCTCACGTTTGTGCATAACTTTGGGCCACCTCAGGGAGACCTCCGAGTGCATCTCCTGTCTGTTCAGATTGCACCAAAACATAGCACAGCAAAGGGCAGAGAGAATGTGCTGGAGGGAACAAGTCTGGGATATGCTTTATGGCAATATAGGCTGACATTTTACTGTTAAAGAAAAGAAAATGTGCAGTTTTCAAAAAATACACAACTTGTCTAAAACCTGTTTTCTGATGCAAAGTGAGACCAAAGGAAGTGGGTGTATGTAATTACGGACCGTATAATTGACTTTAATTAGAGCACTTATACAATGTCAGGCTTATTTAACACTTAATCTGGGAAGAAAGAGATTCCAGCTCTCAAATGTATCAGTAATCAAAGTTTGTTTTGTTTGTTGTTATTTTATTAAAGTGTTTTGTTTATGTATAATGTAGTGCATACTGTGTAAATGTTTGCTTTGTCTTTGTGAACAATCCGAAACACTTTTGGCGTACAATTTACTTCATGATTGTCTATTACGTATGGGTGATATTGGTGCTAAAACTAAGCTCCATTGGCACTGTGAAAGCGTCACACTTTGACTTGTTGGCCTCTGTATTTTTTAGAAGCAACTATTTGTCTTTGTTTTAAATCTAAGCCTGACTAAGGAGATGTGTAAGGGGGGACATTCAACCATTCAGAAATATATTTTCATTTTAAAACTCTATAAATAAAAACATTAAATCTCATCCATAAGAAGATTAGCCTAGCAAACGGTTCAAGTCAAAAACAATGTAACGTTGCTTCAGCAAAGCAAACATTCTGCCTATTATACATTTCCCCATGTTGTGTCGCTCACCCTATATCACATGTTTTATTGTGTGTGTGTTGGAAAGCCTTTAGCGGCCAGGTTGGCATGGGCTTGTCTCTGTTGCCCTGTTAGCTTTGGTGGGTGTTAGTGGTTATCGCGCGGTGCCAGCCTGGTGCCGTTTTGATTTTGGACCGTGTTCTTATAGTCTCAGGGCCGCGCTGCCAGGCTCCACGACAATGAGCTGGTTTTCCCCACACACATGACAAATCACACGTGTTGATGATCAGGCCCAAAAAAATGCAGCTAGCTTGATCAGTGCATTGGGTTATATAGAAAAGAAACAAGAGAGTGTTGCAACGCTGCTGACCTGGTTTAAATGCAACGCTCGTGACCAAATTGGATCTTTTGAATAGCTCTAACAGCATGGAAGCATTTAGTAGAAATTAGTTGCCATCTAGATGTAGTATTTTAAATTTTTTTTTGACCACATCCCAGTCCCAGGTATGGATTCAGGCTTGATGTAGTGATATGGATAATTGTTTTATTGACGAAAAACTGCACATTTCAAAAGGCACTTTGTGTGCATTTTTACAGTATGTGCCTACCATTCGTATGCATTTGGAAATGTCAGCTGAATGTCGGGCGGAATCAGTCCGCGTTAAATCCCTAACATGGCAACAGTCACTGTAAAATATCACAAATTGATGTTTCTGTTAAAAGGATTGAACGTTTGAGATATCCCGGCTCTTGATACTTGTACAGGGTAATTTTTAGAAATGGATATTGAAAAACCTATTCACGGGTGCACTTTTGGCAGCATTCCAAAGGAAACTATATTGGCTCTATTAAAATGAGCTAGGAGCATGCCAGGAATTGCAAAATGACTGTAGTAGTGAATGAATTGTACTCTGCTCTTTACTGCACATACAGTACTGCTTTCACATCTGGCAAGCTATCATCTTGCAAAATAAAAAAAATTTTAATCCATTTATATATACATATATTTTTTTGGTTGCTTTGGCACAAACATGCAGGTCTATACACTATATTCCCATATAGCGTTAAATCCAAACAGGCTCCGCATAAATTGCCTTCTTAAAACACATGCCCATTTAAAATCTGCACTGCCTATGAATTACCCACATGGGGCTCATACTGCAAGATTGGATGAGAATATTGAAAGAATAAATTACCATTATTAATATATGTCACATTGATATAGTACTTTTGTACCTCCGTCACACGCAAAACATCAAAGCACTGCCCACCCATCCCGTTCACAACTTAAGTTAGTGTCTTCCCGAAGAAATACAATATGTGGCCCATCCGGACTCAAGAACATACAAACTGACTGTTACACCTGTCTCTCTGATCGAAACAAACGTGGATTGAGTTTAATTTCATGACATTTTAACTTCAATCATGAAAATAACAGAATGCACAGTATAAAGCACACAGTAATCCTCCACTCTGCACTTTAGATGCGGCTTCTAGATAACTGCAGTCTCATTTAAACATGATTAAACAAATGGACTTGAATTGCATTTGGGGCTCGGAGAAATCCCACTTATGATAAAGCATTTCACAAACATGTTTTCCTCTAGGACATTATTAGATTCCAATGATTGTGCCTTTCAATAAGCCTTCTCTCTGAGCCAGAAAGCACATATCGTATTCTACCTGGTATGGATTGCAAAATAGCTAAAGGAAATGGAAATGTGTCTATGATTTATTTGTAAACGAGTGCATTATTCTTGGCACGTCCTAAGTATTGTTGCTACTCATCATGAGCCAATCATGATTCAGAGCACATTTCTGAGTAATAAAACGCATAATTATCCATTTAGTTCCAAATAATGGGGAAAACAGATGTTATTAATACAATTTAAAACAATAAAAGTATGAAATCTACAGAATAATGAATCACTTCATTGTGATTTGGCAAAGTAGGACCCAGACGTAATTTAGCCCTGGAACTCGTTAATATTTGTTAGATCAAGTCAGCCACTTAATTCACACACTTACAGTAAATCAATATAACAATTATGAACACTGTGCTCCACTATTTCCCCCACTTATTTTTGGCATGGAATATCGGATTTCTGAATAGGACATTGGGTAGGCATACGTGGGAAAGTGTGAATTATCACGGCTGAAGTGTGATGTTACATTTAAGGGTGTGTTTTCATAATCAGTCGAGATGGACTGTTTATGGCAGCCGAACAAAAAGATACAGCTGTGACTATTATTGAGTTTTAATCTATCATGTTTATTTGTTCCAGCAGCCCAAAAAACTAGGACAAATGTGTCAACCTTTCTAGTTTCTTACAAGGATTTCTTTCCATACATTGATCTTGAAACAAACAAGGCCGGGTCATTGATGCGGCCTAAAAGCATGAATTCCTAAAACGTATTATCATGCTGATTATATGTAGAAGTCTATTCATAGCCATATATTATATACTTTCTACAAAACCTTCGAGGTAGTTCAGTAGAGGAGCAGATAAAGCTCTTTTTTGGGGGGGGCAGAATTTTTGGCAGGTTCACATGGTGATGCAAGCGTCAAATTAGGCAGGACTTTGTTTGTTGTTTCCAGAAAAGCCCGTTTGCCGTCACAAAAATGCAATAGTTGGTCTGGTCTAGTCCCACTATGCATGCAGCAACCATCCAATTTGCCATGAGAAATGTAGCTTCAATGATTGCACTTGCACTTTGTTTTTTTGTTTCTGATTGACGTTAAGAATGAAGTCTGCTTTTTGAGCCTTTAAAATGTCTCCAAAATCTGTCATGCAAAGCAGTCTGGTGGTGTATCTGCCAGGATCTGGTGTGAAAACTGGCAAGATGCAAATTTTACTGTTGCTTTCCAGTCTGTTAGATGCCTTTGCTCGGAAATATTGCAAACTAGAACTTCTAAGAATACTTGTTGTTTGGCAAGTACAGTCTCTTTCTCTGCAGGAGCCATTTCAAACTGCATTCCAAAAGTGGCGTTGTGAACTAATATGTGATCAGTTATAAGTTGTATAGTAATTGGAGAAATTATTTTGGACAACAGTTAAGATATGACCCAAATAATTGCAGCTCTTATGATTTACTAGTTACATCTTGCTTCAGCCTAATAGATTGCTTTTTTTTTTCAACAATAATAAAAGGCTGAAATTCAATCTGGGAGACCAATTTCAGCATCACCTACCTCCAGCCATTGATCATGTCTGTGAGGGTCACACCTCCACCTCAGCCTATCAGCACTTTTGTAGCAGCCAATCATCGCCCTCGGTTCTGCTTTTAAGCCTCTGAAATTCATGGTTCGTTTGCTTCCTAGCTGTGCTGCGACCCACCTCCACCCCTTCTGCGCTTTTTCCATCTACAGCTCTCCCTGCTGCATCCTTTTCTTCTCAGGCCTCCCATACCACCACCAGTGTCCAGGCTCCAGGGAAGACATCTCCAACTCTAACTGGCCCATTCATACTAAATTTAGTTTATATCTGATGTCCACTGCCGGGGTCTGATCGCCAAAAATATACATATGTCGATAAACCTTTCTAGTCGTTGCTTTTGTCTGTTTGAGTCTATTCAGGTTGAATTGCTGTTAATGTTCTGTTCATGATGTTGTTTTTCCTTATTCCGTAGACTTCGACTGGAGCTCGTTCTGGCTGTGGAGTCGGTTCGTGGACTACTTGCAGTGTGTCCTGGCCTTTACTGTGGCGGCGGCCTACGTCACCTACGTGCTGCTGGACTCGGCGCTCTTCGTGGAGACGCTGGGCTTCCTGGCCGTGTTCACTGAAGCCATGCTGGGGACGCCTCAGCTCTACTGCAACTTCCAGAACAAGTCCACAGAAGGAATGAGGTTCGTGAATATTGTCATGTTTTGTTGTTTTGCTTTGCTTTATGGACTTTTATACATAGTTCAGCATAAAAGGGGGCGAAGAGCAGCGATGCATACTGTTCAGCAAATTGTCAGTGTCAGGAGGTCCTAAGTGTATTTTTGTTGGTGAAATCAAGGCTGCCAATTCATCTGCATGTGTCAGAAATAACTTGGCACTTTTATTCTAGGTTCTGTTAGCCATGAACACAAAATATCCGCTCTGAGTCACAGGAAGTCTGGCGGTACAAGGCTGCCACGGGAACTATTTCAGTCAATAGTCTCTTACGTTTGTCTTTGCAAACATTTGTCTTGCAGCAACAACACCCAATTACTGGTGTGAAGAATGTGTTTTAATTTGTATCAGTAGTTTTTGTGTGCGTGGGGTTAAATATTTAAGATTAGCCTACAAGCTCCTGAAATCTGTCATGCTAAAGCAGTCATGTGTAACTAGCAACATTGGCTGGTGAGAACTGGGGGGGAGATGCCATTTTTAGTCTGACTGTCATTTCCCTTTGCCTGGAAAAATATTCAGAAACAGAACTCTGGATGGATCTATGACAGAATGTGTCTGGTGCAAGTTCGCCAAGACTCGTCTCATATGTCCCCCGTTGAAATCTAATTTGAAGTGGTATTCAAGGAATTTTGAGTAGCTGAATCTCCCTCTCTTATTATTTTTTTTCAAGGGGGGCTGAATTGTGTAAAAATCGACTTTTATACCATTTATCCCCCATAAAAAACATACCTGCTGTTGTGTTTGTTTCACTCACAAACCTTTGAACAATCTCTAATTGTCCCACAGCAACCATTTGAAAGTCTGTGACACCTACCTTTATTTTTTGGCCATACATTGTTGTCCCTTGTTTACTGCTGACATTTACTTTTGATGTCACTTCTGTGTTGATGCTCTACTTTTACTGATTTCTCATCCTGGAAGAAAAACTGTTGTGGGAAATCTTTCAAGGACCCTGAATTACTCACCTTTGCTGCATTATTAAGAAAAGGTTCATTTATTTGTATGGCACATTTCATGTACAAGACTACCCAATGTGCCTCACAGCAACACCAAGACACACAAACACAAAGAAAATACAACAAAAAGCATTTAAAACAAATCAATTAATACAATTACATTTAAAATAAATATATATATATATATATATATATATATATATATATATAGGCTGTTCCACACCTTTGCTGCACGGAACTGAAACGCAGCCTCACCGTGTTTAGTCGTGACTCTGGGAACCACCCTGCCTGAGGATCTCGAGGCCCGAGGTGGTTCATATGGCTGTAACATGACAGTAATACACTTTGGTGCCCGACCATGGAGAGACTTGTAGACATGCAGAGCTATTTTATTAATATATATGGTCGTATTTCCTGTTCCTGGTCAGGACTCGAGCAGCAGCATTTTGGATGTACTGTGTCCAAAATGCGATCAAAATAATGATCAAGAAGTGGAAAAACTATTATATTCCCACTTGCATATGTTTTGATTAGTGGTAGGACTTGATTAGAATTTTTAGTCAAGTTAATTATGGCCTTTGTTATTAATTAATCACATTTAAGCATCATTTATTTTGCGTTGTATTTATTTTTTAGAGTTATATTTTAGATGCTTCTTTGTATTTTCCTACATTTGAACTTCACTTCAAAGACAATTGAAGTTTGATTTATTTTGGAGGATGATCTTTTTAAATACGTTTATGTCGGCGCTTAACTGTGTGAATAAACAAGTTGTTCGTCCCAAAGCAACGTTTTGCAGGAAAAAGGAAACGACCTGTGCTGCTGAAGTAAAGTGTGCTTAATACCGATTATTTTGAATCGCACTAAACCTCATGTAATTAATTAACCAGAATTAATTGACAAAACAATGCTACAAGACCGCTGCACAAATGTAGCGCATGGAACCTGTATGCGAAACAGCCAATTTTGCGGCAGAGAAACTGCAAATGATATCGTTTTGCGGGTGCGAGGAGTAAAACTACATGAACAATTTGGCACGTTTAAGAAGCAGGTATAAACTTGTGCGCAGGTCATAACAATGCTGTTTTTCTCACCAGTACTGGGTTCCAAATGTTTTCAAGTGTTCATGGCTCATAAATAAACAACAGCTGTGTTTGCATTTAGCGAGGTCACTAGTTCTGCGCTATCCCCTTACAACACCACAGCAAATCCCAATGTTGTGCGTCTCAATGGTATTATCTTTGTTTTCTATTTTGGCTCATAATCAAAATGTTGCTTTATCTGCATTGAAGGACGGGTCAAGAGCTGCATTATTTAGTATCTAATGTATAGCTTCCCTTCAGTCAGTCATAAAAGCTACACTGTTACCCTGACTCTATGAAGATGGCATCATGAGACTGGACTGCAAATGGCGTGTTAAATGTCAGGATGTAAATCAAAACAAAGCAGGTTGCGTTGCGTGGTTGACTAATGGCTGTGCTTTGACTCTGATGAGCTCATTATTTATGTGCACCACTTTCGCCTCGGAGCCCGGGAGTCATGTTTCTGCGCAGATAGTAGCACCGCGCTTCTGATCATTTACTCTGACAGCTGGCTATTAACTATTTCAGGTGTGTGTTTTGCAAGTCAATCCATGGACAACTTACCCTAACATGCCAATTTTCTCCCTGAAGTTTCACAGAACATCCATATGGTCATTTATTTCGTCAAGTGTTTCTAATTTTCCCCAATATTTCTTTTTTTTTCCAGACTGGTATTGTTTAACGGTACACAGCCCTAGTACATGATGAATAAATTGTCTAGTCTTTGGACATAATCACAGTAGACTGTAGTCGGAGCAAGTTTTCTGAACCACTGACCTTAAGATCTGTGGGCAAAAACTCCAACCATTGAGCCACAATACTACTTCTACAATTAATTATTTATTAATGTAACCCATAATGTAGTCTTAAAACATTACAAAAGATCACATTTTTCCCACATCATTTCTCGCGCCTAAGTCCTTTTCAGAAAAGCAACATCTCTGGGTTCGAATGTGAATGCTAGTACCAGTTCTATGCCATAAATGGAACAGATGAACTTGATACTGTTTTTAAGAGATGTGGTAGAGCTGCACACTGATTACTGTCCCGCCGTGTGGGTCCTGCTTCAGATCCGTGTCCTCCCTCTCTGCTCGTCTCTCCTCTGCAGCTCACAGATAACACCGCTTAACCCACCATGACTGCCTCCATGCTGCGCTTTCGTACACCCCCTCTCTCTGTCACTTGGACTTATAGTTTTCGACATCTAGAAGGTATTTAAGAGAACATACCTGGATATACAATGCCGTAGTTACGGGCAATATAGGGACAAATAATAATTGCTTGAACCATCCCATAGAATTGAGTTGGAACGCCTTTTTTCGGACATTTCTGATTAATCTTGTCCTGTCCATTCGTCACAACTTGCCACTTGGCCCTCCTCGGACTTGGATCCCTCGCTCAGCAGCTCCTATGATTTATGTCGTGCACTAGTTTTCAGTAATCAGCACTTTCCGCGACAAGTTGCAGTCAATTGGTTTTCCCACTATTCCTAGCAACAAACCCCCCAGAGACGAGCTGTAAACATGCTTTCTGTCAAAGTGCACAACGCGCTATATAGCAGGGGGTGGAGACCTATAATCAACAAGGTTATGCATTTATTGCTATTTTCGTATTTGCATTACGCGCACACTAATGACTTTGCCAACAGGGAGTCGAGGGTGAACATGTTTAATCAGAAAGTATTTTATGAACAAGTTTGATACTGTTGTAGATCTAAATGTTTGCAAGGTTGTAGGGCTATACTTAACCATGAATTTCAGACTGGATATTTTTGCAGGTATTTGGTAATAATTTCAAAGACATCTATCTTACACAACAAAGTTGTCCGTCCTCTTGCTCCCCTTTGCTGTGCAGCTGTTTCAATGAAGGGAAAAATTAAGAATACACCGCTTGGCCCGTGTAGCTGTAGTGAAGCTTTGACGAGTGTTTTCCTTTGGCGCTGAGAGGATGTAAATGTCGATTTTGAATAATACCCGCCCCTTTAATTAATGTGACAAAAAAAGCATGTTTTAAAGAGTTATAAACCAATTGTTGTTAGTCTTTGCACATTTGATATTAAATTGGAGGACTTTATGAACGTGTTTGTTATGTCATTAATTGGCATCTTATCTCCAATCCCTTATACTGGACACATGGATTAAGCAGGCAGGTAGCAGTAAACAGTCACTTACAGGAACATGGTAGTACTCTCATAACGCTTTTATTGTTGAGCCCAGGTACAAGGCGCATTAGTCATCGCTGAGCTGTTTCATGCACCGTGCAGCTATACAGTAAATTGATTGTTCATTTGGTATTGTGAATTATAATTACACAGTTAGAAATGGCAGCTGCGCTCCGTCTTTGGCCTTGACGACCAATCATGTCACTTTTCACAACCGCCTATTATCACCTACTTGGATCACTTCAGCGCCATTATGCATTTTCAACCTCTATGTAAGAATGCCATCGTCCATTGTCCTAGAGCGCCATTCCAGATAACGCCGTCGCACAGACAGAGGCCATATTCACTCCCGGTTACGTTATGTCTCCCCCCCCCTTCTCTTTCAACATATCGAGTTGTGTCTCGCTTGTTGCTAGGTTACTTCAGCATCAAGCTCAAGGTTTTGTTTGTGAGTTGTTGTGTGTACCATACCGTTGTAGTGTAATTACGACTGATGGTTCGGATTATCTCAAGAGCGGGTCTGGTTGCTATGGCAAGGGCAATAATTGAATGAACATGTGCACATTCAGAAATAATTTGTTCGTATAGAGACAGAAGCGGATCATAGGCAGGTGGTGCACTCATTTGGGGGGCAGCAATAGATAGCTGTCATATTTACTACGACAAATTCATTAACATGTTTCCCAATTCCTCCTATATGTTAAGAATGCTAGGTTAGGGACAAGACTTTGAAGAATAAATCAATGGTCTCCGAATACCAGACAAACAAAATGACCACAGTCTTCCTTTCTTCTTTGTGTATGTTGGTCAAACTCCTCTCCAGTTTGCCCCTTCGCCGACTGCACTGACATTTAGGCGCCATTGCTACTTCCAGCGCGCTTACATATTCAGCAGAGCTATGTGGGCAGTGAGAAGGGTATGAATCACTTTTGCGTGTCAGCCGGGTGCCTGTTAAATGTCAGTTTCTGTCATGTACCCTGGGCAAACCTGCTTCTCCCGTTGACGTACAGTCCTAGTTTGGATGGAGCAAAGGGGCTACAGAAGTACTTTCCATACTTCTTGTGACCCGTCCAGTGATAAGTACAACTTGGCATTAGCGCTACAGAAGTAATTGGCCCCAGGAGATTTGCACGAGTGCCACCTATGTGTCATGCGGCTATGTCATGCTATACTTCAATTAAGTATCTATTCCTGCAAAATGGAAGGGCTCGAGGAACGCTTTTGAAAGGGGAAATGTTTGTTCCTCTTTGTGCTATAGTTCACAATCGTTCACCGCAAAGAGCATGAATTAAGACAAACTGGTAACAAGCTTTTTTTAAATCAAGAAGTAGTGGCATATGCAGTTTTTAGACAGGAATATACAGGGCCAGGACATAGGCAAGGCAACTTTATTTATACCGCACATTTCGTACACAAGGCAACTCAATGCACCTAGGCAAACGAGGCGGCCACTAAGGGGCCATCTGCTGTAGAGGGTGCACCATTACCTATTTTGTGCATTGTGCCCTTTGAAGTTACTTCCATGTACAACACTAGAATGCAAAGTGCTAGAGAATTTTGTTTATGTGTCATAATCTAGCGGTTTCAAATGTTTATTGATTGTGCAGTGTAATATGCTAATTGTAACTGTAAAGTCAATTGCCTGATGTAAACCAAGGCACAGATGTTGTTCTTTGTCTTATTTAACATGTTGTGGACATAACAAATGACCTCTTTTCAATGTGTCACTGCAGCTGTGTCCATGCACATTCTCTCTCGATGCTGCACATTGGTTGAACTTGACCCATGGTGTGAGATAAAACACATCTGGACGCTTGACTTCTTACTTACCTCAGCCGCACAAGTTCATTCAGGGGCCCATTGTACCCTGTTCTTCACATAGAACTTTTCAACTTCGAAATTACTGGCTCGCTTGCATGGACATCCTTTTCGATCTTTAGAACACGTTTTGGTGAAGATGTCTCAACTAAAACTAAAAGGGTTTTGATTTGATGTAGGTGTAACAATATACCATTGTTAAAAGCTCCAGAAAGTTGATTTTTCATGATATAGGTTCTTTAAGTAGAACATTTCCAAAGGCCAGTGGGGAAAAGCAGGCACGTAAACTCAATCTTTTTTATGTTTAGTCTTTTTGGCAACAGTTCCTTATCCTGCACTTTTACAATGACACTTTTTATGATGACTCTCAGGGTTTAAAAAGGCAAATACTGTGGATACTTGACCCTTACTGGCATCTACAGTATTTTTGCACTTATCCGTGTCACCTCACCGAATTAAAGTACAGTAAGTCGCATTTTCCGTCAGTTTAATTGGCTCCACATGCACATTCTGTAAGGGATAATGTATAGAATGCCGGTCATTATCGGGAAAATAAGTACCGACAGGGCGAACTGACTCTCCCTGAAGGTACTTATTTTCCCGATGATGACCGGCGTTCTATACAGTATCCCGCTTATTATACGGCTATTTGCCAACTGTACACACACAAATAAACTTCATACACTTTTATGAAGGCAGAAAGGTTTATTTAATGATTTCCGCAGCAAATAGTTCCCAAAAATGTGTGCGTTGCTTGGCAACGTTTGTTGATTCCAGGCAGTGAGGCTAGGCTAGTAGCAGCAAGGCTAGCTACTTATTGCTAGCCTAGTTTAAGGTGCAGTTGGAGAGGAGGAATGGTGGTGAATCTCTGGGTAAGTTGAAAGTCGGACTCCCGTTAACTTCTCGAGCGATTCCCCCAACTTCTCTCGCAGGGACGGGGACAGAGAAAGTGTCCTCTACTACTACTTGTGGAGTGATATGAAAGATCTGTATTACAAGCACGAACTCCGTTGCCATTGGCAGCGGTCATTATTTTTTTCAGAGGAATAGAGAAAATAATGGCCGGTAGAACGTTGGAAAATCACATTCAAGTCAATGGAGCGTTCTCCTTGCATTGTGAAGGGCCGTATAATACATTTATTACACAAGCGTGTAAAAAACATCTCAGTAAATGTCTTTTTATGGGGCAAGGGCTGATGGCAAGCACTAAAAATACCAATCCGCAGTGCACTTTAAATGTGCTTATAATTGCCGTGTTTGTTTGACGGAATTTAAAAAGTAAGCTCTAAGCGCTTTGCGAAAGTTGTGGAAAGCATTTAATCCTCAATGATTATTATTCCACGAGGGACAACAGTTCAACACTGAGCGCTACTTTTTAAGAACGAAGCAGCAACAGAGAGAAAGCCGTATTTGCTTTGACTATGATCATTTGAATGGAATTCCCGTCAGTGAAGATAACATGGTGCCAATCAAACTTATAGATACGTCGTTGTTTTTTGGGTGTGTTTTTTTTTTTATTGTCTTGAGTAAGGGGAGTTTGAATTTTCTTTCCCCTACCCTGTCCAGGTGATGCAGAGCACACACACACACACACACACACACATATGCACCGTTGCTTATGTTTGATGTCACTGCAGATTGAATGTGTGTGGGGGGGGAATGCTGTTTATTTTGTGAATATTTTGTGCTGCAGCTATTGTTAGCGTGATGTGACTGAGGAGCAGAACCACATACTGATACTGTCCAGCCTGCCATAAGCACAGAAATACAACACGCAACTTGAGGGACAGCAGGGACATGGGACTCTTCTCACTGCCAAGACGGGCCTTATAAGGATCGGCCGTTGAGTGACTATGTTAGATAAGACTACTCGGCCTAATTTAGTTCAGAGCAAACTGACCTGACACAACAGTTATTACTGGGACATACTGGGGTTGCGATATGTGTCTCAGCTCCAGGCTTGATAGTCTATCAGAAAACAAGATAGACCCCTGTGACATTGTAAGTTTAAGATTGGGTAGAGACATGCATTCCTATTATTAGCATCACTTAGCACAATCTACTAGGACTGGGCAGAGAAAAAATACATTATATGTTCTTTTAATTTTTTTTATCATTTTGATCAATCTTATCTATTCAATTGTATTTTTTCATCTTAAAAATAAATAAATATTGCTTGTACAATCATGGTTTAGGAACACAGACAAGACAGAACTATCAAGTGAAGCAGAGTTTAAACAAACATGTGAATGCTTCCCTCTCCACTTCTCTCTCTACTTTATTTAACATAGAAATATATGTTTCCATTAAGCTCCCCTAAAGTCTAAACTATGTGCCGGTACTGCCACGGGATCGGCTGGTCCACCTGTCAATTAATTAGAGATTGACCAGGAACTTGATTACTTCTTAAAAATATATTAACCTTTTAACCCCCACCTGAACCGAGCGCCTTTTCTCAAGTTTGACTTCACCCAAATCTAAAAGCTTCTTAACAAAATTGAAAAAACTGAGACAAAAATGAGAAGACCACGAGGATGAAAACACAAAAAAAACGCAACAAAATACTGAAAAAAGAGCATCAAAATGTGACAAAAAAGTGGTAAAAATTAGATGAAAAAGAACGTGAAAAACGTTGCGTTATATTCGGGTAAAGGCGAACTGGAGAAAATCCTTTCGGTTACATTTGTACAGCAATTTTGTACCTCTAGTAGTGACTTGAAGTCCTTGACATCAGGGAATTAACCACAGTTACCAGCGTAAGCGTATGCGTGTAAACGAGAACATACTATCAAATGAGCAACTGCTACAGATGAAGAGTGAGTCAATAGTGGACAAGCTACATTTGCTGAACTGCTATTGTAAATTTTTCTTGGCAAGCTCAAATTCACTTGATTGCTTGCTTCTCTAACCTTTCAGTTTTAATATTGTCATCGCTTGCCCACCCACAAGGACAAAACACATTGGGAAATGGGTTTGAGGTCTCTATGCCTTTAACAAGCTCAAATGAGTCGCGAACAAGCAGGAGCAGGGAACAAGGAAACGAGTGTCAAGAAGTGAGAAGGCTAGAAGAGATCCACTTGAGTTTGTTTTTTTGTTGTTTTTTTGTCAAAATCAACACAAAAGCAGATGTGCATAACTCAGAAGGTTTGACTAAACAATCTGCTGGCACAATGCCTCAGTCCAGACAGACACAAGATGAGGCTTCATCCCTTCTTTACATGTGTAAAGAGGCTTACAGAGGCTGGGACTCCGCCAACTCCCTTTATCCTACTCTTTCATTGGCAAACATGTTTCATATGGCACACATTCAGAGCTCAGCTCTGCCCTGCGTCAGCACATCTACATGCATTTTTACAACATGGGAATGGGCCTTGAGATGATAATGTTTTTTTCATTGTTATCTCTGTATGCGTTTTTATGTGACCTTTATCTTCTAAAATGCTCCAAACAGACCCGTTTAGCTCTACAAGTCCCAAATCAATGTATGTGGCTCACAAGCATAAGTGGCTTATCTTCTCACAGTGGCACCACGAGAAACAAATCAACCATTTCGCTCGGACACATCAAACCCCCTGCCAAGCATTTTCAAATAGTGCTGACCGACCGGAGAGACACGCCTGAGTGAGGAGATTTCCAGCGTCTCAGCGCGCGGTCATATTGGAGCAGGCAGCTTGCATTAGGAACCACATCACACGAGGGCCGTGTTCCCGCTGTATTGTCTGCCGTGCTGGCTCAGTCTTTTCTTTTGTCGGCACTGTGTATACCTTTATTATTTGCCCTCTGGCGCATGGGGGGGGGGGGAGTTTATACACACACAAAAAACACACACACACACCAGGACTCACTCAAGGGAGCGGAGCATCGCACAAGTCGGAAGGAGCACACTGTGAAAGCTTAAGGGCAGTATATCTCCACCGGCTAAGAAACTAATGAAAGAACGGCCTTGCGCTGATGTCATCACCTCTGCCAGCTGGAACGTTACTGTAAATTCTCTGTACTGACAATATTGCAGTGAGTTGAGTTCGAAGCCGCAGGCAGTTTTTCCCAGCACGTGTTAGGCTTCGTCTGTCTCGTTAGTTAAGGGATTTTCCTGACCAAGATGTGTAAAAATTGCGGGGTTAGAGCGACCGCCTCAAAGCAAGAAGACTGTGGAGATTGGTGTCACGGTCACGTGAAACCTCGCTGCCACTAATGGAGTCCATGGTATTGGACAATGCTTGTGGCCCAGCTCCTTCCCTCCATAATCTTCAATCGAATCAACCAATAATACATTCAAACTTCATTTAACTTTGCGATTCGATGTGTCTTTGTGTGGTGCGAGTTCAAGTCTTTGTGCTAGCTTCAATGCCAACCATAAAAGATATACTATTTGTTTTGTTTTTTTATAGCCTTTTCAATTTCTCAATCAAATTTCCGTTCACACACGAACTCTACGAAGCTAAATATAACCTGCATATAGCTGTACTCCAGCATGGGGCTTGGTTCAGTTCCTCATGGTTTGGTGCACCAAATGTTCCATTCCCTACTTGAATGAACACTTTTTCTCCATTAGCAACACTGTAGGTGGCCCAATTGAAAGCTCGCATTGAAAGCATAGAATAAAACTCAGCAGACAGGAAATAAGTAAAAATTACATTTAAGACGATCATTTCCGTTGTAGGCTGCAATGTCCACCAGTGTGCTTTCATATCAGAGTGGCTGTCAGACATTTACAACACGCATTTCCATATGAATCTAAAGGCGTCATAGATTGTTAATCATGAAAGAGGGTTTCTTATGAGATGGTACTGTCTCAAAATAACACCATGGAATATGTTATCTATTTTCTTACATGTATTTCAATAATGTTGCGCTTATAAATATTTCAACAGCGATGGAGGCAGACAAATGAGGGACCTCTGATGAATAGATGGGGGGGGGTTATTGCGCAAAATCGTTCATGTTGTCATATAGTGTTGTTCCCTCAAAACAATTGGAGTTGTGGGTTTTTTTTCTTCTGTCTTTCATGTATGCTTGAATATCTCTGATTCTCACAGGCCAATCTTTTTTAAGTTTTGTAACGTTAAGAAAGCAGCTTTTAAAAGTAAACAAAAAGCTATCTTATCAGCTAAACTCATTTGAGACCTACACATTTCTTCTTCTGAGACACTGAAGAGGCACCAAGAGCCCCTCACACCTGCAGCACAGTGGAGGCGCCACAAGAGGCACTACAGGAAACAAAAAAGAGACAGACGGAGGTATCCGGGCGAGACTCAAAGCTAAGCCACACATGCCGTCTAGTGTTCTGGCTAATAGATGCTCACTAGAGAATAAAACAGATTAACTGCTAAGCTCTTCCGGGAAAATGGTGAAAGACTGTTGTAGAGCTGCAGGAGGAAGAGGAAGGAGAAGGTCAATTAATCAATCAATCTTTATTTATATAGCGCTTTTCATACATTTCATGTAACACAAAGTGCTTTACAGATTTAAAACATTCTCCTCCACCTTCCCAGAGACACACCACACACACTCAAGGTAAAACAATGGACGCAATGGACATAAGGCTGAGATATGGCTGGGTACAGATAAACCAGGTAAGGAAACACTATCCAAGGAGCCGTCTGCATCGGAAGCAGCACCTCGGCCGTAGCCACAAGGCACCAACACAGGGCGCCCGGAGGAGGCGCGGTAGAAACACCACACCTCCATCCAGACACCCACAGGACAGCACCCCAGCAGCCACAGCCAATGACTGCTCCCGAGGCAGAGGGCTCCTCCAGAAGAAACTGGGAGAGCATCAAAATTGTTAAAATAAGTTAAAAGTAAGAATATTAGGACCACTAAAATAAAATATAAAATAAATAAAATTTAAAAATAATTATATATATATATACACATACACACATACATATTAATGACAATTAAATAAATAGGCCTAGCAAGAATAAATATCAGTTAAAAGCTAAACTAAAAAGGTGGGTCTTGAGCCTGCTCTTAAAAACATGAACGTTCTCTGCAGTCTTGAGCTCCTCCGGCAGGTCGTTCCAGAGGCGAGGGCCATAGTATTGGAAAGACGCCTCGCCGTGAGTCTTTCTGTTGACTTTAGGAATAACTAGGAGACCCCTGTCGGAGGGGCGCAGGGACCGTGAAGGTTCATAAGGTAAAAGCAGTTCTGAAAGATAAGAAGGACCAAGATTAAGACATTAAGACATTTAAAAACCATTAAAATGTTTTAATGGTTTAAGGTGGAGCTGATCAGTGCAGGACACCACGCTCTGAAACAAGGACAAACCCAGGAGGTGCTGCGCCGTTTCAGATGATCCTTGGAGCACTGAAGGCAGCCATCCTGGTTTCCTCTGGGTGCTACCTCCAAAAACATGCTGGTCCGGTTGACCCACAATGGCAGCGCGGCTCAGGATCAACACCTGAACACTATTTCGTTGTACGCTTGTACAATGACAAATAAAGCACTTACTTCTTCTGCAGAGATTTTGAGTTGTGAAAACATTCAAGTGTCAGGTTTTTATAAAATTATTCATAAAGATCACCCGCTCAAGTCCTGATTGTACAGCTTAACTGCGGTCGGCAGTACAGATTGTCCAAACCTTCCAGTGCGATATTTGCACTCAGAGACGTCATTGCCACCGCTCAAGAGTCTTTGGGAGCTTTGTGAACTAAGAACCTGCAGCACCTTCTGATACATATTTAACAATAAAGTGTATTCATCCACTGTGTTTTGGTGATGTAGGATAATGATTACATACATTTACAGACATTTATTGAACAGGTAAACTGTGGTGCTTTGGCCTTGTCAGGAAGAGACTCAGTAATTCAATGAGGAGATAAAATGCTAGATAGCGGTGACCGAGATAAGAGACAGTATTTCTGCTGCTGCGAAGTGGGAGGGATTGTGGCAAACTGGCAGAAAGCAGTGGAGGACTTTTAGATGACTTGGGGAATAACAGTGCTCCCTGGTGAATCAGAACTTGTTGTTTAACCAGATCTTCTTTTTTTCTTTTTTTTCAGCATCAAGATGGTGCTGATGTGGACGAGCGGCGACACTTTCAAGACCGGCTACTTCCTCATGACCCAGGCACCGGTCCAGTTCTGGATTTGCGGCTTGCTCCAAGTATTTGTGGACTTTGCCATTTTATTCCAGGTTTACTACTACAGCCGCTACCCCCAGAAGCCCGTCTCCCACACCGTCTCCCACACCACCAGTGCCAAAGCTCTGTAAAGGGGTCCTCTCCAAATGTCCGTGGACCGTCGAAGCACACTGGAGATGTGGATATCGAGAATTATCCACGGAAACCAAACCCACAAAGGTTCAACCATGAAGAACACTTGTTACAAAAAAAGATGATTTCATCTTATTTATATTACACTTGACCGCCGGCTATCGTTTTGCATGTAGTGGGTATTATGCACATACATGAATATATATTACTTTCATGTCCACGCTCAAGGAACCGTGGGACGCCTTTTGTTGTCTACACATGCTAATGATTGTCGCATGGAGCCTCTGCCTTAAAAATCTCATTCAATTACATGCTGTTCTAACTGCAATATCCATACAGTTTGTGCATTAATGATAGACTGTGGAAAAATCCAATACCTGCCATGTACACAAACTGTTCATCCATTTTTAACAAAGTAATTTGGTAGCAAGGAACAATCAATCATTAAAGGCCATATACCTGACTTTTTGGTTTACAAACAAATAAGTTTGCTGTAGTTCAAACTCATTCTTATCTTCCTTAAAGCATTTCGAACATCCCAATTTCTCACAGGGAAGAGTCTATTAGCACACCTAAGAACAGCTAGCATGCTAAACTAATTTTGTTACTCTACTAAAAAATATTTTGGTGCGGGAGCAAGAATACTGGCTTATCAGGGTAATGCTGCAGTGCAATGTTTTTCCAGTAAATGTCAGGAAGCAGCTGGTATTAATACGAAATGTGCATTTGTACTTTTACTCTCCCAATTTTGTTGGCCTGCAAATTAGTTGTGTTTATTCTGTATTGAATATACAGAATAATATACTTGAATTGAAATAACTTTTTTTTCACCTAGTTCATCACAGTACACAAAAATAAAGTCACAAGTCTATCACTAATCATAAGGCATCAAGACGACCTTTAGAACTTCATTTCACTCTCACATTCAGTTATATGCATAAAGGTCCCTTTAGAATTAGTTTTAATTTTAATGTATTAGTTACTCACACTTTTTAGTGTAACTGTGTTAGTTTCTTGGTGAGTAAGTAAACCAATTATTATCGTTTACTTACTCACTAATCGGTTACTTTTTTTTTTATGTCACGTGCTTCTATTACAAGAAGTAGTACTTCTGCTTTTCCTTTTACATACAATTTCAAAGTATATTATGGCACTCTTGTAAATCATGCTATCATGCTCTGAATGTGCACAGTACTGTTGGTTCATTGCTCTTTGGTCAGTCTTCCACTGGCCCCTAAAGAACATGGAGACATTGGACTCAAATAAAGGCAGTGGAAGCTACTCAGAAGGATTCCCCCAGAGGGCGTGGACACCCAGTGCTTTGGAAAGTGTGCATGTGAGAGAGATCCAAACTGCAAACTTTGCTTGGAGCCTGGAAACCAAACCACTTTCTCTGGGCTTAGATGTGACTTGGAAACATTTTCTCAGCCAAGATTAAAATTTTAAAAAGCTAACTTTTTTTTGTTAAAGCTGCTGAAGTTATGCCAAAAAAAAAGAATCTTTTCTCAAACCTTTTTCTGGTGTTGCACAGACTTGCAGTATACTAGTGTGTGGAGTAATGTGACGTTGCTGGGCGTTCGGTCAGGTCACTGTTCAGTGCATTTCTAGATGGCAGTGTCTGGATTCACACAGAAATATGAGCATTCTTTGATATTTTACATACATGTTTACTGAGCCCTGATATTCGTTTTAAGTGCCATTGTTAAGAAAATGCATATTTAAAAGATTATGAAAAATATATATCTTAAAAAATTATTGGTTGATTCAAAACCTTGAACCCTCATGACAGTTCCTCCACTACTGAACCTGCAAGACATGTAAGCCTCAGCACCAAACTAATGTGACTTATCTGCGTGTGATCAATATTTCCTGAATGGATTTTATTGTACTTTGTTATCACCTTTTAGGTTTGAGTTCTGACCTCTGAGTATACCTAAATGCAGTATTACCATAACCTCAGCGTACACCTTCCTTGATGCTGTGTGAAGTCATGTCGCAATGCCTTGATGAGTTAATTTTGCTAAACACAATCAAGAAAAGCCACATATTTGTTAATGGAACTCTTTGCGACAGACAGATTACCTCCGGGTGCCAAGGCGGAACAGTCTTTGGTGCGATCGCATCTCCACCTCCGCCGTATGAGCAGGAAATGTCTCTGGCTTGGGCTTATTATGTCCCTCATATCACGCTGCTCCTGTGAGCTGCTGCTGCTGCTCATTTCCATTTTGTCACAAAATTCTCATTTCCTCTCGAGGAAGTGTGGCGGCCGCACCGCAGCAGGATGTCTTTGTGGTGTTTGTTTTGAGACGCTGCTCTAGGGAGATAAATGCCAAGCCACCTGTCAGGACGGAGCAGGTCTGAGTCTGTCCCCCTCCAAGTCCCAAACTAAATGAGCACACTTGTACAGTGGGTTCAGGAAGTTTTCAAGCCTATTTGATTATTTTCTTTACTTTTGTGGTTTCCTTTCATTTCCCAAATAGCCCAGATGTAATGTAGATTTTGATCCTATGACCCTCTGACCAACTAACATGTAGATTCTTGGGCCATTAAAAACTTCCTCTTAACAGTAGTTGATGGGCAGGACACATTACTTGTTCCATTATTGCTTTACATCCAACTTAAATATTGATTTGTTTTCTTCTTGGTGTTAGAAAGACCTATTTGGAATATTTCCTTTTCATTAAAATGTCTTTCTTTTTGTTTTCCTTTATTGATCTACCTTCTTTGATCATATTTGTTATGGGTCTCAATATGAATAGAGTGGTTGCTATTAGTTGCAATCCATAATTTTGTTGTATTATTATTATTTTTCTCTATGACTGTATTTTATCAAAATGCCAATTATGTTTTACAAATTTTATTACCAGAAAAAAATACTCTTTTTTTATTATTATTATTATTGTTATTATTGTGTACAACATGTGTTGATTTTGTATGTTTTATTTTGAAGGAATAAAGTGAAACTGTTGAAAACTACCACTATTGCATTTACCTTTAAAGAAAACCAGCCGTTTTCCTGTGTTGTCGCTGTACACAATAAAATAGTACCGCTACGACGGCGGTTACTTTTTCCCTATTTAACATTACCTTTAATTGACAACACCGCGTATTCAAACTGGAGGAGGAGTTGAGAGTCGTCAAAAACTACTCTACATAAACTAATAATTAAATACCAGGAATTGATGACACATCAAGGAGTTAAACAAGTTAAACGTTTATTTCTCTAACATGTCATCTCAATACAGAATTCTGTTTTTCCTATCCATCGTGAGTCTGCCTTCAGCCGTTCCCATGGTCAGACTGACTCTTCCTGGGGAAGCACAGCACTCCACATTCCATTGTCCACTAGATTTCCCATTGGCTCCCCAAAGCTGTCCATTCAGTTCCGTCGTAATTTGACCCCTTCTGTCCAAATGGCCAGTGGACCGGGTGGGGGTTGCTGTGTCTTGAAACAAAAGATTCTGATGAAACCACACCTTTCTGCACTGAATGACAACTTTTGGTTAGTTTGCTAAATAGCCAAAGGAACAAAACATCGTATAAAAATATTATATCTCTTCAGACCCCCTTTTTGACCTCCCAAAGGAGGACAACAAAACCATAATATTTTCAAGTTCACAAAAGTACAGCCTGTATCAAAAATCACAGTACAATTTCACATATTATAACACCAAAAAAACATGTTCACTGTATGTAGGGCATACTCAACCAGCCGCTGAGTGGTTTCAAAACCATCTCTCTCTTCCCATGTGTAACTTCCGCTTACTAATCTTTCCAGGCGGAACTCAGCTGGTTTTTATTCCGTGTCAATGGTACATGTCAACTTTTATGTCCCCCTGGGACCGTCTCTGATTGACACAAAAATAAACATTCCTGCACACAAAACACAGCAAGCGCAACAACACCGAACAGTGTTGTTTAGATATTATCTCCACCACAATATTCTCCATCACAGCCTTGTCGGGGGTCGTTCCATTCATATCTCAAAGCCTGCCGTACTCTTTCCAAGTACAGGCTGGGACCACCCCCTTCTGGCGTTTCCCTTGTCCCGAGCTCCGTGTCCCCCTGGGACGCATCACCCATCGTATAGATGCCCCCAGTGGAACCCAGAGCCCTGGAGACCATGCTGCGCATGAGAGGCACAACACAACAAAACAAAATACAACAAAACAAGAGCATTACACCTATAAGAATACCCACCTTTTGAAGGATATGGATCCAGGAACCGGAATTCAACCAATTTAGCCAGGTCCACTGAGGACCCTGGTCTTCTTGAGACGCGAGGAAGTCTTTGAGTTCCTTTACTTTATTTTTTAATGGCTGTCCAATTGCCAGTTTCGTCGGGGAATATATGTACAGCAGTGGTCAAGGCCAACTGCTGCGCACATACCACCCTGTTCAGCGTACATGGCGTCTAACGCCACTCTATTTTGCATAACCACAACAGCCACTGCCTTAAGTTCTGGACTCCGTTCCATTTGGTCCAAGATGTCGCCTATTACCTCAGTTAGGTCCTCCAGGATCCACCATACCTCATTTAGACGCTGCATGGAGGACGCCACACCGATCATAGGGATCAGCGTGGCGATAAATCCTTTCCCATCTCCGAACAGGGGCTTACGGCCGCCGTCATCAGAGAAAGGTACGTATGATTGACCGAGGGTACGGTTTCCCACCTGCAGGGTTGAGTTGGTAATCATGGCCGTGTGCTTAGCTAATTTTACCCATTTATTCTCTCCTGGTGTATGACCCCCCATATTGAAAGACCGTCGCTTCCTAGATCCATCTCCCTCTGTGGAAACAGACATGTTAGATACATCATAAATCACAGGTTTCAAAACAGCATATTTTGTTCCTTCTTTGTTTTCCCATGTTTTTATCATTTTTTCTGTACAATGGGTAATCCAGTCTAGGGTGTGTTGGTCCGACACTGCTTCTCTCATTTTCACCAACATTGTACCTGCATTGTTGCAGTAGATGACCAGATTTTCTCCAGGTGTTTTACCTACTTCTTTGCATACCTTGTAAAGGGCCAATTTCAATTCTTTGATAGGGTGTCCTCTGACCCGTCCCTCACAACTATGTGGATCGTCTATTTTTATTACTGTTGGTATGATGAGCAAGCAAAGAGCAAGTGTCAGGCCCCACACCCCGTATGGACACCTTAAAAAGGTCCTCGTTTTAAAACCCAGGCCTTAAGTCCATATTTGTTAGTCTTTTTTATGTCTTTGTGACCGTGTGGGTCGGGGTTGGTGTCCCCCACCCCCTTCAGTGGGGCTGTTAGACCCACTACCATATTCGTCAGGATGTGTCAACCGTCCGGGATGCGTATGAGTCCAGTAAGCCGGTTTTCTCAGAACAGGGCTTCAAGTGTGACCAGTGGTACCAGTTGTCACGCCCCTCTACCTTAACTGCGGTGGCAGTCCTTTGAGTCACTTCAAAAGGTCCTAAGTATCTGGGAGCGTCCAACAGGTCCTGGTGTTTTTAATGTAGACCCTCGATGGTAAGTCCGCTCAGGCAAGGTCGCTGAGTTAGACTTAGGCGGGCACCCGGGCATGGCCATTTTTTATGCTCTTCCGCTGATAACAAGTTCGCAGCCGCCACGTCCACCAGTCCATGAAGGGTTATTAACTGGGGGTAAAAAGTGGAGCCGAACGCCCCGCTCTGTACATATGGAGGAGGGGCCGATGGGGCCAAAGCGGGAGCTCCTCCGCTCGGGAGGGGCTCTCGAATTCCTCCCCGTATTGATTCTGTCAGGTCGTTGTCTCGGTTCATGCTCCCTCGGCGTCCGCTATATTTTCTACATCTTTATGCTTTGGTCAACTTTGATTATTGTAAGGCGCTTTAGAAATAAAACTTGATTGATTAATTTGGATCAAAAACTCTCACAATGACGACCACTCACAAGCACCCACCGAGACAAGGAACCAACAGAGATCTGTAACAGAAACACAAAAGAACAGACGAAAATTACAGAAACAAAAATTCTCATCAGGGCCGCTCACCGTTAGAACGACCATGCCAGCTAATCTTGCAAATTATGGCTGGACTCAAAAACCTATTTAACTTAATCTATCTGTTGGAATGCTAGGGTCAATTTTATCTGGAAAATTCAGAAATTCAGGTTTCATTAATCTACAGAGAAAAACTCTCTTTTAGCTTCTGTTTCCCACATTTACCACAGATTCTGTGTGCACTTCAGAATCACAGCAAACGTAAAAAACAGAGTATTATAAATTGATTTACCTATCTGAAACTGAAATCTTAGTTGGCCATAACATTTGTCAATTCGTCACTTTATGTTTTCGTTTGTCTTGTCATTTAGATATATGTGTATCAGTTCCTTCTCATGCCAAAATAAACCAAATTATAATAATTTCCCCACATAAGTAACACCCCCTCTTGGACTGAGGACACTCAGTCCAAAAAAGAGTCACGTAACATGCATAAACAAGTGAGACCTCAATCCTTGTACAGGAAACACAACAAACCAACTCAAATTGCACTGGAGGTAAATACCTCCGGCACCTACATAACACAAAGAAAACGATAGCAAAATAACAAATGTCAGGTGCAGGCCAGGGAGGCTGAAAGTGGGAAGAATTGGGTCGACAGGGCGAGTGAGAGGTGGACACCACTCGTCAGGTTCGCGACCCGGACAGCATGTGAGGTCCAGGGAGTGTCCCCAAAAGGGATCACACCAGCACTGGTGCAGTCCAATCGCGGCAGAGGACCGTCAGACAGGCTTGGGAAGGAGCTCTCAGCGGCTCCCAAAGTGAGAATAACAGTCACCTCCAACCTGAGTACACAAACTAATGAGTGTAGATGGTTTCAATAGGGATTATAACATACATTTTCAAGATCAGTGTCCACTGGATTCCCGTGGAATCAAAGAGGAGTCTGATCTCAGGCCCCAAAATGGCCTGTCAAGGTCATAAAAGTTTCCTCTCGATCTGCTCACGGATTGACGCCAGGAGCAGAGCAAGAGAAAGGATCGAAACCCAATTCACTTCAGCTTCTTTTTTTTTTCACAGTTCTATCACATGTCAATGCCCTCTAAGGCATCAAATTCAAATTTTGTATTAAAACATTCAGACAAATGCTTTTAGTTGTAACTGAAAGATTATCGATTCAATTTAGTAAATAAACCAGCATCAGTAGGTCCTAAAGACCATCTTTATCTGGTGCATTAAGATATTTTCAGTCAGTTCATAAACACGTAATTCTCTATCATGGTGTCGTGGAATGATGTCCCAAAACGGACATAAGTCTAGCATTAATGTCTATAGAGTAGGCATACATGGATGGAGAGTACAGGACATTTTAGAAACTTCAATTTCTTACCAATCTTTTGTTTCACTCACGCTTTGGTCATGGAACAAATTCTTTAGCCTATTGTCCAGGAGAGAGAGCAAACGAGTTATAAACACATCATATTATTGTTCTATAGGGTGTAAACAGTACACAGTCACACCTCGTTTGCCTAATAAATTTTGTTATTTTAAAAGGACCATTCATGTCCACTAAGGTTAGTCTTAAAAGCTTTTCTATATCATATTAAAGTACAGTGATCAATGGGTGGGTGGCTTTGGCAAAGTGAATGTTTGATCCAAGGTCAAACGTCAGTTGTACAGTCCTTCAGCTCTTCCCAGTAGATATATCTGCATTCAGCAACCACTGTCAGACAGCAAGGTGTTTGTCCAATCAGGGAAAAGTCACTGTTAGTCCATTCAGAGAGCACAAAACTGTTGCTCTCACTGTCATCAGCATATCACATCCGAGGAGAGAAACAGGAGTCTGAGTTGGCGTGTCAGATTCAGTCCTGTGAGCTGACTAGGCACTGGCTTGGTGAAAGGTTGTGGGTGGTCTTCCTGTATCCACCCAGTAGATGGTGTCCGTCAATGATCACAGTCTCATAGTTCACAGATGAGTGTCGTTCACCTTTATCCACCAGCACGTCAAGAGTCTGTCCGTTCACCTTCACAGGTAACAGAGTTCTGGACTCCCATGCCTCAGCACTCAGCATTGTATTGTCCCCATCAGCGTTGTTGTAAACGCCTCGATCTCCTCGAACGTTGTTGGTCCTCCTCTGAAACAATCCTTGGCCACAATTATCAACACCACACCCATAAGTCACTGCACATTTAAGTAAACTCATTATTACTCTTTTTTCATTATTACTTTCATTACTCGCTCCTTTAAGCTGCACCTTTAAAAGTTGCACTCATTTCTTTCAGTTCAATTTTGCTCTCGCTTCTGGTCAAGGGCATTCTCAAAATGTATTCATTAATTTATTTGGTTGTCTTTAACAATAATTTGAATTTTGCATAATTGCTCCTTCATAACTTTTGGTAATGCGTCCAAAATGGCGCATAAAGATCAACTTAAACTCTAAATCAATAGTGGTTTGTACTTTCAATCAATGTATTCAAACTCACGACAGGTCTTCCCTGCTTCAGTTTTCATTCCACGGCGCCACCGTGTGGAGAGAGGTTCTAATTTTTTAGCAACATCTCTCAGAGCCCTAAATGCTCCGTTAATCACAGGCTTAAAAAAATAGCATTTGTACTCACACTAATTTTGGATACGTGTTCTTCAAATGTATGCTGTGGAGACATAACTCTACCACCAGCAGAAATGTTCCTCTTTAAAAACAAAACAAAATAATAACTTTTAAAACAATAACCTTTAAAACAAGAAATTTGGTCAAAAAATGTTCTTTTTTCTACTTTTTGTTTTGCAATGAGGGGCGGAGCAATCTCTCCACTTACCCTCCTACACGGATGTCTGGGCACAAAGGAAAATGGCCACTTTCCCAATGCGCCCATCACTTCCCGTTTAATCAGTCCTTTGCTGCGTCTACACAAATGCAGACACAGCAAATGCACTTTTAGTTTCACTCCGGACACACTCAGTCACTCTACAATAAAGAGAACATTACACAAAGAGACAACAAGACACAATAATTTCCACAAACAAAACAACAGTTAACAAAAAACCAAACAGACTAACAAGAACAACCAAAACAATTTAGTATTCTCCCCCTCCGATCAACAAAATCAGATAAGTGTATAAAAATAAAAACACGCGTTAAATAGTATAATGTGCCTAAAGTCCGATGCCTTTCAATGAAAACCTAGAGGCCATACGGTTGCACTACAGCGATGGCGGCCAGAAACTGCGGTATTACAAAACAACAGCCAAATAACAGTACCACATGGAAAAAACTAAATGCTAAAGCTAATCCTTTGTTCTCAGAGCTAACCTAGCAACCTCGCACACCAACAGCAAACAGATCATATTGAAAACAAACCATGCACCACACTTCAATAAAATCCTACACTACTACACAGAACAGCCTTCAGTGTCCACACACCGAGCTGGGTTTAACACATGTGTGGGTTTAGTACACGTTTATCAACAATATGCTGTATGCTAACGCACTAAGCTAACCATGCTGTATGCTAGCGCACTAAGCTAACGAAGCTAACGAAAGCTAACAAAGGCTAATATATAGAATTCAAGAAACCCCGTTTCTCAGGCCTTCAACCTATTTATAGAATCACCGTTCTAAGGGCCTTCAACCCGTCTTTTAGACAGACCCCAAATCTGTCTACGATTATTTCAACGTTTTATTTCAGGCCGTGCGTCCACGGCCTTGGGCGATTCTGCCTACGTGCATTTCAGCTTTTACAGGGGTAAAACCCAACGCGCAGCCCGTTAATTACTCGTAATTTCAGTTTATCCCACTTATTTTGTCTTCTGTGGTATCTAAGATATCAAATTATAACGTTTCTTTCCTTAATTCCACCATCAATTCACAGATTACACCACACAACAGACAACTCCGTTAAAAAGTAATCTAAAATTTGGAAAAATATGCCAACTAGACGAACTTTGAGACTCACACAATAGTAGAGGTCAAAAGCAGTCTTACCTTAAGCTAGAATGACGTCCATGAAATTGTTGTTGTATGATGTGGAAGAAAGAACCTGGTATTTCTAACGCAAAATGGTTTTTTTTTCTCGAAGACCGAACCTCGTCGCGTCTCCGTTTGACGGCTCTTCAGCACCCCCTGCAGTTCTCCCGGGGTCACCACATAAAGAAAACCAGCCGTTTTCCTGTGTTGTCGCTGTACACAATAAAATAGTACCGCTACGACGGCGGTTACTTTTTCCCTATTTAACATTACCTTTAATTGACAACACCGCGTATTCAAACTGGAGGAGGAGTTGAGAGTCGTCAAAAACTACTCTACATAAACTAATAATTAAATACCAGGAATTGATGACACATCAAGGAGTTAAACAAGTTAAACGTTTATTTCTCTAACATGTCATCTCAATACAGAATTCTGTTTTTCCTATCCATCGTGAGTCTGCCTTCAGCCGTTCCCATGGTCAGACTGACTCTTCCTGGGGAAGCACAGCACTCCACATTCCATTGTCCACTAGATTTCCCATTGGCTCCCCAAAGCTGTCCATTCAGTTCCGTCGTAATTTGACCCCTTCTGTCCAAATGGCCAGTGGACCGGGTGGGGGTTGCTGTGTCTTGAAACAAAAGATTCTGATGAAACCACACCTTTCTGCACTGAATGACAACTTTTGGTTAGTTTGCTAAATAGCCAAAGGAACAAAACATCGTATAAAAATATTATATCTCTTCACCTTCACACGGTGCCCTGATAATTGAATGAAGTGGGTTTGAGACTTCTGCCGTCCAATTACAACAGATTTTCATTTATTGGTTTCACTTGCATGAATATTTAGCTGTAAATTAAGACTTGACTGGGGACGTGTGGCTTCCCCTCATCGTAGGCTAACTGAGGATTGACTGTGGATTCCGAGCATAAGAGAAGAGCCACTAGAACGAACGTAAAGCTCTAAAGTCAGGCTGCTGATGCCTAATTTAGGAGGAGCTCCATCATGGCAACTTTTCTAACAGTCCTTGATCTCTTATATGGTCGTAAACTGTAAAAGTGAAACTAGTGAAACAGTTTACATATAAATTGTGACATGTCGAGCCAGTGCTGCTCACAGTGGAAATGTCTTTAAGAGTTATACGTATATAAAAGCCAAACATTGTACTCAGATGTTTTACACAAAAGTAGAAAAACATAGAAAGAAACTTAAAAATTAAATTAAATGTGTGCTTTTTATCAATAAACAGACTATAAAAATAAGTAGCCCTAATCATAAAAACATATTGTGTGTCACTTGTTATTTCATTGTCATTGCATTCCCCCTATTATATATTCTAAAGTTGAACTAATACACGTACTAATATTCTCTCACACAGGCATTTCCATCCTAACTCACTTCTTTTTCAGAAGCCTCCCCCCGAGAAGAGCAGCCCAGTCGTCCCAGGGCTGTAAACAGAGCTGAGAGGGGCACTTGGACATGATGTAGTCGTGATGGTGATGCTTACATCTCTGTGGAGGGTCCTCGGTGGCTCATGTCAGATGCGCTCCGACTGGCATTGATCACTGTCAGCCGGAGGAGAAGCCGCTGCCGAAGATGGCGGCTGTGCGCTGAATTTCAAAATTGGTACATGACCCTCGGTACCACCTGAAGAAGCCCAAGTACCACCAGAGGCAAGTTGCAGGCTTAAGAACTGGGGTAAACGCAGTGAGTTTGAGATCGGCGTATGGAATTAAGGAACAGGCCACTCAAATCATACTCTCTTTGCTCTTCATCCTACAGAGGTTATGCAGATGATGTCACAGCATAGCACCTATAGGCCAAATGAGTGTCAGCATTGTGTTGTAAATGTTTTATTGTTATTTGTTTTGACACTCTTTATTGTTGAATTAAATTAAAACCTCCCCCCCGCAGCCTCTTCTTCTTCTCCTGTTTATCTGTTTTCTCCAAACAAATCATCCTACATTACATCCCTGACATACCAGGGTCTAAGCTCCAAAGTACAGTATGTATTCAACAAATTACCGCACTCTCCAGTTTGACATGCCCCTATGAAATGCAAAAGTACATTCCAAATCGTTGCAGTATGCCCAGACGCCGGGCTTTCAACTCTGTTCTCCACTTGTGATGTGAACATTAAAGGTGCCACCTTTAACTCAAGTCTTTTCAAATGCAAATGAACACATCAAACCGGGTTATGGAGGTGTACATCGGGAGCCTCCCTGTGGTGTTCAGAGTCCCATTCGTATTTGATTTAGTAGTTTAATGTACCAAAACATTAGACCACTGACTTCCACTGATATCATTGTTGGTGGTATGGCTTGTATTGGATTTAAGTAACACTTTGACATTTAAAAACAATATTAAGAGCTTAGCCAAAGATTTCATTTTTGGATTAAAGCTGGGAGTACCACATTTATACAAAAAAAAAAAAATTACTAAGTAGAGTAAATTAATTTTTGACACAATATTGAAGCCAAGGTAAGCTGTCTGTAAATATAGCACATTATTATTGATAATTAGCATGGAAGTAAGAAAAATCAGTACAATTTCTATGGCAGCCCGCCCTGCTTTGCCACTTAGCGCATGTAATGAATTTACACAGTCAATTATGTAGGACAAGGACTGCAAGAGCTTGAAACAAGTTGGAACAGCAACTAGATTAATTGAACTCCACTACCTTCTCCTTACACAGATTTGAAAATGTGAAAACTTTAACACTAAATCACAGGGTTCCCAATACTGCTGCTTTGGTCCTTGCACTCAACGCATGATTCAGATTCAGCTCCCGGGACCGGCTGCCTGCGCCCGCCTCCAGAAACACTTTAGAACAATGGTCTTTTTTCACACCATTCTGAAAGTGTGGAATGGCATTCCTCATCACATTAGGACAGTCAACTCTGAGCCTCGAGCTCAGGAAGGTGCAGATTTATGCCGTTGGATCATGGCTGTAGTTGTGGCTTGAATGTCGCGGAATGTGGAGTTTGTGTATGATTCGTCTTTGTGTTGTGTCTTTTTGTGCAGAGCAGGAAAATGTTTTCACAGACTCAAGCCTGAATAATATAGTATTTTTTTCTGCTTCATGATAAAATAGAACCTATCGACGTATATTCACACCAAAAATTACCATAAAATTATGACCATTGAGTAAAGTTTCAGTGGAATTAACACTTAATTTGTCATGAACATAGACATTTGTAGCCAAATCAAGTTTGAACTGGATCTCATTTGTTTATTAACCTTTTTTTTTATGTGCAGTGTATTACTGATGTTTTCCATGAACTACAGTACCACAAAAAAATGTTTTTAGTTTAGCTTTTTAAGCTCTCAAAATGTAGCGACACATAAATGTGCCATTTCTAACTGTGTCATTTTCAGCCATTAAAAATACTAGGGTTGGTAGAAGTGTGTATAAAATGCATTATTAAAAAAAAAAGAAAATCTATTAAGCAGCTCCACTTGGATTATATTCATTACAATATTTAATGAATTGAGACACACAGCACAAAACCATTCGGGTAGGAGTTTTATTTAAACAATGCTCTGCGGCTTCATTCACTCGTCATGAAACAACAGATGTAACACAGAGCTCTTGTAAAAACTACATGTTGTGGATATAGTGAGTTTTATTTCCATGCTGTTTAAATGTCTCATTCACTCCGGACTGTAATTCAGACTTGTCCTTACGCGCCCTCTCCCATCAATGGAGTTACTCAGCACTGATTCAGAACAGATAGATTTGGCAGTTCTCGTGTTTTGCTTCAGAAAACAGTATTTAGACCTTGAAGTGTAAAATGTCTTCATAGTATGACAGATTTTCTTACATTATTTTTCAATTGGGTGAAAGTCTAGCAACCTTTATTAGTTGTGCAGTGTGAGCTGACATCCAAGAACATGGCCAGATAGTACTTTAGTAGTGTTCACTAAAAAATACTTTATAAAAATAGAGTTTTGTGCACATTCATTTTAATCTAGGGTTTATTTGATGGGCAAATTATGACTAATCCAAGGCCTTAACTTCCAAACCATGCATCCAGAGTTGCACATGGTCTCATGTGCATAACATCAATAAAAGACATCAAATGTTGAGTGTGGTATTGATTCATTCAATATATTCATTCAGGTTTACAACTTTTACAAAATTCAGCAGCTCGTGTCCTGACGAAGACCAGGAGGCGGGACCACATTACACCGGTTTTAGAGTCGCTGCATTGGCTCCCCGTGTGTTTCAGGATTTTAAACTGCTTCTACCTGCGTAGGTTTCCTCCGGGTACTCCGGTTTCCCCTACCACCAAAAACATGTACAATAGGCCAGGATGAATGATGTGTGTGTAAATGTATGGTGTTGGTCAGAAGGACCGTTGGCGCAGATGCGTGCGACAGCGCTTCTGTGAGTTTCCCCCAGGGGAAACTGAAGCTACTAACGTAGTTTACCACCGAGTATGGAGTGAATGTAAAATGCTCTCATGTGAAGCGCTTTGTGGCTATGTCTGTGAAAGGCGCTATATAAATAAAGGTTCTTCTTCTTCTACCTTATGAACCTTCACGGCCCCTTCGCTCCTCCGGTAGGCGTCTCCTTGTTATTCCTAAAGTCAACAGAAAGACTCACGGCCGATATTATGGCCCTCGCCTCTGGAACGACCTGCCGGAGGAGCTCAGGACCACAGAGAATGTTCATGTATGTGTGTTCTGCAGACTCAAGACCCACCTTTTAGCTGACATCTATTTATTTTATTTAGTCCCATTTATCTATTTATGAATCTTGATAACTTGATATTTATTGATATTTACTTCTAGTTTCTTACTGGTTTTTACTTTGTTTTAAAACTTTTTAATCAATGTTGTTATACTGCTTCTTATATTTTTAGAATCTCCAGCGTTTCCTCTGAAGGAGCCCTCTGCCTCGGGAAAAGTGACTGGCTGTGGCTGTGTGGGTGTTGTCTGGGTGCCCAGGTGGAGGTGTGGTGTCTCTGCTGCGCCTCCTATGGGGACCCTTGTGCTGCTCCCGGGGCGGACGGCTCCTCTGATGGAGTTTCCTCACCTTGGTCATCTGTAACCAGCCTTATGTACTTGATTTTGATTCTGTGTGTGAGTTTGAGTGTAGAGCAAAGGGTAGGGGGTGTAGGTGTGTGTGTGTGTATTGTGATAACTGTATTGGGAGGGTTTGACGGGCGAGAATGTTTTTAATGTTTTTTGTAAAAGCACTTTGCAATTCACAAAGTGTATGAAAAGCACTCTATAAATAAAGATTGATTGTTTGCTTTGATTGATTCATATCACCTTCATAAAATTAGGTTAGGTTATACAAAATAAGCAGATTTCTGTGTACATTCTCCATTGCTTCTCCACAAGCCTGAATCACAGTCAGTGTATGTGTAATGTGTTTTAAAGTCATCTTTGCGACAGAAATCCCACAAACGTCTTTCTCAAGATCAGCTTTGAAGTGCTTTACACTATCAATGCAGATATGTGCAGATTATTTCCCTTTAGTATCATCCCGTTGTGCATTTTGTCCTTGCGTATAAGCTCAGGTACAGCAGTGCAGTACAGTTCAGTTCAGGTCAACAGTGGCTTAGGACAGTAACCTTCATCAAGTTTGACTATTTGTATTTTTGACCAAAAACATGGGAGAAACATTTGCTTGGTATGCTATTACGTTTCATCAAAATGATCTAAGTGTGTTCCTCCAATTTGAATGTGTAATTAGTTTTAAAGAGGGGATATTATGCTTTTTGCAGGTATGTGTTAATAATCTCAAACATGTCTTTATTACCATCCAATACTTTATAGTATATATTTATATATTAATATTTTTGGTTCTTTTAGAAAGACACTAGGTATGACAAAAACTTGTTCAAATACCTTACGCGTTTCAACTGTCACTTCCGTCTTCATCAGAGGCGTCTCCCGACGTGCTTGGTGCGTCTCTTATTGGGATGATGTTCTCCCCAGGCGTGGCTAACATCATCCCAATAAGAGACGCACCAAGCACGTCGGACATAAGACATAATGAACGTAATAAAAGTATCCTATACTTTGTTGGTTAGAAAAATATTGATCAAAAACAGCTGAAACAAAATATGCAGTAGTTTAGTTTTCTGATTTTCACGAGATAAACCGATAAACCCCTCCCACGCCCCCTCCCCTTGCCTGCGCCGCTGTCGTGAAGCTGTGGCGAGAGTTTTTACTTTGCGGTTAAAGGATTTAGCTTGGCAAGAGATCGGTAGTTGAGGAAAGCTTTTCTAGGAAATGTAATACCGCCGGAGGAGCTTTTTGGAAGCGATTCAAAAGATTACTCAAAGATGTGTGCGTGGGTCCAACGACATAGTCACATAGCAAGATCTAAAAAGTGGATTTTGCATAACACCCCCTCTTTAAAGTATAGTAGACTAGTGGTTTTCAAATGTTTCACACCAAGTACTGGCTCATAAAATATCTGACCCTGCAAGAACCCCCAGGCCGACATCAGGATCAAATCAAGACCAAGTCAGGTCTAAAATAGACCTAAACACCTAAACTGACCTGAACTTAAAGTCCTTGGCTAAGTCGCGGGTTTAAGTTCTGCAGCCCTCTGGACAGCCATTGACTTCTTCCTCTGTGCCACTGTCGCTGAGGGCTCGATGACCCCGTGGTAGCTGTCCATCTCGTGCGAGTCCTCACTGCTCTGAGACTTGGTCGAATCTTGCGAATCCAGCTTGTGCCTCAGCGCTCGGTTCTGCTCCTCCCGCAACTCCACGTAAGACCTCGAAAACGTGTGAAAGATGGACGTCACGGGAAACGCCATGAGCAAGATGCCGCTCAAAATGCTGCTGAGTGCCACCACCTGTCCCGGGATGCTCCTCGGCACCATGTCTCCATACCCCACCGTCGTCATGGAGATCACGGCCCACCAGTAACTCCCCGGGATGCTGGTGAACTCCTGCTTGGCGCCCAATTCGCTCTCGGCCAGGAAGACCAGCGGGGCGAAGAGCGCCATGGCGACGCACAGGAACAGCAGCAGCAGCCCGAACTCTCTCGTGCACCGGCGGACCGTCAGGCCGAGCGTCTGGAGGCCCAGGGAGTGCCGCGCCAGCCTCATCACGTAGAAGATCCTCAGAGCGCGGAGGACTCTCAAGACCAGGCCCACTTTCTCCAGGTAGTTGTTGCCCGAGCCGCCCTTTCTGCCGTCCCCCACTGAGATGGAGTCGACGATGAGTGTGACGTAGTAGGGCAAGATGGCCACCACGTCGATCACGTTCAGCGGCGTGCGCAGGAACTTGCATTTGCTCTGCGTTTGGATGAAGCGAAGCATGAACTCCAGGGAGAACCAGCCGACGCACACGGTCTCCAGCACAAAGATGTTATGGCACTTCTGGGAGCACTCACCCTGCAACAGACAAAACGAGAAGATAGGAGTTAGGGACGAGTGCTTTGGGGGGAGAGCGACATCTTAGACTCGAGATAAGAGCTGTTGGTAATTAAGGATCCGTTTCAAGCTGCCTGACTCGTGGGTTGCCAGCTTTGATCCAGCGACAGAAGGCAGATCTAGATGCTTTAAAGAACAACAGAGCGCTGAATGAGGGCGGCTTAAAACAGCGCTCTGATTGTATCGTCTGCCGAGCTGAGATCAAGGCCCGGGTGAGGTGAAGAAGACTGGGTGTGACTGGTTTAGACCGGGAGATGCAGTATTTGGCAAGGCAGGATTTTGTCAAGAGAAATTTGAAGAAGAACAACAACCAAAAACAAAGTAAAAGTTCGGCTTTACATCTTTCTTTTTTTTTATCTGTAGATGCACAATGAGATATCCTCAGCTGCTATACGAGATTGTACCACTTTAAATGAATCTAGAACAGTGGCTTAAAAGGAACCGGCCGTGTAATCACATAGGTATCTCTTAGCTGCGCCTGTTGTCCTAATTTTTTTGACTTGTGTGTGGATGATCGTTCTCTTTGATCTTTTTTAAAGTCCTGTACAATGTTTGTCTTCATAGACCTCAACAATTGTTCCCCACATCGTCACTCAACCTCCCCCCATTCAAAATGTCCATCAACTCTTCGACAAACCTTGAAGTGGTTAGTTGGTACCAAAGGCTAATGGTACCAACTAACCACATAAAAAAGGGCTTTCCGATTTCAAAAAGGCCAAATGGCCAAATGTCGAAGCCAATGTGTTTAAAGTGTTTGCATGATATCGATTGAGAAAATCTGTGGCTGTTTTCCTGTTCTCTATGCGCTCCTTCTGTTGCTCGATAGCACAAAGCATCATTAGTAGAGGTCGACAAGTCAAACAACTTAAGGGTATTGTGTCTTTCAATATAATTAAATACAGTACAAACACTGCTTTGCTTCCTGTGGTTTACGGTGCGTCAATCTATAGTAATGAACTAGTGTGCACTAGTACACTATTAGCTGGTTAAAAAAAAGAAAAGGAAATGACTTTATGTACAATTGATCTTGCCTGTTTTTCATTCTCCTCCTAATGTTAATGTGTTTTTTTCTGCTGCTGAAATGGTGTTCATAAATATTTGAAAGTATAATTGCAAGAAATTACGCGGTTATTAAGCCTAACTCTGCCCTGGAGGGAAACAGTCTGTATTTCATCATTTTGGCATTTAGTCTAGTATTATTACTTTCCAGGATTCAAGGAAGGGAGTTCTTTTGCATCTTAGTAAGGAGGCGGCTGCGGGCTCAGTCATAGTGTCAGCTGACTATTGTCTGTCATTGTGATGTTTGTACGACTTTCTCTGATAGAATTTTTTGATAGTCCTATCATGATTCAAACATGAAGCTCATAGAGATAAATCGGGCTATGTTCAATTTATCTTGTCTGCTTCATCTAAGTTAGCATTATTATATAAACTCCGGTAGCACTGTACTTTATGTTGATCTTTTTATGTGATATTTTGTAACGATGTTTGTGTGTGTTTTTTGATTGATTTGTGCTGTGCTGAAAGACAAATTTCTGCTCTTTGGAACAGACAATAAAGTTCTATTCTATTCTATTCTATTCTATTCTTATCCTGTGGTCAAATGAAAATGGTGAACACCTTCATACCAGGAACAAGCACAAGACTGCACTATTAGATATGCGTCATGGTAAACGAGGAGCAACTTCCCTCTCTCTCGGGACAGTGGACTTTTTTGCCTTTTTCTGCGAACTGCCTTTGTGCTTTCTGTATTGCATATTGTTTTACTGGATACTTTTGTGCAACTTTGCTGTGTTTTTTGTGGAGGTTCAATGGATTTGTTAAATGCAGAGAGTCCATACTAGCCATGAAGGACACTGATTTTGTAAACAAACAACTATCTTATAAACAAATTTCACCTGCAGCACAGTGGAGGCGTCACAAGAGGTGCTACAGGAAACAAAAATTGGGCAAACGAGGTGAAGATGGTAAAAGACTGTTGTGGAGTGGAGGGAGCTGCGCAGGAGAAAGAGGAAGGAGGAGCTGGAGGAGCTGAGCAGTGCAGGACACCATGCTCTGAGGCGTTTAGAGTTTGTGTTTCACAGTGAGAAGGTCCGGGTTCGATTCCCACCAGGGACGGGGCCTTTCTGTGTGGAGTTTGCATGTTCTCCCCGTGTCTGCGTAGGTTTCCTCCAGGTACTCCGATTTCCCCTACCACTAAAAACATGCACAATAGGCCAGGATGAATGAGAGTGCCCATGGGGGACGACGGATGAAAATTAGCCCAAGGCTACAATTCGGTGTGGCTTGTTCATTAACTTGCACTGTCCCAACTCAATAAACAAACAAACAGGGACAAACCCAGGAGGCTATGCACCATTTCAGAGGATCACTGAAGGCAATACTCTGGTTTCTCCTATCTCCAAAAACATCCTGGTCAGGTTGGCCCACAATGGCAGTCGCAGCGGCTCAGGACTAACCCGGCAACTGAACACAATTTCATTGTACAATGACAAATAAAGCACCTACTTACTTACACTTTAAGGGGAAAGAACAGCAACAACGTTCAAGCTCCATTTTTTTTTTTATGTGGGTGCAAAATACAATATTAGGCGGTTATAAGTAAATTGTAATAAGACATTCCTAAACGTCCTGCCATATCCATTCTATCAAATATATGTAAATAAACTGGACATGTTTTTGTAGGTGCCACTTTTGTGAAGATGTTATTGGATGTAAAAATGTGTATGTTTAGAGATCAAACTGGCCTCAAACCTGAAAATTCAGGGGTTGAAAAGTTATTCTTAACTTGGCTTGCCAAAACTGTCTCCCTTAGTCTCTTTGGGCCCAGCTTTGAAGAGTTGACAAATGTGCTTTTCTGCATCTAGACTTCCACTCACACTTGGGGACTTTAGTGCATTCCAGTAAACGGCAGCCGAGAGCAGAAAGCATTGCGCTGATTCAAATTGGAGCTGGATTCCTCCCTCTTACCACATGCTCGTCTTCTCTTCCAGCGCAGCCAAACAAATAAATGGGCTCCAGTCCCTCCAGGCCTGCTCCAACTTCTCCTATGCTACCACTTTGTGTTACATTCTCTCTCGTTTTGACTTTCTGCATAAAACTTATTGAGTTTTGGAGGCACTGCGCTTAAAGCCTTCCAAGAATATGTGATGTGCAGTTCTCCAAATTGCAAATAAGAACGTACATTAATTTGTTGAGTGGATATGATGATTTAGGCTTGAAAGCGGTTATTTGAGTACTTGTACTTCCAATGCCCGATCTGATTCCTTTTTGAAATCATGTTGATTGGCGCCTGCTTTATCGAAGGAAAACGTCACTGTCAATCAATGCTTACAACCTAGTTTTCACTCTCAACCTTAACTTTATGTTAGGCTCTTAAGTCAATGCACTCTCTCTCACCTCTCTGCTGTTGTCGTTTTTCCATTACACTAATTGCCCAACCTAAGTAAGCTAGCCAGATTTTAGAATAATTTTGAACAAATGCCAGGTCTATGCGCGAAAGTTTATCCTTATAAACTATTTGTTATGCACTGGTCCATTTAGGTCTCTCCTGGCCTTAAGCCTCTCCAAATGCATTTAGAGGTAGATTAATTTATGCTTCATGGACCCCAAAAATCCAACTTGCATCAAAACAAATACCATTTCAAGAGAATAAAACTTTAGCTTAACAATTAGGCTGCAGGTTTAAAGTTGAAAAATGGGCGATTGTAGCAAGTTTCAACAGGGACAGCATTCAACCTATGCATCTTGGTGTCTTTCTCCCTTCCTGCTCTTTAATTTATTGTTTCATTATTGTTCCCGTTTCCATCTCTTTGCTTCAGTGCTCAGCTTCGTTGATGCGCTCAGAGGATCAAATTAAAAGCACACATTTATCCGTTTGAGTGATCAGGGACACTGACCCTATCACAGCTGCAGACAGCCATGTAAAGTATTCACTTCCCTCCCAAACTACGCTCATGTTCACAACCCACTGAGCCCTGCTAATAGAGGGTTGTTTTACACTGGAGCTTCTTAACAGTTTATGCTTATTTAAAGGATCTGTATCATGCTATTTTAGCCATTCCAAAGTAAACTATATGCATTCATATGATATATTGTGGAGAAGTCATTTTTGAGAGAAATATAAGTATTTTCTGGGGGTATTTTCCAAAACCGGAAGACAAGATGCTTCGATTCAGTAAAGTCCGCCCGTCTCTCATTCCACATTTTTAGTATTATAAATATAAATATCGCTGCAAAAAGTGTAGTTATTTCACATAATGCAGTTATAAGGAGTTGACGTGTGAACACAGTTTCATAAATGGCTAACACGCGTTTTGATTTACCGCTCAGCCTGGCCTCCCCATCATCGGGTGTTTACGTTATGGGACTCGCGTTGGTTGTAAAAGTTAATCCACTTTGATTCTGGCCAAGGTTCACCGAGCATCCATCAGGTTGGTTAATGTAGTAGCTAGCTGAATCCCGGAAAGAAATTCCAACTTCTAGCAAGTGCACTTTTCTTTTTTAGGAAGGTTAATAGTCCTGTTCCTCTCGTAGCGCATCCGTGACATTATCGTTGGGTAAGAAAAAAGAACAGGCGGTGTCCAGAGTAGATTAGAAAGAGCTCTGTCTTCACAAACATGACTTCTGTTCGGATGCTCAGGGGGTGCGTTTGTTTACACACTCCCGGGACAGCACAAATGCGTCGGGGACTTCCTTTTTTCTTTCATTTTCTTTTTTTCTTTCTTACAACAGAAATAATGAAAAATCTGTTTTATAAATTAAAAAAATCTGTCCGTAAGGCATTACTTTACAGAGGTCTGGCCCTTCCTGTTTGACACTATGAAGTAAAATATGTCAGAGTGTCACAATTCAGTCGATTTCCAGGAGAGGGCGGAGCAGCTGCTCAGAGAGCAGGATTCAGGAGGATTACTTAGAACTGTGTGAATGAAGCCAAAAACCACTCTGGGGGTCTTTTTGAGAAGGAAATAGCATAACAACATGGTTAAAAGCTAAAAAAAAAAGTCGATTTTGCATGATATAGGACCTTTAAAATAAATTACTGAAAAGGTATGTCATGGATGACTGCAGTGCCAAAATGGTTATTCTTATTAACAAACACTAGCTATTTACCATTGGAAAATATCACGTAATATTGCTAACATTATTTTAATGGCAGCCTGAAGCAACATGCAACCTGCTACTTTCTTAAACACTTTACACAAGGAATTTCTAGGAAACAATCTTTAGTTTCTTACTATCCCTGTACAAAATGATTTACAATAATAGCTGCAAAACCTGTCAATGCCCGCTCACACACACGACTCGCATTCTGGGATAGGCCGAGGCAACGACCATTAGTGTCGATTTTACCGGCAACATTTCAGCATCGAGTCCTGTGTCTGTCGGCTGCAAGAAACTGCTGTCAGTCAACACTTGTGCATCAACTTTGTAAATAACAGCCCTCTGTGAAAATGTAGATAGCGTTCACTGTTGGCCGAAGATTGCACTAAAACAGCACTCTGGGAAATGTATAGGCAATTAGTGTCTGGCCTCGGGAGAGATTCTTGCGCAGTGCTTTTCCATTAACCGCCATTTTACACAAATTAAGACATAAAATCTCACTGTGAACTGTTATGTTTGTAAAATGACCTCATCGTAGTGAAGCTTGGTAAATGGATATAATAGCCAAGTAATTTGTATTTCTTATAGGAAAGTTTGCTTGGTGGTGGTTTGATTTATTTATTTATTGTTGTGATCAAAATGTTGATGGCCACATTTTTCCAAAGTTGCCCCAAGCAACTTTTAGTATATTATATTATGGTAGAGACACAGATTTGGTCATTGAGATGTAGAGATGTAGAGTTGTGCCCGGTCTTGACATGTTAGAGCCGTATGAACCACCTCGGGCTCTGAGATCCTCAGGGAGGGGTCTCCTGGTGGTTCCCAGAGTTACCACCAAACACGGTGAGGCTGCGTTTCAGTTTCATGCAGCTAAAGTCTGGAACAGCCTCAGTGAGGACATGAGACAGGCTTCAACCCTGAATATTTTTAAGTCCAGGCTGAAAGGACACCTTTTTACTGTTGCCTATGGAGATTGATTATTTTTTTATTTTGTAACGAATTTTAGTATGTATGTATACGTGCACGTGTATGTGCACGCATGTGTATGTAGATATATATGTATGTGTGTGTGTGTGTGTGTGTGTATATGTGTGTATGTATATATTCTATGTAATTTTATCAATTTGTTGATTTTTGATTGTGTTTGTAATGCTTTTTATTGTGTTTTAAATGGGTTTTTGTATGTGTGTGTGTGTGTGTTTGGTGTTGCTGTAAGGCACATTGAGTTGTCATGTACATGAAATGTGCCAAACAAATGAACTTGCCTTGCCTTGCCAATGTGTGCAATGTATCTTCTACAAAATTGGTAGAAATTGGTAAATACATTTGATGGTCGTTGTATCTTTCTTCACTGTACCCAATTAACTCCCCATAGTTCACCATTATTAAATTCAACCCAACACAAACCCCAGCCCTATGGGAGCTGGGGGTTGTCATTAGCGTGAAAGCATGCATCAATCATTCCCAAGTCACATAAATTACCTTCTTTATTTAGATCTTCAGGTAAGAATGCGTTTTTTTTTACCTGAGGATATGAACTGCTGCCACCATTAAGGCCAGTAAGAAAAACTCTTCTATTCTAATCTTTGGCTGTTTTTTGAAAATAACACAAATAGAGCCCGATCTTCCACCTGGTTACAGCTTTGTGCCAAACGCGACGGTCATCTAGCCTGTGCACAGCTCTGTGTGACTGGCTTGGAAGGTGTCGCTTATAAAAAAAGAAGAGGTCGACTGAGGTGTTTTTTATTACAAGCGGCACTGAGCCCTGCTCACCTTTTGCAGGCTCACATTCTTTTTCTCGTTTATATTGCGCTGCCTCGTGTTCTTCCTTTAGCATTATATGCTCT